>JALJVW010000175.1:10055265-11255265 GCA_024865655.1 Emberiza elegans | reverse complement strand
CCACTGTTTGGCTCTTGTAATTGGTAGTCACTAAAATGCATTTTCCATATGATGAATGAAGTAGCCAGCAAAGCAGTCAATGCTGCATGAGATTTGCCAGAACAAAGATTAGTTTTAGAGTCCTGCATGAGCTTGAGCATACAATAGTGTGTCTGTTTCTTGTTTTTTCAGTTCTGTTACAAAACTCTATAGAGTGAGTTCAGCAGGGGAGAGCAGTGAAGGAAAAATAGCATATTTGGGGGCAGAGAGGGGAGGAAAGGGGAGGAAAGAAACTCAAAGGATGAAATTTGCCATGTGTAAAGGTCAGTCCAAGACCCACATCAGTCTTAAATCACATTATTTTAATTTAAGTAATTTCTCTTTTGCAGCAACCTTTGCAGTTCCTTGACAGAAGCAGGGATGCTAGGACCAAAGTGAGCCATTAGCAAGCTGCAGCTGATGTTATGTGCAGTCAGGATGTCTTCCCAGAGCTACACTTATGTCTCTTCCAGAGAGATGAAGACATGCTACCTTTAACTGGCAGTTCAACTTGGCTGTCTTCCTCCTGTCACTTCTTATGAATTTGCTCCTCCAAACAGATAAGTCCTCTTGGCATCAGTAACTTTAAGCATTTGTGAGGGCCATGTTCATACCTTTCAAACATACAAGTTGACTCATTGGAGTAATATTGTGATGCTGTAGTGAGTGATTTGGTCCTTTGTCTTGAATCACATTAACTTAATTAGTGGAAATTATTGATGATGCATGTTTTGAAGAGTAATTTATGTCAAATCTCAGAATTCTTTAGGAATCTAATTTCTAATTCAAAGTATGCATTTCAAGCCTAGTTGGATAAGTGTGATTTTTACCTAGAATCCATGGGGGTGAGGCACTCTGTGAAAAATCTCCTGCTGCTCTGTGCCCCATTGAGCCCAGTGTTTTTGTCACCTGGTGTGTCATTAACAGTGAGGTGCTTGGAGACCTTCCATGGGGCTCCCCTCAGCTGCCCAACAGAGCAATTTCACCAAGGCATCCGAGTGTTGAAGGTTTTTAAATAGGAGCATCCTGGAAGCATGGAAGCTGGCATAACAAGCGTACTTGCTGCTCCTGTGCTGCAGTGCTGTAAAAGCCTTCACACTCACCTCAGGGAGAAAAAGGCTGGGAAATGTATTGCAGAATTGCCTGACAGCATCAGGCACTTCTCACAGAAATGAGCTGTGAGCCATGGAGGCTGCTTTCCTAACCCTCAAACTTTCCATAGCATAGAACGGAGGACCAGTTCTAGTCCTGAAAGGATCAAAGGGGCAAAGATCAACTTTCCCCTTACAGCAAGTCAAGCCTTCACTGGCTCTGTCACACTGCAACCTGAGCTCTGTCCTTTGGGCCTCTGGCCACCCATAGCATTACCCCAATTAGGACCAAACTAAGCAACTAGGAAAAGAGAAACACCCCTCATATGTCCCCACTCACAGAGCCAGTGGAAGTGTCTGACTCTACAAGTTCTTTTTAATTGGCCTCTGCTTTCATCTCTCACACTTTGCTGAAAAGCAAAGACTATGAGCAGCTTTGGGGAAGGAGGGAGTTTGGAAGATTAAAACTGTTTGGATTTTGTCTAGAAGTAGTCCGTATGGAAAGGGCTTTTTGAATACCTATTCAGTGGCATTTCAGTATTATGCATTAAGGGTCCATACTTGCATGCACACTGAAAACAGCGTGTCTTTAAACAACACCAAACCTAAACTTTAAGCTATTGGCAGTACCTCTTCTGAGCTATTTGCCTGAATTATTTCTGCAGTAAATCTCTAGAAATGTCCACTTAAACAGTAACAGTCATAAATATCTCATGGAAGCCATAAAATACAACAGAATTTTGGAAGTCATAATTTTAATGGATAAAACTGTGCTATAAAAGAAGGGCCTCTGGGACTGAGGCTAAAGTAAAATTTATCTAAGCGAGCTGTGATGCTAATCCGTCTGCAAGTGATAAATTATCCTGTGTCCCAGGTGTGACATAATATCCAAAGGGTGCGTAGTGATTAAGGACACAAAGGTATAGATGTGGCAGGGGTCCAAGAAAGCCCCAAGCAATTAGTGGTGACTGGAAATTGTCAACAATTGCTCTGAATGTTTGATAGTTTCCTCTGTGCTCAGGTTTGCCAAGGCATACATTCCCCAGTGTCTGAGGCTGGGTTTTGAGGCATGGTGGCAGGACCTGGCTGGGCACTCGTAGCTATGAGCAGGATGCTTGCAGTCTTTTCAACAAGGTACTAAGACACCCTTCCCAGGCTCCTGGTGAAGTCAGAGGGTCAGGCCAACACTTAGGGGAAACAAATCAAAACAAAATAAAAAAGGAGAATGCTTATTTTAAAATACAATAGCTAGAAATATTTCTGTTTGGTCAGAAACAGAAAAAAACCCACCCTTAAAAAAAACCCCTTTCTGTTCTAAAGAAAACAAAAGTAATTCTTGGAAATGCTGAATTGCATTGTGGTATCATTATAAACTGCTGTGATTCTGAGAGGTCTTTCAGAGAGGCCAGCAGAGTCCCCATAAATTTACAGCACTAAAATGTTTAGACAGAAGGCAATCAGGGCGTGTTGGACTGGATACCCAAATCAGTCCATATTGTTATACAAACTGGTTATGTTTCAAACGCAAAAATGGCGAGCTGTTAACGGCAGCAAGAGTGTTTACATAACTTGGTGTCACTGGAGAAATCGGAGACAAACTCCTCAGATTCCCTTATTTGAAGGGAAGATGAACAGGATCCAGATGAACAGCTCACCCAGTGAAACCCTGAGCCCATGGACTGCAGGAGCCCCACTGCTCCCAGAGCAGGCTGCTGCCTGGCCAGGCAGCCTGTGTGAAAGCTTCATCTGGCTGATGATGCACTCATTTCTGAGAGGATGACTGTATTACCAACATTATCCAGTGGGAGAGGGTGAGCAGCAGTATTTGAGATTGCTTTTGGCAGTGGAGAGCGTGTCATGTGAAGAAGGATGATACTCAGTGAATAAGAAGAAGCCTTGGGTTTGAAAAGGGTGCTCTGCTTCACACCCAAACCCACACTGCCGCACACAGCCAGGTCCCACAACAGCCCTGCGGAGCCTTCCCTGTGTACCACTGCCCACAGGAGCCCACTCCTGTGACACAGACTGGGAGCAGCACCTCAGTGCTCATCCCTGCTTTTCCCTGGAGCCATTGCCTACTTCTCCCCACTAACTATGGCATGGGAGTGGGACAGCTGAGCGCTGCATGGGTGCATTGGCCCTTGCAGAGCACATTGCAAGGGGACTGCCCACAACTGGTCCTTACCACTTACACTCCCAAATCTACCTCTAGCTAAGATATATGAGAACTACCAACTGTTTCTGGAACACACAAAAAGGGAAAGCTTGAAGAACAGCACACAGACATAGCATATGGATAATATGAACACAGAAAGGGGTAACATTGCTTCACTACATTGGCTAGATGGGGAGCTGGTTCCCAAACCAAGCTATGTCAATTTTAACCCCTGTGACAAGGTATTTTTCACCCTTGCTAAAGGATTCAGGAATCCCAGCAGACTTAGGATAACATAGTCATACTGAAAGTCTTATTTGGCCTTTTGGGAGTTTCCCTCTAGCTGCCCATCAGCCAGTCACACCTCACAGTCTAGTCTCTCCTGTCCTAAATCCATGGGTCTCTTCAGACCCTGCCTTACCCATGTACAGGTGTGCTGAAAGCCCAGCCAATGCCTGACTTACTGAAAATCTGACAGCACCAATTCTTCATGTGCTTCTCCTTTTGCTTTTTACCTAAAATAAGTGGGTCCCTATTTACACAGCAGGATACCATATGTCCAATTGGAAGTGTTTGGAGCTGTTTATCTGCCCGCTATATCTTCCCAAACCAGTAAAATTTTACCTATTGCAGTGTTCTGCTCTTACACAAATAAAATTACCCAAAGACCTAAAACTGTTAAATTACCTAAAGGTAATTCTCACAAAATTGACTTACCTGGTTGTTTCCTGTCCTCCTGGGCTTTGATATCCTAACTGTTGCTGATTTCCAGTAACTTGATGTGGATTAGTTCACCTCTAGAAAAATACCAGCATTTGAAAAGTTGCTACCCTGGGCTGCATCAAAGGACTTGTGACCAGCAGTTTGAGGAAGGTTATTCTCGCTCTGCTCTTGTGAGACTCCACCTGGAGCTCTGAGAATGCAAACATAAGAACGTGGACCTGTTGGAGCAGATCCAGAGCAGGCCCATGAAGATGATCAGAGGGCTGGAGCACCTCTCCTATACAGAATGGCTGAGAGAGTTGGGGTTGTTCAGCCAGGGGAGAGAGGGTCCAGGGAGACCTTGTAGCAGGCTCCCAGTACCTTTAGGAGCCCACAAGAGAGCTGGAGAGGGAGGGCATGCAGTGATAGGACAATGGAGAATGGCTTTAAACTGAAAGAAGGTAGGTTTACTTTGGATATTAGGAAGAAATTCGTCACTATGAGGGCGGTGAGACACTGGGACTGGCTGCCCACAGAGTGTTGCCCCATCCCTGGAAATGTTCAAGGCCAGGTTGGATGGGGGTCTGAGAAGCCAGGTCTAGTGCAAGGTGTCCTTTCCTACAGCAGAGGTATTGGAACCAGATGTTCTTTAAGATCCCTTCCAACTCAAACCATTCTATCATTTTATGATTCTTATTCTATACCATATATTTTAAAAAGTTAAATATAATGTTTCATTTAATTTCTTTCAATCCAGAAGCTGATTTGATAATGTGCAGACCTGACTGAATGCATTTTTGACAAAAATAAACTTTATCTGCTTTGTAATGCAACCGTGAACTGATAGACTTGCTCCACTCAAAAAGATGAAGGGAAGATGTAGGCATTTCTGAAATCTAAATGGTTTGTTTCAGTAGCAGTAAGAGAAATGAATTTAATTTGTCATTTCAGGATACCAATTTAATTTTGAAGTTGAGCTACAATGTTAATTAAAAGAGATAGGAGTTTAATTGCCTTAAAACACAGTGGGGTTCTTTCATGTTCCCACAGAATAATCTCTTTGAGTTATTGAGGGGCTGGTTGGCTTTGACCAGTGACAGTAAACTTGTGCTGGGACTTAAGATCCAAGAAAATGGATTTGCTTTCCCCAGATCCAGTCTCTCCCAGTGACCTACACAGGGACTTTTCCTAGGTCTGTCTTGCAGTTTCTTCTGCATGGCTGGGCTGAGAGCTCCCTGGGGACTGGCACTGTTGTCAGACACCTGCCCATGCAGCTCCTGGCATGCTGGGGTTTCTGTTCACATACATGCTGCTGCAGTGCTAGCAGAGTAATGAATGTCTCCCCTCTCTATAAACGTTATTATAACTGGTGAGTGTTGCAGAAAATCCCACACCTTCCTCTCCAAAGGCTTTGAGAAAGAGAAGGGAAATACAAACCAGCTGCAACTAGAAACCACTAAAAGTCTGATCAGAGATCATCTCTGAGGTAGGAATACCAACCATGCTATTGTAACCAACATTTGAACCTACAATGGTAAGCAGAGCTGACATTTCTGCCCAGGAGGAGCTACTAACATGTCATGCACACATAAGCCATGTGGGTGTTCCTTCAGATTCTCACATGCTGGTTACAAATGGCAAGTATCAAATCCAGGCCGATACCACCTCCCTGCTTGTGTCATATAGATGTAGCAGGTGGCTGGCGCGGTTGGGTAACATTTGGATGTCTTCAGTCCTCCAAAATTAGCCATGAGGCTTCACTAAAAGACTTCCTGAACTCTAACATAAAAATAAAATGTCATGCGTATGCTATACAAAAAAGGAAACAAAAGAAAGGCTGTAGTTATAAATGTAATATGAGCTTACTGAGGTCCAGGCTGCCAGGAACATCAGTGCTGTAGGTTTTAATGTGCTTTGAAATAGAAACCATTAGCATCTCAGGTATAACAGTTCTAAATATACAGTGATTTTTAATCTTACCATGGTGTAAACCATTAGTGTATCTTAGCACATTTTAGAGGCAGTGGAAGAAGGAATGCAATGATCCTGATCTCTGTCAGAATCCCCATTGGTACCATGATCCCCATGAACACCATATGACAGAAAGGGACATAAATGGGGCAGAGGAAACCAGTTTTCACTCTCTCTTTTTTTTTTTTTTTTTTTTACAGCATATGACCCATTTCTCCCCCCAGAACACAAGGACTGGTCAGCAAATGGGGCACAAGTGTTTGAGGGGTCCCTTTCTCCTTGAGACCTCTCCAAGTGCCTTTTGTATTTCAGCAAGCTGGAATTATTCTGTCAGAGGGCTGTGTTTCAGTGCAAACAGTACTCTTGATCCCTGCAGTCCACTTTCTGCTTCTCAAAAAAGAGAGGAACAGAGCAATCTCTCAGGCAGATCCAAAAATGTCCCTGGTCTGGTTCAAACTGATATACTCTCCACTAAGAGTCAGACTTCAAATCTGGTCCAAAACTGTGCACTGTGAAAAATGTGGTGTGATGGTCTGGAGGAATGACTGACCTCAAAACAGAACTCCCATTCAAATCCCACCTAGATGATATGGTATCCAGACCATGGAACATGGTTTTTATTTGGCTACAAGACCCCAGGCAAACATTTAAAAGGCATGGGGGGAAAAAATTGGTGGTGAGCTCTGCCGCACCTATTTATTGAAGCTCAATTTTGGAATCTTTGTCAGAGAAAGTCCAGTTAGTGTGTGATATTACGTATCCTACATGATGAAAAACAGTGAAATGAGAAAACTCTAGAGGGTTAGCAGGGGACAGCTGTCACAGAAAGAGAGACACTGTTCTTCCATATTTTTCCTGTGTTGGACATAAGCAGGCTTCCTCACAGGTGGCATAACGTGGTGAGGTTTTTCTGAAAAATCTTGTTGAGTTTTTGGGTTCAGCTTTTTCCATAAACTCTTCCCATTTACTACTTGTAAATCCTTTGTCCACTTCTGTCATCACCATTCCCCACAGCTCATCACCATGATGCCACTAGGCTGATCTCCATCAAATCTCCTTCCCTTTCCCCAGCACAATTACAGACCTTGTTCCATGGGCTCCTTTCTCATCTCCTCCAAACAGAGATGCCAGTTCCTTTTTTTTTCTGTTCTTTCCATCCCTCACACCCACCCTTTGGTTTATTTGCCTCCCCTGCTCTGCTCTGAATTTCAATTCCTCCTTTCAGCTGATGTCTGTAATTCCAAGGTCCTCTCCAAGAAGATTTCAGAGAATGAGCATTGTTTTATGCTGCTCTCTTCTTTGATCATGTCCCTGGGATACCTGTATCCCCCTTTCTGCCCATCTGTATCCCTTTCCCCTCCTGTCCTCAGGACAGCCACAGGGAGCTGTTATCTCCTCTGTGGGATATGCCCCTGTGCTTTATCCTAATGCAGCACTGCCTTGGGCTAGTCCTTCCACAGCTTCCTTCCACCTGCCCTTCTTCCAGGTGTACACATCTCCCACTTTCTAGGCTCTCTTTCATCCTCTCCAGCCATCCTATTATGATTCTTATCACAAATAGGATTCTAGAGAGTAATTTCCTTCTGTGATTTCCTATAGTCCTCTGGTCCTGGTTTAAGTTCTTTGCTCACTAAGAGCAGCTGACCTACAACTTCTGCTGCACTTTATCAACCAGAACATGAGCTTGGGTGCCTTTGAACAGTGCTAGACTACTGCACTGATGATTTCAAAGAGAAATCACTGCTCAGCTCTCCAATTCAGTGCTGTCTGTCTTGGTATGCGATAGCTGAAGACTACTTGGTACATTGCAACTGACTTCTATTTGGTTTAATGGTGTTGCAGTCAGTGGTGTCACATAACCACACAGAGGGAAGCAGTACAGCACACAGTGGGTTTAGCATTCACACAGGTAGTTGTGGGCTAGACTGGTACACATTTTTACTGTGCCTGTCTGACAGCTCAGAACGAGGTGTAGAGTAAAAAGTATACCCTGACTCTTGCCAGATAAATTATTTCTGTAATTTTTTAAACTGCATATGCACATAAGTCTGGAGAAGCAAGAATATCTGAATTTAAACACTTAAATAGAAGACTACAAGGCAAGAAAAGGTGAAGTTGCCATGTGTAATGAAGATAAAGTACCTTTGCAATAAATTTAATTATGCAATAAAATGCCAGTGTGGTGTGCAAGGAATTTACTCAAGGTTCCCAAGGTAGGCTTTCATTCATTTTATCTTGCATTCTTGAGCATTAGCAGACATACTTACAAAAGAAAAGATTAAAGTATGTATATTACCTCCCTTCATTATTTGTCTTTTTAAACTGTACCAGAGACAATAAATATGATTTGATTAAAGCAAACTCTTCAATTAAAGAATGCAGAAGCCAAGAAGAATTTATTTAAAGTATTTATTTGGTTTCTGCATAACATATTCAAACATAAAATTTCAGCTTCTTCAAATAAAAGTATCAGTGGCTTATGTCACTGTTTACACACTTTTCCACAAACACATTGACCCATGTGTTTTGTACTCTGGTTTAGTAATACAGATGTAGATCTACCAAATAATTTATCTGTGTGGCAGATATGATTGTAAACTTGGTGACAATTGTTTTGTTTCATGTGTATTCAGTCAGCTGCTATGAACAGGGTACTTGGGGAAGGGCCATGCAGCATGTACAGAAATGAGATCATAACTGAAATGGATGTGATTTTCCCTATTTGTGTGATTTTTAACCACAAGATAACAATAGGCCTGTATACATTTTTTGGTACAATGGCTAACATTTTATGCTGATATATCATAGAATCATAGAATTACAGAATAGTTTGGGTTGGCAAGGGCTTTTAAAGATCATCTAGTCCAACACGCCTGAAACAAGCAGGCTGCTATAAGGTCTCCCTGGAACCTTGTCCTCTCCAGGCTGACCTCCCATGAAAATCCAGCCCACTTTTCCTTAGGAGCACTTATAAATATTTCCCTGAGAAGGCAGAAGTAGTCTCCATATCTTCCTTGACCCAGCTCCTTCTGTTGCAGCCCCTTCTGTTGCCAGCTATGCTGGGCACTCCAGAAGGCAATCAGGTGATCTATGGGTATCCCACATTTTGGCCTGCAAACTGGTGGTGTTCTGCTGTACAATCTTGTGGCTTGCTATATACAGATTTGGGCTTGGCTTGTACTCACTGTGGTCTAAAGTCATGTAGGAAGGATTAGAACTAGAGTCTCAAGTCAGGAGTTGGTTAAGAGCCCTATGGAAGGTTTCTCATGGAAGGGGAGTAAACTGTCCCACACAATCATCTCTAAAGAAGGGATTACCTGTTTTCATTTACCACTGAGACTAATCCAGGCATCTCTGAGATGTTTTTGTGGCAAATGTACAGCTGGTATTGTGAGAAATACTGTAAATTGTGGTTGAATTCTCTTCTCAGCGATGCCCTTGAAAGGGTCAAATGACTACTTTTTGCTGAAGGACTAATCAGGTTTTACACTGTGATAACTGAGTGCAGAATTTACCCCAGTGATTGAATGTCTTTGTCACAATGAGGAAAGTAAATATAGTCAAAGCAAAGCAGCAAATGATTATTCCTCAGAGGTGCACTTTTTTATATTGGTTAAAACTGTCCTTTGCATTAAGTAATAATTTTGGTCCTTATCCTGCGCTGGCCTAAGGCAGTAAAGCAGGTAAAAAATGCTGATTTTCAAGCTGATACCCCTGAGATTATAAAGCTCACAGTGAAGACTTTTAAGGAGCTTCTACCTGTGCTCCAGAGCAACAGAAACCTGGACTGAGGGACTGCATGCCTGTGGGAGGCAGCCAGGTCTGCAAGTATGGCAGGATCAGAAGAAGACCCTGGAGGCGGCAGGCAGGGCAGTGGCATGGACCAGTTCTGCTTCATATCTGAGACTGGGAGTGATGTGAGTGGGTTCATGCTACATTCAGCTGGCCATTACCAGCCCCCCTTAGACTTTCTGTATATGCCCTGTAGTCTCTTTCCAAGATCCCATCTTCTGGGCACCTGGGAAAGGGCTTGCTGCAAAAACGTGGTGAAACCAATGTCTTCTGGGTTTGTGTCAGACATTGCATTTGACTATAGAGTAAGGAAAACCCTATGACACGTGGAATATTTGGCAATATGAAACTGGCAATATTGATATTGGCAATAGAAAACTACACTAAACTACACATCCAGGCTCTGTGGGCCCATGTTTTGACATACAGCTGGGACCAGGTTCTCCCGAGCCCAAATAAAAACAGTTATTCCTCTATGCTTTTATTTTGTTGCACAGAGCAACAAAAGATTCCTGCAGAACGTGACTCACAGCATGAGAATCATTCAGCTTTCAGTGTCCAGCCTCTGAAAGTCATTGACCAAGACCTGTGAACCATAAATCTCTGTACAGTTTGGGAGATGTGGGTCTTTACAGAGTCCTAGATTGGACTTTTGGATGGCTGTGCATCAACAGCTGAAAAAGAGTTTGCAGTCAATAATACTATGATTCCTGTGTTCCCTCACCACTAAAAATTGCTAGTGGGAGATGTAACACAGGAGTTATATCTTCCAAAGTGGAATATAACTCAGGTATTGTGCAGGCTAGAGATTGGAGTGGGTAGGTTATACAACTTACAAGAGTACATAAAAAATGTCTAAAGGCTTACTTATACTTTATATCAGGAAAAAAATATATGTATAAAAGGCATCCATTCCCCTGTTTTAAGCTCTTCCTGTTCCAGATGTCACATACCTCTCTCTCTTCAGCAGACAACACAGATTTTTGGACAAATTTAATAGTCTTTTTGCATTCCTGCCTGTTTCCCAAAGGTGGACTTGACCCTTGCGAAGATGAGGTACACAGCACTATACTGCTTGCTGTGCAGGCATGCTTCCTGTGTAGGCAACATATTTACTTGAGACCATGCATGCTTTAAGTTTCATCACAGGACTGCTAAGGTCAGAGATAAAACTTGCACACCATGCTGTTTGCAAAACATCTCAGGGTGACTAGAAATGTGCTGGAAAAACCATATTATGCCCTATGGAGCCACAAAGATTTGCTTCTAGGGAGTTAACTCTGCTTGGAAAAAGAACTTGCACTGACCATTGTGTAGTAAATTACACATTCTTTCCAGCGTCAACCTCATACTTTGGTTTTCCCTTGACAGCTCTGACAATTTCACAGGCCGTGACCTGTTTGTGTATCTCATAGAGAGGACTAGTTTTATTACAGATGTTAAAATGGCATCATACTGACTGGGAAGTTTAGACACGTGCTCTGAAATCAGCCTTTACAACTTATCTATGTACCTGCTTTTTTCAGTGTGCACATCCTCACAACATGAAGCCAGGGACACTCATGGGACAGCACAGCACAATGCTCAGCAACCAATCCCAGACAGTCCCTGTTGGGTGTGGTGGCTCTGCTGAAATCCTACTATTTTGCTAAAGCATCCTTTCAAAAACCTTCAAACCTGGCCCAAAGTCTGCTGGGAATCTCTTCAAGGTTTTGCATCAGAAACCCTCAATCTGATTGTGATTAAATGTGTATAGGTGAGTGTGCAGTGTGAGACCTTTGAGAAAAGTCAAAGTGCCATAAAAGAACATTCCTATCTATTAGGTAGTAGGCAGGATCAGTGTACTGACTGAATTCCAAGGAGTTGCAGGAAAGCATGATTATATTCACAGGCATGTTTCATGGCTCTGTGTTTCCATACTAGGTTTAAGGAGGAAAAAATGTGGTGCATGAATCCAAACATTTATAATTCAGAGAAATCTCTTTTCAAAATTCCCTGTCAGAAAATTGGCAAGATTCTGCCTGTATAGACTTTTAGTGTATAACAAAGTGCAATAACATGAAATGTTGCCTTAGGAGCAGAGAGACAGTTTCCATGAAATCTCTCTGCAGAAAATAGGTATTTGCATAGAAATCCATTGAATTGGTCTCTTTGGAGCTTTTGTCTTTTTCTCTTCGTCCTGCTTGACTTGAACACGTACTCTCAGTTGCACAGGGAGTGTTACCATATTGCTTTTACATTAGTTCACATCATGAAAGAAAGGGAAATAGTTTTGATTAATTCATAACATATTTTGTGCAGAAATTTTTTCTCCTTCCCCTTCATGGTGAGAGAGTGCCTTGAGTTTTGAGGGAGTTCAAACAGCTTTAATGGAGCTGATATTAAGGCAGAATTAGAGTTTATATATAGCAACTTGGAGCAGCTAGGGAAAGCAGCACATGTGCACTGGAGGGACAAGGACAGAGGTAGCCAGAAACATCATAAATTAACATAGTGCAATGACATATGAGAAAAAGGCACCGTACTACGGAGCAAAATTGCGTAATTGCTGTTGCGATGAATGTTTATTTTTAGAGCTACAAAAGGTATGTTTTAGAGGCTATTAGTTAATAAAAAACAAGGAAGGGGGGATTTCGTTCAACATCTAGCCACATGCTTTTGCCTGCAATGCAGGGAAACAAGGAGAGCATTGGATTTCACAGATAGCACCACAGACAGCTATAAAGGCCTAATCCAGTGTCACATTTCTGCTTAGTGCTGGCTAACTACCAGCCCAATTTGCTGTCTTCTCTCCCCCTGTGTTTCTTCATTGTTTCAAGCCATGCAGAGACTTATCCTAATAATGGGTCAACCCTCAGCCAAATGTGTTCAATTGAAGGCCACCATGGGAGAATGGCAGGATATTGTCTTTCCAACAGCAAGTGAATTTCAGGCAGCTTAAGGCAGTATCCATTTCACTATAATGCTGGTTTATGTTACAGCCCTTTTCAAAGTTCTAATTGCCCTGTACTGCTGACATTTATAGACATCCCCGACTTTAAATGAAAACACAACACTGAGGTCAGGAGGAGGTTCTGGGACAGCAAAGATCCCAGGTGAGGCCAAAGGAAGAAATTACTTCAAACCTTCCAAATGCCAAACATGTTGTGGTGGGGGAGGAGAAAAGAGAAGAAAACCCAGAGGTGAGGGACACCCTATTGACAGCCTGAAAGGTATGGATGGATGCCTAATAGTGGCTCTCACTTATCCACACATTCAACACCTCAAGCACAGCTAATCCTCTCTCTCCTCAGTTTCTCTCCCTTAGGTACAAACATTTTAAAGTATTTATTCATCTGAATGTTTGTGACTCTATTTTGGCCCAGCTCTTCATCTGTGTTACATTGGGTGACCTCCAGCAAAGTCAGTGACTTTATGCCAGCTGGGAAAATGGTCTCATTGGAGAGGGAAAGTGCTCTTCCTATTACAGAGACAAAACTCACAGAACTTCCTTCATCTGTCCAGGCATCCTCGTCTGAGGGAAACTGATTCACAGCAGTGATGGCAGGATATATTGCTACACAGGCTGTCCCCTGCTTTGCAGTGCGCTGCACAACCTGCCAGCCACAATATGGGGTAAAATCTGAGTTAAAGGGATAAGGTGAAGAAGCAAGACATGTCTCTCACTCATGCAAGGATCTAACTGTTCAAGTGGGAGACTTCGCTTGCTTTATATTATTCCTGTGGTGTAAATGGCTCCATTTTTTCAGTGTAAAAATGTCTTGCAAGAACAAAAGAGAGGGATTGTACTGCGGTTTTGTGGACTATTATTTGCTCCCTTTTTTCTTCAACTGTTCTTACACATTTCTAAGGGGATTGAAGTGTGGCTCGTGCTCCCCAACTTTTTGGCATCCCTGGGGCCAAGGCAGGCAGGTCAGGCTAGCAGAAATAAGAAACAGTACTCAGGAACACAGTTTCTTCTTTCAGCCTCTTCAAAAGATGCCTATACCTTCAAGGCATCACCTCATTCTACAGGAGGGAAACTTGCATCAGTGAGAAATGGTGAGGAAGAAACTCTGCAGAGGTGAAGCCTTGGCAGCCAGTGAGAACATATTAAAAGCATGTTTAAAACTTTCAAGTTTGTTAATTGAAATGCAGTCAAGTTTATATATAATTCTTTATTTCTGAGATAACAGGCTGATATTACTAATGGATATTTATGATGCTTTTACATGGCGATAAAACTGTCTTCTAAACGTAGTCAGCTGTGTGCTGATTTCCAGGTCCTGTCCATAGATACTCTTCTACACCTTTTCTGGTGTCTGGCAAACTATCTAGTGGATGTGTGCCAGCCATTATGCAAGATATTCAATTGCTGTATGGTGACAGGTTAGAGTATCAAGACCAGTTATTTAGGTTGCTAATGATTATAATGATCCAAATCAATCTGCAGCGCCTTTTAGTAGGAGATGAGTGACAAAACACTTTTGAAAATCCTGTGATAAATGTTTTAATGTGTTTGATTCTGTTGCTCATACACAGATTCTCAGTGTCACTCCAGAGACCAGTGTCACACCAGGTGTATGAGAGAAAACATCTGCCACAGAGGACTGGCAAATTGTCTGTAGGATCTTCAAGAGAATCAGACATTTCTAAACCATAGCATGAATACCTTTATGATAAGGGCAGGGAAAGGAAGGGATGCTCCCATATGTTTAAAGGAGAATTGAGCTCTGGATGTCTGACAATGCCTATACATCTGATCTCCCCTGATCATAGCAAGTTTAAATTCAAAATTATCAAACCAAGGGCAATTTCTGATAATGAAATAAGGCCTGTAGTGTGCAGGAAGCAGTTCAATTGCTTTTATTGTTTGTTGAAAAGAAGCACTGCTGCCACATAACCAGGCAGTAAAATTCAGAAGAGATCTAATCACTTCAGTGGGAATATTTTAATGTGCCACATTTAAGCAAAGGGCATGGCAAAATTCCTCTTCCTGGGATGGTTGCAACTACACAGAATCAAAGAATCGAATATCACTAACTTGTGACAAGAATAGACAATGAGGAGAAACTCAAATTCTTCTGACTTGGTGTTTGTCTCTATTTTTAAAAAATGCAGTTCAAGCTTTAAATAACAGCCTGTTAATACAGTGAAGTTTCAGACCTCAGTGAATTTTAGGTCCTTGTAAAGTAGACCTGGACCTAAAGCAGATGTTTCTCCCTAAGTTTGTGTCTGTTTCTATCTCCAGACACTGACATAAGATACTGAAGTTCATGTTTACAGAGAGGACAGTGGAGCCCCATGGTACTGGTGTGCTACTTTGTGTGCTGGAAGAGAGGTGTGGAAGTGATTTCTGGGCAGAAAGCTCAGGACAGTCCTCCTTCTCCTTTATTCCTGCAACTTCTGCTCACTTACAGAGCTGAGACTTAAAACCTTGCTTTTTTTCCAGCATGCCACTCTTGTGTCAGGGTTAGTCAAGTAACATTTGTGCTGTGTTAAGCTCTTGGTGGCCTTTCTGACACCTTGGGAGGCCTGGGCTGAAGCAACCTTGTCCAGCTTCCCTTTCTGCTTACTCCATCCTTGTCCCACACAGCATGGGAAACTCCAAAGCTGGAGAGAGAAAAAGCAGAGGGAAATCTCTTTCAAGTGTATTCATGCAGCATCTCATCTTAAACTCTTTCCAGAGTTATGACAAACTGAATATCTATTATCAATAGATCCAGTGACTACAAACAAACACATCTAATTTTTATTTTCTTTTTGTGAGAGACTATATTTTAATCAAAAATTGTCCAACTCAAATTTATTACCAGAGTATAAATAACATTTTCTATCTGCTCCTTCTCCACTTAATTTCTAGCTAGTGCCAATACTGTCTTAGGAGAAAAAATGTTGTCCTACCAATGTGATGTGCCAGTTCCCTTAAGCCCTTGGTAGATTTTATTTGAGGCTTTTATTCCCTTTGGATTCTAGTTGCTCACAAAAAATAGGTCTCTTCAAAAATATGTTTAACTTAAAAATATATACTAATGGGAATCCTATTTCAAACCCAGCTCCTTGTTCTTATACTATCATTTCTGAGCTGAAACTCTGATCTCTGTTTCCACTGTTTTCAGATTTCATCTTGTTAAAGGGAGTATTTTGTATCTAGCACAACATTCAGCCAACACTTCATTACATTCTGGGATCCAATTACTCATGCAGGGTTTTGGTTTTGTTTTTTGTAACTTGGTGTAAGTTTCCTTTTCCTGATGAGGTTTTATTTTAATTCCCTTCAGTCTGCAATGTCCTGCAAGTATTTAGTGTTATTTTTTAAATTGTGGTGGAAATACGGAATAATTATTTCCTTTTTAACAAATCTGGAAAAGAACCAAATCCGGATGAAATGCATCTCCAAGATTTTTGAGTGAAAGCAACATGAAAGGATATCTAATTAGACCTACAGTAATAACATCACCATCCTTGTTACGGGACATATATATATATAAAAGCTTGTGATCTGCTGAGTTAGGAAGTTAGCAAGCTGGAGGGTCTACCACAATTTCTGAGTGCCCAATCAGCTACACCACATATTACACACACCATGGAAATTATAACCTACTCTATAGCTTTTGTGTAATCAATTTGGAATGACCAGATTTGGTCTCAAATATGTTTAACTTAAAAATATATACTAATGGGAATCCTATTTCAAACCCAGCTCCTTGTTCTTATACTATCATTTCTGAGCTGAAACTCTGATCTCTGTTTCCACTGTTTTCAGATTTCATCTTGTTAAAGGGAGTATTTTGTATCTAGCACAACATTCAGCCAACACTTCATTACATTCTGGGATCCAATTACTCATGCAGGGTTTTGGTTTTGTTTTTTGTAACTTGGTGTAAGTTTCCTTTTCCTGATGAGGTTTTATTTTAATTCCCTTCAGTCTGCAATGTCCTGCAAGTATTTAGTGTTATTTTTTAAATTGTGGTGGAAATACGGAATAATTATTTCCTTTTAACAAATCTGAAAAGAACCAAATCCGGATGAAATGCATCTCCAAGATTTTTGAGTGAAAGCAACATGAAAGGATATCTAATTAGACCTACAGTAATAACATCACCATCCTTGTTACGGGACATATATATATATAAAAGCTTGTGATCTGCTGAGTTAGGAAGTTAGCAAGCTGGAGGGTCTACCACAATTTCTGAGTGCCCAATCAGCTACACCACATATTACACACACCATGGAAATTATAACCTACTCTATAGCTTTTGTGTAATCAATTTGGAATGACCAGATTTGGTCTCAAAACAAGACTTCCAGGATGCAAAAACCACAGATCTGAACAAAACCACAATTCCCTATATGCAAACTATCACATTTTTATATAGAACAGTGAATCTAAAGAATTTAAAACGAGATGCAGAAAATCTGAAATGCCAGCAAACTAGTTGTGCTGTTCGCCTATGACCACAGAAAATGACTCTGAATGTCCTATACAGCCTGTAATTTTTTTAAAAAATTTAATGGGTACAAAGGAGTTGCCATCCATGAATCCAGGCATATAGCCTCACCAAATCCTAATACAGCATCTCTTCTGCTTGTAGTTCCTCAGCTCCTGAATTCCAACACAATCATTAAATGATAAACTTTTTTGCTCTTTGAAACATTGATCTGTGCCTGTGAATTTGAAGTAACATCTGTTCTTAAGCATTTCAATTATTTTGCTTATCACTGATGTAAATTGTTGGGGTTTGGTTAAGGAGTTTGTTTTTAGTTTCCCTCCCTCTACTGCATCCATTTGCCATTTTATGCGAGTTTTGATGTTTTTATTAATCTTGGCAAAAGCCAGAAAATGGGATATCTTTAATAAGAAAGTCTAGACATTTTGGAATAACCCAAGGCATGGTGGGCCAATTCCGTTCAAATAGAGGTACAAGGCAGCATCTTATTTTGTAAAGGCCCATTTATTTTGCCACTGTTCTGTTACTTTACCCAGTTTGTCATGAATATGGTGAAGTCAATGAAGTAAAAAAGAACACCAGAGGATAAATTTTTACCAGGCATTGCAAAGTCTGCTTTCAAAATATATTCTGAACTGTATTTCCATTTAATACATGTGTCATTCCAGTGAGGGATGTGACAATAAACTATGGTGGGATTGTTTTAACAACTTGACAGGGCAGAAAATGGATAAATATTCTATATATTTGAATAAAATTATTTTTGCTCATATCCTTGTTTTTTCAGTCATAAGTAGGAATTTTGTCATTTTCCCCTCTAGCACACATTAAGCATAGACAGATGATGCCTGCCTGTGATGATTCTATACTGTAAGAATAGGGACAATGTTTGCTTTGGAAGAGGTGTATTTCTCTACAGAAACTGGCCCCCACATTTTTGAGACCAAATTTTCAATATTGAAAATTCAACCAATTCACATCATGCTATCACTAACCCTGATTTTCAAGCTAGTAGGTGCAGTCATAAATATTCCAAGTTTCTTGAGGTCATAAAACTCTAGTCATTTGACACAGTGTGTAGCAATCCCTGAGCTGTCCATTTTTGCTTCCCTTTACAGCCATTTAGGAAGGACTTTTTTTTTTTTTTTTACTTTTGCCCAAATTGCTCAAATCCCTTCTGCAAGGAGGGACAAGAGAATATAGGAACTACCTGGAAGTTGTCTTCATTTTATTGTTCAAATCTTACCCACAGCTGGGGTGAGGTCCTGGAGGGGTAATGCTTTTAAGACAGAGGTAGCTGAAGCTCTGATCTGAAGGGAGAGGCCCCGCAACTGTGTGGCCACAGCTGCTTGACGTAATACAGGGGCACATGTTGCCCAGATTGATGGCTCAGAGAACTAAAACTGCCTCATTTCACCTCTGTGATAAATCCATGCTTGCAAGTTATGGCTGCTTTAGATCAGAGAAATTAAAGATAGGGAGCTACAAGTGTCTGGTTAGAGAAATAGCCGAGTAACCTGAATCAGCTTGCAACACAGACATGTCTGGTTTGACACAAAATACCACAGTATGGTTAGTCCTTTTCTAAGCTCCAGGAAAATGTTCTGCTTTCTGTTAAAGTATTTATACACCTTACCTCTTATCTCCATCATGCTGTGAATCAAAATGATGGGGTGAATGATATTAGTCTAGAGTTTTTTAAAAAATATTTGCAGATGGAGTCAACAAAGAAACAGTTTTACTGCTTTGTAGGAAAACAAGATGAGAGGAATGACACAGGATTTCCTTTAGTGTGTGATCAATACTGGGCCAAAAAATGGTTAAGCCCAAATCATGTCTTTCTCTATCCTGCAGCTTTTTTATAGAAATCAACACATTTCCTGAGCACTACCAGGAGTTTCTGATGGTTTGCTGTTCTCAGACGAAAACAATTGCCCAAGGTTGGGAGCCCAGTGGTCCTGTCCTTGGGGCAGAGCTGTCAAGAATTAAGAGAATTTGCAGAACACTTCTTTGTTTTACTGAAAGTGTCTCAAATTCATTGCATTTTCAAGAAAACAAATGCACACATTACACAGAGAGGTTCTGCCATCAGGAAAATATTGACCGGATGCATTCATGGTAGAGAACAAAAGCATAAATACAAACAAAACCCTGACAAAGAAAGATATTTAAACATTCTGAAGAATGTGTTCAGAGTAAAACATCTACATAACCACTTGGTCACAAGTGATGCAAAATACAAAATACAAAACTAATCTCTAATTTTTCTAGAGGTGAACAATGTGGTTCTGGTTTTCTGATGTGTCCTGTTGTACCAATCACACAGCTCAATACAGTACAAAACCTCTGTGACATGAGAACAGAAATTCCACTCACAGAAATTATCACATCCAGAATACAGTTTTTGCTTAATACCTATGTACAAACTCATATACATATATGTTTAAATGTGTTTTCATTACTTCCTAAGCTCTTGCAAGGCATAAGAAATCAAGAGAGTCAAGTAGCCCACCACAGCACATTCCCCTATCAAACAGAATGCATTTATCTAACAGAAACATATTTAAAAACTGCAGTGTAGCTTCACACAGCTTAAGCAGATGTATTATTTAGTGGTGAATTGCCTGTGTGGGCTGTTGGGGACCTAAGAAGGTCCTAAAGTTCCTCTTGTACCAGAACCCTGAGTGGTGTTTCCCAGAGTAGCAGCTATACCAATGACCAGCTTATTTGCTCCCATCATATCTGTTCCTAGCACTGTCATGTCTCCTCTTTGCCCAGACAATTTCTTCTACCATGCATGAAAACCCCTCTAGTATAATTTTCAGTCTACAAAAGGAGGTGCTTTAAGAGGATGATCTGCATGTAACCCATAAATTTTGAATTTTTTGCATCTATTCATCGGGGCCGGGGGAGGGCAGGCCTGAATTGTAGCAGCACAAGCTCAATTACACCTTATGTGAGCCACCCTTCTACGGAAATATATGCGGAAAGATGTGAAGGCAATACATGCCACTTTGCCTATGCCTGAAAACAGTTGTGCCTTCACTCATCTCCCCTAACTTTAGACATCTGCCAATGGCAGTGAACTTTTCTCTCTCCACTGACAGAAAAGGAAATTTAGAAAGTCTCTGTAACTTAAGCATTGCCAATGACCTGAAATACATGGGATGATTCTGACTTTCTGTGGGGTCCTGCCATGGTCCATCTCCCCTTAAATGTCTGGAAGCAGCTTCAGCAATGAGACATTGTAATCATTGGAATTGCCTTTGCCGAGGCCAAGATTACACACTGCTATGTGCCCATTTGTTCATGGTGGTTAATGCTGAGAATGAGCCTAGCAGGTAACCCTGCATGGCACTTCATGATCATATACCTTGGACATGTATCCCAGATTTCTCACTGACACAGTAGCTAATTATAAAAAAAAATTGTAAGCCTATCTGTTTGTCCTTGCCTGTTGCCAAGTAGTGTTTAGTTTGATGTGGGACAATAGTATCAAAATGCCTGAACCAAGGTTGATATATAATAAGAGAATGATGTTAAGAGAAAACAATTGCAAGAAGCAACTTTCCCCATAAGCAAAAGAATCAGAAAGCTACAAACAGTTCTACCATTTTACATGCTTTTTTACTTTAGCATTAGCTTGTATGCCAGAGGATAAATTTTCGTTTCATGTATTAAAGTTAAGACTATCATTTCAGCTTCTTCAATATTTGTTACAAATGAATAAATATGTAACTCTCTTTATTGATTTACAAAACCTCAATAAGTTCTTGAGGGCTGCATGCTTAACCCTGAAATATCAGGTGAACTTTTTTGTTCATAAAAATCACAAAGAAATTAATATGGTATAAACTATCCAAGTGAACTTTGGATCCACAATTCCAAAGCTGTCTGCTTACTTTGTGACTTTGATCCAGCCAATGTCTACAGCTATGCATAATTTTACATATTCTGACCTTCATGTTGTCAGTGAAAAAGATGCAGCTAATGCATAAAGGATTGCAGATTCACATCTTAATCATTATCACAACACAACAGAGGTCCTTTTCACCTTCGTACATCTTTCCAAGTTGTGATAACCTGACTAAAATTAGCACCCTTTCTAAGGCATTGGGAAGCAAACATAAATGAAGCCTTGCTCAGAGTACATATTTATTTTTTCTCTTTAGGATTTCTGAGTAAAGCTGAATCCACCAACTCCAACATTTCTGAAACTTTTTCCAAGTTTAGGCAACTTATTTTTACATATGTTATGTTCACATAGGCTTATATATAGGTTTATGTTCTATATCCACAAGTTTTTTAATTGAGCCTCTTAGTATGTAGGAGATTTGAGCTGGCATTTCTATTAATGCTGCTCCCCTACTGACAAGTGCCTAATGTGCAATCTTTTGCTTCTCAAACTCTACTTGGTTGCCAAAATCCAATCTTTTGGAATTAGCTGTCCATAGGAAAAATTCCTAAATTTCAGTTCAGTTGACAATATCATATTCTTTTTGAAGTTCTAAGAATTGTGAATCCTTTTTATTTCCCTTGCTCAGTAGACAAAGAAAATCTCGGTGGCTGAGACTCAATTCACAAGCACCATGGCTTCAAAACATGCAAACAAACAAAAAGCGGGAAAGCAGTTATTTTCTTCATTCTCTCAAATTCATAATTGTTCCAACTCTTTATGGTTTGGTCTTTCCACCCAACCTTCTGGAGACAATTTTGTTCCTCATGACCCTTCAGCACTTTCTCTGGATGTCTCTGCCTGTAAAGAGAAGGCTTGGATTTTGATTTATCAGCTAAGTCCCTGATGAAAATTAAAATACTTTTCCTGTGGTGGTGGAGAAAGGGTGCTTGCAATGGCTTGACCTGTCCCAACAGCTCTCTGTGTTCATTAACTTATCTGAAACTTTTGTTTTGGGATGTCAGCCATTAATCTCTATCAATGTTGAATTTTTTATAGAAGACCTATGGAAAATAGTTTTCCATTAGAACTGCTCTAGTTTATAGCAAAATACTTACCTTTCATCTAGAAAAATCTGAAACAAAATAGTTAATCACATCTTTAATTTAAATGAAAATCTGGCTCCTCACTGTGACCAGAAGAAAAAATACATTCCCCTCCACCATGTCCAAAGACACAACAGCAGGTTTGGGAGACAGTGCAGTCTATTTTTGGATGGCAGATGCCCTGTAGTGTAATCATTATTCATTGGCTGCAAGGATTTTCAGGCAGACTGCCAAACAGCCCATGTGCCTCTGCTTATTGCCATATTTCTTAAAGGTAGGTTTTTAATTGGGGAAGGGAGAGATCATGTGTGATTTGCTATGCAGTTCTTGACAAGTAGTATTTTCCATTAAGTGCTATGCCATTTTTTCCCAGGCAGGAACCTTTGGACAATATGATCTTCCTCTCCAACAAGTACATATAATACTATAAACCTTCATAGAACACAACTGTTCCTAAGAAGAGAGAAAAAACTGGGAAACTATTAGCACTAGGCTGTAGTTCAGGCCCTTAGATAGGTGTATGCAAAATGCACACATCCACCTTAGAGAGCAAATGGCGTGTTAATGAATGCATTCCTTCTCCAAGGCTGAGTACTCTTACCTGGCACTTTTCATCTCTACCTAGACCTGTATTTTCTTCTATATTGTGTACAATATACCCCTCCCATATGGCAGTGGATAAAATGCAGATTTACAGATGAGTTTAATTCCAGGATTTGATGAGGAAGACGAACATATGGTTTACATCTTCCAGACCTTATCTACAATTTTACAGATTTCCAGATCACCAGATCCTTAGGTCTTGATCTGTAGATATAGGATGTAGTAAAAAGAATAATGCATTTCTTCACTGCAATCTTGAAAGGTGCAATTTTCACATTTGAATGTCTAGAACAAATAAATCAATTTCTAGCTGTTAGCTCACTTCAGGTTTTTAAGACTTTATTTCAGCACCTCCAAATGAAAATATCATCTGTGTTTATAGATTTCTTAGTAGGTATCTAGTTGGGCTTCCTCTTACTTCACGTGTGTGTCAGCAGAGCAGATTTACATCTGAGCTGGTCACCTAACTCTTCTTTCAGGCAGTTGGAGGAAGAGGCTCCTGGAAGGCACTTATCATGTCCTCCTGAAGTAGAGTTTTAAAGTAGATCTGTTAACCACACCCCAAAAAAAAAGTGGTTTTTTGTTTGTTGGTTTGGTTTTTTTATCTAACGTGTTGGAAAGTAAAAAGAAGCTAGGGATTTATTCCTCATGTAGACATCTGTCTTGTGGGTACCACCCACACCTTGCATGCTAACCCACAGAGCTAGTAAAAAACAACCAGGTTTAAAAACTGGAAGCAAGAGGGACATGATATGAGGACAGAGTAGAATGGGTAATACATTAGTGTAGCCTGGTTCTGCTGTTACACAAGCCCTCCTTCCTGTTCTTCAGCATCACAAATAGCAAGCAAGAAAGAAAAACTCATTTTTCTGATGTGCTGCAGCTGCCCAGCTTTGCCTGTCTCAGCTGACTGGAAGTAAGATTGAGCTTGCTTGAAGACTGCTGGGATGAGCCAACCTCTGAATGTGGGAGGGATGACACCAGAGGGTACCAGCATCCCACCTGCACTCTAATGCAGCCTTGGGGCCCTGTAGGAGCTGCTGCCACCTCTGTGGGCACCCTTTTCACCATCCATCTTCCATCTGTCTTATGTTTCACCACCTTGGGAAGATTTTGTGATATATCACAGCAGGTTGAGAAGACTATACCAAGATGTATGACTAGAAATAATGAAGTAGAAATTAGAACAAACAGAATAAGTATACAGAAAAAAGTTTCCTAAAGCTTCCTACCAGTGAGCTCTCAACAGGCATGGGAAACTTATTATTTACAGGCCTTTTCTTCAGTGTCTTCTGGCCTGACCTTTTTACACAGCAGACAGTCACCACTCCATCTTTCTTATGACTTTCACCACCCATCTTCCATCTGGGAAGATTTTGTGATATATCACAGCAGGTTGAGAAGACTATACCAAGATGTATGACTAGAAATAATGAAGTAGAAATTAGAACAAACAGAATAAGTATACAGAAAAAAGTTTCCTAAAGCTTCCTACCAGTGAGCTCTCAACAGGCATAAAAGGAAAGAAACTTATTATTTACAGGCCTTTTCTTCAGTGTCTTCTGGCCTGACCTTCAGAGGCATTACACAGCAGACAGTCACAATGCACTCACAGACTGACAGACCTGCTCATGATCAAAAGGTGCAAGGGCCCATGACTCTTCTGAAAATACCTCTGCAGGTGATCTACTAATTTAATAATTTTATATGTCTGGCACTTTGCTCCACCTTCTTTAGCCTTACTAGAACACCTGCTCAACTGTCTTCACAAGGTCTCCTGTGTTGCTCCACAAAGTTGCTAAGATATTAATAAAAATATCCTGACTTTCTTGTCCACTTAAGTTATCTGCCCCTTTTAGAAAAGCTGACTGACTGTAGATATCCGTTTAAATTATACAGACCAAATCTGCTAAACTTTCAAACTATATTTTATGGGTAGACATCATCCTCCTCCCAACTGGAGAACATCTTGGGTTTCCTTTTCCATTTGCTTCCTGATTGTTAAGGTTGGGGTATGCTTTAACAGAGTTTAGACCATGTGAAAAATTAGTTGCATAAAGCCTGAAAAGATGGAAAAAATCCATTGTAGGGTATGATGCTGAACTGGCCCAAGACAGATTAAAGTCATAGTGGTCAAACCTGGGCTACTGGAGGCTGCTGTGTGCTGTCAGTTCAATTGAGTTGATCTTGCCTGAGTCAGGGAAAGGAAGGAAGGGGCGGAAGTGGTGGAAGGAAGTGGCAGAAGGAAGTGGAGGAAGGAAGTGGCGGAAGGAAGTGGCGGAAGGAAGTGGCGGAAGGAAGTGGCGGAAGGAAGTGGCGGAAGGAAGTGGCGGAAGTGGCGGAAGGAAGGAAGGAAGGAAGGAAGGAAGGAAGGAAGGAAGGAAGGAAGGAAGGAAGGAAGGAAGGAAGGAAGGAAGGAAGGAAGGAAGGAAGGAAGGAAGGAAGGAAGGAAGGAAGGAAGGAAGGAAGGAAGGAAGGAAGGAAGGAAGGAAGGAAGGAAGGAAGGAAGGAAGGAAGGAAGGAAGGAAGGAAGGAAGGAAGGAAGGAAGGAAGGAAGGAAGGAAGGAAGGAAGGAAGGAAGGAAGGAAGGAAGGAAGGAAGGAAGGAAGGAAGGAAGGAAGGGAAGGAAGGAAGGAAGGAAGGAGGAAGGAAGGAAGGGGAGGAAGAGCTTTTTCCATCTCTGATTTCTATGACTTCATACTTGTGCATTGAAATACAGACTCCACTAGAACAGATGATGAAACTCCCACTGAATTCCAGGAGCTAGGCTTTTATGTGTAGTGTCTAAGGAGAATGTTTTAC
This sequence comes from Emberiza elegans, assembly GCA_024865655.1. Lineage (NCBI taxonomy): Eukaryota > Metazoa > Chordata > Aves > Passeriformes > Fringillidae > Emberiza > Emberiza elegans. The sequence goes on along the minus strand of JALJVW010000175.1, from coordinate 11,229,700 downwards.
TAATTTTGAAAGTCCTAAGTGCTATTTGAGGAATTTCCAGCTGCCATAAAATTTATTGTTGTCTTCCTAGTACTACGAGCACATTTCCATTTCAAAAGAAATCTGTACAAATATAAGTACTTCCATAAGTCTTCTTCTCCTTCTTATTGTCCTTAACAATAGATATTTTCACTGATCAATCTGAGACTTAAAAACTCATTTTCTTACAGATGGGTAAGTAAATCAATGAATGATTAATGAAATAAAAATTGGGTCTTCAAGTCTATTTGGTCTGTATGATGGCTTGTCAGGGTTTTTAGGTTGATATTTCCTGCTACTGACATCTGACAGCCGGAACTGGAGCTCCCAGGCTCCACTGGTCTGCTCCACTGGTCTACAGCTGCAAAGGGAATAAGGGAGATCTGCAGGGAATTGGGAGAAGCCAGTTCATTCCACACAGATGTGTCTGTTGCAACTACAATGAAATGTAGAGAGTAGGAGCATACTTTAAATGTTCTGTCTCCATGCTAAACTCCCTTCTCAGCACCACTGTGGCACAGGTGTCCTTCTGGGTCTCATTTCTTTCCCTACCTGAAAAAAAAAATTATGACACCACTTGTCTTATATTCCTAACAATTCTTTTTGTTGTTGTTGTTGTTTGGTTGAGTTTTTTTTGGCGGGGAGAACTAATGGAATGCACCACTTGGCTGGCAACAGTTTAAGTTTTCAGTTTAGTAATTAAATATTCATGAACAGCATAAGAAGGAACTACCATAAGTGCTCCTATGCAGTTTAGAGTTTTTTCTTTGATGATGGAAAGGTGAGTGAGAACCTTCTGGGGAAGAAGAATATTCAATGATGCTCACACTTCTTGAATGCCATCACATACCATACATTCTCTGGAGAGGGCAAGGAGGATTCCAGTTGTCATGAGAGGGAATGGCTAAAGACACTGCTTTGCACAGACCTGGTCCACATAGGCATTTTCTCACCTTTGGATGAAGAAGGCAAAGCAATGTCCAGCCTGTGGATCCCAAAATCTCTTAGATCATTAGTTACTTGGACTTTCTGACCTTTCTGATTTCCTTAAGATACATACTTTTCTCATAATGTTTCCATTTTCACACCTGCAGCAGGCACTGGAATATTTCCAGTCCATCCTCGGATGATGGAATGTTCAAATGCCCACTTCTGGAAGGATGCAGATATTGCATCGACCATCATCAGTTCCAAAAGAAGGAAAGGCCTATGCTTCCTCACCATGTTTCCTCATCTGTTTCCACTTTCACCCATGCTGCCTGGGTAGTCTTGGGCAGATAGTCAAACTCAGATCCCAAGAAGTACCAAATGCCTAAAGCAGATCAAAAAGGTTGGGTGTGCTGAGTCATCCTAGTTTGCAATTAAAGAGAACAAAAATAAATGTGCAACAAGGATGACAGGTTGTCACACCACAGCACAGCATAGCATGATTGTGTTTGCTGCTGGCTTCATCCAGAAAACATCATTTGGCTGGACTTCTTTGCACATCATCTGTATGGCAATGTCACTTGCTGTCCTTTCATCACTATCTGATGTGGTTGATATCTGCACAGTTTCATTCCTACAAAGAACTAGTTGTTTTTGCCATTGATTTTTGTGCAAGACACTTATCCATGTTCTTTCATTTTTAATTCATTCCCTTCTTTGCTTGTCTTGAATGTTCCCATGTGGTTATAATTGCTTTTAGTGAATCTATGCTCCTTAAGAGAAGCATTAAAATCAGCATGCTAGCACAGCCCACAGCAGACAGATTGCAAAGTTGTGTTCAAGTCTGTTGAGATTTCTTTCTCCTTTGACAGAACTGGACAACAAGATCTGAAAAGAGCAAAGCTAACGTCAGAAAATCCTAGTTCTGTACTGCAAATATCAATTTAGTGTGCCATTTTTATCATCTTATATGTGAAATAGTGAGGGAAACAAACAGTGAGGGATCAAAAACATGCACACAGCAATATGAACAACAGACTATATGAATATCATTAATAATCTTTCTATCAAAGTGCTGGGAGTTGTTTCCCTTTAGTTTTCCACTTTGTATAAATTATCATTATTGTCTGGGTTTTTTTGGACACTGAGGCCTCCTAAAAAACCTTTAAACTTGATTGACTCTACCAACCATAAAGCAAATAATAAATCTTTCAATTTGAGGCAGAATAAACGATGCTGTGCGGAAAAGAATCTTCTAGGTTAACCAGCCTTCACCTCTATTTCCCAAGATAAACAACTGTAAGACTATGGGATTTTGATGCCTCTAAATTTATTCTTGGATCCCTCTTCCTTAAGTATTTAACATGAGATATATGAACAGATTAAAATGATGCATACTCACCAATCTTCCCTGTGTTATAAAATAATTAAACTAAAATGCATTAGATTATCACCATACAAATTATCAATAAGTCATTCATTGTCTTCAATGGATTTATACCAATTTGAGTGTGCTGCAAGTCTGGCCAAAGAAGAATGAGTTCCCTTCTCTGGGGAAGTTCCTTGGCATCAGTTCTTCCCATATTCTAAGAATAAGAAATTAGTTGTGTGTGCTTAAAAGAGAAAAGACAAAAATTCATGGTAGCAAATAGCTCTTCCCCACAAATGCTTACTGACTGAATATCCTGAGAGAGAGTTTTTGAGATACTAACAGTAAAATTGCATGTGACAGAAGAAATATTTTGTACTAGAAAAATCAGCAAAAAAGAACCAAAATAATGTCTGGAAGCAACAGAAAGCAGAACTGCCAGGGAAGCTTTTTGCCATATAACAGACTGATTTCTAGCATGAAAGAAGAGCTAAAGTATTATAGTTTATGCAAATAAGTCAGGAAAGTAGAAACTAACAAATTAAATTGCATTAACAAATTAAATCAATAAATCCCATGTTTATAATTGGATGCAGAAAAAAGTACTGACTTAAATGAAAAAGTAAGATTTTTTTTTCCCCACTGCTCTGAATAGCTCAGTACCTTAGAAAATTGCCTAGAAAATCTTTGAAACAAGAAAGTGAACCCTGCCTGTGCTGAATGGACTCATATTTGTTGGAGAGAACTAGGGTCACACTACCAAACAGAATTGCATTTTCTATGGTGGTTTTAGTAGCCAAACAACAGAGAAAACATTGGAAATGTATAGTGTATTTGTCAGCTAGACTGTGGTTTTATGAATACTTCCAAACTATAGACTTGGAAAAAAGCTTCCAGAAAGTAAAAATCTCACTATTCTTCCCAAAAAAACCCAGACAAAACATGGAGAGCCATTTATGAAAGGCTTAGATTTCTCTCTTCCATGTATTGCTGTTTGGACTCCATACATATGAGAAGGCCCAAAGAATGTATATCTTGCAAGCTAATGTGCCACCTTTGCTGCAGTGAATTTTGATATGGAAAAGTTTTGCCAATCCCTGTGCAGGAAAGTTTGCTGTGGTGGAATCAAGATTGTCTGGGGGAGCACTTGGCTTCCTTTACTGTGAGATTGTCTCTTTCTTGAGATCCCTCTTTTCGCTACAAATTTGTCACATTCTGCAGCAAAGGAATCAGGAATCCCAAATGAATAAAAACTTATGTTCTTATCACATGATTGTGTTTCAATCTCAGCATATGTACGAGGGCCTCTTGCTCTGGTCTAGCAAAAAAGCAGAGGAAAGGAAAGAGCTAAAACTGAAATAATTTAATGAAATGAAATGAAATGAAATTAAATTAAATGAAAGGGTAAGCTGGAACATTAGCTGGAATTCCCAGTGTCTCCTTTAAAAATAAATATATGGAAGAAGGACCCTGAGATTAGCTTAACTGGTTAGAATATGATGCTAAAAATGACAGTGTTTGTGGGTTCAATCCCCACACCTAGGAGTTGATTTTCTTTGTGGATCCCTTTCAGTTCAGAATATTCTCTGATTCTGTGAAAGCAACCACAAGTCTGTGGAAATTTTGGGGTTTTCTTTCCTTGTTAAGTACTTTTATTTGTTTTTTTTTAACTTGGGCTAACATCAGAGTAGCTTGATTTATAGTATGGACTCAGAAGCAGATTTCCCTGGCTTACCTGAGAGAGTCATGAGCTACAGAGCAGGATGACAAGGTGCAGCAAGGTAATGACTGCAGGGAAAGGAAGCAAAGAATGTGGGTCTTTACCATCCAAATTTTTGCTCATGTAATTGTCCTGAAAAAATATGGTATTCTAACTACACATTTTCTAAAAAAGCTGGGTTTTGTATTGTTGCTTGCAATTCCATTCTATTGGTCATTTCCAGAGCTACAAGTAAATCCATACACAACCTTCTATAAAACTTGGGATCACCTACTCTAAATTAGTTCATTCTTGCTCTCATGAATAAAGCCAGAAAAAAAAAAGAATATTTATCCTTTATAATAAATGTAGAATTCATGCTGCTAGATTTAGCTTAAAACTGCAACAAATTTATTTTTTAATTTCCTACAAATTGCAATTTCATAAAATGTCATGGTGCTTATTTGGTCAGCATGTCAAAATGTCACATGAGAAGTGCAAAAATTTTTGAAACAGTTACTAAAACTTGGGGTTTAGTACATGACAAGCCTCAGTGGCATCTTTAATTCAGGCAAGCCTAAGAAATCAGTTGTGCTACACACAACAAATAGATATTTCGTCAGCTTCAGTGAGACTTCCTGAGCTACTTCCCTAATTAAAGGAAAGATAGAGATTAATTTTTGTTCTCAGATATATTTATACAAATCTGGAATGATTCTAGTTTAAGCCAATCAAATTAGTTTAGCTTCTTAAAGATGTTGCTCTTTGATGTAATTGATATCCTCACTCAATTTCCACTCAAGAGGAGCACATTAATACTGTCCACAATCTGCAAGCCTCTTTTAAAGAAATTAATTCATACAAATCTATACATAAGTGGAAAAGGTTTTTGAGGTTTGCATGTAATCATTTTGCTCTCAGAATTGTGAAGTTTTCCTGCAGTGTATCATGGTCATGCTTTGAATACCAAGAGATATTAGTAATGACTGTTAAAGTATCCTGCCATTAAAAAGAAAAAAAAAATTACAAAACTGACATGACATTTGACAGGATTACTGTTTGCAAGAAGAGAATTACAAAATGCAAGAAGCTGAAAGGATGATCGCTTTCTGTATTTCTTCATATTAGCTTTACTGGATATTAATCTTTCTATGCTGTTTCCAACACAGGGAATTATGTGAGAGACACTGTCAAATATGTTTTCTGTCTGCTCTCAATTGGCTTCCATTGATGCCCATGGATTTAGGCATTCACTTTAAGAGCAGATTTTGCACAACATTAGGCATTTTGCAAATTGCTTCTGCAAGTCACTAGTGATTGGGAAAAAATGTTTTCCTCAGGCTGAGTCCTCCTTTGGTTAAGTATTGCCTCAAAATAGATCCCACAGTGGGACAAATGTGTTTGTTGCTTAGATATGGTCTGCCAGATTTTCATGTGGAATATTTCAAGCCGAGAAAGGAGGATGACCTGTACCGTGCAAGTTCTTCATGGGCGTTTAACACCCACAGTTTGAAACCCTATCTCTGTTTATTTTCTCAAATGAAAACTGAGAGCATGTTTCTGGGTCCTAGGTTTGGACCAGACCTCCCTGCCAGTGAGGCCTGGCAGGAATGACTGAATAAGCAGCCGTTTTGGGTCATGCTAAAGTAACCCCGGTTTGCTGGCTGGAAAGAGCAGCCAGAGCTTGCAGTTGCTCCTGGGCTGGCTGACAACTGAAGCCTGTTGTTGCTAGCCCTTCCCCTGACCTTCAGCTTGACTTCTGGCTACTGACTTTGTTTTGGTCCCTGAACCCAGATCCTCATACTAAACACTGATTTGGACTGTGTGTGTCCTGTTGCTTAAACAAAGACCATGTGATAGGCTTTTCAAGTGTGGAGAGTAAATCTTAAGAGCCTCATGTCTTCGCAGAGCATCTCAGGACGGGCCACCCCTAGTGAATTCAGTGCAGGTGTTCCCTGGTATCTGGGTTAGCTGACTGTGGATTTGAACAGCTACTGCAGTAAGCCATCCTCTCATCACTGCAACCAGATGTGCACACCTCACATGAGGTGCTAGGACTCAGAAGGATATATCCTGTGACTCACAGTGTGGTATAAAGTGGCACTACCCTGAATTGTTTTCATTATGTGTTGGGAAAGACCCTGTTCCTTTCCAGATGCCTATGCTGAAGTGCTCTCAGCCCACCAAGTTAGCAACATTTCCTTCCTATTTGTTATGTTCCATATTCCTGTCTAGGATTTTTTTCAAACAGATGGTAAGACACAGACTCTACAGACCTGTTCTAACTGTTGACATTAATCCAGCTTGCATTTCTGAGCCTCAGAGCATATTTTGAGATGTGAGGTGTACAGTAGGGCAACTGGCATCTGAAGAAGGCAGCTTGGCTTTGTTAAGGAGATCACAGAGATTATAAGTGGATACAGCAGGTTTTAATAACTACAGCATTTCCTCATGCTGAATGTCAATATTGGAACAGAGTGCCAGGACTGCATTGCCATGCTTTCTGGGGTAGGCTTTAAGCAGTTCCATGATGAGCATGCTCCAACCCAGATAAGGGTTCACAAATCAGAAAAAAAACATCAAGCCAGAAATGGGTGCTTGTTTTTAAACATCTCCCTATAAACTGACCTTCAGATGGCTAAAGCTTTGTGGTTTATAACAGTTTAATGCTGCCAATTGCAAGGGACTGTAGCGACATTGCTGTCATATTGATACACATGGTTTGTTCCATGTGGTTTGTTCATTACTAGTCTATAATGTTGGCAATACTTTGAGTCTGAATTGACACTAGAAGAGCTGTACTTAGCTCAGCGCAGGCCTTTGATAGGAGCAATCTACCTGTTGGTGGGCCTCTTTTAAGCTTTGGTGACAGAGTGCAATGAAGACTGAGGAAATAAGTGTGTTACCAAAAAAATGCTAGGAGTTCATTCTCCAACACCGCACCTTGAAATTTCTGCTACGAAAAAGATTGCCCAGCACCACTGTGCCAACAGCCATTGAAATTTGGGCTAATAGGAACAGGATGCTAAGTGAAGTTGGAGGAACACAGTTCATAACAAGCTGCTGCGAGATCTGTGCACTTTGCAAGCACATGGGGCTTAAAGTGATCAGGGTCAGCCAGTAGACTGAAGTTACACACTGGGCTCTCAACCCAAATTTCCTCTGAAATCTCAAATGAGTTAAAAAAACCCAAAAACATATGGATCAATATACCTATAGTAGTGCATCCTGCAATTTCACTTCCAAGAATTGCAGGATTTCTATCACTAATGCCTGCATTGTGCACCATTGGATACTGTAAACTATTTTTTATGTATCTGATTATGTGGTTTCTCTACTTAGAGGCTGCCTTGAGTCCCACTTGCTAGGGACCAAAAGTGAAACAAAGAAAATGGAGGTTCTACAGTCAACTAAAACTTTATGTAGAAAATCTCAGTTTAGCTCAGGGGATATTTTACATCTGAATAAGTGATTTGTCAGTACTAGGAAAGATCTGGAGCTGTTAAGAGTGGTATCTAGATTGCTGTGTTTGGCATCTCCAGTCTGGTCTTCCTTCTTATCCATAGAGGGGTCAAAGAATCCCCTTTTGGGGTTGTCTTGACTGAAACCTGATTAATTCTCTCTGTACTAATGCTGCTAATTGCCATTCCAGCTCTACTTGTATTGCTGTCTCTAGCTGAGTTTCAGTAGCTTCCATTTTTCAGAATGGAAATGAACTTTCTTCTTATGGAAATGGTGAGTAATTGGTCCAGCTCATCATAGTATAAACAGGTTCTTAGTGAACTACCAGATCAAAATACTGATTGAGCTTATGGACACCAGGTATATTAGGTGCAACAGATTTGCAAGGACACTCTGGGGCAATTCCAAGAGCAAGACAGGGCAGACAGATTATTAAGAACAGTTCTGAGGAAGTCTTGGATGAAGTTCAAATCACTGAAATGACTAATGCATTTCAGATTTGGCCAGGAAGCAGCAACAAGCCTTCATTTCCAACAGAAGGACACCAACCATTAAACAGTGAGGTCTCTTTGACACATCACTTTTTACCAACTTCACTGTTGCAGGAATTTAATCACTGGTTACTTTTACTATCAAGACAAATGGTTATGTGAGGTTGGGGCACAGATAAGATTATTCGTTTCTTATGTCCAAAATATGTTTGCTACAGGCTGGGTTTGCTGCTAAGTAGACAAACCACATCTGAAGCACTAATGGTCTCATAAACTGACTTCTGCTTTCTGATCATTTCTTTTAAACACAGCTTCTATTCAGCATCAAAAAATATCAGCACTTTTCAGAGAAACTAGATCTCTCAGCTCTGACACATGATTTAGCACCCTGATCATTACACAACACATGGTTTCAAAGTGTCTTTTGCAGTTTTAAACATGTGATGTTACTTCAACTACACTGTCTTTTCCACAGACTGCCCTCGGAATTTCATTGTACATATTTTCAATCAGGTTTCCTGACATTTGAGTATAGTTTTCTCAAATAGCAGGAACCATTGAAACACTACATAAAACAGTATTATGCAGTGTGGACTAAGCAGGTGCAACTTTCCTGGCCTGTACACAGAGGTGTTGTGAAGCCACAAATATTCTGAATTGGATCTGTCTTACCCCATTTTTGACATTTGGACATAATCTGAAAACAAGCTTAACACAAATGCCATGATGCTAGGGATCAAAAAGTTCCTTACTGCCCTTTTAATTTTCTCCTGAGACGTTTATCTGCTCAAACTCTTCCCAGAGACAGATTGAGCACTTCTGAGTTAGCACTTGCTTATATCAGTATGGAGTTTTCCATGGGCAAAGGAGTGGGTGAGGAGTATGGAGTTTTCCATGGGCAAAGGAGTGGATGAGGGACTTTAGTTAGCCATGGGGTGCCTTCTTTGATCCAGCTCACCACAGGCCCACACAAGTGCTGGTAACAGCACTAGGGAGGGCTGTGGCAGTGAAAGGCTGAGCCCACAGGACAGCATGAGATCTCCACTTTCAGCAGCAGACTGGATTCCTAGCAGATTCAAATGATCCTGGAGGTATGGCATGAGTAATACTCATGGCTGACAGCCACTGGAAAAGCCAAATCAGCACAGCCCATGCTTATTGCTGAATCAACTCCTTTCTTACAGCTTCAGAAACACAGGGCTGTGCTGCCTGCCAGCAATGAGAAAGAGTAAATGTGGATCAGATACTTCAGCCTGTGAGAGGATGAAGGAACTGAAGCTCTCTGGTCTCCCCTGTGTATCACGGGAAGAGGAGGCAAGATATAAGGGTTGGTGGGAGCAGAGCTCTTTTGTTGATGGACAAGTGCTAACAAGGATTTCTCCTTGCCAGCATGTTCCTGCGCTGGCTATCTTGATTGTTCATCCCTCCCAGTGACAAGATTTGTGGATCCACAGCACTGTGCAACTTCAAGCAACCCTCAATCCCTGCTTCTGCCAGGGTGGCACTGCCTCATGGCACACACCTACTCCTTGGCAATGGCCTGACTTAAGCAATCTGAAATCCAGCTGCATAATTCACAGCTGTGAACTGGGGCTTTCCAGCAAAAGCTGTGTTTCATGAAGCCATTTGCTCATGTCACCTTTGCTCACTTTGGTCAGACAAAGGAAACAATAAGCTTCAGGAAAAGTTCCCTGTTCCTGGGAGTGTATTGTTTCCACCAATTTCAGTAACACAGCCTGCGCTAAATAAAAGGCAGAATTTATTCCTACCAATCCTAATTTGGTCAGGTACTATTTCCAAGGCTGTTCCAAAGTAAATAGGTCAGGGGTACCTGCCAAAATATCAACCTCTTTCACCTTGTTATTGCTCCCTGGTGTGCCCTTGTTTCAGGAGGAGTAGGTTAATAAGAGTCCACTGCACGACCTCAACCAGCTGAGGTGGGGATATGGTGCCCTGGGGGCTAGCTCCAGTCATCCAAGCTTTCCTGCAGACATTAACACTAATTGGTCATGAAAATGAAAGACGTAACTATTCTGAAATGCAGCACAGTGAGATGAGCAAACCACCATGGGCTGCTTCAAACCCACTGCTGCAGATGTACAGAATAAAGGCAAATCTCACCTTGTGGGTGAAAGGATGTAATGGTATCACTGTTAGTGGTATTTTACTAGACCAAGAGTTCTGTCTTGCAAAGGCTTGGCCAGAAGACACATGCTTGCTTTTTTTTGGAGACTATAAAGATCTGAAGAAGAATCAAAAGCTGCACAATGTATTAAATACAAAATTCTGAAACACAGAACAAGGCATTGTTAGTTTGCAATCATGTGTATAATATAAAAGTCTAATCTCAGCTGATTTAACTCTTTTTCAAGCAAGACATAGACCATGGATCTGTGACTGTGAAACTTTGACAAAAATTGGGATTTGAGTCACGACAGTAAATTCTACCTATCAAAATGAGCTCTGGCACTTTTGAAACACGATTGCCTGACCCTTGGAAATACACTTTTTTACTCTAAACCTTGTTTTCTGCTCATGTTGTTTTATCCTCTTCTGCTCTTTGTCAATAAGGCACTTATCACTATCACCAGTATGAATCCAGGCTGACCTGGCTCTTTGTTTCTCAGTGGGAGGGCTGTGTCATTGCAGGCAGATGATATAAGATGATTCATGATAATATAAGATGTTATAGACTTCATAAGATAGCGATCAAATAAATGAAATCATCACCTGGTTAAAGCAGAAAGCAAACCATATGTGAAATAAATTTTAAGCCAGCATAAATAAAATCTGGTGCTGTCATCACCCCACTGCTCTATCACCTGTACAGAAACAGTGCATCTTGCACTGGGTCTTCTTGCCACCCACCTCATAAAATCCTGTGCTGGCTGACCAGTGCTATCATAAAGCAGAATTTAAACATGCCACAGCAGAATGTGCAGAGAAAACAATCAAAGTCTTTGGAAGTTTTTTGGACTGGATTTCGGGGGCAGCAAAAAGCCTTCATTCATGGGGGAAGTGTTCTTTGATATAAATAGCTTTATATCTCTAGAGTTTTCTTCCCACCTACATAACTATTTCTCTGCTGTTGAGGACTGTTACTATTCCATGAGGAATCCAAAATCTGGGTAGTGGGTTTTAATTGTGGGAGAACTACCATGTAATACAGTAGCAGCTATTTTTAGTATACTTTTGTGTCATTTTTCTTTTCCCAAGGGGTGTCACAGGATGATTGCAAGGCTGGAATTTTCCCAGAAAATGTAAAAGCCCTGACAAAATGAGGCAGAGGATCAGCATAGTGAGAAGCACTGAGACCACAATGTCTGACTGGAATTGGAGCCAGTTCCTGCTCCTCCACTCCCTTCCAAGCTCCTCCTGTGCCTGGCTATGGGTCCACAATGAAAACAGCTGATCTCAGTCCTCCCAATTCATCTAGATATGAACATTTCATCTTCATAAAATGTGTGCAACCCTTCTTTCTACACATGAACACATTATTTGGAGTTTGTTAATGTTATCCTTTCAAGGTAGCAACCACAAGAATGGACAATGTCAGAACTGCATAATCCTAATTTATGGGGAGATAAGACAACACAATCAACTCAAAAAATTGATCCTAGCAAAATGAGTTTATTCACCTAGTAAGGTTAATCACTATTTTGCATTATGTTTTTCTGGTACATCTTGATCTTGTAGGAAGAGCCCTAAAGGTGGAGTTGATGAACGCCAACCTCAAGCAAATTACTGCAGTGTTCAAGACATTAATAAACCCTCTGGATCCCAATATGCCAGGAGCACAGAACAGAGACCTTCATTTTGTCCCTTCAGGGAATCAGAATTAGCTTGTCAAGTTTTATTAATCTGGATGACATTGAGAAGTGGCTGAGTGGTCCTGGAAGCAGCATAGCGACTTAGTGACAAAGCCTGACTTCATGAATACTGCTAGATTAAAAGTAGTGATGCATGGGTCTGCTCTGAGAGTTCTGAACCCATGGCTGGCTAATTGAAAGTCTAGATAAATGATGTACAGATAAAGGCTGGTGAGGTCAGAAACACCCACTTCATTTATCTGCAATCTCTACCTTCCTATTCATCAATTTCTTGATAACTCCTCTCCCTTCTCCAGTACCATGCATTTCTAGTACAGGATTGTGGAGCACAGCGCAATGTCTTTGGCATAACAGAGAAAAAGAGGGAAAAGCCAGGCATGCTTCCTGTCCAGACGTGCCTTTCTTTCAAAAAAAGGAGAGGATTATTTTTGTTTGTGCCATGTTCTATTTGTCTACATTATTCTGGAAGGAGAGATCCAACCTACAGGCCAGATGCTGCCTGCAAGCTTCTAGCGTCCCCATTCCATAAGATAGAGCAGTGTGGAAAGACAAAAACTCACTAAGATTTGGGTGTTGAAACAAATCCCTCTGCATCCTACAGTAAAGAGTGTTTATAGTCCTACACTGATTTTGCATTGGCAGCAATGAGGGCTGCTTCCTCTAGAGTTCTGCCCTGGAAATGGCAGCTATAATCCAGCCAGATCTTATGTCCTTACATTCCCTCAGAGCACACTCTCAGTGCCTCATGGCACCAGGCAGCACCATGAGTGACAGCACCAGAAAAAAGATAGGCAGCAGAGTGCTGCACTGCACTGAGCCACTTCTCCCAGACTCATTTGCTTGGGTCCTGTGCCACACCAATGTGGTGACGCTCTTTCTGTTCCTGGAGAACCTCATCCAATGCCAGCCCAGATATCTGGCACTAAAGCTCAGTTCTGCATGAACTGTGTTATTTATGAATGGTAATTATCAGTCCATATTTCTAATTCCCTTTGCTACTTATGCATTGGCTGAAAATCAGGGAGGGTGAACCATAGATGCTGGTAGAAGGGCTGAAGTTGGGCTCACGTCTCTGAACCTGGAGTTTGGGGCACACAGTGAAGTTCCTTGTCTCTTAATTTCTCTCATATTTCTTCTTCACCTCTTTCTGCTTCCAGCATGTGCAGATCTTCTCATATAGTCAGAAAACCACCTGCAAGAGACACTGATGTCATTTGCTTGTGGAGTTTGGGAGGCTGGCTGTTTGATCTGCTTCTAGGCATAGCCACCAATATGATCACTATGAAAACTATGATCACTATATGAAAACTAGTGCCAGCCTGGTGTATCTTAGCATCTCATATTTCTTATCAGGGCTTTCACAGCACACATTCATTCTTACCCAGGCAGATTAATTTCTCCACAACTGCTGGAAATGTGTCTGTGCCCAGTGATGCTCAGTGCCATTATACCACTTAGCACGCCTCTTAGTGGGGTTTGGCAGCAGAAAAGGCCTCAAAGCTGGATGAATACACTTAGAACATCGCTTGTGTGAGAGCCTCACTGGTTTACTGTCCCTCTGGGGAAATCAGCGACCACACAACAAGCCCAGATGAAGGGGCAGTCTCAAGGAGGACTCTGTCACCAAAGCTTTCTTTCCCCTGATGACAGTAACATGACTCATGTGCCCTTGAACCTGAGAAAAACCAACCTTGTGAAAACCTCTGAGAAATTCGGAAGTGGTGACTGTGTTTTGCTGCATTGAATGCCAGTGCAGCAAACTCATGTCTGTAAAATGTTCCAACTTTGCAATATTTCAGCTACATGCTACTAGAAAGCATCAACCATGCATCACCAGGAACAGACTTCCCATTCCTCTGCTGCAAAGGCAAAAGTAGGTAACTTGCATGTGATTTATAGGCAAAACTCATCTAGTTAGAGTGCAACACACACCCTGTGCCAGCAGCAGTAAATCCAAGCCCTCTGGGCTCTCAAGGGAATGTTTCATGCAGTAGCCTGAAAAACGTGCAATGTCTTTGAAAATGCTGTGGTTTAGAGTTGGTAGAAAATTTCTGATCACCATGCTGTATGCCTACCTGCCTGTGCTGAGAGACTACAACAACAGCAACAACTGCGAAAATTCCCTGAAATCAGACTTTATGTCAGACTACCCAAATCACTTTTGCACATAGTCAGAAGGCTAAAAAGCTTATTTCTGTATATAAACTAAGCTTTACCAGACTGGGGGAGAAAAAAGAGAGGTGGTTATATCTAACGTTGAAAATGACACTTCAATTGTAGGAACTAAATGTTTAAAGTGTCATTCTAGAACTTTGGAAGTAAAATGGGTCTGATGAGCAAGCAAATGGCTGAAGAAGGCAGTGAAAGGCACTCAGGAAAAGGAGGAATTCAACTGCCTGTCATCAAGTTTAAGTTGTGTCCACTTTTATTTATGGAAATGGGTTTAAAAACTGTTCAGCCCTGAACAGGAAAATGAACAATCTGAATGGCTCCTTGCCATCTAAATAACCCCCACAAAGGGCAGAGGCAAACATGGGAGGCAATGACATTCCCAAAGTCAAGCTGTGGGGTAGCAGAAGAGCTGAAGGGAAAGCAGATCCCCGTGGAGCAGTGTTGAGCATCCTGACCTCCACTGCCTCCAGCAGCCAGGCTGCAGCAGGGGTCATCCTCGGGATGAACAGGCATCAGGGCAGCTGCCTCCCACCCTCCCCAGATGAAATGTCTGCCCCTGCTGGGTTCAGAAGCTGCTGCTCTTGCTTCTGGTCCAGCAGTGAGAGTTTATTTCTTCCTCTGCATGGAACAGACTCTTCCAGGAACAATCTTCTGGGAAGATAAAACAGATATCACTCTACAATGGCATTTGCCCCCAGCCAGGGCAATATAATCACCTCTACAGAGGGGAAAAATTCAACTCCTTTCAGAAATCTGGGAGATGGCAGGTGTTAGCCTCTTTAATGGGAGTAATAAAAATAATTACTTCTGTTAATATTAGGTATCTGATTTCCAGTGTTGAACAGGAAAAGTGCAATACCTGTCATTTTAAATTAGTCTGTCATGTTTTCATTCCTTCCTCACCCCTGGGATTTCAAAAATCTTGATGAAATATATGTTCACTCTTCAAATATTTCCTGAGGCCAGTGAGGTCCATATGTTCTTAGGAACAAGTTTTTTACTCTGTGGGTTGCTCCTCATGACATTTAAATTTTCTGAATTGTATATATAGGCAGCACAAAGCTACAAGATCATGGGGTTTTCCCCTCACAAATATAATGCTATATTTATAATGCAGTTTAAAGGCATCTAGAAAGTATTACAATATTTTATAAAGATTAGGCAGAATACTTCAGTGTTTGCATTGTGCTTGCAGCCATGGCTCCTAAATTGCAGTGTCATTGTCAAGGTAAGAATGATATTTTATTTAAACTACTGCTGAACATATGGTGTTATTTATGCCCCAGACATCCATAGAAGAAAGAATTTTCTAAGTCTAATTTAGGCTGTTAGCGAGTAGACAGCAAAAAGATGAGACCTCACTGTTTTTACTAGCTAACAGTGCTGGTTTAGATTAAAATAGTTAAGGGGTGTGTTTTTTTTTAGGGGAAAAAATTCTGCACGGATTTGTACAGAAACCATGACTAATGAAAGTGTAGATCTGTATCCTTCCTCTGCTGTCAGATCTTGCCCATGACGTCATCTCGGGTTGTCCTCAGCTACCCATTGTACATCACATCCCGTGACCTTTCCGTCTACCAGTATTTTTTGATGAAAGCATTATTTGAAGAGGTTGGGGCAGGTTATTTGGGACAGGGAACAAACATGTCTCTATTCATCTCTGCACGTGCTGAAAATCATTCGCTCTTTTGCTTATATGGAACATGAAATTGAGCTGAAGTAAAATTCCAGGTTAACTTTACTCCTAAAAAATGGCAAACACTATAGGAGCATTTGATTCAGAGCACTCTGGGGATTATTTTAGTTTTTAAAAAAAAACAGGAACTGGGAGAGTACTTAAGAAAAGAGGCTTGTTTTTAAAACAATTTGAACTTATTTCAGCTCCTAGTCCTCTCTTTTCTTTCCTCACCTTTCCAGTACCATGTTAGGACAGAGAGGAGCAACTAGAAAGTGATGACCTGATTGCCATAACTGAAACTTGGTGGGATGAATCCCATGACTGGAATGCAGCTTTTGGTAGCTACAGGCTGTTCAGGAAGGACAGGAGAGGAAGGAGGGGCGAGTGGGTTGCCCTCAGATCCAGAAATGGATAGTGTGTGAAGAGCTCCCTCTGAAGAGCAGCAGACTGAAAGTTTATGGGTGAGAGACAGACACCGAGGCAACAAAGGAAATCTCGTGTCTGTCTACTACAGGGCAAGAGTGCAAGAGCTCCCAATCCCCATGCACAAGAAATTGGGCAAGAATGGCAAGGGGCTGGCATGGCTGAGTACAGACCTGATGGCCAAAATAAAGGAAAAGAAGCAATTGTGCAGGCAGGGGAAGCAGGGACAGGCACCCTGGGATAAGTAGAGGATTGCTGCTTGGTTGTACAGGGATGGGGTCAGGGAGGCCAAGGTGCAGCTGGGGTTGAACTTGGAAAGGGATGCAAGGAATAACAAGGGCTGCTACAGACATGTTAACCAGAAAAGGAAGATCAAAGAAAGCACACCTCCTAGATGGACAAGACTGACAAACTGGTAACAATTTTCAAGGTGAGGTACAAACCAACTTTTTTTCTCCAATGTCCAGTTGCAGATGGCGTCCCTCAGGGACTCACACTGGGACCAGTACTGTTTAATATCTTCATCAGTAACGGAGACAATGGGATTGAGTGCACCCTCACCAAGTTTGAGACTACACCAAGCTGAGTGATGTGATTAACATATCTGAGGGACAGAATGCCATCCAGAGGGACCTGGACATGCCCAAGGGGTGGGCCCCTGGGAACTCCTTGAGGCTTAACTAAGCCAAGATCCAGGTGCTGCACCTGGCTTGAAGCAATCCCAAACAGAAACACAGGCTGGGCATAGAATGAATTGAGAGCAACCTTGCTAAGAAGGACTTGGGAATACTGATTAATAAAAAGCTGGACATGATTGCAGCACAAAAAAGCCAACTCTATCCTGGGCTGCATCTGAAGCAGTGTGCCCAGCAGGTCAAGGGGGGTGATTCAGCCTCTCTACTCTGCTCTTCTGAGACCCCACCTGGAGTACTTTTTCTGGCTTTGGAGCCCTCAGCACAGGAAATGTGTGGACCTCTTGGAAAAGATCCAAAGGAGGGCCATGAAGATGATCAGAGGGCTGGAGCATCTCTTTTATGAAAACATGCTGATAGAGTTGGGTTTATTCAGCCTGGAGAAAAGGACTCCTGCCTTTCAGTACCTGAAAACAGCTTATAAGAAAGATGGAGACAAACTTAGCAGGGCCTTTGCAATCGGACAAGAGGTAATGGGTTTAAACTAAAAAAGAGTATATTTAGAGAAGATATAAAGGTGACATTTTCTATGATGAAAGATGTGAAGCATTGGCACAGTTGCCCAGAGGAGAAGAGGAGGTTCAGGTTGCTCAGAAGTCACCAGAGAAAGTTCCAGTTGGATATCAAGAAGAATTTTTTTCACAGAAATGGTTATAAATGGTTGTTAAACATTGGAATCTACTGCCCAAAGAGGTATTGAAGTCAAAATCCCTGGAGTTGTTCAAGAAATGACTGGAAATAGCACTTAGTGCTGTGGTCTAGTTGATGAGGTGGTGATCAGTCAAAGGCTGGGCTTGATGATCTGGAGGCCTTTTCCAATCTCAATGATTCTGTGATTCATAGAGGTGGTAGATGCCTCATCCCTGGAAACCTCCAAGGCCAGGAAATGGGGATGGGGCCCTGAGCAAACTTACCAAGTTGCAGGTGTCCATGCTAATTGCAGAGGGGTTAGTCTAAATAACCTTTAAAGGTCCTTTCCAACACAAGTTATTCTGTAATTCTGTGATTCTGTGACTTGAGCCTATTTTATCTTAATGCACTTCTTAACTCAGCTTTGTAGACGGCCTTTAGACCTACAAAAGCTCACTTCATTCAAAGCTTGATCCAGCTACTTGCTTCCACCAGAAAAGAGATTTAAGTGCTAGTGCTTGCTCATATTAGAGAGCTAGGTGGGGAGCTGCAATACAACAGACTATGCTAGAGGAAACTTTTGTGCAAAATTGTGATATTAATCTTTCAAAGGGAGATGCTAAATGTGAGAACAGGTAGGAATGGACACTGGAATTCTTTTGTTCAGACAGAACTTCTAAGGTTTATCTTATTTGCATGTTTCTTAGTTATTTAGAGAATGACGTTTCACATGCATATATTGGAAAAAAGTTCTAATTTATGTTTTCCACTATGCTATTCACTTGCATTATTCAGTGGCCACCCCCTGTAGTAGGTACAGGCACTGTGCTGAGAGGTCTCCACAAAATGACATGACAGGGCATCCTGGCAGGCTGGGGAGGAAGGATGTGCAGAAAACACAGCAAAACAAAGATCCCTGAGTTGGCCACACTGTCAGAGGTGTCCATGAAACTGCCCTCCTGTGGGGCACACAACAGGTCAAGGGCTGGGTTTGGTGCTGTCCTCATGCTCCAGCACCCCCAGATATGATCCTAACTTTCAGAGCAATGGCTTGTAGCCCATTCCCACTTGCAGGTTCACTGGCAGCCATCCTCCAGCCAGTGCACATCCCCATCATGGGCTCAGGGAAGCGCAAGGCTTTCAGCAGGGCACTGCCGTCCATCCTGGGGAAGTTCAGCCAAAATGACCATCAGGACAGGGTAGCTCAGTGTTCCTAAATTCCGTTTTGTCAAGTGAGACTGTTCATAAAAACAGGGGTAGTGTTTCCTCCTGTCGTTTAAAAGAAAACTCACATGTTACTGCAGCTTATTTCAGCTAATCTCTGCAAAGTGCTTAAGTTTCATGTTCAAAGACATTAAGCATATATTTATATCCAATTCAACACCATTATTAAGGATTTTCAATAGGATATGAGCAAAGCCAATAAATCTGGAAAGCAGCCATTTGACAAGTGCCACGACTGGCAGCAAGGACATCCAGCAGCAGCACAAACAGGGGCTGGGATATTTCCTAAGCACTGCATGGTAACACCAGACTGCATCAGTAGGTATTGTTATTGCTCCAACACCATGTGGGCCACTGTTTCTTTCCCACAGTGACTGAAAAAAGGTCTTTTTTTCTGAAATTACTGTTGAATGAAGGGACTTTCGTTTTCACTAAATTCTCCAGTTTGCTGTTCAGCAGCTCCATCAAAGGTGGTTTTGCTTCAGGTATCAGCACCAAGAGAAGAGAAATGTGACATTCCATTAGCTATGAGAATGACTCCAGACACCATCTTCCTGCTGCTGCTCTGCATTCTTTTTTTTTCCCTATCTGTTCCCCTGCCCTTGTAAATCTTCTTTGAAGCCTTTTAAAAGGGTCTTTTTATTTCTTTAGAGATAATTTGTTCAAAATTCTAATGCATGGGATAGGCTTTTTGAGTTGTTTATCATCAAATTCTGTGTGTACAGAGCAAATGTGAGACACGGAGATGTGCCTGTGTCTGAAGCAGATGTAGACCTGCAGACTTAGGGAGTCTCCCAGCTGCCATTTCACACAGTGCAGTATGTGTGAAATGGTCACATTTCAAGAGAATCTGCCATTTATTTATGCCAAGTCCACTGTTTTTTAGAAGGTTTGATTATTTTAAACCCTAGCATGTGATTATATTATTTCTATCTCTTATAGACGGATGGAAGCCCCAAATATCTTCACAAATGAGACATTGATGTCGATCTGGGATAGGCCAGATCTGTCTCTGACAAACCACCTTGGCTCTAGAGCCAAGAGAGAGAATAATGGTTCAATTCTGTCATGATATGGCAGTTCCTCTATTTGTTTCCCTTGCTTTGAGGAGTGGGGGTGAATCTCAGGCTTTGTTCTGACAGTGAAGGGCTGATAGCGTTAAAGCCATTTGCAAAAAACTCTTGACTTCCAGCCTAAAAAACCTCAGCTATTCTCATCCTAAACTTCTCCCCAGCAGATTCTGCCAATCATGACAAACTACGTGAAATTTGTGGTGAATTTGTGATGTGCAGAAAAGTCCACTAGGGACTAATTTGACACCATCAGATGCAATTTCCCTTTATTACCCTAAGGCAAGATTTAAACTAGTTTCCAGGGGTGAGAGGTTACTCCATTAATCGAGGGCGCTTGCCCCAGCAGGCTGCCACCTAGACAGTCTGGGGCATCATTAAGTGGATGGATTTCGCCTGTTTTCTTGGTCTTTTCTGGGGTTTTCATTTTAGGGTGGCGCTTTTATTCCTAGTCTTCAGATAGAAGCCTCTTTTCATAGCCAGACCAATCTCTACCAAAGCCTTTCCTGCAGCCTGTTTTTGCAGGGAAAACTAAGATTTAGGCTCAGTGAGCCCAACAAATTTGGTTAACCCTGTGCTGTCTGGAGTGGAGGATGAAGAGAGCAGGGATCCTCAATGAAGCTCAGAGAGCACAGGGAGGCAGAGATGAGTGAGAGTGTGTGGAACACAGAGGCAACTCAGGCTCTGTAAGGCAGTGCCAGTCGTCCCAAAACAGAGCCACCTCTGCACATGCTTACCCCATAAGTACCTGGGCATCTGGGAAGAGATGAGAGCTTTAGCACAGGGCCAGGCTCAGCTAAGCCTTCATGTGACCTTGTGCCTGAAGCACTGCATCATCTGGGGTCTTGGCTCAGCACAAGGATTTCCAAGTGGTCTCCCTGCAGGACCAACCCAGCTCCAGCAGAGCCTCCCAGATATGGGGGACTCATCCTCAAGCAAAGCAGCTACCTGGCTTCTGGGTCCCACTGGAAGAAGTACAGCCCTACTCTCATGAGATTACCCCTGGGTGACAAGCCTTTGTCACAGTGTCTCTAACCACAGCACAGCTACCCTGCCAGCCACATGAACTGCACACCACAAACCTAAACTGTGCACATGTTAATGCTGACCAACACTTTTTGGGACTGCAGAATCCTGTCTGACACCCATCTTATTCTCATTCTGGACCCCGTTCTACCAAAATGCACCACAAAAAGTTAATGCCACAAGTAAGAATGGCGTTTGCAAGAGTTCAGTCTGTTAAGCTTTTTTCCCCCTTCAGTTTCTTTAGGGTTTTACTTCAGTTTCAAGTTGAAGAAAGTTGAGTTTAGTTTAGTTCTGTGTCTTTGTGCCACTCCCTTTCACACAGGCACTGACTGCCAGGGAACATATTGCTCTTGTGAGATTTTGCAAAGGACAGGAGAGCTCCTCAATGGTTTTGGTAATGAGCCAGAAACGCAAGGACAAAAATCCTAAGAACTTTACTCTTTAATCCTTGGTAGGAGACAGGACCTTCTTAAGGTTCTGTGTGTAAGTGGCTTAGTTGAACCAGGGAACTTTTGGTGCAGCAGAGACATAACAACCCCGAATCTGTGAATATTGCAGTGTTTGTCTTTGGCACTAATTTGGGAAAGGCACTGCAGAGGCAGGAACAAGAATCCCCAGGAGGGCAGATGCAACGTAATCTGCCCCAGTACAACATTCTCTGTGGTTTTAATAGCTGGCATAAATCCCAACTAGTGAGGTAGTTCCACCTCTTTTAAAATGCCTTTTTAGTTGTCAAGAAGAGCTGTTAAGTGAATTCAAATGAGCTAGTATTAAGAAATGAAATAATATTTATATAGGGCTTGGATGAGTTTGACTTCACCTCTTTAACTAAACTGGGTGAAGGCAAAATGTTGGAAACTGATGATTACTCAAAAATAATCTGGATGAGGAATGCTTATTAATTTTAAGTTAATTATCTATCCCTAAAGGGTTTTATATATGGTTTTTTATATATGTGGAAATTCTTGTCTCGAGGCAGACAGCTCTGCAGTCTGGATCACCTGAGAGTACAAATCTGGGCCACAGTACTTCTGATGACAGCACTGCATTTCTATCATTAATTAGCATCTCATGGAGCTAATGCTACTCACTGTCCTTCAAAAGCTGCTCAACAGCCCTGATTTTTGCCACATGTTCTCTGCTTTGTCAGCCCTCCAAGGCCCTGAGGGAAGCAGACCCCATTGCCATGTAAGGGTGCTTGCAACACACTCCTCCACAGGAAGAAGAAAAACAGGGTTGGATGCATCTGCTTTCAAGATCAGCAATTTCTTTGAGGAAAAAAAAAAAAAAAAAAAAAAAAAAAAACAACCAGGAAAAACCATTTAAACTGAATTACTGGCACTATTGTTTTCACCTCTCCACAACCTAACTATGACTTCCAGTGCATCCTGAGTTAAGAGTTCATAATTCCAGCTGAACTTAATGGGAGTATTTACACAAGAATTGTGTTGCAATACCTAATAAGTTTGGTTGTGGGCAAATCTTTTTGCTGTGTCTGTACTGATTTTAGTCCAAAGAACATTCCCACCACTGCAGTTCCACCAATAGGTAGGAATAATTGCAACACTGCTGTGACTGATCACTGCTAATCCAACAACCATATGTATCTTCTATTCATGGCCCAGAGCAGATTGCAATGTTTGCATGTTGGTGGCTGCTGCTGCCTTGTCCACACCAGATCCCCCACCATCAGTATCACAACAGAAGTTCTGCTGGGAAGCAACTCATAAGAAAAATGAAATTTTCATCAAGTCCTCTCTGTCTCCACTTTCTTCATGAACAAGATAAAAAAATGATATTTCTTGAGGTCGCTGTGAAGACTAACGAAACACTTATAAAGGGCTTTGAAGATGGAAAGTGTGAAATATTCCACTTAGTTATAAAAGCATAGATGAGGCCAAAGCAGCAGCCAGTCATCTAATTTGAATAAAATATCCTTTTATAATGCTTTAAAGATGCTGTTTTTTCATTAATTTGATGGGCAGCAGTCAATCTCTGCACATAAACAGTGACACCAGAATCTGCACTTCCTCTTCATAAACTTTGGAAAAATGGATCCATTTCATTTAATAATGAAAAGAAAAAATAATGAAGAGAGAGAAAGAAAGATGCAGAGAAGAAAAATATGTTCTTTGAGCCAATGTGAGGTGTAGGGCAATGTTTCATATTAACCCTGGTTTCCTCTTCATACATCTGATTTCTTTGAAAAACACAGCCAGAGTTCATCCACCAGCCCTATGGCCCACATTGTTCCTGAGGGAGGCTCAATGCTGTGGTTAGAAAGAACTAAAGGAAAAATATTGCTGAAGAATTTAACCAAATTTTTCAATGTAGCAGCTTTGTAGGAAAAGAGGATGCACTGAAGCTAAAGTTTCTTATGAAAATCGTGCTGTGTTCATTGATCCTAAGGGAAAGTTTGAAGTATTTCCAGCCAGGGCCAAACACGAACCATTGGATGGCATTGGATTGCATTTAGTTGGATTGGGTTAGGTAGGGTAAGGCACCTTCTAGAATATGGAGAACTGGAAATCAAACCTCTGTTCCTTCTCTCTCCAAACACAGATATCAAGGTGGCTCTCCCCTGATGTAATCAGTGATTTCTGATCAATTATTTCCTTTTTCCAAAATCAGTTAGGACTTTTCCAGCAGGGAGAGTGACTCAGAGGAAGGGATGTCCTTCAGCCTGCAGTGACAGGAATTCTCAGCTGCTCAGCAGAGAACTGGACAGCGAGAGCGACCTGGGCAATGTGCTCCCATGGACCTGGAAAGCTGGGAAGAACATGGACAGTAAGCTGCAGATGATGGGCTGGAAAAGCCTCTGCCCATGTGATGCAAACCATTAGGTAAGATGTGCCTTTCAATTTTTTGCTGCAGAGTCCACAGCAAATGTCATGGCAAAGAGGGACACGAGCATGGATTTCCCACAGGACAGACAAGCTCTCATCACCCTAGGAGACACAGGCACAAGAGGAGGGAGGGAGGGAGTGGTGCTTTCCAGGGGTTTATGCAAAATGCCTCAAGCCTGGGTGAAACAAAGCTGACAATAATTATTTTGGAAATCAGAAATGTCAATGAGCTTGGGTTTATTTTCTCATACTCTATCAGTTGCCTGACCTTGCCTCTATGCATTTCTTTGTCTTTACACAATAATGCAGAAGAGAAATTATTTAATCTAACCTTGGGCATTTACATATTTTAAGACACTATTCAGGTCAGCCCTTTTAGACATCTATCACAAGACAAATAAATCAGTTATAAAATACCTGTGTCTTTCCACTGACTACAAAAGCGGTGGAGAAGACATGTTCATATGCAAATATGTGGTCATATCAATTCTAACTCCATGACCATACCCCCCACATCCTTCTCATTTCCCCCATGAAAAAATACAGATCCCCTCACAGCACAGAGCTCAGCACAAGCAGGACTCTGCTCGCCGAGTTACACCAGGTTGTGCTCATTGATGAGTGAAACCAGGTTGAAATTCAACTGCTAGCTGTAGCCTCCCACTCATTATCTCTGCTGAGTGTTTAGATCTCAGGGGATTTGTGGAGTTTCTGGGTTTCCAGATACCAGATAGTCTTTTCTGTGAGGCAGTGGGCATCATTCCTTGTGGAGGATTGTGGAGGAATCTCTAGAGGGGAACTTCATGAGCGTTGCTTGCTCTCTCCTCTAAGGGAAGAAACTGAACTCATGGTTTTCTGACAAATGCTTGTTTTCTGCTGTTGTCAGAAAGCCAGGAGACATTTAGCAGCTGTAACAGTGGAAGCTAAATAAAAGCAGAAAATTTTCTGTCTGCTGCTACAGTGGATAAGTATGCAAAGTGAGGTTAAAGAGAGGTAGATCTGCTCCATGAGACACTGTGACCCAAAATAATTTTTGAAGGGGCAGTCTTCCCTCCCCTCATCCTTTGATATATGTTTAATTCCATAAAACACAGTCCAGTGATCTCTGTAAACCAAGAGTAGCTGCATATTCAAACTACATATTGATGTTAAAAGTGGACTTGTTTTTTAAATAGAATTTGGCCACAGCCTTCCTCCAAGACTAGTGTGCAATTGATGGGATATCTGCTTCAGAATTGTCTTTCTACAATGAAGTTCCCATGTTATAGACCTGGTGTCAACAGACACTGAAGTAATACAAATTATAGTAGGAAAATTGACTTTGATACAAGCAATACCTCAATTTCTTTGGAATATGAAACTTTCACTTTCTTTTCTACTTTTGTCTCCTGCTTCCTTCAAAGGGTCCCGCTTCCTTCAAAGATAAAACTGACTGCTGCTTTCAAGGGCTATTTATTGCCATGACAGTGACATATCACTCTGAATAGTGCCTCTTAAAGTACTATTAGCACCTACCTGATCTGAAAAATTACAAACATTCGAGCAAAATTGCTGTATTAATAGACAAGTCTAAAATAAATAAACAGGAAACAAACAGAACCTTTTAAAAGAAGGAACTGCAATTGAAATACTTTAAAGATAAATAAACTTTTAGATTTGACTCCCTCTAGAGTATATTTAAGGAAAAGCTTGAATCAGGAGATTCCTTTTTTTTGTTGCAGAAATTCCCTGTAGTCCCACCGAAGTTCTGTCCAAGTGCAAGAATCCCTCTGTGCCCAGCAGCCTCTATTCGACAGAGCTCTTTGCCAGCTGGAGCTAAGCCCCTGCAGCGCGCAGACCAGAGCACCTTAGTGCCTCACTGGCACCAGAAAACAAAGGTAAATCTTCTTTTTCACTAAGAGGTGATAGAGCTGGAATTGTGCATGCCTACGTTTTCCAAAAAGGACACCAAAGCCTTCCTGTCTTCAACAACTAAATGTAGTAAGAGGGCTTTCATTTGGTCTGCAGCGCTGAGTCAGAGCAGCCCCACGTCTCTGGGGACCTGTTGTAGAACAGGACCTTCATTCACCAAGGCCCTTGGGGATTCAAACAAACCCAACACAGTGTTGCAACATCTGAAGTTCCCAAATGTCTTTTTTTTTCTTCTAGAATGAGGATCAGTTACCCATTTCAAAATGAGCAGGGTCAATGGAATCACTTAGGTCATTAGAAGCCTTTTGGAGAAACTCCCTCAGTCCTGTTGCGCAGGACAGGAGACACCAATGGATCCTCTCTCAGTACCTGTTAGTGCTTCCACTGCCACTCCAGGCAGCTGCACAGGTTTGTTTACAGGTGGTAATGAGATATTGAACAGAAGAAGAGGTAGCACAGAATAAACAACTGAATTTTCAAGAAAGAACCCAGTGGAAACAAGACACAGATCATGGCATTTATGCCTATGTTTCTAATGAAAAACAAGCAGAACATCAAATACATTCCTTAAGTTTCATATGTAATAATGAAGAGGCAATACAGGACAGGCACAATTTTCCTTCTCTCTTTGCCAGAAAGAAAGATGAAAAAATATAATACTTGGGCAAGAAAAAAAAAAAAAAAAAAAAAAAAGAGTGCGAACTTGCTGAGCTGCCTGGATGTGAAAATAGAGAAACTATTTCTTACTAACTAGGTCCATTACTTTCCGGCATGTGGTGGATTCTCAGTTGCTAGGCTTTTAAAGCCACAAAAGAAAGGAAAGAAGAAACCCAAAGTTTTCTATCTCTTGCTGCATCAATGTATAGATAAATTCAGTCTGACTACAACTCATGTACTGCATGGCAGTACCTCCAGGAATAAATTTGGATCACTATGCCATAGACTCCAGAGAGTCAACATGACATATTGCATCATATCCCCCCACACAAAAAGAATTCACTAACAATTACTTCCAAAAGTGCTCCTTTATTCCACTTTTACATTATAGTTTCTTATGAAATATCTCAGTGGATGACTTTGGTGCTTTGCCACATTTCTCTCAATCTATTTATAAATTTTTGGTTGGAAAGAGAGTAAACATTGCAAGAAAAACACTTTATAAACCTTTACTATTTTCATATAATACTTGAACTGGAATTAGTTTTGCTTAAAATAAATAATAATCCTGGAGTGCTCTGCAGAATGACACAAAATCTCCCAAGCTTGTTAAAATACAAATAAATAAAAAAAGAACACATAAAAAAAAGAAGGCATAAACCAAGTGGTTTATATCTCATCTGAGAACACAGAAAATTGTGTTTGTTTTGAGGGGGAAAAAACCAAAAAGCAGCCTTCCAGGTAGACTTCATCCAGCACAGTATGTCGCTGGTAACAGCCTTCAGGGCAATTACTGCTCTTTGGTTATAAATCGAATTGACTAACATGCCACCAGAAAAGTGGCAGCATCGACGAGTGTGTGATTCCCCCGCGCCCCAATAATGGATTAAACAAATGTTTCACACCAAAAGACTCTGGCTGCATTTGGAAAAGCACAACTGGTTTCTCACAGGCAAAAAGCGCTGGCTGACAGAGCATGCTGCTGCTGCCTGCTGCTCCCTTCCCACCTCACACACCCAGCGACTTGCTGCTTGTTTATTTAAATGACACTGTTGTTTGAAATGATGGGGGCTTCTTATCCTCTTGAGTCATGCATTCTCTGTCTGCGATCCTCTGTTTAGGCACTTTTAGCACCTCATTAATTACTAACTGCAACAAAGTCATGCTGTTTTGCAACTCTATTGCCTTTGTTAAGAAATCTCAATCCTGTGTTAGAATGTGAAAGGGGACTGTTATCTACCATATGCCCTGCTTGACTCCATGGTACAAAATTAGCTTTCCAGTTCCTGAAAAACATATACTTGTGCTCCTTGAATGCATACCCCATGGTTAAACAGTCTGGCTTCCAATAAATGGCCTGCCAGTACCAATTGTAGAAGCTACTGCTTCAGATAAAACCCTTCTTAACTCCACACGATATAAATAAATATTTTATCCAGGAATAGGCCATTTCTTAACAATGTCCTTAAAAAGTCTTAATAATGTCCTTAATAAGCCTTACTAATAAGTCCTGCTGCAAAGTGCTACCCTAGATGCCTTTCCATGAGTCTGTGGGAACTAAAACTCTCTCAAACAGTTAACTATTAAAGATAAGTAACTATCAGATTAGGCAGTTGGAGATATTATTTCACTCTTAGATGGAAGGTCGGTGGGACAAAGTGATGTAAGGACAATGAAAGTCTTCCTTGTGATGCTCTGAATGTTATCAGTGTATGTAAACTCTGCAGGAACGTTAAGGCAGATTGGTACAAGAGGTTTGCTCCAAAAGGGATTTTGATAGCTGTGCAGAAAGCTGTGATTTAAGAATCATCTTCAGCAGCAGCTGAGGCTGGAAGAACCTAATTAAATTCACAATGTCCTTCCTTGTTTGGGGTGAATGCTCCTCCGAGTACAGCTCCTGCAGAGACCCAGAGCCAGCACAGGCAGGACTCTTGCGTGAGCAGATTGTGGGCCAAACAGAGCTAAATTCACTGAGGATCTAGACGCAGCCACCAGCGGAACCAGGCCCATCCCATCAAGCAACGTAAAAGCTTGTTTACAAAACAGGGACAGAAAAATACAAATGGTAACAATAGCGATTTTTCTTAGTGGTTAGGGTATATGCAGCCAGAAGACACCAGTTTCTGCTAATAAATTTCCACACAATGTGAAATGTGAAAGCATATTTTCAAAAAAGAGACAGAAAATAAGATTTCCCCTCATGGGCCTTAAAATAATTTCCTTCTTATCATCTGACACCAAGAATGTTTATGGTGGCACAGATGCAGTAAAGCAGCCTGTGAAGCAACCTCAGCCAAAGAATCACACAACTGAGAGCTCAGGGTGTGGGGTGCAATTGCACCCGGAATCACACTCCCCTGGAAGGTACTCATGCAGCATGGGTCTGCATAGTGGCCAAGTTTCATTGCAATTGGGCTAAAGGGAACTCTAGAAAAAGACACAACTGACTTTTTTTTAAAAAAGAAAGGATCTTTATTTCCCCCTGCTGATGGAGGAGGCTGTCTGACTCAGGAATAAATGGATATTTAACTGTGCAGAAAATCCTAGCTGGTCTGAGTGCTTCCTTATTGCTAGCTCCTGCTTGCTCTCAATTCAGGATGAGTGTCGATTCTGGTAGCAGGTTGGAAGGAACACCTATTGCCACCGTTTATTTGGAGAGTTTAGACATCTAAATACTGAATGTTGGATGTCACTTGCAAAGTCATATGCTCACCAGGTAGGATTTGCTACTCCTAAATTGAAAATGTTTCCCTATTTCATGAGATCTTAGCCTTCAAGCTGTAGCTGTCTGATGGCTGATTTGTAATTTGTTCAATGTAGTAGATGTAGATATTAGCTTAGCAGAAGATCCACATCACTAAATCCTTGTTATTCAAGGACCAGTCATCAGCCTCATGCAAGAGGAAAACTAAGTTCAGACGTAAAACACGATGTGATTCTTTCCATTTGTGAACAGCGGTCAGAAATATGCTGGAAGGTACACAAAAAGGGTAAGGCTCTCACTAGGGAATGTCTGTACTTCTCTTCAGAGAAGTACAAGGGCTTTTTTCAGCTCTGATGAACTGAATGCAAAATATGAACTGATGCAACATATCCAATTGCTTCAAACTCTCCAGACGTAGTGATGGATATCAGCTTGAGCTTAAAAGTCCTTCTGAAGAGTCCCATGTCGCCAGTGCACCAGAGTCAAGCAGAGAATAAATATTCTTCAGGACTGCCATTTTGCAGTTTTCCAGAGTTTCACTTTACTTATTTCACTTGAAATAAGCAACAAGAGCATTTGGGTACAGAAGTGCTCCAGAATGCTCAGCACTATCTGCCTAATACTGAAACATCCCACAGAATGAGTATCAGTGACACATTTACTGATGTCTAGTGAAGGACAGGGCAAGGTAAGCCACGGCTGAATGCTCTGTTCCTCATGTTGGGACAGTGGCTGCTGTAACACCTCTTATGGCTTCAGGCCACTGGAGCTGAGCTGCTTCAGTATATCCTGGCAATGGGATGGCATTGTTGAGGCCAGCTGGAACTGCAGCATAAGAGCTCTATCAACACTGTGCACCACTGTCCTTCCTCATGCCCACCTGTTCCTCTGAGTGAACACCAGGCAACCTGCCCATCACCCACACCATGTGCCGGATGAGCACACACACAGAGAAATGGGCTTGTTCCCTTGTCCCTGCCTTTCCGAGGAACCCTACATTTGTAATCTCACCTACGGTACTGAGATTGCTTCACTGACCTATTTGAGACACTCCTCGCCCTTACTGTTTTACACGTCAGGTTTTTTCATTTCCTTATGGTGTACCAGACCAGGAAACCGAATATGCTGAAAAAAACCCTTTTTTGTGTTTCATTTTTCAGCCGGATATTTCCCAAAGCCTTGGACCAACAGAGCCCAGGAAGTGGGAATGAGCAAGTCGCTTGGACAAATGTGGAATCTACTTAGATGAACATTAACACCAAAGAAATTCACAGGAAACACTGCCAAAGTGAGAAAACAACTCCTCCCAAATACTGAAATCATAGAGAAATCAATGCCTAGACAAATGGATGTGTCAGACGGCAGTGAACCTTTGTTGCTGGTTACTCACATCCTCCAGCTTTACCCAGCAATAGTTCCACCCTATGGGCTGTCACCACAGGAGAAACAGACTTGGGTAAACTGATGCACGAATTTAAGCCAATACAGTTATTCTAGTATTGCCTTCTGGGTGGTTAAAGTTAGCCTACACCAAAAGTTTTGGGATTTCTTTCAATTTAACATACATTAGAAAAACATTTATGTTAATTGCTTCTGTTCTAGAATGAGTATTTGCACCCAAAATATAGAGATACTTCCATGGTAATGTTGAGATTTTTTCTTCCAGACACAGTTGCTCTAGGCACAGATTCTGCAAACACAGAACAAAAAGTTGGTCTGCATCCCAAGAGTTTTACAATTGGATCGCAAGTCCAAGAGAAGACCAACTGATAGATGAATACAGGGAAACAATGACTTAGCACGGTTTGATCATCCTCGTATTAACTGCTAAAACTTCCTCTGTGCCAAAAACTTCTCATTTTGAGGCCTTCCTGTTGGGTTTTCTTAACTGAACTGCATCTGGAAGGTTTGTGCTGCAAAATTTGTTTGTGTGTTTTTCCCACAAATACGCCTTTTTTTTCCCCCGTATACAATAAAACAACAATTCATCCCTCCTCCAGTGTGATCCCAAAGACCAGATCCAAACCTCTCTCAGACTGATAAAAGGTCAAGCTGACAGCAGCAGGCTTTGGACCTGACCCAGACAGAGGGGTAGTCCAGATCGACATGCTAATTTAGGACCTGATCCTGTAAACTTTGATTACACTGGGATTTTATTACAATGACAGAATTGCACAAGTCGAGATGGGAAAAATCAATTAGGTCATCTAGTCTATTTGTTGCCAGTGTAGGATTGTTCTCTGCTGCACATGTTGTTAGTGTTCTGCCATTAGATATTTTAAATATCTGAAACATAAAGATATTATTAAGAATATTGGGACTGGATCTTTCAGAATCAGTTTATTATTTAAAAAGTATACTTAAGTTCAACTTGTGAGTAAAGCATTTTTCATCACTCACCTTTTTCAGTATACTTGGACTATTTAAGTACAATCTTCTGTTTGTGATATTAACAGCTTTTGAGAATACTCATGATGTTACAGGAGATTAACCTCCTAAATTGAACATGGCTAAATAACAAATGGGTTATGTTAGGAAACACAGAGAAAAGTAACAACTGTCAGATTGGGAAATACAGAAAAGACACACACAAACACAAATACTCACATTTATGTGTGTGTGTGGGGAGGTGGGTGTGTGAGAGTGGGTGGGTTCTGGGTAATTTCTTATATATTGGTGTCTTTCTGTGTGCTTTGCCAACTGTGCTTGCCCTTAGTTAGCATAGGAAAAGAGAAATCTGGAGCAAAGACTGTCATGATTTGGGGTCCTGTGTGGTGCCAAGAATATTGTGGGTGTTTAACAAATAGTAGATGCCTCCAGTTGTGCAACTGTTACTCAGGACTCCTGCGCCAGTCCTCCAACCCTTCTCCCTTGTCAGACATTACTGACCCAGATCTGTGGGGGAGCTACCAGGAATGACTCTTTGGTGGTGGAGTCTGACCTATGCCATCTACACCCCGATCAGTACCTGAAAAATAAGAATATGTATCAGACACAGTATGCTTCATTTTCAAGTTATATATCAGAAGCAATCCTTTATGCCTTTACTGTGTTTCCCAAGTTGAAAAGGCAAATTAGTGACCCTTTTGTTCACTTACACAAACTATTTCCAGTCTAGAGAAGAATGACAAAGGGTGAGCATTCAGCTGTCCTGTTCACATGGCTAGTTTTTATGACTAGAGTGCCATTTTAAGCAAACACAATATCAGCTATTAATTGAATATTAATATTTTATTTGCGATATAATCTGAGGATCCTGAGGCCACCTTTTTCTCTAATACAATGTATTAGCTATTTGGAAAACTGAAATCAAGATTTTCTAGCTGTGGGATTTTGCACGGGATGGGCAAGAATTACGATAGTGAAAACACCACACACTATTACTCTTTGACGAAAGGATTACACTCCTTAAAAAAAAAAAAAAAAATCCAAACCACAGCAAAACAATACCTAGTTGATTTTACAGACTCCTGCTGCTGGCTTCATTGCAGCTCAGTAAAACAGACATATTTGACTTTCCATTCAGCACACAGACCATCAGCCATTCTTTCCCTTCCCACCCTCTTTAATAAACCCCAAAACAGAGCGGTGCATTGAACCACCCTGGGAACTGTTTCCGATTCATCTGTCTCGCTTGCAAGGAAACACTGCATCCAGCTCCCTCCACAGTGTGTGCTGCTGCTGGTTCCTCACGCATCCCAGCCTGGTGAAGGAAGGCTTCTTGTGTGCTGGATCTCCCCAAAACTGATCTTCCACCTAGCGCAGGCCCAGGCACAGCTGTGCAGCCCTGTGCAGCCCAGCCCGCTTGCTGGCTCTGCCTCCCCAGGGCTGATGTCAGCCTGAACTTTGCCGCTGATATCTCATCCATCGGGATGAGCGACATAAACAGAGAACTGCACGCCAGAGTTTTGCTCTGGAACAAGCTCCTTCCACACATTTCAACAATATAAATCTTCCCCTTTTATCGCAGAACGGCAGTAACTGTTTATGGGTTCAGTTTGTTATTGTTGTTGGGTGGTTTTCTTCCCCCCTAATGGGGCTGGTTTGTGGAGGCAACCAGGCTCCTGGCGTCCTCTCACCCTGCCGCGTTTTGGATCCTGTCTTGAGTCAAGACACAGCTTTTGTTTTCTCCTCGGTCTATGTCTCTGCCCCTCTTCCACAGCAAATAAACCACCTCTCCCCCCCGCTGCTGGTCACTCATGCATGCCCTGCCCTGCTCCTTGGCCCTGGGTTGGTGCACACTCCACAAGTCGGTTCTGCTGAGGCTCTTGGTGACCCATGCAGTCCCCGGGGCTGTCTCCCAACACATCTGTCCCACGCATCTCTGCTGGAGCGAGGACACAGCAAAGGGAAGAGGCTGGAGAGACAGTGAGCAGAGTTTCTCAGTCGTGCTTTGTCAGAGCAAGGAGAGGGAGTGCACTCCCCATTTGTTTAATGTTTTCCTTATGTTTCTTGCAGAGCGCTTATTTTTTGACATGCTTTCTCTGCCCACTGGTGCTAATGCTGCTCGAGTGAGTTGGCTGGCTAGCTGCAGGTTGGCTCACATACATGTCCCATCCTTTCTCCACTGCCTTGTTTGTTTATGCCACTCGCCTGGCTTGCTCAGCTATTTATACATACACAATAACACACAAGAAGTTTCAATCTCCAACGAAACGAAACATTGAGACAAACGCAGTTTCTACATGTCAGGTTAGCCCCAAGTTTTGTATGCTGAATGATTTTTATTTTATGCCTCTCTGGCAATCCCACCCCATCCGGCTCAAGTATCCTGGATTATAAAGACTTTCCCCAGAGTCCTTTTCAAAGGGAGCCTCCCACAGACCTTTAAATCCCCCACATTTTATGGTGCCGATATTTAACAGCTCTGAGAGGGACAGCGGGGGAGGGGGGGAACAGTTACAAATAAGAGTGGCCGCTCCTCACACCATTGAGGTTCTTGATGCGATCAGCGCTGCTTTACACGGCTCACTCTCTCATCCCAGCGATGGGCACCCGAGATAAGAAATCAAGCGAGAGAGGGCTCAGTGAAGTCGCCAGTTTTACCTTGAATCAACCTCACATTCCCTTTGTAGCCTTCCCCTTCACCCCAAAAGGAAACCCTTGCCGGAGAAAAGAAACGCGATACCCTTCTGTCAAACAGGCTGCCTCGCTTCGCCGAGGCGCAGCCGAGCCGTGCCCTTGCTGCCGGCGCTCTGCTGAGGCTCCCGGCGCTCCCGGGGCGAGAGGCTGCTGTGCCCACCCCGCGCTCACGGCTCCGCTCGACCCCGGCCCGGGGCCAGCCCCGTGTGTCGCCTGCCGCCAGCCGGCCGTGGGGACGGCCCCCGACCCCGGCGGGACACGCGGGTTTGCTCTGCTCCTTTCCACCGGAGAAGCCACCCCGGAAAACCCCTGACCACTGGGGAAAGGCCACAACGGAGAAAATCCCGAGAGGCTGGAGACCCCCCAGGGCCCCACTCCCATCTCCCCACCGCCACTGCGAGCCGGGACGTAAGGGGCAAATTCGGGGCAGAGAGGGTGCGCGCCGCGTCCCCCTCGGCAGGGAAGGGCTGAGCACCCCGCCCCGTCCCCCCGGCGAGTGGGGGCGCCCCTCCCCACGGCGGGGCCGGGGCGCGGGGGGCAGCGGCATCTCCGCCGTGACCCCGGCCAGGCGGGCGGCGGAGGGGAGGCGAGCGGAGACCTGCGGCAGGGGGCTGCCGGCGAGGCTGCAGAGCTCCGCCGCCCGCGGGCCCCGCTGCCGGAGGATGCTCGGGCGCCGCTGCCCCGAGGGGGCTCCAACGGGAGCGGGGAGCCTCCTCCCGCCGTGCCGGGGCGCTGGGCTCGCCTCCTCCCGGCGCGCCCCGCCCCGGGGCCTCTCCCCCGGGGCCCCGCTGAGGAGCAGCTCCCGCATGAAGCTCGGGGGCTCCTGGTCGGCGGGCGGGAGAGCCGGGGGGGCCCGGCCCACCTGCGCCCGGCGGCTGGCGGTGCCCGCGGCGCAGAGCGCGGCTGCTCCGGATCGGCGGCGGCGGGGCTGGGTCCTCCCTCTGCCCCCCCGCCGCTCCCGCCCTCGCACACTCCTCTCCCACCGCCATCCATCCATCCGTCCTGTCGGCACCTCGCCCGCCCGGCGCACACACGGGCGCGCACAGCCGCACGCACCCCGGCACCCTCACAACATGCTGCCGGCCGCCGGCCCGGCATGGACCCCGGCGGCGGCTGCTCGGCTCCTCTCCGCTGCTGACTGCCCTCTGAGGTTTGCGGCAGGTAGCGGGGCAGACTGCTGGAAAGTGCAATAGGAAAAGCGAAGGGGAAGGGAAAGAAAAAAAAAAAAAAGAAGAAAAAAAAAAAAAAAAAAAAAAAAAAAGGCAAAAGACATCAAGCCGGCCAAGCCCAGCTTTGGATCTCAGTGCAGGTATTTCTGCTGCTGTGTTCATCCCTTGCCGCCTACCACCCCGGTTTATTATTTCTTTTTTTAAGGAAAGAAAAAAAGGACGAAAAGGAGAAGTCGAACTCTCAAAGGGTTACTATGCAATTGCGACTGATTTCTTGGTTTTTTATCACTTTGAACTTTATGGAATACATTGGCAGCCAGCACGCCTCCAGGGTACGGCGACAGGGAAGAAGTAAGTGCGAAGAGATTTATACTTTGATAACTTCTGGTTCCTCTCGTTGTGCTGTTCACCTGTCCGGGGGGTTCCGTGCCCCCGGTGCCCGGGCGAGTGCGCTGGGAACTAAATCCCGCGTCAGCGGCGCGGCCGAGAGGATTTGCAGGCAGTTTCATTCAACTGGAGGGATGAAAGCGATTTTTGACCTCTCTCTGCTCTTCTTTCTCACCTCACCGGGATGAGCAGCGCGGGCTCTGGGAAGACCTGCGTCTGGTGCTTTACATTTTAATGTCTGGTGAAAGGGAACGTCCTTTCTTAGGTCTTTCCTCTTTCTGAAGGGAAAGGGCGATGACACGACAGGTAACTTTTTGCCGGTATGCCCTAAGCGCCCTTCTCCATCCCGGTCAGGAAGCCCCCTCGCCAAGAGCGGGCAGTACGGATTATCGCTAGAGGCTAAGCCTGGCGCCCGGCAATGCGGAGGGGGGCTGGGGATGTCGCGGCTCTGTCCGCTGGCCATTAGTCACCTTTTGCCACCGTCCTGGGACCCTGGCCCCTGAATTTTTAAAATTTTTTAATTTTTAAATTTTAATCCCATGGGATGAGGCGAGTCCATCCCTTCTGATTTAACCAGCTCCGGTCCATCTCCGCCCGGGTCCGGGGCAGAGGCAGGCGGGGGCCGAGGGGGAGAGGTGCAGTGCCCGGGGTGCTGGCAGAAGCTCCATGCCTCCCGAGAGGGTTAGAAAGGAGAGCCCCCCGTCATCGGGGAAGAAATATCAGGGAGGCAGCAGCGAGTCGCCCCCTTGGGAAGTCGCTGTCCAGGTCGCGGGGCGCTGCCACGGTCAGGCGGTCTCTGGCTCCGGCGTGGGGGTGCGGTGTGGGCTCCAATCCGCGGTGACACCTCCGGCAGTGCCGCCGGCCGGAGCCCTGCCGTGACCCTGCCGCAAGGAGCCGCGGATGGGGCGGGATGCGGCGGCAGAGGCCGGCGGGACGCGGCCCCGACCCGGCCTCGCCACCCGGCCTGAATGGGACCCGCCGCTGTTTCAGGAGAGGAGGCGTTTTCTGCGCACCTACCGCGGAGGGGCTGCTCATGCCTGTCCGCTCCCCCTGACAGCTGCAGACACCGAGGAAATGTCATAAAACACAGCCCCCTGCATTTCATCAGCAAGAAGTAACTGAGTTACTTCCTCAGGGAGGGGAGGTACTGTTATTTTAATTTTTTCCTGCTCAGCCTTCGCTCCCTTGCCCTGCTTGGCACGGCTGGCCCTTGAAAGCCTCCTTTGTATGGTTTGCCTCCTGCAAACAAGTTTTGATTCACCTAAAGTGCCCCTAAAGCGGAGCTGCGGACGAGAGAGACCGGGGCTCCAGCCCTCCGATCCCCACGGCCTCACAGCGAGAGAGCACTAAGGGCTAAGTAAAACATGTCAGGGCATCCGGTTTATTATCCTTGGCAAGGGAGGGCTCCGCAGCCTCCATCACCTCCCACCCACTCCTTTAACCCCTGGCGACCGCGGGCCCGCAAGCTGCGGCTGCCCCCCACCCCCAGCCGCAGGGCCGCCCCACGGGCTCGGCGGAGGCTCAGCCCCGGGCTGGGGGCACGGCAGGGCTCGGGGGGCAGCCCGGCAGGGCTCGGGGGCAGAACGGGCCCCCTGCTCCCGAACTCGCTCCGGCAGGCACCTGGAGCGCGGCGCGCCGGGCCAGCGCCGGGCCGGCGGCGACCTCTGCTGTCCCGTGCCGCGGCGGGCAGCCCGCGGCTGCAGGTGCTCGGCTCCCGCACGGCTCGGCTCGGCGCGGCTCGGCTCGGCACGGCCCCGAGCTGCCCGCTCTCGGCGGGAGAAGGCAGGTCTGCCCCCCGACCCCGGGCGGCCGCCGCTTCCGAGCGGCGGGGCAGACGCGCTGCGCTCTCCCAGGAGAGCGCCGTCCCGCCTGGCTCGTCCTCAGGCAACCTGCGCAGCGGGGCGGCTTTCGGGAAATAGGGCGGGAGCGTTGGCCGCGGATATGTAGCTGGTTGGTACACCGGGGAGAAGGTACCGAGCACTTGCTCAAAGTTTTATGGTTAAAATGCAGGAGTTAAGATAACTTCAGAGCAGAACAAGTGGCTGGGAAACCACAGCTAGAGGGTCAGAATGGGAATCTGGCTCGTTATTTTGGCAGAGAAGGCAAAAAGCCTTTCAGAACACCTCACCTGGATGTGCTGTACATCGTCTACTGGCCGAGGTCTTGAAATCCAGCTGGTTGCAAAACACGATTTGGTATAAATAGTGGTTACTTAGCTTGAAGCAAAGAATTAGAGAATGAGGGTTTATGAAAGATTATAAAAGTGGTTATGATCACTTGCACTAATCACTTTGGCTTTAAAAACCGATGAATCGCTGTTAGTGAATAATGCAACTTTATTATAATTATAGTGTGCAGATAAAGACGGCACCTGTCAAATTAATCTACTTTGTGGAAGACTTTCCCTGGATTTCTGTTTCTTTAGCTGAGATTGTCTCCTTCAGTCACAAATCATAAGCACATTTCTCGGGGAAATGTTTTAAAATTTCTCTTTAACCTGCTTATTTTTTAATATAGTACAAATAAATTCCCATCAAGCAGCCAGTGAGCCCACTTTGTTTTTGTTATTATCAGAGTCCTCCACTCCATGTGTTATATTGTAGACTTACATATTTTAAAGTAATTATAAAATCCGAACTGCCTAATTCAGAATACACCATGCCAGAGTTGCAGCTGGCATAAATTGAAGTTCATTTGTTAAATTATCCCATCAGAAGGATCTGGTCCTGAAGCATTACTTATTTTGTACCTATTGCCAAAGTAATCCTTCCTATGAGAAATGTCTAGTTCACAATCTTTTTGCTCTCCAAACTCCTACTGAATTTTCTAGCTGGGGAGTCCTGAATTTCTGTCCCGTGATCAGTAGTAAAGATAGAGTCGGCTGTGGAGAGATAAAACTCCTCTGAAGTCAACAACAAAGTGCAGACAGATGATTGGGTCCAGAATTAGACATAGAACACAATCAATAAAAGTTAAAAGCAAACATACCACTAGCAGAGAAAATTGTGGTTTTATTCTGATAAGAGCAATCAAGATTAACAAAGTTGCTAGTTTGAATTTTACAAGACAGAGTAACATGCAACTGAGTATAGACTAGCTTACCAATAAATAAGAGTGTCTGTGTATTGGCCAGTGATTGCAGTTTGCTTAGGCAAAAAAAGGATGATCAAATCAATAGCTCCAAAATATTTTGGCTCTGCAGACTACTACCAACCCCCAAAACTCAGTACTGACTGTTATGTACATCTCTCACTGACCTTCTAGTAGACAGAAATGAAGTATTATTTGCTGCGGGTCTGTGAGTGACCAGCAGACCATCTGCCATGACCCTGTGGACTAGCAGTGAGCCATGGACTAAATTTGGAAATCCAGAATAAGTAAAGTGATAGAAAATTCTGCATTTCTACTACACTACTACATTTGTGACTAAAATAATCTGTATGACTTTATGGAAATGCAATTTGGATGTAGAGCTCCCGTGATTATTGGTAGCCCATCAAATTGCATCCTGCCTTTCACTACAATAGCACGTCCAGGATACCCAGTGCTCCTTCCTTCCTTCCTTCCTTCCTTCCTTTCCACCTTCCTTCCTTCCTGCCTTCCCTCCTGCCTGCCTTCCACTGCTCCTCTGTCCATTCCTTTGCTGATGTGGGACTGCAGGTCTTCCAGCATCTGCTTCTGGTCACAATTGCTAGTGGAGGGCTCCAGTCTGCAAACACTCTGCATCTCTGGCTTGGTTTGCATACAACTGCTTACAACTCAAAATTAGGAAGGTGTTTAACAGCCCATTTGTATAGATAGCTCTATAAATTAAAACAAACCGGGAAAATATTGACAAAACACCAACTGGTGAAATTATTTCGTAATTTTTTTTATACTCTTGAGGAGGGGGTAATTCACATGGAGGTAGAATGTCAGCAAGAAAAAAGGAGTTAAATTACTAATTAAAATAACACTTAATTGTAGAAACAATTCTTTTAATAGTTCAACACCTATATATATAATAGATATCTACACCTATGTTCAGGGTTTGCACATCACAGATGGCAGTACTACAGAGTTCGTATGTAATATAGATATTGTTACTAATTTTTAAAAATAGAAATAATTTTGTATCTTGGTGCAACAGTTTTAAGCAGAAGTTAGCCAGGCAAGCAGCCATCAAGCAGCACCCCTTGGGCAGGATTGAATTACTGTGAGTTCTCTTTCTAAGTGTTTGTATGCTGCTGATAATTTTTTCTCTAATCTCTTTATATTAGCACTGTGAGGGTAAATACTTTGATGGCAACAAGTGTGTCCTTTTTTTATTTTGCAATGAAACAATATTTCTCATTTTTTGGATGAGAATCTGCCTATTTAAAAATAGACAGTAAAATTCCTGTTGCAGTCATTGGAAGCAGAAGCTGTTCCATCGTGTTGTTGTAAACTGTGAACATATCTAATTGCAGAGATATCTTAAAAAATTAGTATCAGAAAATCACTACCAATCACTGAAAACTTTTGAAGCGTGATAAGAATGGACTGCTTGTGTTATTTTTTAAAAAATAACTCAGTATGTATGTAAAATCTGTGCCTGGTCATACCACCACATGTGGAAACGATAAGTGTTGTTATCCCCAGACACTAAAGGACATTGCTGAGCAGTTCCCATTTCATACCTGATATCTGAAAGGGTGATAATTTTAATTTTTTTTTCTATAACCTGCTGAAGACATTTCTTATACTATATAAAATTAATGTTAGACTTTAAATATATATTACTACAACTTCTCAAAGATATTGATGTAGGATAGTATACCTGAAAATACATGAAAAGCCCTATTTCTCTCTGCAGAGAGAATAAAATATTGCTATTATTAGTAAGAAGGTTTTAGAACTTGAACATGCCTCCTTTACTTTCAGTGGAGAAAGTCCTATGCACTGTTCTGGAGCTGGAGTGAGCTTTTTTCTGCAGGACCTCAGGATACATTTTGAGTTTGGAAGAAATCCCATACTAAAATACTTTCAAAATTGCATTATTCCAATATGTAAAGCCCCTAAAGAAGATAAAACAATGCCTCTTACCTTTCAAAACTATCATACTTAAGTTGCTTGGGAGGCAGTCTCTTTCTTAATCATATGAAAAGTATCACTATTTTACTACTTGCACCAATTGAGCCAACTGAAGCCAAACAAGTTAACTGAGACTAAATTCTTCTTTTGAGCTTTGCCCTTAACGTACCAAGCCTTTGCCAATCCCCATTCTGCTGTTTCTTCTTGCTATACATTTTCACAGGAGACTATGGAAGTTACACCTGATAAAATCTGAGCTAGAACTCAGAAATCAGACTTAGTCATTTTCTCTTGCTTAGCACGCTCATTTTGCTCTCCGGTTTGCAGAGCAAGTGTGCTGGCTGCACTACTGCACTTTATCGCTAACATTAGCAAGCTGTCTGTCATTTCATACTCAATCATTTATAGACAGTGACTACTAGGAACACTCCTCCATTAAAACTATGGATGTTCTCAAGAACGAATTTTCCCCTGCAGTGAATTGTCCCTTTCGCTCGAAATTAAAGTAGGAGTTGCGAAAGCTTGGTGGAGGAGATATAAAAGCTAATAAAAAAATATTTTTGTCTCACTTCTAATTTTGGAGTCTGAACAACTCAAAATCACTTTGCCAATTTTTTTACCAAAATAATTCTGAACAAAGCAATCTTATCAGATGACAAAAGGCAGCTGAAACCATGTACATTTTTGTACAAAACTCTGTGTCTCCTATTACCACAAACAATGCTTCAGAAGAAAGTACTCAGAGAACATTTATTCATGCAAAACATGCTATGGCTCTCAAAAAAAAAAAAAGACGAGAGCTCCAACTCTTATAAATAGTTGAATAACTGAGCTTTTGGTGACAGCAGAATCATTAAAATTAGATGTTTTGTCATAATAAAATCCAACAGATTTTATTAATGAGTATTTTAACCTTATTTTTGTTGCTAGTACAGAGCAGTGCGATGAGCAATGCTACTTAAGGAACGATTGTACTACGGTTGTCCGACAGCTGACTAATAAACATTTCTGTGTGTTTCAGTTTCCAGATTATGAGCCATCGGCCTTGCATTTTAAAATGTTAGTGTTACCTACTCCTGTAAACAAACATAACCACCACTGGAGTAAAGGAGCCACAAAACACATCTTGCTCCAGTGCTCCTAGGCAAGAACTCACCTATGGGGAATCAGAGCTGAACTGGGAGAGTCTTTGGCTGTGGCAGTGCCACTGAGTTCCTGCCAGCTTGAAGCAGCATCCCAGCCCTGCACTGATATTTTGGCTCCAAACAAGAGGAAGGAAGAGCATAAAGGAATGCTTGTAGTAGTACTTTTAAATAAAACTAAAACTCCAAACCACAGGTTTACACCAAGTTCTTGTAGTGCTGCTATAAACTTTATCCTTTCAATCTTCTTAATGTGTGTCCGTATAACATCCTGTTAGGCTTCGTGTTTAAAATTGCAAGGTCCTAGATGGGATTTCAGGCATTTAATATATTCTACAGGGTAAAGAAGATTTTGGGGCACTGTAAAATGAAACAGGAGGTCATTGATAGATGTTGGGATAGTAACGATGTGTGATTCCTGTGGCTTCCTCTAAAGGGCAAGGGCAAACACAGAAAGGCTCACATCCAAGAACTGGACATAAGGTGCCTAAGGTGTGTCTGGGACAGAATTTAAATATTAGTCCCTCACCTTCAAATAATGCTTAATTTCCACCCCACCCTCAACCCATGGACATTTCTCAGATGCTCTGTAATTTCTAACGTGATGTTTCATCTTACTGGCACTGAACATCTGTCTGTGCTCAGATCCTTTCATGCAGTGACTTTGAAATTTTCTCTTAAAGAAACCCTGTATTTAAAAAAATGCAATGAATAAATAGCAACAAATAATAAATATATCAATGCCAAGTTCCTCCACATGGAGCACACAATATTGCAGATGATTGCTTACTGACATTGGAATAAAGCCACATGCATTCCTGCTCCATACCCAGCCCCAAACCCTTGTCTTTCCTGTGCAAACTAAAATTGGTGTGAGTAGTGACCTAGGATTACATGCAAACCCAGGTGAAAAAACATCACTTTATTAGAGCATATCAATTCAGATAGGCTAGAGTCATGCTATATGGAAGAATTTAGCTTAGGTTTTCCATTCTTGGCCAAATGTTTCAGCAGCTAAGCTTTTGGATGCGTTACGGGGCAGCAAGGCGGCTGCTCCCTTCTTGGTGTGTTTCAGAAGAAAAGAGTGAATTCTCCTTTCTTTTGTTAAAGAATGTACTGGTTTGCAGTGCGGCGTAGTAGTGCTAGGGCACCTGAATTCCCTGGACATCCAGGATTTGATACAGTTTCTAAACTCAGTTTTTCAGACCAGGTTAATACTCCTTTGTTCAGCATGCTGGATTTTTTCCCTTTTGTAGGCACCCAACTCTTCTCACCTACTAAAAGGCAACTGAAATATCTTGCTCAGAGTTTCTAGCTGTACTTTGATGGAGGTGTCAATGGAGTACATCATGACACAAAGCAGGGACTTTTGGAACAGCATAAATCTACCAAGCATCAGCTTATCCACCCCACTTCTCCCCAGATAACTCCCCAGGTACACAGCTTCACTGGTGATAGTGTTTTCATGGAAAGTCACAGCAGAGGTAGGGCTTAGACATTTTAAGCTTCCCTACAGGGTGAGGCTGTGTTTCAAGGGGAAGGAAGACAAGGTCCTCACATAAACCAGAATCATAGGAGCAACCAGCTGGTGGAACAAGATTTCCGTTGCATTCCTCGAAAAACTTACGAACATCCACATGAACCAGAGCTACTAAAACCCGACACTTTAATATGTTTACAAAGTTTATGTATGTTATCAGCAATGCAATACTCCCATTAGGATTTATTACAGGTTTCTTTAGCAACAACATTTTTTATCATAACAGCTCAACTGGTCAGAGAGAGGAAAACAGCCAGTTTCTCCAGAATGAGCCTCCCACACACACTTGCCCAGCATTATTGAGTTGCTTATTCATGAAGATTACACAAACCAGTGTCGGCAAGTGTTTCATAACCTTGTTTCCTTTTCCTAGAATGTTCATTATTAATTTCACTTTTTCTATGCCACTGAATAATGAGTTGCTGGTGTTGTATTACTTGATGTTACTGCTGAGGGAAGGGCTAGCCCTCCCAAATAGAAAAGTGGGAGCAAAGGCTATTTATTCAACATGGGAGTCAGAAGATGTTAAGTGCAAGTATTTCGCAAACACATGGGGATGGATGAATATTCCAGAAGTTTTAGTATAACACAGAACTAAAAATAATCAGCTGAAATGAGACCTTCTTGTGCTGGGCATACATCTGGCCGCAGATGTTTAATAGCAAGATCCTGAAGGCCTGGAAGGCAAATAAATGACATGATTTTGTGTTTTGCAAAAAAAAAAAAAAAAAGAAAGAAACCCCACAACAGTTTCTGTTTTGCAGTCCAAAATGAAATCACACATTTGTCTCTTGTGTTTATGTTTTATGAAGACTTGAGCAATTGACAAGTTTCAGAGTTGAGGGTGTATTAAAAGGGAAAGTAGAATTCCGTATGAGAGTGTATAATTTATAACTTGTGCTATGTCCTAGACAAGTATTTTTAAGATCAAGGCCCCAACTTTAGGAATGAAATTATTTAAATGTTCTTTTTAAGCTACCAGTTGAGGAGAAGTTTCAGAGGTGTAAAAATCTGTCAGTAGGATTCAACTTCAAGTGAATGTCAGCAAAAGGGCATCCTCATTGCTGCTTAGGTCATACATTATTTCTGAAGAATAACCAAAGTAATTTTGAGGAACAGATAAACATAAAAAACTAGTTCCTCCAGACAGATTGTGGACAAAAATATTGCATTTTATCTCCATTAGCATAATTTATTTCTGCTACAAATCTACGAGATCAATATGATTTGAAAGTGCTTATTCTTTTCCATGATGGGGTACCATGTTCTTTCATCTGAGTAATTAACTAAGATACTGCTTTAAAGCCCCAGCTTCCTTCAAACATAGAGCAAGTAAGCTGCCACATTACTAGCTCTGAGTTCAGTATATATAACAAGCACTGACATATATTATGGTTGTATTGTCTCAATCACTCTGCGAACGTGAAAATTATGGAGGAAATTTCAAACAGGCTTTCATTTATGAGCTATCTACATATTGTACCTGGATACTCTGCTAAATACAAGTCTTCCCAAGCTTTATGGAGGTT
This sequence comes from Emberiza elegans, assembly GCA_024865655.1. Classification (NCBI taxonomy): domain Eukaryota; kingdom Metazoa; phylum Chordata; class Aves; order Passeriformes; family Fringillidae; genus Emberiza; species Emberiza elegans. The sequence goes on along the minus strand of JALJVW010000175.1, from coordinate 11,184,970 downwards.
AGAAGCACTGAGTGGGGCGTGCTACTACTCTGCCAGGATCTGGCTGGCCACAAAGGAAACTGTGAACTGTACCCGTTCAAGATGAGGACAGGCTGCTATTCACCTCTTTCTGAAATCACATCATTTCCAGCTACCCAGTGAGCAGAGAAGTTAATTTCTCCCTCAGGATAAATCACACCTGAGTCCAGATAAAATAGATTAATCAAAAGAGTAGCCTTCTCTTGAATTTCCACACTTTCTTGATTATGTGAGAGAGGAGGCTTCTAACCATAGCTACCACTAAAAGACCACCAAGGCATTATGAAAGTCAATCCATAATCCTTTTTGAAGCCTTGCATAATTTCTTGAAAAGTAAGTTATTCATCTATGATACTTGCTGGTAGAACCTTCTAGTCTGGTTCCATGACTGGCTGTGGTTAATTCTGGGAACAGGAAAAAGGGCCTGTGTTTTTCATCTGGAAGTATGCAGAGACCTTGGGCACATCTTGTTCAAAAGAGATCAGTCACAGAAATTGCAGAACTCCATATAAGAGAGTTTATTCAGAAGCAGAATCTTCCATCTCATCTTCCTTAATTCCTACAGAAATGTCTCTGGCTTATATAGGTAATTCCCTGGAACCCCCTGACCCCACAGCTGTTGTCCTAGAATTGGAAAAACTCATCCTTATGCACTGTCATCTCTCCCTTCTCCCCTACACATTAATATCTATATCTGTATATATGCATTCCCATACATACACAAAAGTTCACGTCAACACAAGCAAGAATTAAAGTATTTTTACTTTGAGATTGTCTTAAAATATAGGTGAAATTCATGCTGATAACCTCAGGTAGAAGTTTTTGACTCCACGTGAAGTCCTTTCATTTGTCTGAAAACTCCATCTCTTCTCCCACTGTTCTTATCATCTGTTTGGTCATGGAAAACAAAATTATTAGTTTTATGTAGGTTAAACCAAATGCTAAATTAAAGAACAACAAAATAGTTGCCTGGGAAGCTTGGTAGGGGACCCTCTTTTCTTTCTGATGAACTTGTCATGTTTAAAACTGTACCAGAAAGTTATATGGACCATTCCCTTTTTGGTTATGAAACCTTTCTTGCTTTTCAAATGACTTGAATCACTAGGCTGGGAATTTTACTTAGCCACTTGGCAGGAAGATGATGCTCCAGAGATTATGGTCTGGGCAGGGAAGACTGGTGATTCCCATGAAAACAGTCTTTCCTTGCCACTGTGAAAACGCAGCAGCACCGCTGCTGATGTTCCTGGGGTTGGCCATGCATATGGGTACACTTCTGTGACTGCATCTGTGTACGTGCAAGGAAAGGCAATATTCCTCTCTTTTATCAGTAAACAAAAATGTCACAATCATAAGGCACATGCCATACTAACCTGAGGTTTTCAATCAGAGCCTCTGCATTGTTTTTAATGGGAGATGGTTTAGGCAGAATAAACATGTCACAAAGGTTAAGGGACTGATTCTGCTTCTAGCTACCACTCATGTCAGGAAGCAACTATCTCACAGAGCCCTGCCAGCAAAAATTTGCATGTGCACTGAATCCAGCTTAAATGTTTATACAGGCTACTAAAAAATCATGATAAGTGGGACGTTTTTGTTGCAAATCACCAGGAAAAGGATCAGAAATGCAGTCTGTAATTTGCTTTGTGAGTTGCTGGTACAGAATGTGAGGGTATTCCACTGTCCTTTGTCAGAGAACCGATGCAATTTGCCAATTAAAAGTGTAGGAGAAATATTTTATGGCTTTCTCCATGCTGTACTTATTCACCCTGCCCAGAGCTGTGTACTCCTGAGCATTTTCCTTCTTTGCCTTCCCTCTGTTCCTACAGATATTGAACCTGAGAGCTATCTCTCGAAGTAGTGCCTGAAGTAATTCACAAAATTAGAACATTCAGCAGAACAGACTAGCTAAATAAATGAGCACAGGAATGGACACAACATGTTGCATTTTCTGAAGTGGCAAGTGGTAGAGGAAGTAATAAGTCTAGATCAGCTCCATTAGCCTGCCAGATTTAATACATGTATGATCCATGTCCCTCTCATAATCCATTCAACACATGAACCCAGCCCAAACCTACTGGAAATGGGAACTAGCAGGTGAATGCATTGAACCAGAACAGGCACCAGAATTCACATGCAATCATACATACAACATACAGGATGTACAATAATGTGCCTTTTGTCAAATCAATTTTTAAAATATTTATTTTCTTATAGTCTTAGAAACTTCTATTTTTCCTAAGTGTCGCCCCAAAGAAACATGTTTTTAGTGTTCTCTCGTCCTCACTCCCTTGTTTGTCTCTACAAGCAAGTTTCTTCTTTGACATAGCTTTCCCCTTTCCATTACAAATTATTGCAACTTGCATTGCTGAGACCAGGATTTTGGGAGAAATGGTGGAAAGAAAAAGAACGCCTTTGACCTGTGGTGTAATGATTTGATGATAGCAGTGGGTTTCTTGGTGAGAGACAAGAAGCAGTGAAAAACTTCTTTGATTTACAGAGCCAGGTGGTAAAAACAAGCCATGAATCTCTGCATATACAGAAAGATGTGAATCCTTGGAGCCTATGTCAGATATAAGGAAGGATGGGAAGGTTTGCATAGAGTAACAGAGAATGTGGCCCTGAGGTCCATCAAATGCAAGAATAGGAAGTGTGAAGTTTGTAAAGTGGTGAACTATTCTGAATGCATCAGCTGACATCAAACATGTCCATGGCTGTTGGACCAAGCGCAGATACCAAACTATCCATCCAGTTTGTCTACTGCTTTCCCCTTTAGGGACCAGCAGAAAAAAATGCAGTGTTTGCAAAAATACTGAGGGGGGAAGAAAGCCCCCTCCATATTGTTGTGCTTTTCCCCACCACTCAGTCAGGGATGGTCAAGATGTGTGGCAGGGCAGTTGGCCTCAACTCAGTACAACTTACAAATAGGAGTTTGTTCAGAAGTAGAATCCTTCTCCTCAGCTGCATTGTTGCAGACAGGATGGGCAGCAGAGTTCCTCAGCTGAACTACAATGTGCAGCTCTTCTCACTGCACTCTATAAGCAATTCCCAGCTCTTGTAATGCCTGATGGTCCCAACTTTCCCTGTGCCAAGCCCTTTCTCCAACACATTTAATTCCTCAAAGCTCTGCACATCTCTATTCTCTCTAGTGACAGGAGTTAAATAATGTCCACAAATGGAAATAGCTTCTCCTCCTCCTGGCTTGCTGTGCAGCCATAATGCCCCTCCCCCAAAATATTCAGTCTAAGTGGATTTACAGAGTTAGTCTGAAAGTTTCTGAATTAGAAATCCTCTGGTTCAGAGGAGAGTGTGAGCACTGCTGTCTCCACAGGCAGGCCAGAGCTTCTTGCTTCTCTAAGATGGACTCGCTCCGATGACGCCGGGGCAGAGGAGGTACCACACCCTGTCCAGCCGTCAGCCTCGTGCTCAGACAGCTCTCTCAGCTGCCAGTTCTTCTTTAAGGTTTTACAATGAACAAGTTTCAAACAAACATCAGATGAAAGCAATTTTGAGCTTAAACCAAGCATGGCCAGGTTTGCATTGGTGATTTATTGGTGCGAGTCATCAGCTCCTATTACCTTTTTCGTGAGCCATGCAATTCTCTGGCTTCCAGACATTTCTAGGGCCTGATTCTTTTCCCATTGAAGTTAATGGGAGGTTTTGCCACTGATTTCAATAGGAGGCCTCTAACTTTCCAACCTTTCCAACCTGCCTATAGAGTCTTGAAGTACTTCCAGGTTTCCATCATAGTCTGCGGTTCCCCTCTTTAAGTCAATTGGACATTAACAGATTGCCTGGGTCCACACCTTTGGATAGAGAAAAGCTCCAGATCTGATTCAGCGCTCACTCACACACCAGCTTTATACCCCAGTGGAGTTCCTCCTGATTTATATTGGCAGGAGAGTGAGGTCCAATGTTACTTATGCCTGGGTCATTGCCAGCAGAACGCGGAGAGAATTCAAGTCACTTGTTATCCCCTTCCCCACACCTCTCAATCACAGCGTAAATGTATGTACATATATGTGGATATATTAGAATCATCTGGACTCTTTTAAGTTATTTGCCATTGAAACTGACTTCAAATTCAAGTTTTAAAGTTGAAATAACAAAGAAGGAAAAAAGAGTCAGAAGGGAGCCAGCTGCAAGGGTACTCACAATTTTCATCAGTCTACAGGACACTCCTAATAACATATTTTACTACTTTGTAGTGAACTTTCTTTGCTTCTGCCATAAATATATTCCCTATGCTGTAAATGAATAGCTTGCAAGCTCAGTAAAGTTAATATAGAAGAATAAATCTTAACTACCTAATGTCAGGTCAGAAATATAAATCTTATCTAATATGCCAGGTCAGAAGGAAAGAATACTTTTTGCTGAAAATAGCAAATACTTTCCAGTGCAGAGTCGGAACTTATTTTTCTCTTTAAAAAAATGTGCTGCCCCTAATAAGATGGGTTGAACAGTCTCTTTTTAGAATCTCCAAAAGAAAAATAAACACACAGAGCAGAGTTAATTTATAAAATGCTCCAAAGTTTATCTTGGCAGAACAGTTGTAGGCAGTGAGAGTTCTGTGAGAGTTCTCCCTCTCATACATGCATTCATACACACACACACACACACACACACACACACACACACACACACACACACACACACACACACATCTCAAAATTAGGATAGGCCTTTACAATAGCAAATGCTACAGAAAACTTATATATCTGGGTAAATTCATAGGTTGTTATTCATGCAAGGCTCTCATTTTCAAGTCAGTGGAAATTTTTCCAAAGAAAGATAACAATCCTTGGTGCCTTTTTGTGTAAGTACAGACCTGCTGTGTCACAGTGGGGGAGAGCGAGACACACAAGTACCTCGTGTCTCAGGGCCCCCTCCCATGAACCAGCACTTCTGCCAGCTGTGAAGCAGTGCTGCAGCCACTGTCCCCTCCTCCTGCCTGCCCAAGACCCCACTTGTTAGACACAGCTGGACAGCCTGGTGGGTGATCTGCTGGCGCAGAGGTCCTTCCCAGTTGCCACAGGCTCCTATTTTCTTCCCATCCTCTTGTTACTCCTCCACACCCGCTTCACACCACACACCCTGGTCTCACCAGAGCCAAGGTAACTTCAGAGCCTGAGGAGATGAGGCCCACCAAGGGCTTTCTTTCAGCCTCAGAGTATTAACTTTATTTATTTTAAAGTCCATATCAGCCTGTGTCAGGGAGCCACAACAACAGGGAAATATTGCAGGTTCCAGATCAACCAGCCCAGAGATTGTCCAAGAGAACAGCAGGTGCTATGCTGACAACCCCAAACAATTTGGAGCTCCTCCACCTCTTGTAGCAGCCACTGGCCTTTCACACAGTTTATTTACTTCAGTGTCTGCAAAGCAAACAGTCAAACAGTAATTTTCCCCAAGATAAACAAGAACACAGGCAGTTTTACATGACTGAACCACAATTTGATGCTGGGGTTTGCACAATCCTCTGGACCATTTAGCTCAGTGCCACCAAGCTACTCAATGCAGAACCTGTCTCACTAAAGCCCCACAGAAGAATGCAACAACTTTCCTCTTCTCTTCTCTTCTCTTCTCTTCTCTTCTCTTCTCTTCTCTTCTCTTCTCTTCTCTTCTCTTCTCTTCTCTTCTCTTCTCTTCTCTTCTCTTCTCTTCTCTTCTCTTCTCTTCTCTTCTCTTCTCTTCTCTTCTCTTCTCTTCTCTTCTCTTCTCTTCTCTTCTCTTCTCTTCTCTTCTCTTCTCTTCTCTTCTCTTCTCTTCTCTTCTCTTCTCTTCTCTTCTCTTCTCTTCTCTTCCTTTTCTCTTCTCCCTTCGCTCTTCCCTCTTCTCTTTCCTTTTTTCTCTTCTCTTCTCTTTGCCTCTTCTGTCCAGCTTCTCTTCAACTGCTCTTCTCTTCTCTTTTAGAAGAATCCATTAGAGATTAAACAAAGTGTAAGTAACTGCTCCTAAGTGATAGCTCTTATTAATGTTTGCAGCTACAGACTCTTTACAAATGCATATGAAAGCCCTACCTCTAGGCTTCTTGTAAGAAAGGGCAAGACAGAAGGCAGCAACCAGAACACACTGTAATTTGAGTGTCAGTGTGTTATCATTACAAATATCAGCACAGAGACAGCATTCTGTAGAGTGTGTACCATGCTTGCAAATCTTCCAGACAGCAGCAGGCAGAGTGTGTTACCCTGACCAATGTATTTTAAATGATCGGTATAAAGCCACAAGAGCACTCAGAGTCTCTGTTAAGACATCTTTGCTACTCTTTGGTCTGCCCCAAAAATATAACCCCACCCCTGCCCCTCCCCCTCCCCAAAAGAAACAAAAAACCACCCCCCCAAAAAACACCACCAAAAAAACCCCAAAACCAAAATCAAAAAAACCCAAACCACCAAGTCCCCTTCCACCTCAAAGTGTATCAAGAATTGTCATGTGTTATAGGGGAAAAGACAAGCACTGGTCTGGTGGAATTTTTTTTAACCCCTATTGTATTCCAAAATTGTCCTGTTTATACAGTATCTTAAATGTTCCTTGAGCAGTAGGATAATAGTGGCAGAGAAAGAATGAACACTAACACTGTTCTGGATCTTATTATGAAATACTTAAGAAGTTATTCTAGAAGTCTCTTTCCAGTGGACATAATTTTGAGAACAAAAAATGCTGCTTTTCAACCAACTGAGATGAATGAAGATGTATAAACGCACCTACGTATTAGCCAATTTGTTTGCTTAAAAAAATAAATGGTGTTCTAGGAACATAGTGAACAGCAGGGATATGTCTATGCATGGGCACACCATAGCAGAGTTTTCTATCATAACAGAGGTCAGCAAGACAGATTTAAAAAAATTGAATTACTCTATTTATTGTCAGTGATCATTGAGTAGAGTGTGCTAGTTCCAATAGAAGGGGTAAAAACTGGATACAAAATTTGACTCCAGTGTCCACCTTGAACAGGTTAAGTCCTGCAAGACAAAGGCCTGGAGCTTATCCAGACTGCTCATGATGCTTTCCCAGGGTGGAAATGTCTGGTACTCACAAATAATGCATGCAAGGCAGACCTCTTAGCATCATGTCTAGTTTTTGAAGCTACCAGTCTCCTTCCCATTCCTTATCCCCTTACCTTAAATAGAATGCCTGGATAATGTGTCCGGGTTATTCTAGGCATCAATCTGTGCTCATTCTTTCATAGTCATATCCAACCTTTCAAAATTAGGCACCATTTTCTATAAGTGACTTTAAGTTGGAGAAATCAAAAAAGCCAACCTGGACAACTGGGAGGCTGGGCATGAGCTACTGAGCAGGAATGTGCTGACTTGGTGGGTATTCCCATGTGTTATCATGGTGACTTGCAGAGTTGGTGGCTTCTGTGTCACAGGGGAAGAAGGTTTGTAAGGCAATTTATCTTCTGTAATTTGTCCTGGATTTATAGGAGTTTCTTAAAGGCCAAGCAGAAGAGGTACCATGCTCTAGAAAAGCTGTAGTGGTCTCTTCAAGAAACAGGAGCTGAAGTGGATTAGACAAATGGCTCTGGACACAAGAGAAAAATTATGTGAAATCAAAAGGATACTTTTCTTGATATTCTCCCATTTCCATCCTGGACAAATATATAATGGTAAAATCAAAAATGCATCTGCTTGCTTACACTGATGCCTCATTCAGCAGATATAATAGAAACCCACTAGACATAAAATTCCAATTTTCTTAATAAAAAAACAATGGTGTTCTTGTTATAAGGAAATTGGTATTTATTTAATTTCTGGGCACACCTGTGAAGCAACTAGTTTTCAAATCACAAAGAAAATATTGATCATCACCTTATATTAAAAAAATATGGCACTTTTATTTGCTTTTATCTACTATTATTCATTCTTTTTTAGTCCCAATTGTTAGAATTAAATTGATAAGCATAACAAAACCCACTGTGAGTCCAAAACTGTGAACAGCTGATACCATCAAAATGCAAAAACAAAGGCCTTTCTTGCAGCACTGCCCCTAGAGATGGGCACCCAGGCAAAATGTCTGGTACTCAGCAAATAATGCATGCAAGGCAGACCTCTTAGCATCATGTCTAGTTTTTGAAGCTACCACTCTCCTTCCCATTCCTTATCCCCTTACCTTAAATAAAATGCCTGGATAATGTGTCCGGGTTATTCTAGGCATCAATCTGTGCTCATTCTTTCATAGTCATATCCAACCTTTCAAAATTAGGCACCATTTTCTATAAGTGACTTTAGGTCTTAGCTGGAGAAATCAATAAAAGCAGCCTGGACAACTGGGAGGGCTGGGCATGAGCTACTGAGCAGGAATGTGCTGACTTGGTGGGTACTCCCATCGCTGATCATGGTGACTTGCAGAGTTGGTGGCTTCTGTGTCACAGCAGGGAAGAAGGTAGCATGTAAGGCAATTTGTCTTCTTCTGTACCTCTGTGTGTGCATATTATAGGAGTTTCAGAAGGCCAAGCAGAAGAGGTACTCATGCTCTAGAAAAGCTGTAGTGGTCTCTTCAAGAAACAGGAGCTAAGCTAGTGGATTAGACAAATGGCTAAGACACAAGAGAAAATTATGTGAAATCAAAAGGATACTTTCTTGATATTCTCCCATTCTCCATCCTGCACAAATATATAATGGTAAAATCAACAAGTCTCCTACCATCTGCTTGCTTACACTGATGCCTCATTCAGCAGATATGCTACATAGAAACCTTACTAGACATAAAATTCCAATTTTCTTAATAAGGCAACAATGTGGAGTTTGTTATAAGGAAATTGAAGTTTATTTAATTTCTGAAATCTCCTGTGAAGCAACTAGTTCTCAAATCACAAAGAAAATATTGGATCATCACCTTATATTAGAAATATGGCACTTTTATTTGCTTTTATCTACTATTATTCATTCTCTTTTTTAAAAAAATTGTTAGAATTAGATTGATAAGCATAACAAAACCCACTGTGAGTAAGAAAACTGTGATATAGCTGATACCATCAAAATGCAAAATGCTAACAAAAGGCTTTCTTGCCAGCATGTGCCCCTAGAGAGGGGCACAGCAGCAAGGGATGTCACAAGGTGCTCAGCATAAACTCTTGGATCCACTCAATGATTCCTTTCCCAGACACAATAATTTATGGCTAAGTTACAGAATGCTTTTTAGAAAGTATCTCACTTCTGATTTAAAACATACCTGTGACTGAGATTATACTGCCTCCCTGAGACTGCTGCAATGATTTTATCTACCAAGGCTTTCTGAATTTTATCCTAATTAATGCAGTCTCACTGATGCCTATTTCCAACCATCGATCGGTTATATCCTTACTCCCAGTGTCACTATAGCATAGATATTTTAGGGGCAATGCTTTGTTACAGACTGCCTTTTTTTAACTCCCTAGACAAAGAACTGCTGTTGTGAAATGTGCTCAGACAAAGCTGGTTTTTGAGAAAACTGTCCCCTAAGCTAGTTGCAGATTTTACTATGCTTTTTTATCTCTATGAGCAGGCTTGACTGAGGCCTCAGCATGTCTGAGCTCAGCCCTGTTCTATGCCAGTGAAAGCTTTTTGGTGATAAATATTCATGTACTTGTTCTTTGCTTACAAAATTGTTATTGGAGAATTGGGAAGGGGTCTAACACAGAGCTGTCCTGTGACCAAGAAACTGTTCCTACTGGAAGTGAAGACATGAGGACATCCCCAATTTCCCTCATTGCCATGCCCTCTGCATCTAGCCTGCCACCAGCAACTCTCAAGTTTTATGAGGCAACAAGACCCTTCAAAGCTTAGAGATCTTCACAGGTGGAAAAGTAGCAGTGAGGTGATGCACTGTCCCTTCTGAATCCATGGTACTGAACTATTGCTTTGGCACAGGCTTCAGGACGGCTGTGCCTCCTCCTTGCAATACAAAGCTGAGTAAGACCAATAGCAACCAATCTGGATTTGCTGGCAAGAGTCACAGCTTCAACCTGAGGGGTTCCCCAAATGTCTCAGTTCAGAGTGGTTATAGCAGCCAACAGACATGCACTGCATTTCCCATTCTTCTCCAAACATGTGTTGCTAAAGGTAACATGGCCCCTAAAGCATTTACTTACATCATGGAGCTGCATCTCATTTGATGGTTGTAAAGTGCTTTGAGGACCACAGGGTGAAAAGTCCTACAGAACTGCACATATTTTTGGAGTCTTACTGATGCTGTTGCTATGTGATTATATAATATTCTCAGGGGTTTTAAGGATGGTTGAAATCATGATAGTTAGCATTAATTATACTTATTCTCTTTTTCCCACATATGTGATAAACTTTGTAAATGTTTTCCCTGGTCATTTGGCCTCCTTTTTATTTAGCTTGCCTTTGAACACCTCTTTCTAATTTTCTGTGAGAACACCTTTGTGGTACTGGCTTTTTTCCATATGGAGTGTTACATATGATGTTGGTATGGAAAGTATTATAAGGCAAACAGCAGATTTAAGCTGAAAAAGATACTTTAGAGATTAATGAACAGGCTTTGAGTCTCTCCTTTTATAGGACACTGGTTTGAGTCTTACTGAAATCAAAGCAATCTGTTTGCCTTCCTGTGAGGATATAGCTTAGTTGCCCCTTATAAAACTACTTAGTAATCTAAAAGTCAAACACTTTTATATTAAAAAAGCACTGAAATTGTTATCTTTGTTGAGTCTCTTGCTGACACACAAAGGAACAAGGCTGCTGACTCCAAGCACTGTAGGAATCTTACTCCCGAATATAATGGCAATGATTTAAAATGCATGAACATTAATTTTAAAAAATTTAATAAAGTAGTGTTAGAAACCTTACATAAGTCTTTTGAATTCACACAGCTATGCTTTTCTCTGCAGTATTAGGGAAGAGATTTTTTTTCCAATCTTCTAAAAATAAGAAGAAAAGAATAATGGTTTTGCTCTCTGAGACACCATGAAAACATTGTTATTATGTTGAAAATATTTGATTTTTTTTTCCAAATACAAAATTACCCAAAACTATTGGGTAAGAAGCTAAAAAGTAGAAATGTTTAACTTTGAATTAGTTAATGACTGAGAAGTTCAAGGTGTTATTTTCAAAGTCATTATGTTAGGAGTTAGGCTTCTGCCTACTTCAGGAAGATAAGTGTCTGCTCCAAGCACAAGAGCCTCCATTCAAGAATGAGTCCTTAATTTTAATCAGGTATTCAAGTCTAATTGAAGTCAAGGGGTCTGTAACATATGCGTGCAGGTAACCATATGCTGATGTGTTTTTTGGAATGGGGAGGAATTTAATCATGGGCTTACATGGTAATTGAACAGGGGTTTTTTCTCTGTTTGGTCTGGGTAGGCAGAAAGTGGCATAAAAGGGATCAAGAAACATTAAGGCTTGTTAACTTAGTCCTCAGTGTAGAGGAGAAAAAGAGCCTTTTATTTCCCTGAAATTTCTGATTTTTTTGTTATTTTTCTTCTCCCTGTTGCTCTTTGCTCACCAACCACAGCTCTCGTTTGCTGTGGACAATTCCCAAAGGGAACATTCCTCACTGGAGTAACTTACCCAGGTCTTTTCCTTAATTTACAGTGAGCACAGCACCCCTTGCAGAATCCATAGCAGACCCTTTGGCTGCAAGCCATTGCTAATAGCATGTTTTCCAATAATCTAATCTCTTCAGTCACACAGCAGAAATCAGAAAGTTAAAAGAACTGGCTTCTCAACTTGTCTCAGTCCGCCTTTGAAATCTGTGCATGGAAATGTTGTGTGAATAACTTCAATAAATTGTTACCACACTTGCACCCATGACTCAATAGTTGTGCCCTTAACAATCTGATGTATATGAGAGAACCCTCTATAAAGCAAGGTTTAATGTGGTGCCAGAAACAGACTCTCTCATGAAGGCTTTCTTGTGCAAAGAAGCCAGAAATTTCAGCCAAAGCTGAGGACATATTGTAAATATCCATGAATTAAACACCTCACAATCCTAAGAGATAAATATCATTTCTCCCTTGCAGATGAAGAAAATTGAAGCCCAAAGATGATAAAGCCAAAATTTTTAAGTTTGGCTCTAGAAGTGAAATAGCAATTCTTTGATTGGACTCCTGAATAAACAGCTTCAATTTCAGACCTCTGACCACCTGCATCTTCTATAAATGAGGGTTTATACACAGGAATGAAGCAGGAGATTATTTGTCTTCCTGGAGGCCCTAGATTTGAAAATATAGATTCTAGTACTTTACAATGGTAGAAAGGGACCTTTAACCAGCCAACTTTATCAACCTTCAAACCCAAGAACCCTAACTTTCTTCAAAGGCACATATCTCAGTGGTATTGTTAGCGAAAGACAAAGTAACTAGATGCTGAAAGTTAACCTATACCTTTTACCTTTTCCCTTTTCCCATATGGGTTCTTTTTCATGTGTGCTGGACTGTGTATATTTTTGCTTTGGAGGTGTGGAACCGACACCATCATAATATTTTTTGCTGATTTCAAACATCATGCAGAGCTCTGGTGGTCTACTGATTACAAGCTGATAACGGGGTCCATCATTCTACCTCAGACCTGGATCCCTTCATGGATGATTTTGATTGCAGTCACCAGGAGCATATGCTTTTTGGGTACTTGGGGTAGCAGTTTGCTGCCTTTGTGAGACAAACAACTTGACTTTCTTCGTGCAAGTCCAGGAGGTCAAGAAGGCAGTCAATGAGGATATTTTCATACTGGGGCACAGTTCACTCTTTCCTTTCACTTATTCCATTTTGGTGTCTGCCTGTGACATTTTTAGCACAATTTTTCTGCAGCAGCCCAGCATTTTGAGTGGTGTTGTTGTGGTTATCTCATATCCGAGCCCTGTCTCGTGGCAGCCCAACGTGGTGGCAAGCCACTAGCCACCAGCTGAGCTGCCAAATTTTCATCATGTTGGATACTTTAAAAATAACTGCTGTGATTTCATGTTTTTCTAATATCTAGGGGATGTTGGGTTTTCACTGAAGCCTAACTAATTGTTGGTATAGCTTATATTAGGCAGTTCTATTTGCAATAATAGGTTCTATTTCTATTATTCTGCATCAGCTTAATTAAGTTACAGCATGACAGAACAGAACAGAGAACAGTCCTTTCTTCCTCATTACTGGACTTATTAGAAAAATGTTCTTCAACAGAGCACATTGCAAAGTGCTAAGGATATTTTACAAGCTGGTTAAGGCATCTGGCACCTGAAAAAGCAGGCCATGAAATAGTAAATGGATAATTTTTTTTTTAAAAGAGCTTGGTTCGGAAGATGTATCTTACAAATTTGTACTTGAATGTGAAGAGCAAGGTTAAACATGCACTCTCAGGATTCTGCTCTGAGCCAGATTAAATGATGTGACTACTACCATTGTTACCAATGAAATACTTCAACAAACGTATGTTTTTATGACCACTTCTTCAATTGTGCATAAAAAGTGTCAGATGTCACTTTTGATGTGCATCAGTGATATTACACAATACATTAGACATATAAAAAATTCATCCTTAAAATTTATAGTTCATAGTTTGCCCAATAATCTTTCCAAATGTGAGGGTTTTTTTTCTGTTTAGGCTACAGACAAATTTTAAAGACCAATTAGACTTTTTCATATTTTTTGTTATTGTACAGAAACATTAAAATGGCTTCAAAACCATTGACTTTTCAGGTCTTAGTATAAAATGTTTAATAAGTCTCATAACACTAACCCAAAGTTTCCTAGATATTTAATTCTTGATTTTATAAATAATTATTGGGCTATGAGGTTTTGTTTTTCTTTACCTAATATTGTCAATAGGTGGCCTCAGTTTGTTTTTTTTTACTGTAGAATTTCTTTTTGCTTTTAAATTGAAATTCTGTATCTTATAATTCTTTATCACCTTTAAAATGTTGCTATTGCTATTTTAATTAAAGCCACTCAGCCAATTATTAATGGGATAAAATTCCATTCAAATATGACACTCTTAAAAATAGAAATATTTTGTCAAATATTTTGACAAAGTTTGATATTCCGGCGTTATGCTGTTAATTGGTTTTGGGATAACAAACACGCTATTACAGATGTTACATCATTTTAAAAAACAAAAACCAATCAAAAACCAAAACCAAAAACCAAACAGAAGTTTTAATTAATTTTAATTCATTTTCTCTTCCCATCAACTAACCTGATTGATGTGCAAGTCCTCAGGGAATTGGTGACATACCACCACAAAGAAAAGGAACTGTTTCTCTGCTTTAGCACAAAACGGACCATAGCCTTGGTTTCGTCACCAGCACCCCAATAATTCAGCTCAAACACTTTGTAGCACAGCTGTAGCTGAACAGCGACCTGCCTGCTGTGTGTCACTGCGGTGATGTCAGATGCATCACGGTCTGGGGAAGTGAGCGATGCTCGGTGTGAGCGCTGACTTGCTTTCATGTGGGTCAGCGTGTGCGGCAGCGAAGCTGCTCGGGAGGGTAAGGCTCAGACTTCAAAGGGAGGGCAGCATGCAGAAGGGGTGATAAAGCAAGCCCTAACTACGTGCCATTCATAGTTACTTCACTAGGAAATCCAGGCACACAGAGCTGTTGAACTGAGTCAGTTTCTCAGGATTTGAACGCCCACTTAAATCTCACCCATCCTATTCCTTAATTTAAACAGGCCATCCAATCACACTGCCCTCTAAAAATCAGATAACTATGCTCCAAACCATGGACTATGCTAATGCTGTTAACAAACTATCCTCACCCTGTTTTTTACACAGGAGTTTTATCATTGACTTTAGGGGCCCAGGACTTTTGTCAAGGAGTCCAAGCTGACTGGTGATGATGACTCTTGTCTATTTTCCACCAGAGTTTAATCTGATTTCACATCATACTGTTCATGTTTTGCAGTCAGAAACTTTTGACTTCTTTCTCTTTTAGACTAGCATGAGTCCCAGTGGCATGAGGGAAAGGTGAAAACAGTTGGATCATCATTTGCTGAGTGTCACTACAAGCACTATTTTAATCATTAATTTCATCTTGGATTTCTGGACAGTATTTTGTGTTACTGCCATATGGATGGTCCAGTCAGCCTGGAGAAGCTAGCCTTTTTCCTTCATGAAAATGTGAGGTCAGAGCTTTTCCTCATTACAAGTTGTAGAACACAATTTTTAGAGATTTTTTATAGCACTGTGATACTCCTTAATACCTACACTATGACTTGAAATCTTGATGTGTCTTGAATTTAGAGACATGTTCCATTTCAATGTTTGTAGGCGTCAGTCCAGAACAGTTCCACTGCAAGCAACATATTTGGAGCTTCCAGTTAGCTTCAGTATGGTATGAATTTAATCATTACACAGAAAGAAATAATTTCATTCAGTACAAACTTTTGATCAGTTCCACTTAGGAAAATATATTAAATCGAGAGGATATTAAGTAATTGACCAAAGGCACATCTGAGAGCCGCCAAGGCAGTGGGCTGGCTTGCTGTCTGGCTTATTAATTTTTTAATGCTGTAAACATGGTAGTAGAAAATCATAGTTTCGACATGGGATTACAGGCTTTTGCCGTCTAAACCCTTCTCCCGAGTCCCCGGCATGGAAAGCAAAATCTGTTACATCCTGCTGTTCTTTCTGTGGTTTCTGAAACAAAACTTTGAGAGAAAAACTCCGGTCTCAAAAGACCCTGTGGGAAATGAGAAACTTGCAAATGCTACTGTAGTTGTGTAATGTTGACAGTATGAGCTGAGTGATCCTTATACAGATTGGAAGTACACGAGCATCTGCGTAATATGCAACAATCAAAGTCTCCAGTATGTTAAGAGAACAAAACAGGAGAAGCAAATGGGGTGTGGGGGGTACAGGCTCTGCTGCCACCAGGATAGCCTGAGCTATCTCTCTCACAAAAATGAGAGATGGAAAGTTACCATCAAACAGAAAGACCACACATTTCAAAGAATGGGCCTGTACAATATACATATTTGCTTCTTTACTCAGTAGAAGTATGCATCTCTTGTAGGGGAGAGATTAGAGAGTCAAGGGAGTCACAGTGATGTTGACAACTTTGTTTTTAGAGCTCCATGTCCATATGAACTGTATAAAATCAGCTGGGCATCTTCATGACAGCAACTTGCAGGACTAGATTATTAAAATACTGTCTATATGTGCATCAAATATAACCTCTTTCCAAAAGTCACACCTCCTTTTTTATCTGAGCACAGATGCTTTATTTGCAAGTAGCTGAATCTGACAATTGTCATAACACAGCTGGTTATAGAATTATTAGGTTACTACAATTACTGGGTTACTAGATAGATCACATACTCACCCTTCCATAACAGCTTTTCTTAATCTAGACAATAAGATAGAGATTATGCAATTGAGTTTACATTTTAGAAAAAATTCATAATGTATAGTCTTGAAGGCTGGGTATTTGGAAGAAACTACAGCTGACTCTAAAAGTAATATCTGTAGTTACTTACAAGATCTAGAACTTGATGTGAGAAAGTATTGTCTTCACCATCACCATCACTATCAGGTTGTTTAAGGCAATTTTCTCAGGGATCCTCTTTGGTTCCTATACTGGTTAAACTTCCTGGATGCCTGAATGTTGGTGGCGCTCCATAGTATGCGGAAAAAAAAAAGTAAATTTCCCTTCTCTCTCCATGAAAAGAATTTTTCAGTTTATTTACAAAACTCTCTGGAATGACAAGGAGCCATTTGTGGTTGTTGTGGCTGATTTCTGTTGTGCTGAAGATGCTAGGAGACTGCATAAAACTCTGCACCCCTGGTGAGATTTTTCAGCCTGTTGATGCTCTTTCTAACTGAATTCAGGGGAAATGTGTTCTGGCTGCCAGTATACTTAACTTTCAGGATCACTCTGCCAGACATGTGTTTAATAATGATGAGGCAATCCCCAGTGAGGTCTTGGCCATTTGGGCCAAGGGCCTCCTTACTCATAGACACCACTACAAAACAGTTATGGATACTCCCTGAGACTGTGGAACAGTCCCATACTCACATTTCTGTTGCTTTTTAGAACTCTTGACATTTGGTGAGTAAAATAGGTTGGTTTCTTTTCCCTCAGACATGAAGTGCCTCTTGAAGAGAAAAATATTGTCAAGCCAGGCAGATCTTTGGGGAAATTTTTTTTGTTTTGTATAAGATCTTTTCCCTTCAAAACATAGGAAGACACTTGGGAATCCTCTTTTTTTCTGATACATGTTTTGTATCAGAAGGCAGCAAAACTCTGAAATAAAATAGAAGTCAGGCAAATCTCTGGAGGAGTTACCACCCTCAGAAAGAAATCCTAAAATATTTGTGAAGATCAAATCACAAAAAGAAGCAGAAGACATTAAACCTTTAACATTTGACTTTTAGACTGATTTTCCCTCTTTGCCTCTTTTGCTGGTGCCTCAGATTCCTGCAGACCCAGAGGAGGCTGAACAGAGTCCACATTCCTCAGCTATCACCACCAATCCTGTTGCATCCCAGAAAACTTATTGCCAATCCAGCATAGGAATTGCGGGTTTACAGGTTTATGTACAGGTTTATCTTTCCCAGCTGCTCCCCCATCACAGCACATCCAGTCCCTTGCCTCCCTGCAGGTGATTTAAGGCCTAGTGATCAAGCAGAGCTTAGCCTGCAAGACTGAACTCGGGTTTTACCTTGGCCCAGGCTGGCAACCTATTTAGCACCGATAATGCACATTTATCAAGCCCATGCATAGTGGCTGTCCCAGGGCTGTCCTACCACTCCTGGGCTTTGTTCCTGCTCTGCGCTGCCTGTTGCCTGCCGGACAGTTCATCTTTTTCCCCACCATTGTGTGTCCCACCTCTAGTGCTTTTCCACAAAGAAACACTGTCCAAGAAAGAGTCTGAGGAAATACACTGTGGTTTGCAAACTGAATTCCTTAATGACTTTCTCATTAGAAGAGCTGACTGCCAAATGCTGTTTGTGCTTGCCTAAAGGACGGTCTGCATGATTGAGAGTAGCTCTGCTTTACATGAAGTATTGTTTTCAGGCCACCACCACAGGCAGCTGCTTCTCACTAGGCAAGGGAAAGGGAAAGGAACGTGAGTGAGCACACTGAGCAATTGAATGACACGAGAACCCATGGGATTTCCCATCCCAAATGGACACCACCGCAAGGGCTCATGTCCGTGTGGGCGCTGTGTGGTGGTAACAGCTGAGGTGGGGTCTGGCTGTCCTGGCAAGGGGCAGCCCAGCTGGGAAGGCCGAATTCCAGAGCAGCTCTGCTGTGAAAATATTTCCTGTGAGAACACGCGAGCCTGAGAAACCAGGAGCAGCAGCAGGGATGGATTCCATTTGCCTAGCACATCCATTTCAAGAGCAAACCTCTAAAGGGATATCTTGTTTTTGGAGTGGTGATGAGGCAGTGCACCTCAGCTGCGGCAAATGGGCAAAGAATATTCTTCTGCCCTGTGCTTTCCCCTGGTGTCAAAACATATGCCTAGCTACATTTCTCCTGCATTTTCTTATTTCCATGGTTTTTTATCCTCTAAGTTTTAATCTATACATGGAGTAAAATTGATTGAAAAATATAATCTCAAAGGTTTAGAATTTATTTGCTGCACATGGTCAAAATCTACCTTCTTGTCCATAAAAGCTCAGATTCAAACTCAGCTTCTTATCCTTAACTTTCTACTTTTAACAGAGACTATAAGTCATTGTTTCCAGAGTAGGGCTTTGGAAAATATTCTGAGATTTCATTTGCTAATGAGACTTAACTAATATCTGGACAAATGGCTTGCACAAAAAGAGGCCTCTGGAAAAAAAAGAGCTTAAAGTCAGACAGGAGAAGGGAATAGTTCAAAATCCATTTAGGGTCTTCTCTAGTCTCCAGTACTTAGGTTTAAAAAAAAAAAAAAAAAGGATAGATTTTGGACCTATAGCCAGTAATGAGTCTGCAAATGAGTAGTTTGTATCACTTCTGGCTAATGCTTGTGTAAGAGCTGAGAAAGAACTTGTCTGTGGGTCTCTGCGCTCCCACCATTTGCTTTGCCCACTGCTATGCTGTATTTTCCATCCCTGAGAGTCTGATTTCACTGTGCTCAGAAAGTGTTTGGATACAAGAGGGCAGAGCACTCAATGGTTAGTAGGGTCATGTATAGAATATTTCATACCCATTGAGTCAGTTCTGAAAGTTGTTGAGAATTTTTTATATTTCATTTTTTAATCTTTGTAATGGAGCAGGCTGCACCAAAGACCAAGTGGTTCCAAGAAAGTGTACTTATCAAGAGCCTGTCTTGGACATATTTGCTAGGCTACACTCCATACCCCCTGGTTCTGCAGCCAGTGTCTAACCCACAAGGCCACAGTGCCCAACCCTCTGCCAAGGCACTGAATGGTTTGTGCTCTCCTAGTGCTTTATCACCTGCTTTTTCACTTCAAAGTGTTTCTTAATGTGGATAAGATTAATTACCCATTTCTACTGTTTACCTTAGTATAGAAATTCGAAGCAATGCTTACACCTGGTGTTCTGTGACTGGATTTCACTAGGTGGGGTTTATGTTTACAGCTTCCTGTGGCACACCACTTAAACTCTGAGCTCTGTGTCTGATACTGGTTAAAAAAAGAGGTAAAACTACTTTTGTTGCTTCTTTGGGGTTATGGTTGGAGCTGGTGAAGCACTTGGGATCGGCAGGTGCTAACAATTTGCTGCAATGAGAGAGGAAGAGTAAGGGCCAGTTCTGTACCCAGAAGATTGAATGGATTCTGGAATCCCTTCAATCCCACCTAGCTTTTGCATCAGGGGAAGGACTGGCCCATACATTACAAGGATATGGCAAGCATCTGGATCTTGCCAGAGAGGGAGGAGGCTGAGAGGTAACAAGAGTGAGATTTTCAGCTGGAGCTTGGAGATGCCTAATTTCAAATACATTAGCTCATCCTCTAGGCACAAATATTTTTGCTCCACAATTTTTTTTTTTTTTTTTTTCTTTCCAGGTTCAATGACAAACCCCAGTGCTTTCAAAGAATGTCAGTTTCTGGAGCATGTGGCTTGTCCCTCCCTGCTTTGATTCTTGCCTAGGCCAGAATAAGGGTCTGCCCTTATTGCAAGACAAATGAGAAATTATTTTATTACACAAATAGAAGAGTCAAAGAAATGCCAAGTGCAGTAAGAGACAATCAAAAACTGCATCTCTTTAATAGTTTTTAAGAGAAAAAAACTGTGTTTCATGTAAAATGTTAATTCGGACTTTTCAGTGATATTTTTCTTTAAGAATTTCCAAGAACTGGAGCTTATTTTGCTTCACGCATTTAGTTATAACATGACACAAAATCAGTGGAGCTTGACTTGCATATTTTATCCTGTTCCTTGCTCCATAACACCAGCAATAACATTCTCCATTTGGAGCTATTCTTTCCTTTTTTGCTCTGTTATTTGTATGAGATGTATCTGGAATGCAGGAGAAGAGGCAGAAATTGTGAAAATGGCTAGGAGTACATTTTATTTTATACTTAGTACTTCTGGAGTTAAAGAGGAGATGGAAATTGGCCATGTAATGGATCTTAGCTATAGAGAATTATCATATTTCAATAATAAAGTATTGCCTGTCTCGGCTCACACACACATCTTGACCCTAGAGCAGTTGCACATAATGTTTTCTCTGTCAAGAGAATCTATTCATTATGATGTGTCACAGGTGCTCACACATAATATGTTTCCCGTCAAAAGTGATCATCCATATTTTATACAGCAGCTTTGATGACAAATATTTTGTACTTCAGCTGCTTTTTCATCCAACTGTCAGACTTAATGAAGGAAAGTCACAGATAGTTTTTAAATAATGTCAGCTTCTTAGATCACATTACTGTGTCTGTCTTTTAAAGCAGTTTCATACAAGGACCACAAGACAGAGGAGAGAGAGATAAGGATGTTTTCATTTACTTAACTTTAGAAAGAAAAAATTTTCCAGGCTCTTAATTTCAAAATCAATAAGCTCTGTGCCTTTGGAATATTTTCAGAAAAAAAAAAAGTGTTCTATTTATTAGGTACTCAGTATTTTGAGAGTCTAGTGAAAGGAAGTAGGAATTGGGGTTGCAATTTCTCACTGCTGAATGTCATTTATTCTCTGAGTGGTGTCATTGTCCTCATTGTAAACACACTTTCCTCTAGGTGATACTAAAAAATGAGTGTCTCAGTACACACAGAGAATGGAGTTCTTGTATTCTTACTGAAAGTGTTTGTGCACAGCAAGGCCAAAGTTTGTACATCTCACGTATGTCCAGCCCTACTGAGAGAAATAGCCCTCATTCCTCATTTTAATAATGAAAGAGGAAGAGTAAACTTGAATTCTCTTTGACACTCTTCAGATCACAGGAGACTTGTCATTGAAACCTCAGAGCCCAGCAAAGTGCTTTTCCCATTCATGGGATACATCTCTTCTGCAGAGAGTGTAAGTGAACAAAGCACAGAGGTGTTCCTGAACTTCCCTGCCAGGCAACCCTGCCCTGAGCAGCAGGCAGTGCTGTCTCTCATCATGCAAGCCATGGGATTCATATGGACTCCTGGTCTGCCTCCAAGGGCTCCACAGAAAGGAGTTGAAAAAAACAAGTTAATTATGTGTGCAAGTTATTTAGCAGTGTCTGCAGATCAAAATAAAATCAAAGCACTAAAATAGACAATCACACCATGCATGTGCACATTTATAAAATTATCACTGGCCTGAGGAGAAGGCAGAACAGGAAGCCAATAGTATTTAGAAATACAAGTTACAAATGTAAATGAGGACTATATTTCTTTTCTATATGAAATATAACCAGGTGTGTTAGGCTGAGAGATTAAAGCTTGCACTTAAAAAATTGACCATTTTTCTCATGCAAGACTAGGCCAAAAAAAGAGGGGACACAGGGTCTGGCATTACTTGGTGCTCCATTATTTTTTTAGTTTCAGTTTATTTAAGAAAGCGAGCAAGAAGTAATTAAAAGTAGGTAACAACTTCTCAAGTACAGGAGGATGCAAATTATTCTCTACCACTGAGAAATAATACACTTCATTGTATCACACAGCAGATTAATGTCTGCTTCTGAAAAGTCTGCAACATCATCCTCTTCCCTGCTATCCCCAAGCCCCTAAAGAAGTTAGGCAGTGTGTGTAATAAATTTCGCTTTCCTTGTCTGAAGAATTAGAACAATTCAATTGAAAGGCAAATATAATCCTACCTATGCTACATGCTGAGACTGGAGCAGGGTAAATGCCACAGTTAAGTCTAAACATCAGGTTGTAATTGTTAGAGATTAAAAACATGCCAGAGAGAACATTCCAGGGAAAGAAGGAGGGTGAGAAGGATGGCTTTCCTCTATCTTTTTTTTAAGTCAAAGTATCATCAGATCTTACAAGGGCATATTCCTGCACAGCAAAACTCAAATAAAATGGCATTTAGTTAACAAAGGAAATTATACACTAAATTGATTTTTAATCATACAACTAGGAAAGGAAAGAATAAGTGAACATGAATTTATCTGCTGAACCAAGTGCACACAAGGCAGAAAAGCCCCTGAAAATAAGGAAAAGAAAAATGAATGTTCTCTAGAATGCTGCTGTTCCATACCATCTATTTCAAAGATCATTTACTGTTGGCTATTTCTGCAAGATGCAAAGATGTCAGCTGAGCTTCTCATTTTTCTGCAGATGAAATAATTTCTGAAATGACAAGTCAAGTCTAAAAGACACAAGAAAAAATGAAGCAATCTTTAAGAGCTGTCAGACAAATGGATGGTCCACCCTTCCAAGTGCAGGGGAACCATTATGTCATGGTCTTGTTTAATGGATTGTTTTCTCACCGTTTTTAAAATTCTTTTCTTCTCAGTGCATCCTAACGTGAGCCAGGGTTGCCAAGGAGGGTGTGCTACATGCTCTGACTACAACGGATGCCTGTCATGTAAGCCCAGGCTCTTCTTTGTTCTGGAGAGGATTGGCATGAAACAGATTGGAGTGTGTCTTTCCTCGTGTCCAAGCGGATACTATGGGACACGGTATCCCGACATTAATAAGTGTGCAAGTAAGTGCTGGGGAAAGGGGAAGCACATGGATTTGTTTGTTCTCCCTTGAATGCTGAGTCTCTTTAGGAGTCAAGTCAACAGAGAAAGAGATGGATGGGCTCTGTCCTTATTTGCTCAGTTCTTTGTAGTAGTGCGGTAAATATTAACCCAAGCAAGAAGTTAAAGACCACAGAATGTGGGGATCCTGGCTGTGCATGAATGACCTGCCTAGAACCCAGGTGATGGCCTCCTCCTCCACATCCCCATGTGAAGGGGAAGCACTGGGGGGCACCAGGCACTGCCCTCCAGAAGCAAGAGAACACTGGCAGCTCTGAAGAGAGAGAGGGGACTGAGGAATGCTGAATCTTGGTGGCTGGAGCTGTCTAACCCACTGCCCTTACTTGCCTGAGCCCTGCAACAAGGAAAGAAGGTAGCAGGTGGCATGCTTTGGAGATGTGGCTTGCCCTGGTCTCCTTATAGCTTGACTCAAGCTCACTGTAGTCCTCTGAATGCCTGTAAAAGCTGGCCAGGCTGCAGCTGGCCAGGTTTCAGCCAGATCTGGGGGAATTTACTGGTTTGTGTTGTTTCCAGGCTGGGGGACAGAGAGCCAGCTCTATTCTCTACTGCTCAGGCAACATTTTGACCCCACTATGGATTTTTGAACCATAAATGAACTGGAAAAGATCACAATGTCCTCCCCACTCCTTTTTCTGTTGTTGAATTCACTGTTTTTAATCCCACAGGTGATATAAAAACATAAGAGCGATGGCCAAGAAATTCTCCCAGTTTTTACCTGGTAATAAAAGTTATTTAATGAATGGACCCCAGAGTAAACTCTTACAGAGTAACTTGACACTGCAAAGTATTTGCTCACTTTTTAGCAGTGTGTGGCCTTGCATATCAAACATGAGCTGTGCCATACATAAGGTTTTATGAATTTCTCTTAAAAATTTCTGAGAACTGGGAAATGTATCAGCAATGCCAATTTGGGTAGTCATATAGAGAATACATTGAATACTACAGAACATCTGCTTGAACATCAGGGAACCATTTAAAGAAAAAGAACGATATGTTGATCAAAACCACTCCTAAGCAGATTCTAAATTCTGGCATATTTTTTTTTCTCCTCGATGAATATTTTTTCTCTCTTGGAGACAGGAGATAGGAGTGTGGAGCTGACCCAGCACTTGTGTCCCATGGGGTTAATTAGTACCGATGTGGTGCCAGGGTAGGGCAGAAGCAGCACAGTGTTATTCTCATGTGCCCTGCTCTGCCTGCCATTTGCATAGGTCTCCAAGAAGATTAACAGTATGAGGCTGTTCAGCATCAGGCCATCCTTTCTGAATTCTCACCCATGCCAGGATCCCTTGTGGCTGGCCTCACCATGTGTACTGGCCAGGAAGAAGACCTAACATAATTTGCTTCCTTTGGGGATTATCTGATATTGCTAGAATTGTGTGATTATGGTATATGTGAGAGAGCCCATGGCAGTTCATGGCAAAGAGCAACAACACTGTTGTTTACTGTTTGCATTTCAGAATGTAAAGCTGACTGTGATACCTGCTTCACCAGAAACTTCTGCACAAAGTGTAAAAGTGGGTTTTACTTATACAGTGGAAAGTGCCTTGAAAAGTGCCCTGATGGGCTGGAAGCCAACAACCACACGATGGAGTGCACCAGCATCGGTGAGTCTGCTCCCCGTGTCCTGCCTCGTTTTCTCAGAGGGGGTGTGGGATCTAAGGAAGGCATGACCAGTTACAACACAAGGGAAATGAAATTGTTCTTCATAACAAGATGCATTCCCCAGCACAAAACACTCAAGGTATGTCCCAAGTCTGCCACTTTACAAGAGGCACAAACCTGGTTGTGCCCTGCAAAAACAGCCTTGATGCTAAGGGCAATTCTGCCAGAGGGAGAACAGCCTGCTTGGTCTGCCCTGAGGTAGCAAGACATACATCTCTTGCTTGGTTACTGTGTTATGCAGCACCACAAACATCAAAGTTTCAAAAACCCTGAGTGAGATCCCACATGTAGTTAAAAAAGATTAAAATACTAATGTCTTTAGCTCCCTTGTACCACCTGAGCCTTCAAAGCATGTATGCAACAACATTTTGAATCTTACCTTTTCAAAGGCGAAGGCTAAAAACTAATATATTAAGGAAACATCCCCCCAAAAAACCTCCAATCTCCAAAATGGTGCAATAATCACCAGACTTCAGAAAATGAGGATTACAAATAGGGTGTCACTGACACTGAAGGAGTGAGATTGATGTCATTGTGACTCACTGGCTGTGGAGAAGAGACTTGCTTTTGTGTCTTGAGCCTCTGACTCAAAAGCTCCAATTATTCACATAAGGGCAATTTTGGAGGTCACCACACCTAACTGTCTGCTCCATCCCTCAGCCATCCCTCCAAATGAAAGAAGAACAAGTGATATGTTTGCCCGTGAGCAGTTAGCATCCCCCACCACGGGCACACTGAAGCTGTGGCAGGGTTCAGCTTATTTTAGTACATTGGCTGTGAATTGTGGTGGCTGAGGGCTGTGAGCTGCAGTGCAAGCCGTAACCTCTTCAGCCACCAGCAACCAGAGAGAGAGCACTTAGGCACAGTCTGGCCGTGATGGAAATCTTCTCCACAGTGTCATGCACATAGCTGTCTCTGGCATCAAGTGTTTTGGAGGGGAAGTAATGCAGGAATAAAAATAATGTGCAGTAGTTTGGCATTTTCCTTCTCAAATATGTATTAGTTCAGGTGGTAGTGTAGGCTTTTATGGTTTTATTTTCAAGCAAAGACTTTCATTTTTGAAAGAAATTCAAGGGATCATTTTTGTTTCTTGATGGCTGTTTCCAACTGCTGTAGACTCAGCTGCTTTAACAATGATTCAGTCTCAGAGAGGAAAAGCCTTTTAAAGATATGGAGTAAAAGCAGAACCTTTCTGTGCACGTGAAAGCCAATTATTTCAGCAGAAGGGCTCCAGTGTAACATGAAAAAAATTAACCATATGACAATCCACTGGAGGGAGGTTCAGAGATTGCCTAAAATCTGTTATATTTCTAGGTTTCAGAAAAATTAGAAGTAAATTCTGGATCTGGAAAAATGTTGACTTGCTAATTCCTCCTTATAGAGGAGCTGGAAGTCTTTCCTTCTTCAGTGGTGACTTATAATCTTAAACATGCAGTTGGACTTAAAGTAAATATATATATTTACTATCTTTTTTCAAGAGAAAGATAACGAGATGGCATAAGAGAAGGATAGCTATTAAAAGCATATTGTTAGCCTTCCAAGTTTAGTCCCATGTCTTGTTTACACTCTTTGGATAAGCGTGAAATGACACACCTTCTGACTTCCAAACAGTACAGGATGCACATTCACATCACTCTGGTTTAGAAAGGGTCACCTGCACCATTCTCAAAGCCTCACACTGACCCAAATTCTCCTCTGCTTTGCCTGTTTCTTGTAGCTTGTGTATGCTACAGATGATGGGTCTTTAGATGGCCAAAGGCACTTGACTTCCAGTGTAACATCTTTTGATATCAGTTTGTCCTTTATAACTATCAATTTCCAAATTTCCATCTTTGAGACAAGCTGCAGCAGTTTGACCCAATGGCTTCACTCACCTTTCACACAGGCATGACCCAAGTTTATTCCACTGAAGTTAAAAGGGTTTAAAACTCCATCAAACCAAAGCAAAGTCAGAACAATCCCCAGTAACTGATTCCACTGAGACCAGTTGTGCTGTTATTGCCTTGTTTCAGGAATGGAATTACAAAACAGCGAGTAGAAAATAGTAACTGTCTTAATTATCTGACGTTATTTTCTGCTGTAAATCCTTAACAGTCCAATTTCTGTCAATTCATTGCTGCAACTCACTACTGATTAAATTCATTAGGTTTTGCCACCTTCTAGCTGATGCAGAATGAAAATAATGTACTATATGTATTCTGTATGCAAAAATACATTGGTCAGGCTAAGTTTGTTCTATGTTTATTGCAGTGCACTGTGAAACTAGTGAGTGGAGTCCATGGAGCCCTTGCATGAAGAAAGGAAAAACTTGTGGTTTCAAAAGAGGAAATGAAGTAAGGGTCAAAGAAATCATACAGCATCCGTCAGCAAGGGGAAATCCTTGCCCAGCTACAACCGAGAGCAGAAAATGTATTGTACAAAGAAAGAGATGTCAGAAGGAAGGAAAAGGTACCAAGTTATGATCATCATAATATGAGATTGATATTGTGGTCTTTTTCATAATTCACACCTGAATTCTTAGGCCTTGATTTCAGGCTTCACAAAGCTGCTGTTGATGTGGTGGTTTTTGGGCTGGAGAGAATTGTGCCTTTGCCTGCAGTAAATAAAATCCTAACACTGCTCAAAAAATGTGCTTTGTGTGATCTAGAGAGGACAGGGTGGGCTGGAAGGGAAGGCATTTGTCTCCCGATTCTCTCCGCTGAAAGAGTTGCCAAGATGAAAAGTTGCATTGTAGTGCTCAGAACAAACAGATCCATCATAAAACATGTCAGGGTGGGTGTTGTCTGTTGGGTATCAGGCAGCCAAGTTTCATGCTTCAACAGAGGGATTCCTCCAAACCAATTCCTATTTCATGCTTCCCTACAAGATTTTAACTCTTATAAATGCAGTGCTGTGGCCTCTTTCCCAGTTGGAACTCTTTTTACTAGCTCTGTCTGAACAACACAACCTGATCCTCACATCTGCATCTGGGTCATCGAGTCCCAGCATGGAAGAAAGATCACAGCATTGCATGGTAGAACCAGGGAAACTCAGTTTGGTTTCACCCAAGAAGCAAGGCTGCCAGCAGAACTGTCCCTCCATGCAAGGCAGCCTGTGGGACTTACTCCCCAGCATGGCAGTGAGGGAATGGCATCACATGTGTTAAGACTGGGAGATGCTTAAAAAGTCTATGAAATAATAATTTACACAAATTCCACTCACTAGATACTGTTGTTTGATTATTCTCCCCTTCTTGCAGAGGGGAAGTTACTTGATCTGTCCTCAGATGAAGTTACTCTGGTTGACACAGGAGGAACTATAGACTATTTCCTTTTCTCCATTCCTCCCATTTTCTCTGTCCCTCCCATTTCCCCATCTCATCTATTTCTCTCTTTCCTCCCACCCCTTCGGAGGGTGAGTGGAAGAGGTGGAGCAGCTGCCCCTCCATGTGAATATCTGTGAGGCAGCAGTAGCTGCTGGTACCAAGTAACAACCCCCTGTTCCACTGTTAAATGATGGCCAGGCTTGCTGCAGGTGACTTAGGGAAACACTCAAGGGGCTTGGATCTTGTAACCCTTTTGAAGGTTAGCTCATTCCTTGGGGATGCACCTCATGAGAAGGGCAATAGTGTTATTGGAGAGAGTCTAAATGAGGGCCACAAATATGTTGAAGGGCCTTGAGGGGAAGCCATATGGGGAGCAGCTGAGGTCACTTGGTGTGTTCAGCCTGGAGAGGAGGAGATTGAGGGGAGATCCCCTTGCTGTCTACATCTTCCTTGTGAAGGGAAGAGGCAGACACTGATCTCTTCTCTGTGCTGACCAGTGACAGGATCAAAGGGAATGACTTGAAGTTGTGTCAGGAGAGGTTTAGACTGGCTATCAGGAAAAGATTCTTCACCCAGAGGGTGACTGAGCACTGGAACAGGCTCCCCAGGGAAGTGGTCACAGCACCAAACCTGACAGAGTTGAGGAAACATTTGGACAATGCTCTCAAGCACATGGTGTGACTGTTGGGGTGTCCTGCTCAAGGCCAGGAGTTGGACTTGATGATCCTTGAGGGTCCCTTCCAACTCAGCATATTCCCTGATTCTGTGATTCTCTAGTTAGAAGGAGGATCTTATGGACCAGAGAGCTTACAGGTGATTTCCTCACCCAAGAACTGGGTACATCTACTGATCCATAGGGCATAGATGGTACCTTCTCCTCCTTGGGTCAGGCAGTGTCCTGAAGGGACAGAGAGCTGTACCTATGTCAAGGTCACAGTCAAGACAACCTATTTACTAATTCCCTTTAGAAATTCTACAAATTTCTATGTTCAGAATGTCCATGCTTGGTTCTGTTTCTACATAGTGGCACAACTTGAAACAGCCTCTCATTAGCCCACTGTAACTGGGGAAAGAGTCCATTTTTTTCCCCCTATCAAAGCCTAATCTTGACAGAGATGAAAATATAGGACTGAACTGTAATTTTGGACTATGAAACTGGGTTTTTTTTGAGGTGATGATATTATGTGTTTGCTTATAGCAATTTGGCAAACACTTCAGACTGGACAAGACATTTCTCTTTGAGAAATGCCTGCTGTTCCTGTGTAATAAGAACTTTAGAAGAAACTATTCACGTATTTTGCTATCCATTCTTATTTTATGGGATTTGAGCCAAACCATACTTGAAAAATACTGTGCACCACAAGAATTTGTTCACAATCATGAATCTTTTTTTTCTTTCTTTTCTGCAATATGCATAAAGGTAGGTTTTTTTCCTTCTTTTGAGCAAGTCAAGTCTATATTCTAGCCTGTTTTGTGTTCAGTAGATAATTCCTTCAAATGAGGAACCTGTGTTCCCACTCTGTCTGTGCCCTTGGGATTTGTATGCCTATGTCTGAGACCCTCTTTTTGTTTTGCTCTGACATTTACATTCTCAGTATTCACAGAATTCTTTCCCCTTCGCATTCATTGCTTCAGGGAGATAAACTTTTTTTTTAAGAAAAATAATTCTTAACAAAACTGAGGAATATCACACATGAAATATCAGGTTAAAAGAGCACAATTCAGGGATGAATTATGGTGACAGGCTAGGAAGGTAAGAATTAAGCTATAAATTGTCCTTCTATTCCTGCTGAAATGGGGAAACAAAGCTTTCCAGCTTAATCTCCAGGCAACATATCTTCCCTACTGCTACTGTTCCTTATTACACAAAATGAAATTTCTATTCCTCTTTGAACAATAGAATAACTGCCCAAGAAAGCAAGCCAGGCTCTCTTCTTAAGGCTAGCTGTACCCTGTCAGTGAGTGCAGAAGGAGGTGACAACAGAAACACTTGAAAGAAAAGGGAAAGTCTGTAAGTTTGTATTTACTGTTGAGAAATATTGAAAAGGCTCTTTTGTATTGTACAACTCCCCATGGCCACTCAGGCACTGCTTTAGAGTTGAACTTCCATGGCATTGGCTTTTGAAGCATTGCAGCAGAGCCGGCAGTGACCAGCAGTGCTGCTAATCTTTTCTCCATGACCATGGGGAGAGGGTCAGCTCGGTCACTCTTGGCTGTTTCCATGCTGGATGGATGTCTGTGGCTGAGGGATTTAGGTCAAAGACCACATGATGACGGGGTGTGCTCGTCACAGATGCCTCAGTGACTTTGCTGGAGACGTTGAGGTCAGCGACAGGATGTTACTCAGTGAAGGCGCTGCTATCGCACAGCAGCAAGGACATGTCTCTGGAACAACCACGCAAAACGAGATAAAGCAGATGAAGGGGGCTTTTTTCTTTGTTTCCATCTGCTGGTGTGTCATTTGAGCCGATGAGATTTCTTGCAACCCTTCATTTCCCCTTCACTGGCTATGCAATGATGTTTTACTGTGAGAAGATGATAATATTTTCAGAATGGATGCAAACAAGTGGGAGTAATGAGGATACAAATAGCTCAATTAGCCTAAAAGATTCTTTTAACTTATTTTAGCACTAAATTAGTTGATCCCAGTGTGATCTGACACGGTAATTCCCATTTGTTTCACATACAGGCTCCTTTTGTAGTTCAGTCCCATCCAAACCTCACTGTAATTTATTTCATCATTCTCCTCTTTTAATCCCATGATGTTGTGTTCTTTTTAGTCTGCATGACTATATGATATTAAATTCCAGTTTTTTCTTCTTCCTTTCTTTTCCTCACTCTTTTTGTTTTGTTCATCCAGTGCAGTGTACCGTAACTTTTACCTTCCCACACGTAACATGTTCTTGGCGCCTACCCTTCATTGACAGATAAATTGAGACACGTGTTTCCTGTAGCCATGTCTGCTAATGGCAAATGGCAAATTGATGTACTGGAAAAGCAGAACTTTCAGAGCTCCTCAAACACTGCAAATTATCCATCAATATTATTTCTTTGCCTTAACAAATGTGCTCTGGCCTAACACAAGTCCCTTTGGAGAACTGTCTGTAAATGTATGAGATTGACTTTATTGGACGAAAGACAAACATTCTGAAATTCCGATATTCTGCATACAAAAGTACTTGTGGGGAAAGAATTGCATGTTTTCATGACTAATTCTGCCAAGAAGAGAATATTCAACATATGACTTTCTGTTCAGCCCCCCATTGATCAGACAATTTCAAGTACTTTCAGAGAATATGTTTTGATCAGTTTGAAGATAATAAAAGAACTCACCAAAATTAGTATTAGTTATGAACAGGAAAGACACCTTAGAGATTTGGGTATTATGCAAGCCAATAGATAGATGACATTGGTTACACAGTTGCATTATTGTAAGCAAATAAATACATTTCAATTGTTTCTTGTTCTTATATTGAATTTTTGCACGCTGATGGTGTTTTGATGTTCAGAGGACAGAAGCAATATTAACTTAACTGCGTCCCATTCTGTGCCAATACAAACCAAAGAAAGCTCCTGCTCCTGACAGGCAAAATTTCAAGCATTAGACATGAAGACATGGAAGGGTGAATGTGGAATAGCATGTTTCTTTTTCACTGTGGAATGTAGCAGTTGTCACCTTGTACAGTCTGAAAGCAGGATACTGTTATGAGAGGAAGAGGGATAATTTTAGTCAAAATTCAAAAGACTACAACCCCCTGGAGGTGAGGTAGCTTGTCAGCTAATGGTTTAAGCTCTAAGGAGAATAGAGACACTATGCTATGATTCTTTTTAAGTTTACAGCAGGAATACGAGAGAGAGAAATGCCTTTGGGGTGAGGAGCTGAATTCTAGATGCAGATTGGTGAACAGAAAGGAACTAAGGGAGCAAGATTTGTTGCTAAGGACTTTTAATGAGGAAGTGCATAAATTTTGGGTAAATAAATTAAAATAATAACTTCTATACTGTGTGACATACATGAGTATAAAACTGCAGGTTCCATTAAATAGCCTAGAGAACTGAGACTCAACTAGTTTCTGTTGTTTGTACTATTTCTTCCACCTCTTATATGTCCACATAATGCTTCCAAACACATTAATCAGATAATGTCTGAAGAAGTCTTCAATTGGCTGTGGTGTGAGGAGGGACTGCAAGCAGGATGAGTGCCTTTTAGGGGAATCACAGGTCAGCCACAGTAAAACAAAAATTGGATTTGAAAAATACTCATATTCAATACTAATTTTACCTAGTCTAGGCAAAATCAGGTCAGAGCAGCATTTTTTTGTGTTGATAAATGTGTAGTAATGGCTGTACATCTACTTATTCAAATGAATAGTCTATCCCTATACACTCCATACTCCAAAGATAAATTCTCTTCCCAAGGCAATGGAGGTCCACATCACTTCAGTAATTCCTCAGAGTACTATTTTTAAGCAAATATTTTTCTGATTAAAGAAAAAAAAATACTACAATTTTAAATATTTCTGGTATTGACTACTTTTACTTAATCAAATTTAAGTCCTAAGCATGGCTAAGTGGGAAAGTAAGATATTCCTATCACGGTCCATTCCACAAATCAATCCTCTCACTCATATAAAGCTCAGTGGCATTTAAAACGAGAGGGCTGGAGCATGTGAGCCAGGGAGACGTCCCAGGACACAGTTTGCTCGTGTAACTGTGAGAGATGGGGTGTCCTGTGTGAAGGTCACAACTGTGGTTATGGTTAATGACCTTACTCCATGGCAGGTCACAGGACTTCTGAAACCTCAAAATGAGCATGAAGCTAATTACTGCATGCCTGTGTTTACATATTGCATATGCCAATGGGCCCTAGCTCTGGCCTTTGCGAGCCTGAGTTACTATAATTGAGGAATCTGTCTTGTGAAGAGTTTGGTTGTTTATTTTCCATTTGTTGCTGCCAAGAGGGCTTCTCATTTCCTTTCCTTGCAAGGGTTTTGACTCTTTAACTTTAACACATTTCCAGCCTCCAATAGTAGGGCTGCTGAGACCGGGAATCTACTCGCTGCAACACGAAGGGAAATGGCATCCTGGGGATACCCCAAGCGAGGCAGAGTATGGTCAGCACCCAGCTGGCTCTGCCACTGGCCAGAAAACATGGGCACAGCCTAGAGAAAGGATCTGGGTGAACAGGCTTCACAGGGAAAAATAAGGCCGAAAGGGGTCCAAATGATTCGTGAATCTAAAATAGCTAATAGTAGAGGATATACTGACTAGAAATCAAGGGCTGAAAAGGCTGGAAAAAACTATTTTTAACCTTGTAGCATTTTCAAGATTTGATCATAAGCAGTTTTGAAAGTTTTGCTAAGTTACTACCTGCAAACAGAGACATTAAAATCTGAACTAATTACTAGTAATGTTTAATTTCATGACAAGTAATTTTGTTTGTGCTACTGTGAACATTAAATTCTCATCAAACCTCCCAGTTCTGACAGACACACACGAACCACACAAGCAAATAGTACATTCATGATGTCTTCCTCTGTATTTATGGTAATACACATGAATGCACACCCTCTGTACACATGCACCCTGCCAAGGTTGTGATCTCTGAATAACATGCATCTTGATGAGCAGTCAGGTGAAAATGGTTGTGCCCTCAGATATCAAAACTAGTTTAAGTCCTGCAGGGTGCAGGGCTGGCACTGTCTCTGTGCTCCTCGGAAGATGCTCTCCTTTCCTGCTACGAGCTCCTCTCTTGCCATCTTCTGCCTCCTCCCTGTCCTGGGGAACCTGGGAGCAGTGGGGAGGTGACTCAGATGCCCTGAGGTCCTCTGGAGCATGCTATAAAAAATGTGCTGGACATGCTGTTGATAGAAAGCATCAACCTCATATTAACAGGAATAGTGTCAAAGCTGAGACAGAAGTATGTGGTCAATTGTTCTTGTAAGGGAAGTGAATCAGAAAAAAGCTGATTGCATTCTTTTATTAAAATGTGAACAATGTGAGAGCTGTCCTCCTCAGATCACTAAACCAAATAAGGGATAGAATCAGCTCTTTTTCTCTTCTAATCTTCCCTTTTGGTGCCTCCTTGTGCTCCAGAATTGGCTAGCTAACTGTATTTTAGACGCCTGAGATCTGTAGGAAAAGCTGAAGGGAATACAAGCCCCTCAAGAACCCTTCCTCCTCTCCTTTGCAAAGTATCCATCAGGCATTCATTCAGCACTAAATTTCTAGCACCTGCCTAAACTCTTCCCTCTTGAATAAAAATGTTTGGGATTGAAAGCTCCAGCTTCAGAAAGTGAAACCCGCAACTGTGTCTATTCCGTGAAAGGAAAGAAGGCAGAGATATGCTCCTTGCCCACAAAATCCAGGTCCACTTCTGGCTTGCCACCAGACCAGCTGGGGCAATTCTCTCCATAGCAGATATGACTGGGGAAGAGGGCAGGTCTAACAGAGCCCTTAAACGAACTCCCAGTTATGTAATGCAGACAGGCAGGAGTCTGCCTAGTCTCTGATCTTCCTCCCTGGCACAGCTGGGAACAAATGTGGCACAACTTGTTCATGGCACCTTCACCTTCAGTGGCTTCCCATTGTTTCAGGGAGAGGCACACAGGAAACTGGGACCACTCTCCCCTCTCTGCAGGGCTGCAGGGCACAGACAATGTGCAAAAGAGCAGCAGTCCATTCTCTCCTATGCCTCATCCCTTCCTTCCTCTGCCAGAACATCCTCGCATACCCAGCTGGCCTTGTATCATAGCTCACAGTTAATGCTTCTAAAGTCTTTCCCCTAACTCCTAGTGATGTAAGGAGCACTTTTTGAGGAAAGGACACGTTTGTCACTGCTGGAAGAGGAAATGAGGCTCTTCCAGAATGTGTGCCACAGTGGGATACCATCACAACTTCTTTCTGTTGATGCTTCAGCAGAGCCCACATCAAGCTATTTTCTCACTTTTGGACAATCTTGCTACAAAGTAAATGTGAAAGGACATGGCTGCTGGGAGCAGGCTCTCACCACCTGGAGACCCAAACCTTTCACTGTTTTGACCTGAGTGTCCTGGAAAGAGGAACAAATGCAAGAGAGAAGTTTGATAGGGCATCTATCAAATTTAGTCCAAGAATGCAAAACATTTGAGGTATGCGAGCTACAGAGTAAATCCGTCTGTGGATGTTTCAAGTCTAATGGCGACACATCCAGCACTGTTTAATCAGCTAAATCCTGGGCTATGGAACACTTCCATGTATAGCAATGCTGTTATAACACTGCACTCATGGGCAGCATGGCACTCATTCATTATTGTGTTACAGCTGCCCTCATTTTAAAGGGCCTGATCCAAGACCCACTGAAATCCCATTGACTTCAGAGTACTGTGGATCTAACCATAAAGCAGGGATTTTCAGCATTCCTTTGGAACAAAGTGAAAACAAAGGAGCACTTTTTTGGCCGCTGCTTCTCCTCATCTCTCTGGATATTTGCCTTTTCTTCCCCACCCAGGCAGATCTGTTTGTTTTTCCCCACCCAGATCTCTGCATCTCCAGTCTCGTTGTCTCTTCTCAGCTCCCTCTCCCAGCCAGCTCTGACACCTGATGCAGCCTTTGGTCTGCTTTGGCTGCCACCTCCCAGCTCCCTTTCACCTTCGTAACTTTGACAAAGGGTATGAAGTTAAGCACTTGCTGCCATAACCTTGTGTTATAAAGGTCCAAGGAAGCTTCAGAACATTCCCAATGAGATGATAACATCCAATGTTATTCTCAGAGATCTCACTGATCCCGATCAGTGTTACTCTCAAGATCAGGAGAGAGGTTGTGGGAATCTCTATGGAAGATATTTAGGGAGGTTAGACAAACAATCATCAGAGCCAGCCTAAGTACAGCAGCTCAGATTCATAGACTAGTAAGGGACTAGATAATTCTTTGATAAGCATTTATAAAATGGCAACGAAATTTCCACAAAACTTTTTCTTGCCTGTTGCTTTCCGCAAAACTCCCACAAAAAGACAGGATACTGCCTATTTACAGAGCACAAATCCAAAGGTCTCTGTTCACTGACATCAGTATAAGGCCTCCTGCTGTCATTTACCAAGCTCAGACTTTTATTTGGGCCTGAGTCAAAGAACTGAAATCAACTTTTCATCATTTTTGTCCAGTTTAGTAATTTGCATTGCAGAGAATCTGTTCATGTTTCTCTTTGCATTCACCAGCTTTGAATAATTGTTACAGGAAGAGTAGAGGGCTGGATTTTCTTGCTAATTTAAGACAGAAATAAGGTAGCAACTCTCTGCCAATGAAACTGTGTCTATTTTAAGAGCAGATGCAGATATGGTCCATGAGGGGCATATTGCTGTATGATCAGGCCTGAAAAAAAAATTAACGACAGATGCAAACAAATATTATTTTTCGGTAATTTTTGTTGAAGCAATTTTGCAGTGACAAAAAATTACTGGAAGAAAAAACCCAACATTCTTAATTTAAAAATGTGGTGGCCATGCAAGATTCAGAAAAAGCATTTTCTAAATCTTCTATTTTTAGTTCCTTGAAATTCAAAATGGTAGCAAAAAAACTAGCTGGTGTTCCATGAGAGAAATGTATACAGCTAACATTAAGGTCAGAATTTAACAATTAACTGTGGGGATTTTCTATTGTTGTTTTGCTTTACAGGCAAAATGACCCAGTAATGAAATTTCTCAATTCTAATCTAATCCTCCCCCATATCTACAGCAAACAGTAGCCCCAGTGTAAAGATTTACAGCTACAGTTATGTCTCTACTTTGTTCTTGAGCGTGTATTTACTTCTGCCCATTTGCTTTCTGAAATTCTCTCTCATTTGTCATCTGAAGAACTCCATTTAAAAGGAAAACAGGCTTCAGACATGAAACACAGCTACATTCCTGAAACATGAGATGAACAACCTTTAATTCATGCAACCTTTCATTTACAGTAATGTTTAATGGATGGGCTGGTTTCATTATGGACAATGCCTCTCCCTGTCATTAGCCTGCAGAAAGGGCTAAAACTCTTAAGCATTTAAAGGAGCTCCATTTCAGGCTCTGTATTCCCTCCTCCCCTCCCTCCCCCACTCCCCATCACCCCTTGTGACTGCCCTTTTTCTAAGTGCACAATCTAAATGCTACACTCCGCAAATTGCACTTATTGCTGGCTTCGAGCGTCGAAGAACCCTTCTGAGCACTTTTTATACAAACTCTCACAAGGTCAAAGTTGGAAAAATCTCAGCTGGTGGACTTGGATCCCATGAGCTAGTCACCATTTATAATTAATATTAATGAATGGCAGATGACAGATGTTTATTGCCTAAGCAGAAACGTGCATTGCTAAACCAGAAGTATTTAGTTTAAATCCAGAGGAACTGACTTTATTTCTTGCATGGATGTAGGCTGGTGGTGGGGAATTCCAGTGGGTGATCCAGCCCTTGCTACCTTTAAGCATGAGCATGGAAACAATAATTTTTTAAAAAAGAATCCTGAGCCCTCTATTTGAATTATGACATTTGGCCCTTCAAAACATTAACTGAAGTAAGGAGAACTCTCTGTGCACTTTGGCAGCTCTGATTTGCATCCGTAGTGGCTTTTATCCATAGAGTCTAAAGCACCAAAATTAAGGAACTCTTACCTCTGCTTTACACTTGTGGAACCTTAGAAAGTAATTTAAATATAGTATTATAAAGAAAAAAAGTCTTTGTCACTGAGAAAAAGGATTGCATTCCCAGACACAGTATATTTTTTGTTGCTGGATTTTTTTTCCATAGTGGTCTTAAATTAAACTAAAGCTATGATGCATAAATCTTTCAAGTTTAAATGTGACACAATGGAAGATGTAACATGGAGATGGAAGAGTCTTGTCTCTGTGAATACTTAAGGCTGATGGAATCTCTGGTTTTGATCTGAAAGAAACTCTTACAGCACATAAATTAACTTCCTGGACACAGAGACATCTTGGGTAACATTTTCAAAAGCACAACAACAATTTCACGTAACTTCTTAGAGTTTCTGGTTGAGGTTGGAGTAAGAGTCTATTCGTTCTGAATCCCTTGGACAAAGCATCCTGCTCCTTATAGTATCTTGCTACAGTATGTGTGCATCAATTATTTGCTGTTTTCTTGCTCCTGAGATCTTTACACTGTCTGTAAACTGTTTCTAAGTATGCCATTCCAGACCCTTGCAAAATATTATTTGGTGTGGTGGCTACAGGGCTGGTGTCAGGTCTTATAAAAGAGTGCCAAATGAGGTGCTAACAAAAGCAGGTGGTGCTTAAATCTGTAGAAATAGTGAGCAATTTCTGCATTTGGCTGAAGCAGAATTTCTTGGAGCAGGCAAGAAAATGATTAGTTACTCAGTTTGAAAGAGAAGCATGAATGTATTTGGTGACTACTGTACAGTGGGCTTCTTCACCTGGAGGCAGGAGGCAGCTGGAGGGAGAGGCTGCTGATCCCCACAGTCCCAGTT
Source organism: Emberiza elegans (assembly GCA_024865655.1). Lineage (NCBI taxonomy): Eukaryota > Metazoa > Chordata > Aves > Passeriformes > Fringillidae > Emberiza > Emberiza elegans. The sequence goes on along the minus strand of JALJVW010000175.1, from coordinate 11,146,520 downwards.
TTTCCCAGAGAGGCTAGAGAGGATCCTGACTTTGTGCAATACATAATTGTACTGCAAATATCATTTGCTGAACTTTTGTGTCAGGCTCCTTAGAACCTTTCTTGCATTCCAGCAGTTCAGCTCCCATAGCCAGCCCTGCTGTGCAGGCTGCACACACACCACGGGAACATCTAGGAGTGTTACCATTTTACCAGCACGGCTGTAACACTCCTAAGGCACCTGCCAAGTTGAAAAATAAAAGATGCAAGTTGTGCTGAATGGCCATTGTGCACTGCTGGCAGGATCTGTGTGAGACAGGACATGGGGCAGATCTCCTGGTGGAGGTGGATCAGGAGTTCCAGACCTTCCTTGGCACTTGGGGGTGCTCTGCCATGAGAGGCTGCATTCACATCTCAGTGGGGGCTGCATCTCCTCTGGCCTTTGGGCCACAGGGGTTTGCCTGCATCCGTCTCAAGAGCATGGCAGTCAGTTTGTGAAGTATCCTAAGTGAAGTGGGCTCCAGTGATGCACCGTCACATGGCAAAATCATTCTTCACATTCCACTTCCAGCTACTCATAAAGCTGGCTGCTCACTTCAGTGTGCAAAGCTGTGTTACTACAAAAAGCTCTAAATGCAAAGTTCATCCTCAGAGGAATTTAAAAAGAATAAACTTATCACATTCTTGGGGAAGAAAAAAAAAAAAAGGAAAGACAGCCTGGATAAAATTCACATGGACAACCCCTATCTGTGATTCATGTGAAATTGAAGAATTACGAGCAATGTTAAAATATTTGCATTCAAGTTCCTTTTGTGCATATCCACCACAAAGCCCACTTAGAAATACTTTTTTTAATACTTTATAGGCGTTGATTTTCCAAAGAAATGGAAAATACCAGATTACCAGAGTCATCACATTTCCCAGAAACTTGCTGATTTCAATGAAGTCCCAGTTGAAAGTAGGCAGGTTTTTGAAACAACCTCGCCTTTGTGTTAGGTTTCTGCCTAGTATCCTTTCAGCTTGTCCATTGGGTTGGCCTCTGGCAGCCCACCTGGCAGGCTGACAAAGACTCAACAGCCTGAAAACCTGAGATCCCTTTGGCAACTTGGTCCAAGATTCCTAGGCTTCACTGGGCTAAATTCTGAATCCTTCTGGCATATAAATTCCCTGAGCCTTTTTCAGAGGCAGCCCATGAGTCTTGGTGATCCCAATGTCCTTTTCCATAAGCTTCTCTCCACCTGGTAAACTGCCAGGTGTTCTCTCAAGAGGTAAGAAAAAATCCTTCAGAAACACATGGAGATGGCCAAAGTTAAATCTCATGTCACCCTTTTAGAGAGGCAACTTTTGGAGTCTCTGATCCATATGAAATTTAGAAGCCTGACCTGTCACTTTAATCAATGTGAAAATGTATTTGGAAATATTGGTGCTACTTAGAGAGGGGAGGATGAATGCTTTGCCAGCTGAAACAGTACACACACACTGGAGACACAAAACAGAAAGAGACAGTCAATTTTCAACACCTTGACTTGAAAAGTATCCTTGAAAGCAAATTCTCCCTTCAGTTACACCAAACACCAACCTTGGTGACCTCCGTGTGTTTGAGCAAGTACAACAGAGAGGTCAGAATCGGGCCTCCAGTGAATTTTGGTAAAAACAGCCTGCTTCCGTGCTGATGGATTTGCTGAGAGGATCCATCAGGAGCTGCTGTCCCCCTGTATGTTACCTGCTGCTGACAGGCTGATCCAGCTGTTCAGCTGGCCTGGGGTGCACAGGGACTCCTGACTACCTGTCAGCACAGGTGTCACCCCAGGCAGAAATGCAAACAAACGGTGCTCAGAGTGGAGGGGACAAGTGAACCATGCCAAGAGAGGCCAGAGGGGCATCCTGTTGACTCCTCATCTTCCTCTACCTTCTTGGTATATCAGAAAGCTTAAGAAAATGTAAGGAGGGAACTCCAGGGGGAGGGTATTGGTGCACCTATAGCAGCAAATGAAATGGTGGACAATTCCCAGGCTCCCTGGTCCTGGTGTATTAGTACCAGGGCAGGAACTGCTGGCCTGATTCAAGTGTTGGAGTCAGCACTTGCAAAATGCCTCCAGGATATGTACCCAGTCACCAGTACAGCCCAGCTCTGAGCCATGGTTGGTAATGGCAAAAGGCATTCCTTGGGATGCACCCAGATATTGGGGTCATATAAGTATCTTCTGAATTACTGGGTTCCATTGAGGCAATCAGTTTAAGTAAAGACAAGGAAAACATCTTTTCTCACTCATCCCTCCCTTCAGAGCACACTGAGCACAAATTTGAGAACTAAAGAAACAAGTTTCTTTGGGGGTTTTCTCCATTTTGCTATTGTACTAGAAGGGGTTTAAATGTCTGCTGAGGCACTAGCATCTGTCTCTTATCATGTATAACTTTTCTTGATTATTTCTAGAGCAGCAGACTAAACATGCAGCTCTGACATAATGCAGCATCACATTTTTATTTCTGGTTTCTTCAAAAGACTGCACCAGCTGAAATAAGTCTCTAAAAGGGACTATTTCATGACCTCCATCCAAGCTAACAGGAGAGCTTGGATTATTGGTGACTAAAAGGAAAACAGGCTATTATATCCTGATGCTCTAATAACAGGGTAAGGGTTTTTAGTACAAGTCACTATTATTCCCAATATTTTTACTGGTTCCTGATTCTCCAAGTCTTAAAAGAGGCCCATCAAGTGGATTTGGACACTCATTCCCTTTTGGACACCTTTTTCCCTCTTTTAGGAGAGCTGTAAAAACCCAAACCCATTCAGAAGTCCCCATTAAAAGTCTCAAAAGAAGAAAATGCCAGTTTTCTTAATACCAGCATGGTCTAGGTAATTTCCTGTCCTAAGGAATGGAGAGTGATTTTCTGCTCTGCTAAATTACCATTACTTTCCTGTCTTTGGAAGCTGTGTTCAGACTTTATAAGCTGCGGGTTCTTATAAGATGAAAACTGTTATGTAATTACAAAATTGGTGTTGTTAGCACGTTAATTCTGATTAAAACAAGGCTGCTAGCAAATTCTCTTAGTCCCAAGAGACAAGCATGAAGGGAAAAAATCCCCACAAGCATTTGTTTGGAAAGACAGCAGTAAATGTCTCCACAAAAAGCAAACAGAACTCATTATAGGAATCCTCCTTCTCTGGCTGATTCTTTGACTGAAGGATATTCTATTTTCAAGCACTGGCAATATCTTTTCTATGGCACTGGAAAGGCACATCCAACCAGTTTCTATTGCAAGAGGTCATCACAAGCCAGGGACTTTCCATAAACCTTGCATATGAGCTCATGAGTGTAGAAGTGTCATTTCCCAACCATCCACAGAAGAAATTATATCTCCTGACTTCCCATAAACCTAACAGGATACAACTTTCTCCTTATCTCCTACAGCAGTGAAAAACCTGACATCTCCTGTCTTGGTGTAAATAACTGGGTCAGCCTCGTCCCATTCCTCTCTGCCTGCTTCATGCCAACGGCTGTGGTGCAGGCCCCAGATATTTCTGTATTTGGAAACAACATTCTCATTCCTGCTAATGTGCCTCCTTCAACACTGTTCTTGCAAGGACAAGCTAGCACACACAATGTAAATAAGAACATTTTTCAAGTTAATGCAATCTGGTAGTCCAGATCCTATTTTCAGAGGCAAACAAAAGTTAAGGATCCTCATTCAAAGACATCTAAAGTCTACATCTAGAGAAGTATGTCCACTTTTTAGAGGACACATAAGAATAAGTTAGTCACCAAGTCCCATAATACAGTTGTTCAACCAAATAAATATCTTTTGAGGTATAGCATCATCATAGAATCACAGGATGGGCCTAAAAGATAATCTAATTCCAATCCCCTGCCATAGGCAGGGACACTTTCCACTAGACCAAGCTCTATCCAACCTGGTCTTGAACATTTCCAGGAATGGGGCAGCTACAACTTCTCTGGGCAACCAGTTCTAGAATATCTTCCTCAGATTTAATAAAAACCTACTGTTTTTCATTTTAAAGACATTCTTCCTTGTCCTGTCACTACCTGCCTTTGTCTTTAAAAGCCCCTTTCCATTTTTCTTGTAGGCTCCCTTTAGGTACTACATGGCCACAACTAGGTCACACCAAAGCCATCTCTTTTCCAGGCTGAAGAATCCCAATTTTCTCAGTCTTTCCTCACAGGAGAGGGGCTTCATCCCTCTAATCATCCTGGTGTCCCTCCCCTGGACTTGCTCTAAAAAGTCTGTGTCCTTCCTGTGCCTGGGACCCCAGAGCTGGATGCAGTGTTCCAGGCGGGGTGTTACAAGATAGGAGGGGCAGAATCCCCTCCCTCTCCCCGCTGGCCATGTTGCTTTGGATGCAGTCCAGGATACCATTGGCTTTCTGAGCTGCAGGAGCACATTGCTGGGTTATGCCCAGCCTCATCCATCAGCATTCCCAAGTCCTTCTCAGCAGGGCTGCTCTCCATCTGTTCACCCCCCAGCTTGTACTGGCACTGCAAGTTGTGCCAACACAGTTGCAGCACCTCCAACTTGGTCTTGTTAAACCTCAGGAGATTCCCAAGGGCCCACTTTTTGAGCTTTTCCAGGTATCTTGGATTATCAAACATCACTACATGAACTATGGATATGACACATGCCTTCAGCTCTGTAACCATCCAGACTGGTATGGAAGCCAGGTAGGCTACCATCATGCATCTCAACAGCAGGAGAACCAAGGTCTGGCCAAGTTACTTGCTCCTTGAATGTCTTGGGACCTTAGCTGTGTTAAAATTTTTACCTATATTCTCTTCAGCATTTTGGAACAACTGCAGCAGTAAGGCAGGCTAGGAAATGCACTAAGTCGTGTAGCATCTAGATTGTTCTGAAGTTGTTCACCCTCACACTCTGGTTACCTGGAAATCTAGTGATTATAAAATAGGGCCACAATGGCTAAGGAAAAAAAATTTAAAAAAAAAACTGCTGTGAAAAAAGTTATGCAGTTATGCTGTTTAAACTTCAAAAAGACATACCAGATGAATCAGCCACTTGTGGCTTGAGAATGAAAGGAGAAAGTCCATTGCATCACTGGGCAGCCGGGGGTTTGGAGGGATGTTATCTTGGCAAGTAGTGTGAGTACATGCTACAGGCTATGTTCCAGAAAAAAAAATGTGTCACTTTTCTTGAAAATGAGAATGATCTGCTCATTTGCATAATATGGCATGACTGTATTGTTGACAGAGCTAGAGTAAGGGAGTTCAGAGCCTGGGGCTTGCTTCTCTTCCTGGCTTCTTTGCTCAGCATTGTTTCTTTGCGTCATGCTGTTGTTGTCCAGGCCACATGATGAGGAAGGCATGACAGACTTTTAGTCTAAGAGGACTAAAAATGCCTCTGAGAAGGGTGTGGACAGGTGGGAAGGAGAGCATCACAGTGTAGTAGCACTTAACCTTTAGGTTTTGTTCCTGTGCCTCATGGGGTACAGAGGGATTGGGGCACTGGTACTGCAGCACCAGTGCTGACAGTGCTCCAGTAGCCAGGAAAGCGCCAAGAGGTCAGACAAGGCTCTGAGGGGTGTGAAAGAACACTGTGGCACATTATAGCAGTGCCTTGTGGCCTTGTATTGCAGCTCTTCAGCTTATTACTGTGTAGTGGGGAGGATTTGTGGTCCGTGGTGACAGTCACAGTAGAAGCAGTGAGACCCTTCCAAAGAGGGGCCTGTTACATCCGTGCCTGCAATCCCAACAGGAGCAGCTCCATGACCCTCTTGCTCCTTTTGCTCTCCCATAGTAAATGTCTTCATGGGAATGATGAAAGAAATACAATCATCACAAATGTCTGAGGCCAGATTCTCATCCCTCTGGGATTTCCATGAAGCCTACCCTGTAATACTTCCCCCCCATCAAAGTGAAGCAGTTTGCACAATCAGATTTTATGTCTTCCTTTGGTGTTTTGGGATTTCATCACCCATGTCCCCTGTAATAATTTCAGCTGAATATAATAGGTGGGACTAAGTGACAATGCCTAAAGCATAAGAAATCTGTCACCTGCGGTAGCTAATCCATGTCAGCCATGATTTTCTAAGTAACTGTCTGTCACACAGTGCTTTTGAGCACCAAGGCCTCCCCAGGTCACGACCAACGCGTCCTCCCGCTAATCCATAAAATACTGCTACAGATCTAGTGGAAATACCACATCTGAGGAGATAATGCACAGGCTTCTCTGAAATACCCTGGCTTGTTTAAAGAGATGTATTCAGACATGGATTGCGTAAATACAGACTCAGGAATTTCTTTGACCCGGGGCTATAAAATATATTACCAAGAACTCAGCACCTTGAATCTGATTAGACATGTAATTATATTGTTATCCAAACTAATTTCATGTCTGCCTTTAATTTGAACTAGTGCACTTGTCAAAATTATAGCGAGTCACTAGAGTTTCATCAATATAGGAATTTGCTATTATTAGAAGCAGCAAGGTATCAAAATTATTGCAAGTCACTAAATTTTCATCAAATAGGAATTTGCTAATATTAGAAGCAGCAAGGTATCTCCTGTGTACCAGAAAACTCACAGTGCCTGCAGATCAATTCTTCCAGTACAGCTGTCTGTACAAAGCTTTAGTTCCAACATAAAAGCTATTTTAACACCAATTAATTACTATATTGTAATATATATTGCAAGTATTATACATTCATAATACAATAGTTATTAATGTATTACATTTATAATGCAATAGTACAATAATATCAGAGATGTGTTAGATTCCCACAAATACTTCTCTGATATTATATATATTCTCTTCATAAGCAAAACACTCTATTGGAAAATATTTCATCTCCTGTCTAAAAATACTTGGCCTATTTTGTTTTTTTTTTTTTTTTTAATTTTGAAGGGTTGTATTGAATCTATAAGAAGAAATAAACGTTAGTAGAGTATCATAGCAAGAATTCCGTGACTCATCGGGAAAGTTTACCCGCAGGCAAAATAAAGCCAAGACAGGCGGTAGAGCGGCAGGAAGGGCACGGGCGGGAGCTCTGGGACACGACCGGAGGGAGCGGGAAGGGAACGGGGAAGGGAACGGGGAAGGGAACCGGCGGGAGCCGCCCCCGCCCCGGCTGGCGCGGAGCCGCGGCGCCCCCGCGCGGGCGGCACGGGCACTGCAGCACTGCCAGGGGAACCGGCAGCCGCATCCACCGAGGGAGAGAGAGACACACACGCGTGTGCATGAAATGTTACAGGCTGCAGCCCGGGAGAGCGTTCTAACAAGAACATTCTTCGTAAATGGAATTGAAATTCCAGGAGAATGTACTCCTCCGGGTCATGTTATTGCACCATTTACTTCTTCACTGAGTTCCAGTTTTAATAATGGCTTTGCCTTGTCTTCTTCTTCAAAGGCAAAGTAGGTCATAGAAATATAGAATAGTTTGGGTTGGAAGGGGACTTGAACGTCATCTAGTTCCAGCACCCCTGCTGTGGGCAGGAACACCTTCCACAAGACCAGGTTGCTTCAAGACCCATGCAGACTGGCCACCAGCACTTCCAGGGATGGAGCAGCCACAGCTTCTCTGAACAACTTGTTTCAGCATCTCACCACCCTCACAATAAAGAATTTCCTCCTAACATCTAATCTAAATCTCTGCTCTTTTAGTTTAAAACCTCTCCCCCTTGTCCTATCACTATCTGTCCATATAAAGAATCATTCTCCATCTTTTTTTTATACACTCTCTTTAGGTACTGAAAGGCCAACTTTTATTCAGAGATGAACTTGTAAACATAATGGCCCATGTAATTTTTGCACTTTTCATTTCACAGATAGCCAAATGCTCAAATTTTCAATGAATTTCCATGATATCTGGTACCCTGTTCAATGTGCTGCTATGAAGCAAGTTTCAGCAAGTAGAAAAAAGAAGAAAAAATATTCAGGAACAAATCTCTGGGAAGAAGAGAGAAGGGATATGAACAGGGAGGGTGATGTACACAAAAATGGGGTTCCAGCTATATCCCAATGCTAGCAGAGAACTGCTGGTAGAATCTTCTCTTGGGTCTAAACTGAAACACAAACTGACTAGGAGTAACATTACACTGTCACATAAAAATTTTCATTTTTAAAAATAGTAATGAAAGGAACAAAAGAACAAGCAAAGATGACCCTTCTATGCTATATTGCTTTACCATAACAGTATATGTCTAGAGGTCAGATCTTTTCACAAATAGCAGCAGAATGGAGGTGGTAACATTAAACCATGTACAAAACTGCACAGAGGACTCCAAACTAGCTATCCTCAGAGCAGAAGAGAATTACGACTCGGTTTTAAGTATTTTCCAGAGATCAGTTTTCCTTGTCATTTGTAAAGATACCAGTTTGATTAAAACAGAAACAGTAAAGCTGTGCCTAGATAAGTCTCTAGCTAGACAAAGATATCTTATTCTTAGGGTATCCACACACATTTAAATACATATATCCTGGTCCATGACTGAATGGGAAACCATTACATGTCATTCCAATGCACTTAAAGAACTGTGGCTGGGAAGTCACAGCTGAATGATTTTGGCTAATCACCAAGTGAGTAATGTCAAACACTGAATGTCTGGACAGTTTCCATTCAAATAACATTTCATCTTGGGCCAATAGTATTTACAAACCACTGGAATGAAATCCCATACTGTCATTTATCCATTAGTAAGAGACAGCATAACAGCTGGGTAAGATGCAGCCTTACTTCTGCATGGAGGTCTCCCAGTTCTCTCAGTGGTAGTAGCTCTTTCTGAGCCTCCCACACCAATCTGCAGGTCTCCCCTGCACACTTCTGGGCATCTTAGATGGCATTTACAAATTCAGAGAGGGATTCAGCAGGTATGTGGGTGTATATTCAGGTTATCTCTGATGGGTTCCCTGAAATTTAAGGTGTCATTTTACATTAAAAGTTTTACTGTTCCATAAACAACAAATGATAAAGGCAGGTATTGGTCACTACTTAACATGTGTATCTAAACTTTCCCTTGCTCTCCAGTCCTAGGCAGTGGTGGTCAACAATGGAGAAGGTGTAAAATATTCCCCCAGAGCTACACAACAAGAAGAAGATAGAGCATATTCTCACATCTTGATCTTGCTTCTTGCTTTCTGCATTCTCTTCACCTCTCTGAATCTCTCTTCCTTTATCTGACCTGCACCCTGAACCTCCTTGGATGGTTATCTGTTCTCAGAACAAAGGCACTTCCCCTGCAGCTACTCCCTCATTGTGACATACTCCCACAGAGCTCAGTGAGGCATCAAAAATCACTGACTTTGGTTTTGAGGCAGGAATGGGCAAAATTGATAAAAATTTAGCACCCTCAACAGCAAGAGCTACTACCAGGTTTGTGTAACTCCCCCTACACCAGTGTAGGAAAGCCTGGATTATCTCTGTTAAAATTTAAAACCCAAAAGTATTCCTCTGTAACAAAGAAGGATAGATTACTTTCAATAGTATCACTATTGAGGTATAAAAGAGAGTTTAGCCAAATGTTTTTCAATACTTGTCCAGAAATTTCTCCACGTAAGAAGGCATAGGGGTCAGTATGACATTTTATCAGGAAAGTCTCCACAGAGGTTGCCTTTGAAGATATCATTGGGATTCATCTAACTGTAGGTGAATTTCAGCTCCATAGCTCAGTAGTTCCACACAGACAAAAATCTGATCTGCTTTAGGCTCAAGTGGACTTACAAGTTCAAGCCAATGTCATTCCTGCACTCTTTTGTAAAGCTAAGAAACAGAATCATAGAATCACAGAAATGTTTTGGTTGGATGGGATCTTTGAAGATCACCTCTGCCATGGGTAGTGGCATCTTTCACTGGATGAGGTTGCTCAGAGTGCAATCCAGCCTGACCTTGAACAGATCCAGTGATGAGGTATCCACAGCTTCTGTGGGCAGCCTGTTCCAGTGCTGCACCACACTCAGCATAAAAAATTTCTTCCTCATGTGCAAGCATAAATGCACTATATTATATTATCTCCATAGCCAATATACAAAGTTTTAATGTTCCTAAGGGGACAGGATGCTTTATTGGAGAGGTCTGTAGCAGCAACAAATTCCTCAACATCTCACCTGATTTTAAGCAATAAAGTAGTTGAATACCTAATTTTGTGGCAATGGTCTAGAGTTTGATTTGAGACACATTTTAGCCTGAAGACCACACACCTGTGCCAGAGCAGACACTCTGACATGGGATTCATGTTGCAATACCAAGAATCCCCAGGGATGTGGGTGTGGTGATCAGACATTTCCAAATACTAGTTAGTGTCCAGCTCCAAATGGGAGGTGCTAAACCAGGGCTGGTTTCACAGGTCATGGCAAAGTGAGGGACTCAGAAATGTCAATAGTCTGAGCAAATCTTCTAATGTGCCATCATTTCTTTTCAGGGAAAAAAAATAGGGAGGAGAAAAGGAAAAAATCCAACAAAGATGAAAGCAAGGAGACAAGACAGGAAAGCAAAGGGCGAGCAGCCCGAAGACAAAACCGAGAACAGAGGGAAAACAACAACAAAACGCAGCCGAAGAAAAGGAAAGCCCCAAACAAAGAACAGGACCTGGCACCAGCTGACACTGCACATTAATGGCCCTCCATGATTGTTTAAGTCTTATGATGCTGCTATCTCTACCAGATCGCCCTGACAGGTGTTCCAACCATTCAGGCCACAAATGGACAATGCTACCAGTTATTATTAAACTTTAAACAACATTCCAAATACTTCCTATATTCTCCAAGCAACCATAGTTTATTAAAGAGATTGACATGAGCCAAGGAAAAAAAATCTAAAGATGGGATCCTTTAAAACTGTTATATTATATGCTTCCATGCATCTGTAAAAGGCAATTAAGAAATTTTGTATATAATAATAATAGGGTATAAAATATAGCAATATAATAATGAATGACTTTCAGATGAACAATGTTCTTTTTCTTTGTAAAATATTTTTCAAGTTATTGTTTAAGTATGAGGCAAGAGATATGTCTAAATCAAAGATGAAAATCTTATCCCTTCATATATTGTACATAATTAAGAGGAGGAGGAAAACATTTCTGAAGAGCCAGTAGGAGCCCAAGGTTTTACAACCTCTGGTGGAGCAGGATGGGATTGCCCTGTGTTTTCCCGGTCTATGCTCCAGACATGGGTGAGAAACATCAGGAGAAAGCCAGCAGGGCTTCAGCTGCTGAGGGATAAGAAGCAGAACCATCTGCAGCTTTGAAGACTGAATCCCTGAGGCAGAAAGAAACTGAGCTGAGCTTGAATAACGCTCTTATCTGTGGACAACACAATGTTTTCTGGTCTAAACAGTGGTACCGTGTGCTGTTTTATGCTTTTTATACCTATGTGTAACTTAAGTCTACATTTCAAATCTTCTGGTGAATGACAAATCGTATTTGTAGGAGACAACGTTGAGTTAATAAAAACCAGAAAAGTAGATCATGTAAGTATGTGTTTTTCACAGTGATGGTGTCACTTTTTCTGCTGGGGAAGGGAATAATTTCATAGCTTCACAGACAGAAGAGGACACAACTTACACCCACACTGTGCATCTAGGAAAAGGGTATCCATGAAAATAAATTTACAAACATATACAAATTACAAACTTCTGTCCAATTTTACTTAAATTCTTATTCTGGTTCTTCTCTTTGACACAGCAGAAGTGAAAATCTCCACTGCTCAGAGGACAAACCAAATCCTGTGATACAATTCAGGTTTGTTAGAGGCTAGAGCAGCCCATCAGTGAAACACAGGTTATGCTACACACTGAGTTGCTGCTCAGAAATGGACTTACCCTTTCCAGAAACATGTCGAGGAACCAACATGCCTCACGATTTGTGTTCTGTTGCCATGTTTTGCCCAATGACAGCTGTCACGGGGGTAGCAGCCCACCCACTGTGGAGCTTGGACTAGAACAGGTGGCAGGAGTCAGTTCCCCTCCCTGTTCACTAATGCTGTTTCTCACAGTGAGTTTGACTTTAAAAAAGATCCTGTCCAACACTGAAGCCTGTCTCTCAGGCTGAGGACACCTGAGTGACAGGTGCCAGTGACTTTCCAAGTAATATCCTAATCATCCAGACAGCAATGTGGGATGGTCTCCTACAGTTTGCTTTGTTTTTGTCTCTAATGATACATGTAGATGCAGTAGTCTAACCACACGGTGTTTAAGGCTTCCACAGTTTGCCTCCTACATTCACGAGAATTAATTAAAACTTTCTGTAACCAGTCCCTGATTTTATGCATTTATTGTATTTTTTCAGCCTTTCAGAAGACTGAAAGGCTGAATTTTACAGAGATGAGCACCATGTAATGCTCCTCACACACAACAGAGCCTGAATGGGTAAGAGAGAAAAGCAGGGTCTGCTGAATGCCTGTGAGGGGCACCTAGCAGTGGGAGACCAGAATAGGGGTGACAATTTGTGAGCTCCCAGGTCCATTGCATAACTTGTTTATATCCTCCTCCAGAGTGGTCTGGTCTCAATCTCCCACTACCGACCCAAGCAGCAGCAGTCAAATCCCTCCACCTGCATCTTCCCACCTTGTTGGCAGCAGAGCTGCGGAGGAGCTGGTCTTAGAGTAGCAGAAGGTGCAGAACCTGTGTGCACCACTGAGGCTCTGGGTGATGCTGAAGTAGAGAGAGGAAAGGAGAAATCCTCAGGCTGCCAGACTCAGGAGCTGGCACCAGAGGAGGTGCAAGTAGTTGTTCTGGGCTGAGAGATGTTGGTATCACAACAGAAAGGGGAACCCAGTGCTTCAAACTCTCTCCTACAGCTGCAGTCATTCATCTGTCTGCAGTGCTGGTGGGCAAACAGGGATGTTCAGCTGCTTGGAAAGAATTTACTGTTCAATTTACTTCCTCCAAAGACAGGTTTTTGGCCAGATGAAGCATCCCTACTTGGATTCAGCAAACTAGGTCAGCAGCTGGACCACATGAATAGTTGCACTCAGGGAAGATTTGTCTGCAACTCTTAAAACTAACCAGTAGGATTGTTTTTTCCCTGCCTTGATTAAATATAGGAGCTAAATGGCAAGGGGGTTTGGTATGGAAGAATTGCTTTTGATGGAGGCACAAACAAAATCTATAAAAATGAACAAGAGTGTTCAGAGAGAATTAAAAAAAAAAAAAAGGAAAAAGCAAAACTAGATACTATACCCAAAATGTCCCTGATCTCAGTTATTCTCTACTACAACACTTGGAGAAGTCAAAGGAATGCCATTTATCTGGCAAAGATAAACAGAAGATTGGAAAAGCTGTATCAAGTAGTTCAAGAATTACAGACTGAGGGAAAAGGAAGAGGGAGAAAGGAAAAGAAAGTAATTTAGGATACAAATGTGAGCTCTGTTATACACTGTCACAAAAACCTTTATTATAAATCCTCTGCTTACACAAGAGGCAGTGACAAGTCTGTTTTACCAAAAGCAGAACTTGGAATGCTGTTACCTTTCAGCAAGAAATATAAAAATGTAAACAGAATTTGGCCCTGCCAGTAATAATTTATAGCATTACTACCTGAAAAAACATGCTACCTCTTTCCTGGAAATGAACAAGGAAGTTGCTGTCGTGTTGCTTCCTGCCACACAGAAAAATGTTTGATAATATTGCTTATAGCCATGGTGAAGCATTAAGAAGTATATCCAAGTCACTTGGGCAACTAAAATTTTCTCAAGCCCTTGCACAGAATGTAGACCACCCTGCTGGTAGGTGAACTACTCGACTGGGACTCCCAGGAAACTGAGGGAGAATATGGACCTTTGTAGGCCAAGTGTATTGCAATAACACCTTTTGCCCATCCAGTAATAAAATCAGGAGTCAATGATCTTACATGCTAGGAAGAGCTAGTGAGAACTCCTAGGACCTTACTGGAGAAGATTTGATTAGGTTTAGGAGTAGCTGTGACTCAATCTGTGCAAAACTTCTTCCCTGACAATTGCTTCCCAGTTAAAAAATACCTCAAAATCTTCAGAGTCAATTTGAAGTGAATCCCAGAGAATTGTGAACAGCTTTTCTTAAAATGGAACCTAAATTGAATGGACATTAATTAGAAACCAAATTCAAAGTGTGCTAATTATTAAAGAATAGATCTGAAATAAAATACTAAATATCTGTTAAGGCCAGTAGATAAACACACATTGAGTGCTATTTCTGACAGTTAAGCTGCTCAAGGAATTGTCATCAGTAACAAAGAGACAGAGAAAACCAAACAACTGTTATGTCCCAGGCTTCAGACCTGTCTGACCAAGCTGTATTTTGTTCTCTCACCTGAAGATCCGAATAAAGGAATCCAATGTTAAAGAGTTTAAGTGCTGAACTGCTGAACCCTTCACTGAATTTGTCCCAGCAGCTTTATTCTCAGCCACCACAGCAGAGCTGTCAGGCTGACCAATGCACTAAATAAATGACAGGTTTTGCTGTACCCTGTAGCAAAGTGGCAGCAGAAGAACCCATCAGCAGAGTGGGACCATCATCCTCACCATCATTGCCCACAACGAAGGTCTTGCGTCGCTACCAACAGTCTCTGTGTGCTTGTGGTTGATGTGCTGACGGGAAAGCAGCACATGAATATTGTTAGTAATTCAGAAGAATTCCTCTACAGCCCTCATGAGTCACTACAATTATTTTTTGTTTCTGTGGTTTTAGGCTCTACAACTTATTGAAGGCTGAACTTTCTGAGGCAGCGTGAATTTACTGACACTTGTACTTACTTGCTATGCATTGTTATTTGCAGAGACAGCACTGGGTTTAGTTTGCATGGTTCACATGAAGTTGCACAAATTCAAACAAAAACCTCTGCACAGGATGACATAACAGCTGATCATGGGAGCTACTCTTCAAAGTGACGTTCTGCAAGCATCAGCTGCAGCTTCAGTCTTCCCTAAGTCCATTAGCAAGGGCTTGGTCACATTTGCAGGCTCAGATCTGCTACCCCACTGCTGTTATTTAGTACAAAACTTACTCATTAAAGACCTTGCATTCTTACAAGCAAACACACTCTGTTGTTGCACATCCACAAATAATTTTCACATGTGGCCTCTTGTTAATAGGGGTTTGGATTTTTCCTAGTGTTTTGCAATAATTTGGCATAATTTAAAGAGAAGTGAAGTCAGCATGCTTGTTCACCATTTTAATAATGCATCTGCCCATTAGATCTTCCTCTCCTAACTTCACTGTGATATTCCTAGTGGGTTAGGCCTGCCCTTTCAGATCTTGGAATGCTAATTGAATTTAAGAGTACCCTTTGATTGGTTTGACACAGAAATTTCTGTGGTTTCATGTGCAAATTCTTGTTGATAATGTTCTATACAGTGTTTCAGAGTGCTAACAGTGTCCATATAAAGTAAAGTGAAACCAAACAGTCTTACTAGCAGACTCACCTGTAATTATGGAATCTCAGCCAGGGGAAAGAAGGGTAGGGTAAACAGGCTCTCTTGGATAAAATTGACAGCACAACTTCTTTTGTAGTCACTACTGTGGAAGCAGAACAAATTCTGCAGGTGCCACCAAAATATGAGGCCATATAGCAAGGGACAGGAGAAAAAAAAGTTGGTCTGCCACCTTTAAAAGGATGATGTGAACAAAATTAAACTAGTAACAGCAACCACATTTTCTTTTCTAAAGGGAATAAAGCACTAGGATAAATGATGCCAGAATGAAACCAATGGGATTCAATTAATTTAGTGCTGGATGTGCATATAGAAGGAAACCAGAGATGAGACAAATTAATGCAGAGAAGGGAACAGAGTGCTGGCTGGCTGCAGATAAGCAAGAAGCTGAAAAACCAGTTGTCACTATTATTTAATCTATACATTAAGTAATCTCTACTCATTTATCGTCTACTCCAGTACTCCTGTGTCTAAACAGGTTATTAAAGTTCTACAGATGTTCATACAGACATTGTCCAGGGGGAAGCAGTAGAGGAACTAATACCTTGCTCTAGTAAAATTCCATGTTTTCCCAGAACATGATATTAAGGAACTGCTTTTGTGATTTTGAGGTAATTTTTGTGACTGAAAAACAGGAGGGTAGTTCCATTCCTACTTTAGGCTATAGCATGAAATAGCTGGTTTTACAAATGATTCAATCCTTACTATATCATCCATGTACTGTTTAAATACCTAGCAGTTCATAAAGGAAGCTGCCATGAGAAAGGAAAATGTGGGTAATATTTCTCATGAAATCAGCATAATCTGCTCAGGGCTGTGTTCCTTTTTCATAAGAAATGATGTATTGCTTTAGTCTGCTGTCAAAGTTGAACAATGGTAGAAACTGAAAAACATCTCAGAGCAAAAGCACAATTTCAAATGGTAAAGGAGGTTATTTTTCACAGGGATGCTTTGTTCATAAAATAAACCTCCAGTGAGTAAATTACAACAGAATCTGTCATATAGCTATTCTAATAATTTTGTTCTCTGACAGTTTCACACAGCAGGAGGGAACTAAAAATGAGTAAACTATGTCCACAAGACTCTGACGGATAACTGTGTATTCCTGCTAGTTACTGGAAAAGTAATATCCAAAATAATAAACTCACGGTCATCCTTTTAACAGCCCTTTCACTCCCACAGGCCCCCCCCCCTCCCACCCCATCTGCTCCATTACTCCTAAACTAGCTGATAAAAAAAAAATCTGGTTTTGCAAGCCAGAGACCAAATAATGAGCAAAAAGGTGTCAGCCTGTTTTTAAACCAGGAGATTTTTTTTGAACAGTGGCTGAAGAGCACAATTCTGTCATGTTTGGTGATAATGTCTCCCATGTCAGAGGTTTATGTCCTGCTGTCACTCTGTTCAATAATAATACCTGAGACATTACTCTCTCCTAGTGTGTTACTTCCATTAAAGAGTGACTTTGACCATTCACAGGGTGTGAGGAGCTTTTATTTTTTCCAGATGGTAGCTACTTCTTTCTAAAACATACCCACCAGCCCCTGCCTTCTGTTCTGTAGATGTGCCTCATGTAGGATAACTAACCCAGTTCTGCTGAGAACAAGACTGAGTGGTTTGGAAGTCTCATGTGCCTGTGCGTGTGTGACTGGAGTCAGGGACAGAAGGACTGGTGGAGCCTGTGTAGGGGGATGGAATATAAGAAAATAAAGGTAGTATAGAAAGTAATCTCACCCCTAAAGAGTTGCAGCTGGGCTAATTACTAAAGGTTAGGAGCAGGCCTGACTTTAACAGACCACAGCTGTAGCCAATAAGAAGAAGAGTGTTATAAAAGAGTGAATTGGTTGGTTGAGGGAACTGGAGTCTGTTGGCTACTGTGAGAAGAAGGAAGAGTCAGTGCTTTGAGGAGCTGCCTATGAGCAACATCAAGGAGGTATAAAATTCTTGCAATAAGTAGACAACAATATGGAACCTTTGCTATATAATGACAACAAGCCTGCACTTTGGATCAAACACCTCTAAAAGAGGGAAAATATTAGGTGAGCCAAAATTATACTTTAAAACACCTTGAAAGCCTGTGGGAGACCATTCACACATTTTAGTCTCTTGTAGTCATTGTTGAGATGACTCCCAAGGGTAGAGCCTGACCTTGTCGGCTACAGCTTTAGCCCATTTCTACACCTTTGGAATATACTGTGCTATTTTTATATTATTCTCCTCACTATGGATGCTCAGCTCACTTCCTAATGGGATTTGTAACAAATGAACAGTCTTATTGAATGTTAATTAAGTTGTTTACGTTATAGTTAATGAATAGTGAGGGCTGAGCCACCTGCTACTCTCCATCCCTTTGGAGTACCTTTTGGTGATAGCTTCCCAGATAATCTTGAGCAAGAGCACATATTTTATTCCTTATGAATCCTTTTACCTTGCTGGCATTATCTGAGCTCCAGTAGTGCATCAAATTATGTAATTAGCATCCCTCATCTGTGGTTTCTTTTCACAGCCTGTTTCCTACAACCTTACATTTGCTGCAGCAAATCCATTACTGAAGTCTAGACATATTGTACTTGCTGCTTAGACGAAAAGAGAAAGAAAACCAAGTATTCTCATGGCAGTAGAAATCTTGCTTGAGATATCAAATTCTTGTTTTGATTTGTTTTCCTTTTTTTTTATGCAAGAGAGAAATGCCAACACAAGAGAATTCTTTAAGCACTTGCACCCAGAGACACTTTCAAAATTAATCCCAGGGGAAAGGAAAGAATGATAATTAAAAATAACTATTTGAAAGTCAGCTGGGCACCTTAAGCTGAAATTCTGGTGCACCATTAGGGGGCCATCTCAATATAAGATCTTAAGAATGAAGGTTTTAGAAAGACTTAGAAGTTTTATTCAGCTGAGACAGACTTGCTTAGGGATAAATCAGAATTCTTTGCAATTTTCTCATGGGTCCTGCAGGATCCTAGGAGCAATTTTTTACATTAGGAAATGCAGGTCCACTGCACTTTAGTGTTTGCCAGTGGGTGGTTGAGAAGCACAGTGTGCACATTGTACCTAGGCTGTTATTAAAGAGGTATCAGGTATTTTTCAATATGGAAAGCTTTGTCTTCTGACTACAAGAATAAATAATCCATCACTCAGGAATGCTGGGTAGTCATCATTTCAGGCCTATAAATCATAGTTAACATGTTTTATAACCAGTTTTACTGAAATGTTATTTCATAAATAACATTTATGAAAAATCACAGTAGCAGCACTATGCATTGTGTTATTTATTGCTACACAGGGGAGCTGCAGAAACATCCTCCTTGTGGTTCAGCTATCTCCCCCTGTGGGAGAGCAATAACTGCCATGTTTTGAAGAACAGTTGACAGTATCAAAAGGAAATTCTGTATTAATTTGAAAAGTGGACATTCTGTGCTTGCTATAAGGCAACAGGCGATGCAAAGTGCTCAGAGGATTACTTAAAGCATGCATTGACAACACTGTGTGTTGTTTTAAACAGCTTTTACCTTGATTTTTTAATACAGTGACACAGATCTGTAGTCAAGGTGTCTTTGCACATGATTTTTGCAAGCAGTAACAGTGACTTACAATTCTGTATAAGGCTGTCTGTACAAACACGAGCTCCCTTGTACAAGCTCTGCTGAAGCTGGTCTGAAGCTCCCACAGTCTCTTTCCTCAGCTAAGCACAAGAACAAATCTCTCAGAAGGCTGTGGGCAAAGGCTGAGAAGGTTCCTGTGGGCTTCTGTAAAGCAGCAAGATGAAAATCAAAGGGGAGAATGCAGAGCACCACATGAAGGTAGGAGCGTACAAATGCAGAGAGTAAGAAGAAAAGGCCCCTTAGGCAGCAGTGGTAATTCACAGCTGAATGTAAATAGTGTCATATCACAAAGAAAGCAAACATCATACTGGGATACACATGCAGAAATATAGCCTGTAATTTATATGAAGCAATTCTTCTGTTCTACTCAGAAGTATCAGTTGAACCTCAATGTTCCCTTAAGCTACCACAGCTGAAGAAAGAAGTGGTATAACTAGAAATTGTTCAGGCAAATGCATTGAGAATGATCAAAGCTTCAAAAAAAAAAGCTTCAGAAAAGTGTTTCCACCTACCTACCTATGAAGGAAATAATAGCCATACAGCAGCACTGCCAAGGATGAAAGGGATATGGCCACAAATGGGAATCAGCTGAAGGAAACAGAAATAAACAATTCTTTATCTGTACAAATTTCTCCCTTTCTGGATACACTAAACAATATAACTCACTGAGAGCATTTAGCAAAAGAGAAAGCAAAACACAAGACTCCCACCACTAAAACTAACATATCTCTTCCATCCCATCTGTAGCCAGTATTTAATTTTACCCTTTCTCAGGATGTGTGTGTTTGCATTCCTAGCTCCCTCATTCATTATTTTAGAAAAGAATAATACCTTTCCTACTCTTTTCCAAATAAAATTTACTCTCCTTGTTTCCCAATGATTCGAAGAAACACTGGAGCCTCCTAATTTGGAAGAAAAATGCAAAACATAAATGTTATTATCTTTCTTAGAGGAAAAAAACTTGTGCTACCATGCTGGAAAACTGGTAGTGAGCTGGCCTAGCAAATTTCCACCTTGATGGCCAGTTTCACCCTAATTTGGGGAGAAAAAATTTGTGTGCAAAGCAGGTGTTCAACAGACAGATCCTGAGCTACCAGTCAGCATGTGCAGACTTCCTGATATTGAAATAGTCCTCCCACTCCAAGTGTATCCTGAAAACAAAGATCCAATACAGCTTTCATCAGAAAACAGAGCAAAGAGCAATCTAATGTAGTCAGAATTAAAAAGTGAATGCTTGGATCTCCAGGTGTGTGCACCAAAGTCTATGTCTACCCAAGCAAGTGATTTATTTCATGCATATACTGTGACCTGCAAGTAAAACAAACACATGCAAGGGGATAGGGGGAGTCCTATACTCCAGATACCCAGATCCAGGACAGTGACATTTCACTGGACTAGCAGACAGGTGGGCTCACAGCTGAGTGTCCCACTTTGGAGCGGACATCTGAGGAAAGCAGTGTTCCTAACGTGTGACTGTTCCAATTCAGGCCATGCAAGCTAAGGCAGCTAGCTAGGATCACAGGGCCAGGAAGCAAAGCAACATCCACTAAAAGAAAACCTGGTTTGGGATCTCTGACATCGGCCTCAGGGGCTGAGCAGAGTTACATCTGCTCACCAGCAAAACATGAGTGTGCAGGGCAGAAAGTGATGCGGCTGCTGAACTGATGTGAGCACAAGGAAGGATCTGTTTGAGGAAAGCAGTGGTTTAAGAAGTCCCTCCAAAGGCACTACAGGAGGCAGAAAACCAGAAGTGTAGAGGAAGAACGAAGCTGCATGAACAACTGATGGGATAGGAAATCTGACTATAATATTAAGTCAGTAAAACCTATTTTGCCTGGAACTTCTTGATTTCTAGCTCTGGATCATGTTTTTTCCTCAAAGTTTTCATTACAAAAAGAAAAGACCTAGTCATCTGGCTTTAGTTTTGACCCTACACATGCAGGGTATTCCAGACTGCACAGCTGGTTGCAGCCTTAAACCTGGAGATAGGATGTGAGTGGGTGAGTCATATTAAAATTGTTCTCTTTCTTTTCTGACTCACTGCAGTTTTGTATTTCAAAATTTGAAGTTGCTTTTGCACTGTCAGCCAGTTTAAATAATGTAGCAAATTCTTTAGCTGCAATGTTCTCACTCATTTTCCACAGAAGCTTAGGCGATACTGAAGATCTACCTGGAGCCTGTTTTTACTGACGTTTACTGTTTGTCACTGTGTCCAGATGACCTGAACAATGTCTTCATTTTAGATTCAATGCCACATTAACAACACATTAGAAACATAAGACTTATGAAGATTATGGCCTTAACATCTGAAAGTAATAAGGATGTGAACAAATACTTATGTACACACACGTCAGTATATTCTCAGCTGTAATTTAGAGAGCTTGTTTTGTGGTAGAAATCTTGAAATGCTACCTTTCTTTTTTTTTTTTACTCTTATTTTCCACAATTCCATTAAGACAGAATGATCAAGACCAAGACTCCCAGCAATACCCAAAGGAAAGTGAAATGCAGGCCTGAAAAAGGGCATAAGAAGGGATTTCAGCTTATTTTTATTAGCTAAAAAAAAATTCTGTGACAACTGTTAGACAGTGAGAGGCCTCCCATATAATTTTCTGGTTTCCAGTAACTAACAGAGCCTAAGTTGCTTCCTAAGGTGTTTGAGGTATACCCCTATGAGACTTTGCCTTTCTTGGCAATGTCCTGCATAGCAGGTAGGTAATGAGAGAAGCATTTCAGTGACTCAGACCATTGGGCGATGCCTCCATAACCAACAGAGAGTCAGGCATGAAGCAATCTTCATGTGGGAAAAATCTGAACCACTGATTCAGGGGTTGCTAATTGGGGATATGAGACTCAGAGGGGCCTAACACTATCATTTTCTTCATTCTTGTGTTGTGGACTCATAATAATAGGTTAATTATGGTTTTAATTTGGGAAATAGAAATCATTGTTCTTCAACAAACAGACATAATGATTTCTTTGTTGCAAGTCTGGCAGAACACAATGCTTCTTGTTTGTAACAGCAACTGGACAGTTTATTTGCATGCAGGAGGTAGTTTGTTCCACTGGATACCCTTTAGCCTTTACTTTTCCATTGTTCAGAAATAACACAGTATACTACAATTACAATTATACTACAAAAAGCCTTCAATTATTGGGTAAACAAATTTAATCAACCAAAAGCATGGCTCATACATAGCTGCAATTACCTGTAAAGTTATGGATACTGACAGACAATGGTACTGCCTTTCACTGCATCATGAGAAATGACGTAATTTAAATATGCTCAGCTATCAGTGAGACTCCCATTGTCAAAGAATATTATGGCAATTATTCTATTATAGCATTACTCCATCTTGCTACTCACACATGGACAGTGGAAAGATGAAAACTTTGGTGCCCCTTGAATACATTGTCTCTTTGCTGCCATCACATATAGTGGGAATTTCTATGTATATCTCATATTTTAAAAAGAACACAAGTGCAAGCTCTTGGGATCCAATTCTTCATCATCTGCCATCAGGACACAAAAGCCTTTGCAGCTTTGACCAGTGCAACAGCCTCTCTTTTGCTCACAGCTGCCCTTAAAACCCTTGGCTTCTACCAACACACGGAGGCTTGGATACAGGCAAGAGTGATCCCCAGCAAGAAAGAGCAGCTTCTGGTGCAGGAGTCAGTGACCTGCTGGAGCACAACTCATTGGCCAAATCAGCCCCTCTCACCTCTCTGTTTCAGGGCTGAGGCAAAGGACAAGGTTCACACTGAGATTACCATGCCCAATTTTCACTGTTTCCATGGAGATGTCTGCACAGATAAGATGTCTTATTGTGTCTTATCCATTTTTGTCAACATTAAATTGGTGAAGAGAGTAGTGGAGGTTGGAGGGTAATGCAGTTGTCCAAAGGTAGGTGCCCAGGCCATTTTACATTCCCTGTTAAGCTTGTGCTGACTTCCAAATAGAACACCAAAAAGGGCACATCTCCTGGCAAAGCTTGTGTCATATCCAAAATGAAGCATGGCTGTCACCTACCTTCTAAGTCACTTTGGGGCAAACTGAGTTGATCCAGTGGCTCTTCTGACTGTACTGCCCAGAAGCTCAGTGCAGCTTCCTGAACAGCTCATGGATTGTCATCTGAGATGCCCTGGGACAGCCTGCCTGGAGTTCAGACACCACAGCAGACCTGGGTGTCCCAAAGGCACTGTGTTAAATGTACCAACCCCCAGTGGGTGTCTCAGAAACTCTACAGCATCTCAAGAGGCGCAAGAAACATGCACATAGACACCTGAACCCTACCTACATTTCCACAAATTTAAATGGGTGGCACATCTGTAGACACTTAGAGAGGCTGAAGTGTATTTAATACTCATATTGAATCTCCCAGTATGACCCAGATTTGACCTGCTCCTTTTGGTTTAAAAGTTTATACAAAGACAGTTACGGGCACTCAACTAAGAGCATCAGCTCTTAAGCTGTCATAACTGGACTGTTTGTCTATTCTAAACAAAGTTAACAATTTTAAATTAGTTTAAAATTTGAGTCCTCCATTCTTTGCCCTTTTCAGTCTACTATCACCCCAGGCGCCTCTCCAAAATGGAATTTCATTTTTTCCTGAGAGATCTTGACTGCTACTGCATTTTAGCTGGGTGATCAGTCAAAGAATATTCCTTTATAAGTTCTTGTTCTGTGTAAAGCTGTAAGTCTTCTCCCAATCTTATTTTAGTTACAAGAACTTTCTATCCCATTGTTAGAGATAATGAAAAAACAATGCCACAGAATCTGGGCTCCTGAAGAAGATTCAGCAGCTCGTCAGCTAACCAAAGAGGAATAATGATAGATACTATGTGCCTCAGTGAAGAATGAAGCCCGATAATATCAGAGACTAGAACTATAGAAGGAGTAATCATACCACTGCTAACCTTTTCAGCAGAAATATCCAGCTTCTGCACATACCCAGCAATTGCTAACTGTCCACCACACCTATCCAGATACCCTGAGTCCTGAATATTCCTCTGCAGATCTTGCAAAGCCTTCTGCTTCTCCCTCAGTTATGTAATTTATCCCTCCAGTTGTTATTTTACAGCAAACTAGAAACGGAGGTGAGAATAATGAGGTGTAGTAAACTAGATGGTGCAAATAATTGCTCCATCAACATAATTAGTTGATAGCACATCAAGCTGAACCAAAAGCACCATCACTAATTAACCTGAACCTACACAGAATATCTACTTTGCTGGGCCTAAGCATCACAGAAATTTGCCACACAACACATAGCACAATGTATCGTCAACTGCATATGTGAAGATATATACAACTGCACACATTCATTAAAAACACATAGATACCTTTCACACCATGGAAACTCAAATGGAAGTAGAGATTCACTCATCATCTCCACTCAAACCAAGCATTATGCCTCCTGTAAAATGTATGGCCTCGTCTTTGAAATCTATAGCCTTGCAAAGTCTTTAATTTGAATCACAAGTTAATTAATTCATTCATTCATTCACTCATTCATACATATCTGGTCACCTTTTCTAGGCTTACTGCTCACTCCTTAAGCCATTACATTATGCTTCAACTTTGTTTCACTATCCAACTGTGTTGGAATCTTGGATGAAATCATACAAGTGAGCCTGTGGATGGTGTAAATCAGTGCCACTTCACTGGAACTCAAGGAATTAGTTATATCCTCTTACAACAGCAGTGAATTCAATCCAGGATCAGTGGAATAACATAGTTCCAGCATCCTGGTAAAAATGCATAATGGGGGCAGCCTTGAGGCCCCAGCTGAATAGATGCCGTAAATTCAGCCCTCATATAAATCCACGAATTTATACAATTAGAAGATACAACCTACTCATCTTGCTGGTCACACACGTGTGTACTTTAAAAGCTACACATTACTCATTGCTGATGTGAGCAGCTGAAACTTTGCTGACTCCACAGAATGGCACTGAGCTCTGCTGGCTGTGAGTTCCTGTGACACTAGGCAATACACAGCTAAAGGCAGTGGTGCTCAGTGGTGCCACAAAATGGAGAACTGCAAAAGTGAGATTTTTCAGAGCTCATTTAAAAATTACTGGAAATAGTATAGCCATTTCCTTTACCTGAATTTTTAAAAGCCCAACAGAAATTCCCTGGAAAGAGAACAACAGTGAAAGTAGTGATCATCATACAGCTGAATGACTTAATTGAAATCAGTGAAAATAATTCTAGAGTTAAGTGCTATTCAGCAAGAAAAATGGGCAGAATTGAACCCAAAGTGGCATCCTATCCAAAACCAGAGTGGTGGAACTGAGACTCCTCATCTGTTTCTAATATGAACCCCTCATGAGCTTTTATCAGCACTGCGAGAAGCCAAGAAGCAAGAACATCTTACTCCATTGCTTTTCCTTCCATTGCTTCTCAATGCCCTCCATAATTAGAACACTTCTAGAAATGCAGGTCATGTGAAAACTTCAAATGAAATAACAAAATGCCTGCTCTACTTACCTTAGCCCTTTAACAGAATACATACTCCTGAAAATTAATGATGTGTTAATACATCAGAAGGTTTTCAGGATTACAAAACATACCTAAACCACAAACAAACTCCAAGCTAGCATTACAGATGTATCAAGAGACCTAATTCACACAACAAGAAGCCCTGGAACAGCACTTTTTAAAATTCCAGTGAGATCAGTAATTATGTACTGGTGCACACAAAGGCTCAAGTGAGTCATCCCCAGGGTAGCCTCCCCACAAGCTGAAGAAATTAATTTCATCTTAAGATCCTATCAACCAAACTAAAGAGAAGAAAAAAATACGTCAAAGAAAACCAAAGCAGAAATAAACTCAAGCACACATACTAGATACAATAATTTATCATATGCACAATAAATGATATGTAACTGCAGATTGAAAACAGCTGCTTTACCCAGAGATTTGCCTACTGACACTTAGGAACCTGGAGAGGATTTTGGGGTCAGCAGAATACTACCACTTTGTAGTTTCTGTCTTCAAAGGACTGTACCTAATGAATCCTGATAAGATCCCAGTGAAACAGGACAGTATTATAGTTCATTTCATAGCTAGTTAAAATGACAACTGATCTGGAAAACTTGGGATCCCAAAAGCGATCATTTTGTGAACTTTTCTTTCATGCCTTCCATTTTCCTTTGCTTGCTCTCTTCGTTTGGGTCCAGAGAGAGAATATAGTGTTGCTGCAGCTAATTTTTGCCATCCTATGAAATCCACAGAACTGATATGAACTCAATCAGAACAGCTAGAACTATTAGAGCTAACCAAATGAGCAGGAAATGGCTGAAGTTAAGGGATTAAGCATACAGAAGGAAAGGGCTTTGCACTCTAGGCTGCAGAAAATGCACCCCTTCTCTTTTGAGATTACAAGTCATTTATCTTCTCTTGGAGCACCTCTTTCGGATAAATGGTGCTATCAGGGTAGCCTGCTCATGCCATTTCTAAACCAGTCTGGCAGTAAATTAAACCAGGATGTAAATTTGTCACTCTCAGCCCCTCAGAGAAGATCTACAGAGGGGTTAATTGCACTGTCATGCTTTCAAACCATTCCATTCTACAGGAGAAGGCATAAAACTTTCTGCATGCACCCTGGGCCAACCCAAGTGGGTTGCAGGTAGCAGGCAGTTAAACACACATTGATATTCACACGCTGATATTCACAGACATACGGGCAGTCTATTCTGATGGATCTAAATGAAACTAACTTGCAAAACTTAAGGTGTGTAAGGACTGGCCTGGGGGCTATGTGGGCTATCAGAATTATTAATTTTTGACTGTATTATTTATTTTGCAAGCTATGCTGAATGTCCCTTTATCAGCTTATGGATGCTACTTCCCCTTACAGAATTTGTTAATTAAACTCTAAGATATAACAGGCAGTACAGCATTACTGATTAATGCATGCATCAAATCCTCAACGAACTCCTGTCATCTCAAAGTTTCATGCCACTAAGAAATTTCTGTGCAATGCTGTCATACTGTCTCAGAACACTTTATTAGACAGATGCAAAAGCAAGTGATACTGTTTCTTCCATCTGTAATATTACCTTTGCATTAACTGCTCTGTATGGCTCTGAAAGGTGACAGTCATCAACATTGCAATTAGAATAATTATTTAAGCATTGATTGAAATTACTTTCCTTCCAAGATTTTACCACAACAACTCCATCTTCTTTTTGCTCTTTTTGGAGAAAAGTCTGGTGAAGCCATAGAAAGACACTCTCTCCTCGTTCACTGCCTTGGTGCAGTGCTGGGGGGTTACACACCACACAGCACGGTTCTGTTCCTCACTCCCTTCCCTCCCAAGGAACCTGCCACACACTGCAGAGAAGACCAAGGGGAGCAAGGGTCCAGCAGGGTCAGGCTGTGAAGAACAGAGCCCTGCACTCCGAGTCCTTCTCCACAGCATTTCCTGCTGCTGGGGAATCTGGTGACACTATAAGAAACAGTTATGAAAGCTTCAGATGATACTGCCCATCATAATGGGTCTCTCACCCAAAAAAACACAGAGTCTAAGCATACAAGAGACCAAGGGAATGCAAAAAGCACAAGCCACCAAATAGCAAAGCAGCTAGACACCTTTTTTCTTCTGAAAACTGGACACTTTTTTTTCCTAAAAAGCACTAAGAAATTTTTGGGTCCTATGGGACAGGAGAAATAAGATTTAACTGTGGAATTACATCTATAAATTTTACTTATGGCACCCTTTTCACACAACTAAAGCCCAGACGACAGAGTAATCCAGGAAAGTTTTAATTTTTAACTGATAATTTTCAAAGTACAGTGTCATGGACTACTACAGCAACTACATGGAAATAGCTCCATTTAAGCTGCTGAACTGTTAATCCAAATGGAACAGCATAAAATGTTCTTGGTTCTTTTATAAATTCCAGCAAACATTTTATACTAGCATATTTTCAAATATATATATAATTACTATTGGAGATGCTGTTTTGATTGTGAAAATGTAGCATTCAAAAATATTACCTGAGAAAATAAAAATATGCCCTCTAGTGTAAAAGTAGGTCCTTGCATGGAAGCTATATGGTAGCTCATATTGTTATAACTAAAATTACAAATCTAAACTTCCATTGGTTCTGTCTCCATATGGACTTTTAACCTGCTGAGCACTCACCAGCAGGTAGTTCAGAGGGTCTGATCCACAATGTTTGAAGACTTTGCTAACTTTCCAATAAAGTGTGGGTGTTTTCAAGCATTTTAATATAGAGTTCCTCTTTTCAAAAATGTAATTCTGAGTTTGAGGCCTAAGTACTGTGCAGTTTCCCAGAAAACATGAGCACCGAATCACTCAGTAAGTTTTGTAGTTGCCTGCAACAGAGCCAGGGGTTTGGAACTGCAAGGAGCAGTTTCAGGTGTCAGGAACAGCTTTGCAGGCATTCCCTCTGTAAGCAAGGAGTCTGGTCAGTGCAACATCTGGATCAGGAGAGACCGCATATCCATTTTTTTTAAGAGCTCAGCTTCCCCACAGTTACCATATACCATCTAGTGATACAAAAGGAAATTGCAATTGCTAATTCACTATTTTTAAAAATTAAAGACGAAGATGACAACTACATTTTTTTTATAGTTTGTTTTCCTTTCACTAAAATATAGTATGAGTGCACTACCTGCTACTTGTGATTAACTGTTTTTCCATATATCAAGAATCTTGTGACTCCAGATAGTTTTCAGGATTTCATTCCTAAAGATGTATGATTCTGCAAGAATTTCAGCTTCAATAAAGTTAAAATAAAGCCTGCCTTACAGCTACAGATGGACATTTTATGTGCAGTTATAAGTTACTGCGAACTCCTACAGATGTAAAACTTGGGGCTGCATTAAAAAAAAGATAACAAAATCTAACCTTGTAAATTTTGTAAACATCATGATTTTGAAGATCCCAAAATACTCTTCCTTTTTAATGAGTTTAGTTGCTCCCCTGGTTGATAGGGAAGAAGTCAAAGAGAAAGGGATTCAAGTGATGATGAGACCTAAAGCACAAGATTTACTTTTGGGAAAAGAAGGCTTTAATCCTGCAAACTCACTGCCTGGAAAACTAAAAGATTTAAACACACTGTATTGTAATGCAGTAACTGTTTTGTGGTGGGATTTTTCTGCTTGTCTGCATCACCATATGGATGACTTCAATTCCACTGCAACATATACTGTGATATGAATTTGACAGCTGGGATAATGGAAAAAGTCAATGTTTACTTATTGGCAGAAGAAAATGTTACCTTGCCTGCCAACTGGGGCAATAAAATAAATTTGTTTTGTATGCTGTGTGGAATTTTTTTAATGCCACTAAATGAAAACAAAAGAATCAGGATCTCTCCTTGGGAGTTCACAGACAGAACGGGTACAGATACAGCAAAAGTAACAGATTGAGAGAACTGAGAAAAAGAACTCGCCCTGAGCTCCTCTTCTCCCACTCCTCCTCCTCAGCATCATTCAGCTTCCTGTTTTTAAAGCAAAATAGGATTGTTCTCGTGACTAACCAGCACAATCCTTCCAAAACTGTTAAATAACAGCATTTTTGGCAGAAGGTATTACATATCTAGATTATGCAAGCAAAATACAGATATTCCATGAGGTACAGTAGTTCCATTTCCATACACCAATTTGGCCTTTAACTGACACTTTTTGTTCTGAATCTACAAAGAGCAACTGTAAATCAGTTTAGCTACAGTGCAGCAGGACTGTAAATGTAGATTGCTGAAACAGGCATAAACCTCAGCAGTTCCTAGAGAGTCAAAATGAAAAAAACACTTGCAAACCCAAAGGGGCTTTGGATTTCCATCAATCAGCTTGCATTTCATACATCATTGGCACAACTGCAATTGCATTTCAAGAGAGTTCAAGTGAATGTCATTTTGTCTCACTGACACCATCTTAAAACACTCATAGCACAAGGGATAAGCTTGTGTTTTGGACTGTGAAAAACTATAAATATTATTTGTAAAAAGAAGCAATCCTGGAAAATTTGTGTATCTTAGTTTTTGATGACAGTATGGCATTTATTACTTCAATGAAAATGGCACTGCAACATGGGAATCTCCTGCTGTAGGACAGCTTAGAGGAAAAGGAATGCAGGGAGTGATAAGCAACAGGGGGTTCAGAAAGCAATGCGCCACTCAAGCAAAATCAAGATTTGTCTTAAGTACTTTTACACATTGTAACTCTATTCTCAGCCCCTCTCAGGCTCCTTGCAAGGAACAGACAAGTGCAGGGCACTGCCAACTTTACACCTTCTCTGGACTTTACAGAGGGTTTGCTGAAGGTGTGGGAGCATGGAATTGGCACAATACCACACATCATCCACTCTTCTTCCAATAGTGTTAACTTGCAGCAGTTTAGAGGTTCTCCACACCAACTTACCAAACTGCTTTGATATGAACTTGACTCAAAACCACAGCAGAAGGAAACTGCTTTTGTCCCCTCACCTCAGCTGCAGCAAGGATTGAACTCTTGAGGAATATAAGACATTGGCACATCTGCAAAGGTTTACATAGTATCACATAGATTTTAAGAAGCAGAAAAAAATGTTTCACACATAGTGAATTAATAGTTCTCCACCATCACAGCAAAATATTAATAATGGGACTGTAGACACTTAGCAGAGAAAGTGGTATTCTTTAAGAAATAGTCTGGCGAATCTTGACTTTTCAAACCACTGTATTAATTAATAATTTAGTGGTGAGCAAAAGACATAAATTTCTCAGTCATGACATTGTAGACCACAATAAAATACACAAGGAGAAACATACAGACAACAGAAATGTGAAGCAAGTAGATGTAGAAAAGATACAATTAAGGTGGCTTCAATTGTAACAGACAGGTACAAAGTAATAGGCATAAAGAAAGCCATCAGTGGAATGAATAGGTTGTTTCCATGCCAAAAACAGAAACACAAAAAAAGATGTTTAAACAATACCTGTTCTGACTGAAATAGGAGCTGATAATATGGATTGATAACCATGTACGGAATATTTTTGATGTTATATTACTAGAACTGATCCCCTTATTGTAATCTATCCAGCTAGATACCCCTTCATGCTCCTTATTCCCTTAATAAGGTGCAATGCATTGAATTCTTTGGTTACTATCTTTGGTACTGTCTGATATTCCTTTGATTGCCATGCCTGCTCCATAACTCATGGAGTGTAAAATAAAATCTTTCATTCACAAGCACATTTTCTCAGTCCATCTGCAGCTGCAGTGAAACTCACAAGCCTATCCATACACAGCCACAGACTTCTTTTTTTACTAACTACAGTCTTCCCAAGGTGTTGCCTTTCTTACAAAGCTGCACACAGTCAGAGTAGCTTTGCCTGAACTCTTTAGATCCCATAAGAGCACAAGCCTGCTTTCTTTTTTTAGGTCATATTCTAACAGAAACTGACAGGAATTTGGCCTCAATAGCTTCCACAGGATCAAGGTCTGGTTCAGTAAAGGATTAAGGCTATTGCTGCTGAGCGCACACTGCCAGTAAGAGACCTTTGCTTTTCCCTAATCTCTATTCTTTGACTCAGCCTCACACAGAACTATCTAAATAGAATATAAGTTACCAGGTAAATGTTGTCCTTGGATGCAAACATATCATATTTGTTAAAACCAGTGCAAATTTTGGTTAGGCTTTTCTGAACTTTTAGAAAATAATGAGTGATTTAATGAAATGCATTTCTTTGTAGGCAGTTTGTGGTAATTGGGAGTGGGGCTGTGGCTGAGCCTCATCCCCAATGGGCTACAGCTGTGAAAAGCAGGTGAGCAGCATTGACAGCAATGAGACCTGGAGTGCCCAGGTGCAATGAGCAATCACGAGGGAACAGAGGGCACACAGGTGCAATGCATGAACATGAGGGGTATAAAAGGTTGGGCTAAAGAACAAGAAGGGCAGTTACTTCCAGCCTTCTGAGGTATTATGATGTTATGCTGTATGGGTAGATACCTAAAGTTGTATGGTATTACTTTGTATGGGTGAATATTAAAGCTTTCTGAAATTGTATGGTGATATTTACTCTGTATATTGTGGCTATCTAGACTGCAACATTTCTTTTGATATTCCTGATTACACTTAGAATTTAGTATTTTTAGAGTTGTCATCTCTTATGTTTTCTGATGCTTGTGATTTCCATGGGTTTAAAAATCAAAAAGAGGAGCCAAAGAGTAGCTTTAGTTTTAACAAGCCCTTGGGTAGACAGTTTGCGCCTTGAAGCATTTAGTTTTCCATTTAGGTGCAATGAGTACCTGGACACACAGTCCCTTTCCCCATCTAAATA
The DNA here is from genome assembly GCA_024865655.1 of Emberiza elegans. NCBI lineage: Eukaryota > Metazoa > Chordata > Aves > Passeriformes > Fringillidae > Emberiza > Emberiza elegans. Next base: position 11,114,272 of record JALJVW010000175.1, on the reverse strand, counting down.
CCATTCAAGCCTAAATGATGTGTGGATTATTGTTTCCCATCCTGCTTTATTAAAATATTAATACAGCAGGCTTCTCAATTGACAACAGCAGGTGGCACAGGTCTCCTCCCTGCACCTCACCTACAGGAGCAGCTCAGCTTTGGGATAATCTGATGCCCCAAAATTACACTGGGTCTTGCTGAGGTCCATCTCCACATATGGGTGACTGCCAAAACAGCCAAACCTCCACAGCCACCCAAGCATGGCCAGACAATGCACAGAAGCATGAGGCAGGTGCTTGACTATCAAGCCACCTAAATTCTCAGGCAAAAAATGAGCTGCAGAATATGCTCCTGGAAAGGCCAGCAGCTCTTTGTACCTCCTGCTGAATCCACTACCTGGCCTCATCTGTGGGAACAAGGGCAACTGCAACCTGCCTTCACATTAATCAAGCATGACAGAGCTGTGCAGGTTCATCTTCCCCAGCACTGCCACCAGGCACTTGAACAATGAATCCCAAGGAAGTATGCCTGCCTACTTTTTCTGGTCAGAGAGCTCCAGGGAATACACACACTGAGGCTCCCTTTCATCTCTGGTGTATTTAGTTTATATGGCAAGGTTTTGGTAGTGGCAGGGGCTTGGGGAGGGGGCTACAGTGAGAAGCCCCCAGGAGGCTCCCCTGTGTCCGACAGAGCCAATGCCAGACAGCTCCAGGATGGACCCAAGGTTCAGCCTGTCAGTGACAGGGGTAGTGCCTGTGGGCTAACAGATTTAAGGGGAAAAAGTCTGCACAGCAACTTCAGTTGAAGACTGGAATGAGAGTGAGAGCAACTCTGCAGACCCCAAAACCAATGAAGGAGAAGGAGGAGCTGCTCCAGGCACAGGAGCAGAGATCCCTCTGCAGCCCCTGGTGCAGACCACGGTGAGGAGCTGTGCCCCTGCAGCCCAGGGAGGGCCATGGGGGAGCAGGGATCCACCACAGCCCATGCAGGACCCCAGGGCAGAGCAGGTGGGTGCCCAAAGGAGGCTGTGACCCTGTGGGAAGCCTGTGCTGGAGCAGGCTCCTGTAAGGATCTGTGGCTCCATGGAGAGAGGAGCCCACACCAGAGCAGGTTTGCTGGCAGGACTTGGGACCCTGAGGGGGCACCCACTGGAAATGGCAGCTCCTGAAGGACTGCGTCCCAAAAATCAAGAGGTGGGAAGCCAAAAATCAGCTTGGAAAAAAGGAAGGCAAGGGTTGTGGTTTTAGATTTGGTTTTATTTCTCATGACCCTGCTCTGATTTGACTGGTATTAAATTCATTTCCCCACGTCAAGATTCCTTTGCCCATGACGGCAATTCGTGAGTGATCTCATCCTGACCTGATCTCGACCCACGAGCCTCTCGTTATACCGTCCCTCCCCTGCCCAGCTGCGGAGGGCAGTGCCAGGGCAGCTTTAAGAGGGCACCTGGCGTCCAGCCACGGTCAGCCCACCAGAAGGCGGAACGACTTGGGCAGTGGGGCAGCGAAAGGGACCCCCATGTGTGGAGGCGGGGCCCTCCCGAGCGCAGGGCACCCGCCGGGGCCGCAGCCGCCGGGCCTTTCCACTTCCCTTCAGCCCGGGTGCGGCCCGAGCCGCGCGAGGCCGCCATGACACCGCCATGGCACCGCCGCGGGGGCGGGGCGCGGCCTCCCCGCAGCATCACGCGCGCGGCCCCGCCCCCGCCGCGGCGGCGTCACAGTGGCGCGTTCGGCCGCCCCGGCCCGCGCGTGACGTCGGCGCGTCCCGCGGTCCCGGCGGCGGGGCCGGAGGGAGCGGCAGGTGGCGGCGGGCGGAGCGCAGCGCAGCGGGCCCGAGCGGAGCTGAGCCGAGCGGCGCGGGCCGGCCCGGCGGGTGAGTCCCCGCGCCGCCGCGGGCGCGCCCGAGCTGGAGCGGTCGGGGGGAGGCGGTGGCGGCGGTCTCGGCCACCAAAGGCCGCTCCGACAGCGCCCCCTGCGCGGCCGCCCGGTGTCGAGGCGGTGCTGCCTCCTCTCGCCCCTCCGCCGCCGGCCGAGCTGGAGCGGGCGCCGCGGCCTCCCCGCGCGGGTGAGTGCCCTGAACAGAAGGCCGGCTGAGCCGAGTGGAGCGGAGCGAGGGGCGGCCGCCCGGCGGGCAGAGCCCTGCCCGGTATTGTTTTGGCGGCGGGGCGGGTGGGGGGTGTCACTCGGCGCCGCCCCGCCCGCGGGGTCACGTGCCGGGGCCGGGGCGGAGCCCTGTCGGGAGCCCTTCCCAAGGCCCCGCGCCGAGAGGCTGGGAGGAAGAGCCGGGACCGCCGGCAAAACCTCCCGGTTCCTCCTGCCAGCCAGGCCCCCTTCCGCGGAGCCGTGTCCCTGCAGGAGGCGGTGCCCCCACGCCGGTGCGGAGCGAGGTGCGCGCAGAGTGCCTGACCGGGCCCGGGCTTAGGCTGGACTCGATGGCCGGAGGTCTCTTCCAACCGTATCGGTTCTGTGGTTCCGTGAGTCGGGGGTTTCGTTGTGCCGGGCAGTAAAATAGGTCAGGAGCATGAGCCGTGGCGGCGTCACGCGTGGCGGAATGCCCTGGCCGAGGCATCGCAGCGCTCCGATTCCCAGGGCGATGTGCAGCGCTCCAGTGTGGGTGGCGTGGCCCCTGCGGTGTCCCCGCTGTGCCCGGCCGGCCTCGGTCACTGCCGCCGGCGGCGTCAGCGGAGCGGCACGGGCGGGCACGGGAGCGCAGCGCGCAGCACCCAGACTGAAGTAACTAAATGTTCCTGAGGGAAGTGCTTTTGTTTCTTTGTGCTTGACCGCCTCGGCTCAAGTGTTTGCTTTGCATCCCTTCGGAATGTTGAAAGGGGACGTGAAATGTTAAAATGGGTCCCGTTTTCGGCGCGGTACGTGTTGCCGCCTCTGAAAAACCTCAGCTAAATGCGAGGCTTTCGTACGAATAAGACGATCGGAATGGTGAAATAGTTAAACTGAAACTGGGGGGTTTAATCTTAGTACAGCTTTTCAGTGATATGCCTGAGAAACGCTGCAGGTTTTGTTACTGGTGTGTAATATACAGTTATGTATTAACAATTACAAGGAGGTATAGGGAGCAGAGTTTTAAAACGTTTTGCGTCTGTCAGGTTTGTAATACTAAAAATCCGATCCTTCTTGCTTTGTTAGCTGCTGCCTCTGAACGGTGGGCTACTCAAAAATAGATTCTGAAGCATCTCTAGAAATGCGGTACCAAAAATTACAGCGTGAAATAGTAGTGAAGACATGCTGAAATCTGAATCTTCATTTGGTAATTTGGAATAAATCTTAAATATTGAACGTTTTTGCAAGAACTTGCTTTATAGTCTTGTGTGTTTAATACTGTAGTTTCTTTCCAAGTCTGATGAAGTGCCAATTGTTTAAATTGCTATAATACAAAATCTGTGGTGAGTGAAAAAAAAGTTTGTTCTTGTTTCCTTCAGAATATATTGCATCAATTTAGATGTAATTGAATTGTCATTTATTTAAAGAGCTGGAACTGCAGTATTTTTATAGCCTATTGAATAGTGAGCCCCTGGAAAAAACCTCATATTGAAATAGATTTTTTTCCTCTCTTCTGTGCATCTTAATCAAGTCTATATCCACATATACACAGAGATATCCCTGTACTTATTTGAGTTTCTGAAGCATTGGTAACTTAAGATGAGCTGGTTTCTGCTTCATTTTTGGCACACTTTTGCTTTTGAGTGAGAAATCAACATTTTTCTTAGTTAAATAGATTGAAATAGGATTTATGCTCAAAATTCAAGGTCAGTGCTCCAGTTATAGCATAGGGAACAACCTCATTTTCAATACATGTAGCATTTTAATACTGGAATGGCGGACTGTTCTGCACTTGACTATTCTTCTATGATTCAATTCCAAGTGTAGATATAAGTGTTGGGGTTTACTAATATGCAATAGCCGATGATAAGGAATGACAGGCAACCTGAAGCCTCATCGCAATCAGTGATTCCTGAGAATATTCCAAGTTTAAGAAACAGATAGAAAAAAGCAGGCAAGCGCAGGAAACAGTGAAGTTACTTATCTGTGGTGCTATCCAGTACCAGGGACAGTTTTGAACATATCTGATGAGACTCAGTACCTTGAGCTGGTAGTGTATTGGCACTAGCAGACTGTCAGACGGGAGAGTGATTTTTCTTATTAAATAAAACAACTACCTTCTTTCTTCCCACACTGTCTGGCTCATGGTTACTTGTGGGGAAGGGCAAAATTCCGGGGATCATTTTCCCCTCCTACCCACCAATTGAGTTAAAAATTGGGGAGCTTGATGGAAAAAAAATCCAAGTATTTAATTACAGAAGGGAATTTATTCTTGTGAAAGAATACTGTAACTCTGCTGAGTTTTCAAGGGAGGAAATGATGAATTTGTGATAGCTATTTTAAAATAATCTGTATGGAGTTGCAGTATTCCTAGATTTCTATTATTTGAAGTAGGACTCAATAATAGGCTGATGTTTGTTGAATTCACCAGTGTTGCAGTTGTGTGTTTTTAGAAAGCTAAGCTTTTACTTAGAGAGGAAGCTTAAGACTATAGGTAACTCTTCATCAATATGTAGGAGCTGGCTTCCTAAATATGTATGCTTCTGATTTTGGTTTCAGTGGGTTGGTTAGTTGTTAGTTGGGGTGAGGGTTTGTAATTGTTGATGGTCTTTTTTTTCCTAAAGGAATAAAGGTGGAAAAATTGTGCTGAGCCTGATAATTTACTGGGTCTTATAATTTAACGAGCACAGTTGGCTGAACTGACTAGAAATGGTTTCATTCTATCTTGACCTAGTAAAAGCTTAATATTGTTCTTAAGGAGAGCCTGAAGTCATTTTGGGAGATAGGTCTGGTAGGAAGTCCACCACTTCATATTCTTAAAGCGTGGAAGAAGTGGACATGACTTCTCCCAGTAAGCATCCTGAGAGACTTTCAAGGGGACAAAGAGAACAGTTCCATGCTGGCTGAGCCTCAGTTTGGATGGGGATGGTCCTGATCAGTGACACTGTCCTTCTGTCTGTTGCATCTTTTAAGTTTCAAAATCAGTATGTGATAGGATCGAGGCATTTAGGAAGGGATATCTGCAGGTTGCTGCAGATAGCATAACTCCTCATAGTACAGGAAAAAGAGAAAATAAATTGCTAAGTATAGAACACAGCCCTTACCTAGGTGACTTCAAAGGAGGAGTCATCATCCAAGAAGGGGCGTGTGTGTAACCACAAGTGTTTGTCAGTCCATTTAGTAGAATTTTCAGTACTGGCTTATTAAATAAGTAGCAATGACATGAAATATAGAGGTTATTTGATGTCAGTGTGTGAACTAGTTCTTTTCAAGACCTTTGCTGCAATTGGAAGGTTGCCTTATCACAATCCTGTAATTATGCCTTCCTTGGATTCTTCTAGGTATAATTACATATCTTGAATATGTGTATGCAATTTTATTTACTAAGAAATCTCTGAGAACGGACCCAGCCTTTTTCTGCCATCTCCACATAGCATTTGGTTTTATGATGTGCTACCTCTAGTAGTGCATTATGAGAGGGAGTAGATAAAAGGCTTCAGGTGATACCTATTGAAGTAACAGAAAGCCAGCTCCAAGATGAAGGACTGAATACCACACCCAGAGCATCAAGCTTGTTGCAGCTGTCTCTTTGATCATAGGAAATATAGTATCTTGTCTCAGTGGATTAGTAGAGCCACAATTCGAACGCAACTGCCACGCTTGGTTTCAGATTTATGTGTGAAGAAAGGAAATCTGCTAGAACTATGAGGGGAGAAAAGGTGTGGATCGGCTTGTTAATTTTTGCATTTTTCCTTTGGAGCTCATTCTAAAAATAGCTGTACAGAATGTTACATGGAGCTCAGCTATAAAGAAAATAACATATTTGAGTAATGCTTCACGCACTGAAGTCATCTGAACACTCTGATATTAATGATAAATATTCGATCATTTGATGAAGGGCAGTAGCACAGAACACTGTAGTGCTCCACCTTCTTTCAGGGACTTGTCACTTCCTGACTTTACTTGACTCTTACATGTCTGCTGTGCACTGTATTTATGCTGAAATGATTCTTTCCTTGAACAAATTGAAATCAAAGAGGTGACATTCTCAGGTCTACTTCAAGTCATTCCTATATATAATGTTCTGCAGCAACTGGAAACTGTAGTTCAAGATGTTTGACAATCATCCAGAAAGCTACAGACCAAAAGGAAGAGGTGATTCTGTGGCTCATCTGTCTTTTTACAGAGGATTCACTGAAGGTGGTTCTCTTAGATCAAGACTTTCATGATTAGGTTGTGAGAATGCAAGAGTGATGGTCTTTCTTCCCCTTCTGAGTTTGTAGATTCCTGCTGTAGGAACTTTTAAGGTATTTGTTAGGCACTTAGTGGCACTTAGTGATTATTAGGTTTGTGTGAAGTGACTAGGCTCATATTCTGGTTGGTGGCATTCACCAAATATATTGTGACTGACATCATCTCCTAGCCTAAAGAGGGATATATTACCTCTGAGGTGTGGAGACTGAGTTGCATCCTTGTCCTCTTTTTTAGAGACTCTTTCCATTGTTGAACCTTGGAGCCCATCAGAACATTTTAAAGAAATAGAGGAAGGTCCTAATTAATTTTTGTTGTTTATTTACCTTGGTAGGTATCAAATATAGGTCATAGAGTTTGTTTATAAGCTGGTATGAGGACATATAATTGTAGGTTTATAAAGAAGAAAGTGCTGAATGTTCTGAGGTTCATTCATTAATGATGCAATGATCTCTGTAAAAGAGGATGAGGATTCAAAGCTCTCAGCCTTGAAATACAAAGAGGCAGATTTCTGATTGAAATATGGGGAAGACTTGGGAGAAATCAGCTGTTTGTGCACACTGCTGTTTCATTAAGCATCTGATACTAGTCTGTGTCAGGATAACACACTGAGCTAGATGGTCCTTTGGGATGTTATCATACAGATAGTTTTATAAAAAGCTTTAGGAAGCCATTTTGACTTTCTAAATTTCCTAAATATAAGGGATCATTTATCAGAGGTTAAATTTGCATAAACACAACATGCTCCAAACTTTGGTCTTTTATTCCTTTTGTGAGGTCACTATTTCGAAATGAGCAGTTAACTTACTATAGTAAAAATAATTTCCTTTTATAATGCCTTTAAAAAGATGATTTTTCTTGAGCCTGATACTAAAATAAAAACTGTGGATCAAAATTGATGGTTACGAAAAATGAAACAGAAGTCCAGCGATAGTTTTATTGAAAATAACATACATCAAGTAAATAAAAGCATTGTAATTTCCTTTCTGTAACAGAACCATAGCATTGTACTTTGCTTGCTTGTGCCTCTGGACAACATTGTAATGGTGGTATTATTTGCTTTCTGTTAGTTCACAGAGGAGCTGAAACGCTGTAGTGTACCACTGAGCAGGACAAGTCAGGAATGAGTCAGACTTGGGAAGGAGGACCTGCCATCCTAGCTGGAGACGTCTGAAGAGAGGACATTTCACTTTTGTGGCATGCTTCAGTAGAAATTACTAAGAAAAAGTAAGCTGTTGTTTTGTTAATGAACTTAAACATGTCAGCTCCTTGATAGACTGCTTAGTTGCAGTTATAATTTGACCTGGAATTTGAAGTGGTTTTGTGGGAATTTACATTTTCTTCCATTGCAGTCCAAGAAGGCCTGGGGTCTTTTCATGTAGTTGTTACACATCACTTCTTCCATACTTCATGTACTGATGAAAGACCCATAGCTTAGAAATTAACTGTATTATTTAATATTACAAGTAAAAACCAGAAGAGGTGGGATCTCACAAGATTTTGGACTAATTCCATACTGTCTTCTGTCAGTTTTAGGCTGTACTTGTTAAAATGCAGAGTCCGGGTTCTTTTTGGTCCCTTATTTGTACCTGAATTGAGACTCTAAATACTTAAAATAAAATTATTTTTAGAATAATTCCTTGAGCTTAGTTAATTCTTAGTCAAGTAGTCACTAGTCAAGAATATGATTTTCCATGATGCCAGGAGTGTTTTAAAGGGAACCCAATCCCCAAAAAATTGAGCTTTCTTATTTGATAACAGTTCTGATATAAAGCCTGTTTTGATTGAACCTTGCTACAAAATATTACTTTTAATTTCAGGAAAAATACTGTGTGGTCAGTTTTGTTTAATTCTTAGTACCATGAAGTTGTAGTGGAAGTGCTTCCACAGCCATAACATAGCAGAATAGCAGTCCAAGATGTTTGTCCTCAGTTCTGAAGGATTACTTCTTCAGTAAAAATCTACATGTATGTCCTCCTACCAGCTTATAAACAAACTCCATGACCTAGATTTGGTATTAAGAAGGTAAATTTAAAAAAAAAATAGAATCATGCTTTAAAAACAAAAAGTGAGACAGAATCTGTGTAGTTGATATAAATCTTCAAGTGCATAATTGTCCTGCATTCTGAGCACATGCAACTGCAGTTGTGCTTACCGTATCAGAGTTTTATGTTCCTGCGTAGCACTTCTAGAGATAGGGGTTTGCTCCTCCAGCTCTATTCATTTTATACATAACATTTTCCTTGGAGCTTGTTAAAAATCAAATAGGAATTTCAAGAAAAAGCATTTACTCCTTTTCATATCCTGCATTATTATCTTGATCTAGTAAGGGACCCCAAAGATCCCTCAAATTAATGGATGACCTATTGAGCACAGTTCAAATGTTAGCATTTTTTGCTTTCACTGAAACAAGTGAGAACTTTTAATCCTTCTTTTAGTTTACCTCAGGGTAAACTCTCTTTAGTTTAGCTCAGGATATCACAATTTGGTTTGTCAAAATGCATTGCCTTTTTGATCCCTGTATTGCGTTCTAATCACCTCCAAAATCTTAATTATGATAGGTGACTTGTGTAGAAGTTACTTACCTACAGGTTGTTTTAATCTTTTCTTTCACTCTGAAAAGGATAATTTTATAAAGGATATTCAGGGAGAAGCATCCTTTTGTAAAACTGTAGCATGGAAGTCAAAATCTCTGCTGCTGTGCTTTTTTGCATTGTACTATGTCATGGTGGGGGCACTTGAAAATTAAGATCCTTTCCCTCAACCATGGTTAGCAAAAATCAATCAATAAATGGATTTCTCTTCCAGCTCTTCTGTTGTGAAATGATGGTTGGGTTGTGTTTGTGGCATTCTGAAATCTCAACAGACTTTGTTCTCCCTTTTTCTAATAAGTTTCTTGATATAAACTCCTACATTTGCTATAAAAATCTGTCACAAAATACATCCTCAGAAGTGTGAGGCTTCCAAAAAGCAACTTGTTCACAGCATTGTTAGAATGGATCTCACAGATGTGTGCTGTGCTGTAAAATCACAGTTGCCAGCTGGTAGGTAATGCTGTGTGTGTATCTGGCATGCTGATTTAAGAACTGTTATGCAGATTGGTTATTAATCTCAGAGAAAGAAATTCAGATATGAAACTGAAATGTAGATGGATACAATTTTGTGCTGCTTGAGGAAAAAGTATTTGAGCTGTAGAGCTTTTAAAAGAATTATTTGATAAAAAAAAGATTAAAGAGGCATCGGTCTTTGAAGAGGAAATTTTAGTGATAGAAGGGAACAGACAGCATACAAAAATGTTTTAAGTAAATAGCACTGATATATTATTGTAAAGATAAATATAGATACTGAAGCATAGGTTTTTGTTTAATCCCAGCATATATCAGTGGAAGCTTTTACAGTAATACTAGGCATTTTCTCTTGAGGTTACACATTTTGTTAGAAATGTGTATAACATTAGAACAGGCTGTCCAGGGAGCCTGTGGTATTTCCATCCTTGTGGATTTCAAAAAAAAAACAGCTAGAAAAAGCCACAGCTGGTGTCATCTTGTATTGGTTTTGGTGCCATGTAGAGCAGGAGACTGGGCCAGGTGAGTCTAAAGGTCCTTTTTGGCCCACATGCTAGTGGTAGTTTTGCATGAACTATTCCTCGCTGCCCATACAACAAAGACTACTTTCACTGAAAGGCTGTTTTGTTGAATATCAGTCTTGAAGTTTCTTGGGGATTTTAAATAAAAAAAGGCACCTTTTTAGGCCCCATTCCCCAAAGCCTATTCTCCTCCCTCATTTGGTATCTGGTATTTGGTTTTGATTGTTAATAAATAAAAGAAAAATTACCATGAAACAGACCATGAAAGATTGCCATGGCAAAAATGTAGTTGAGAAGGCATTTGCATATTTAGGCTAGAATTTTTCAACTGCTTAAATCCTGCACAATACCAAAGTGATGCAGTTTTGCATTCCCCATTCTCTTACAGTTACAAAATCATCTTTAATAATAAAATAAGATATGGCCAGAAAAAGTAAAGGCAATTAGTTCACAAGCCAGTCAAATCAGAGTTGTGTGTCTTCTACAATACACTGCTGCTGCTGGTCTGCAGTGATTCCTTTCGAGAGATACTCGTATATCAGGGAGTTCATTTGATGTTTAAGAAAAAGGAGTCCAAGGTATCTTCTGAGACAGCCACCTCAGTTTTCAGATCCGGTTCTTTCTGCATCCCTGTGGTTGTTCTGAGCTCAGTTTGAGGGTAGTGTACCTTGGTGGAAGGGAGCTGAGAAACAGAGTGGGGGAACTCTTCAGCTGCGTGCTGCTCTCAGGCTTATTTTTCATTGTGTAAACCTAGTCTGAGATACTGTTCAGGAAGTCCCTTAATCGAACAGATGATCACCTGTAGTCTGAAGAGAGATTGTTTCAGTTCAATTTGCAGCTACGTCACCTCTTGAGGAAAGAACCAAAATTTCTTTAAATTTCCTGAGGAGGTACCAAAGTAACTGGTTGGCTGAAGGTCCATTAATCAACTCTGCTTCAGGGAATGAACAGAGGGAATTCCAAAGTTTGTTTTCTGACTTAGTATGTTAACATGCTGCAAATTAAACAGATAAAAGGTTGGTGATCAGCAAAAGAAATCTCCATGTAGTCCATCATCTCAGGAAACAGTAACTTGTCTTAATTTGAAGTAAACATCTCATTGTGTGGATTGTTCAGGTGAAATGTGATGCAAAGTGCTAGTTTAAGTTGACAGAATAAACTGATTTAAATTTCTTTGATCCTCTGCAGGATGGCTGGCTGTGGCGAAATAGATCATTCGATCAACATGCTTCCCACAAATAGGAAGACAAATGAGTCATGTACCAATGCAGCACCTTCCCTGCAAGTCCCTGAATGTGCTATCTGTCTGCAAACGTGTGTCCATCCAGTAAGTCTGCCCTGTAAACATGTTTTCTGCTATCTGTGTGTTAAGGGCGCTTCTTGGCTTGGGAAACGATGTGCACTCTGCCGGCAGGAGATTCCTGAGGATTTCCTTGACAAGCCAACCTTACTGTCACCTGAAGAACTCAAAGCAGCAAGCAGAGGCAATGGAGAATATGCTTGGTACTATGAAGGTAGAAATGGCTGGTGGCAGTATGATGAACGTACCAGCAGAGAGCTGGAAGATGCCTTTTCCAAGGGTAAAAAGAGCACTGAAATGCTAATTGCTGGTTTTTTATATGTGGCAGACCTTGAGAATATGGTTCAGTATAGGAGAAATGAGCATGGACGTCGCAGAAAAATAAAACGGGACATAATAGATATACCAAAGAAGGGAGTGGCTGGGCTGAGGCTGGACTGTGACACCAACACTGTCAACCTGGCACGAGAGAGCTCCGCTGACGGTGCGGACAGCACACTGACTCCAGGGGCTGCAGCTGTGCAGCCTCTAGCATCCATTTCTGTGAGGCCCCTACCTGCACTAGATGGTCAGCTTGTGAGCCCTTCGACACCGTCACCTGACGCAAGCAATTCTCTAGAGAACTCTTTTGCCCAGTTGCAAATAAATGGAGACAGTATGGCTGAAAGGAGTCACAGGGGAGAGGGAGAAGAAGACCACGAATCATCATCTTCTGGTAGGGTGCCGGCCCCCGACACCTCTGTGGAGGAGACCGAATCGGATGCCAGCAGTGACAGCGAGGATGTGTCTGCCCACCTTCAGCAACACCTGTCCTCTGGTCAGCAGAGACACTTGAGTGCTGGTGCAAGCCAGGCAGGAGCAGATAGACCAGGGGCAGGGGGTGGGGTGGCAAACACGAGTGTAAGATCTAGAAGGCCAGATGGACAGTGCACAGTCACTGAAGTTTAAATCTAGAGCCATGCGAAAAAAAATACTCAGTTGTAATTTTCTGTAAATTTTCTGTCCACATTGGCATTGCACTCAAACCTAGCAGCGTGTGTGGTGGGAGGGTGGGGTGAAGGGGAGAAAACAGATTTGGCCTGTTTTAACTTAAGTCTCTTAACATGTCTCAGCTGGAAGACTCTTTACTCTAGGAAACTGGGTTGTCCTGTTAATGGTTTGAAAGCTGTTTAGCAATGCCCAGTTTTCTTGAAAATGTCTTGTGTTTATTTTGTAGCATTTTCCCCTTGAAGATACTCTATCCCTTTTTGGCCAATGTATATCTACTGTACAACTTGAATTGTCTTCATTATCTGACTGTTGCATTAAGTGTCTTACTACTTTCTGCATGGATTGATGTATGAAAAGAACACTAAAGCTATGTGGAATCAGGCAAGGTGTTGGGTGTGAGCAGGATGCTTAATTTAATGTGAGAAAATAGATGTGAGTTTGGAGTTAAAATGTGTTTTTACTAGACAAGAGCAATCATTTACCTTCTTTCAATGGAAATGTAAAAATGCTGTTAACTTGTGTTGCAAATCCTTACCTTTACACTCTCCATGGCTTTTTCACTGGCTTTGCCATCTAGTCCTTGTAGTTTTGTTTATTGAGATCTTTCTTGATCTGTCTTGTTTTGTTACAGAATTTATAATTTAATAAAACTACATTTTATCAGTAACAATTTCAGATACGTTTCCAGTTTAATTGAACTTCACTGAAGTAATTTCAAAGAAAATGACCATAAAACAGCTTACCATATTTACCAGAAGGGAGGACTAGTTCTGAGTGGTATCCTGACATCCTTGCATCCCTGACTGGCTGTCAAACACAACGCTGTAGGCATCTCATCTTTTACTGAACAATCTTGAGTTGCAGGCTTAATACTCACACAGACATCTGAAGAGCTGATTAACTCACTTCACTGTTGATGACAGGCAGAATTATCACACAGAGCCTTATTTTAACAGCAGAAATGTTGATAAAAGAGGGTAAGTTATTAAAGTTGACCCTATAACAAAGGACATGGGATATTATGGCTGTTCATCTGTTAACAGAAAAACTATGGTGGCAGCACAGGAATTGTAGTTTTGTGCTTGTATTAGTGTAGGAGCTGCATTTCAACAGACTTCTGAATGTTAGAAGCCAGATCTTGAGAAACACAGCTTGTCTTTTATCTCTCTGGCAGTTCTTTAACATTTTTTCAGACTGAGAAACAGCATTAGTTGATTCTGGACTTTATTTTATAGTAAAGCTAATTGAACTCTAATTCTTAGTGTCTGTATCTCAGAATAGAAAGGGACAGTAGCTGATAAGACAGAAGTTGCTTTAAGGAAACAACCATTTGAAGGGAATTAAAAGGCTGATTTTAAAAATGGTGGACTTAAACATCTTATAATGTTCTTACTGTAATGATGGATGATGTGTCTGATCTTGGACAAAGTTGTGCCCCTCCTCTGCTGCCTACAGGCGAGATCAGTGGATCACCGAAGTGCAGGTGAGACTAGGATGGAATAAGGAAGATTTCCTCCATTCTCAGTTAAGAATAAGTGCTCTTTATCACAGATTTTCACAATCATCTTCCAGTCCCATAAGGAAATATGCCAATTACTTCAGGAAGGAAACTGGATGGAATGCTAGTATGCAGTGGCTCTAACCAAAGTATGACTTTGTACTGCAAAAGCCTTCACTAAGAACACTACTATGTGCACAAATTTCATGTGAGAGTATGGGTTGAAAAAAGCAAGAAAGAAAATAGAGGAACAGGACTTCATGCTTCAGGATTTACAGCCCAAACAGTCTACAAATAATTCTATCAGTGATTATCCTTGGGGCTTTTGACCCAAGTAGAGAGTTCAGCCTCACACCTGTGATGCTTCTTTTGGCTCCTGCTGGCTGACTGCAGCTGTGAAACACTAAAATTAGTTAAAGTAAGGCTGGTGAGACCTTAATAGCCAGCCGTCAGAGTAGCAAATACACTCCCCAGATCAAACTAGGGGAAAGCAGTAACTGATAATTCCCATCTTACATTTCAACCATTACTTTCAGTAGGAAATGTGTTAGCTGTCCATTTTAGCAAAGCCACAGCCACACTGCATTATGTGGTTGACTGTAATTCCATGCACTAAATGATTTTCAACTTGTGCAGCATAGCCAGAGAAATGCACAGTGGAGCAGAAGGGAAAATGAGAAAGGAAATTTAAATACTATAAAATCTATAGCATTTCATCATTTCCAGAACAAATAACCACAGATAGAGGAATCCTATTTCATGCCTAAAAAAAAAATAAATCACATAGGGACCCAAGCATTCTGCAAGAACACCTTGCTTATCTAGAATTGACCATTTGGTAAATATATTTCTATCAGCTGCAAATAAGATAGAAGTATCTGTATCCAGTGATCTCCAGTATCCAACCTTTACAGGCTTGGTACGGAATCCACACTCCCATTAAACCCTTGGGTTGGCCCAGTACACAGAAGAAAAACAAGACAGACATTTCACAATATAATAGGAAGCTTAGTTTGCTGAGGAGGAAGCTGGCAAACTAGCCTCTAGGAAATACAAAAGCTGGCATGCTATTTAATTAGGAGACTGGGACTATCAATTTTGATGTTTCTAATTTATTTTGCGCATTTAGTGCTTGTTTGTTTTTAAACTATTTCAGAAGGGAAAAACACCCCTGAGATGAAGCTTGACATCTTTAACAGTTGTAAAGAAAATACAAACATTTAAAAACTGCTGGTTAAAGATATTTGCCACTTTAAGATGGTAAGAAAATATTCTGTGAAATAAAGCATTTAGCTTTCAAATGGGTAAAATGGGATTCCATTTCATCTCAGTCTGGAACTTTCATCCTAGCACTCACGGTAATTCAGCTGGGCTGGTATTTGTAGGAAGGGCTCTACTTACTTTTAGAGTAAGAAAATATGGTATAAGACTACTCACAAAATTGTTGATCACAACCTGTAATGTTCTTCATAATGTCCTGTACCTATGCTTGGTATATTTATGATACCAGCAATATAGGTTTCCATGACCCTCTCTGGAATGGTTCTGAATGTGTCTTGGTGTGTAATAGTTAATTATTTGTCCTGTTTTCTTAGAAGCAAACATTGGCCTTTGATACAAATCAGAGAGGGTGGCTGGGGAAATACATTTGCTGAAATGAGAATTAAGCTCATTGTCTATAAATCAAAATGGAAAGAGATTCCCCAGAGGTGTACTTACCATTCACTAACTGCCAGCACAGATCTGGTTCAAAATGTGAAAGAAACCAGATTCTGCTTTTGTCCTACAATTTCTTCCCTCTCAAATTTCTATAACCCAGTACACAGAATACACTTAGGAGCCTAATATGCCAGAGAAAAAAGATTCAAGGGTCTTACTCAGGTTCTAAGTAATTTTCACATCAATTTTAAAAACAATAACAGTATTAGTAATGGCACATTCGTTCTTGCTAAAAGCAAAGACATAATCAGCTGCCCTTTAAAACATTTTTTTTTTTTTACTCACAACAACATTATGTGCTATTGCTTCAAAAAGCTGGATGAGTATGGACTGGAGTGTGCCTTGAAGGTTCAGTGATGCTGCAGTCTGGAATCCCTCACAAGTCTTGAGAAACTTCATGAAAAGCAGAACAGCTTTACTACTAAACAGTCAAGTGCTGCCTGATTATACCAAAGCATTCGCTCTTCTCAAGTAATAGTTTTGAAGTTCTTTAGGGCATGGGAGAGAATCCAGCTACACAGGAGTAACCACTGGGCTACTGGATAAAAAGGAGCCGGGGGAGAAAGGCACAAACTAAAACACTACTCTTCCCCATGTTCTCATTCCTGTGTCTTCTCTAACCTATAAGGAAAATTTGAACTTTATTTTTGGGGAAGAGAGATTTTAAGTCTTCCTCAATTAGTGCTCCAGATACTAAGGCAAAGATGCAAGATCAACAGGGTGGAGGTAAGTTCCGTATCTTCTCTGAGATGCCAACTCAAAACACATCCCTTTCCTCAGCATTTCTTTTGGTTGCTTCACACTGTATTCATTGCTGTGAAAAGCACACAGTAAAACATCCCCAGCAGATCACAGAATCTGCTTGAAACTTGCAGAATCTTAACAGGCAATCCAAGCCCAATTCCCAACATTGATTTGTCCCCAAGTGCTCAAACATATGTAGTTACATCACTATCTAAAACTCAGGACTCCTGCCACACTAGAAATCGTAACATGGATTTCCATCCAAGATACTGCCTTATTTTTTTAAGGGAGCTCGTTCCATGATCTTGAGCTAGTTATGCCTGGTCAGAGCAAGAAGGCATGTCAGTGGCACAAAGCCCAGAGCTTCCTTCTTTACATGCTTCCACAGAGTACTTAGGTCCTTGGCTCAGATCTCGGTCCCTGCTGGATTTAGAGACAAGTGCATCCTAACCAACAGTACAGGAAACTCTCAGTCACAGATATGTCTCTATGGTTTTGCTCTCAGAGATGTTTATTTTTAAAGCAGGCATTCTGTGTCAGTTTCTAATTTCTAAAGGGAAAACTTTCCCCACTGAGTTATCCAATTACTTGTATAGTCACTGGCATGAAGGGGAGACTGAGTTCCAAACCTTCTAGTAAGCCCAAATATACCCTGCCAGTAAAAATGCATTGAAGAAAGACATAGACATATCCACTCACATCTTACTAGAATGCTGAAGAACTCACATCACCCAGTCACCTAAGGACAAACCTTTTTGGGGCATGATACATCATTGCCTTCCAAGATTTCAACCAGATTCTGTGTAAAGAACCAGGCCAGCAGCTTTGCACAGGTACAGGATATGGGAATGTGCAGATGCATGTGTGGGTAGTTGACTCCTTGAGCAGTGAGAAGACACCAAAATACATTTAAAAGTCTGAATCAGTGATAGTCAATGAGTGCTAAAAGTTTTTCAGTAACTCAAAGCTTCTCCTGTAAAAGCACCATTAAAATTGAAGGATACTTTCTCAGCAATTGCACAAAGAACTAACTAGAATGAAAAAATAAAAGCTATCCTCCCACTAGTAATCATCTTTTCCAAGCTGCTTAAAGACACTGGTTGGGGAACTTATATTTTGCAGCTTTAGATGCACCTGTTCCACAAATGAATAAACCTCATATCTTTCAAGTAATTAATTTCCATACTAGTTAAAAAACAAAACAAATCACCAAATAAAATAATCTTCAGCCTCATTCCAAATGAATTATAGTTCTATTTTCAGCACAGTATTTACCTTTACATAGTAATTTCATTAATCTCGATTCAGTGGGTGATTAGGACAGCAGAGAATCTGCCTGGCATTTCTCTGTGGCTGCACACCAAATACGCCTGCCTGACCTAAAAGGCAGGAATGTTAATGCCATTTAAAATGGACAAGTCTTAAATGATTCAGCTTAACGGCTGCTTTACTGAAAGCTCTGTTTGCAAAAAAGTCAAGCCCATTTCTTATGCATAAACCATCATTTATGTTTTGGTCTTTTAACCAATGCCTGCAAATTGGCAGGCCCACCCCATACAGTTCCAAAAATGTCCTTCTCTGTCCTTAGGGCATCTTCCAGTGGGAGCTCTCGTCCTGCTGTCACCACCTGTTTCACAGCCCGAACGACAGCGGCCGGTCCGTCTGTGTACTGAGTGAGCCAGGCGCGGGCCTCTGCCAGCGCTGCGGCTCCATCGGCGGAGGGCAGGGTGAGCTCGGCCAGCCCCAGGCGTAGCGCCCTCTCGGGGCCCACCCGCTCAGCCCCGCCCAGCAGCTGCAGCGCTGCCCCGCTGCCCACGATCCGCACCAGCCGGGCACCGCCTCCCCAGCCTGGCACCAGCCCCATGTGCTTGTGCACAAACCGAATCTCACTTCCAGGCGTCATCAACCTGTCAATGAAGAACACACAGAGGTCAATCCATGCACTGCCTTTTGTTTTCAGCTCGATAGCTCCTAATTTTCTGTTTTCTCCTCCCCTCTGCTTCCAAAGGCAGATACAACTTGACAGCATGCTCATTACAGCCAGAGATAGAGTTTCTTAATTTTTACCTCACATGGTGCCCTAACTGCAGCTTTTTCCCTTCTCAAAATTAGATACAGGTGCTGCTACAAGTAAAGACTCTTTGTGCCCATACTGATACATCTAGTCAGTTCTAAAAAGTGTTGAAAACAGAGCTGCAGAGGACATGTTACATTTATTCACAGCGTGACACTGCCTTGCTAATTCATTCATAAACCAAATGGGTTTTGGGTAAAACCCAAGCAAACTAACGTACAAAACATTTCTCAAGAGGATGGATGTAGTCTTTGTGCTGATCTGAACTGGGGAGATTCAGTCAGCACTGTGATGATTACAGCATGGGTGGGGCTTTTTGGTTCTGTATTTTAGAGATCCATGTGAGTTTGATTTCTAATTGCTCATTACAGAAAGGGAAATCAAAATGGATGCTCAAATTATGTCTCACAATGCACAATAGAATTGCTTTCTATTTATGTCTGCAGTGTGTAATAGCATTGCTCCCCTCTACAAGGTAACTAATTTTCCTCTTTCCAAAAATGTCACATCTTTCTTTTCTATGCTTCTTTTCTACAGCTTCTCACCTCCTTCACTTAAGAACTCATCCTGGGGCTCATTAAGCTATCTCCCTGGAGGAGCTCTGCTGCAGCAGATTGTTCTGTCTTCACACAGTGGTCACACTGACACACGTTAGGTTAATGGAAAAAACCTCTAGAAATAGAAACACATAGAAAAGATGTACAGAAACAGACCAGTGCTTGCTCTTTCTCAAAGTGATGTTCAGCAGTGTGGTTGCCTGCTGCTGATTGTAAGGCAAAGGATGGGAATTACATTTGTGAAGTAGATTAGCTTCTACTTCAAGCACTAATTGGCTTTTTGAAGACAAATCTTGTAATACTGATGTCTACACACAAGTCTGTTTCCTAACCATGCAGTTTTTGATAGTGAAAATACCGAGGTGAGCAGCTTTGAAAGAGGAAAGAAAAGGAAAATGCAGCTACTTCTAGGAACTCACTGTTCTCACATCTGCTTAGTTATTGTTAATTGTACGTTTGCTTGGTTGCCTTATTGTTAACCAGAGGCCCATCAGCATTCATGCCACACTGTACAACATCAGAACTGAAGAGCTTACGCTTTATCCCAGATCCAGCACAATGCACAAAAGCAACAGCTGATGGGCCAGATTGCATGAAAGCCTTTTTGTAGAGATAGCAGGGGAAGGTTGTGTGACAGAAAGAAGAAAGCAGAGTATTGCAGGGGAGGAAAGGCTTTAAGCTAGCATTATCAAGTGCTTCCAGACCCAGCAAATCCCAGGGAGCTCAGGTCTCTTCTCTCAAAAGAATGATTTTGCAAGTATTCCAGAACTCCTTTACTGGCTCAGCTTACTCTGCAATTTGCTCACACCCAGTGTCTCACTGGAAAAGCACTAATGAAAGCATTATTAAGGGTTTAATTCTAGCTGTGCCCAGCGATGTGAGGCACTAGAAAAGAAAGGGTCATAGGCAGCTGGGCATCTGATGCTAGACAACCTGTAGGCAGTCTCACAGGACAGCCACCACAAGTCAGAGAGGCCAAGTTGCACTTGTATATTGCATCTGAGATTGTTTCAGACAACGTTTAGTATGTGGGAAGGGCTCTGTTTCCCTGCAGTCTTCACCCCCCTCAGAGAAAACTGAACCAAACACAATGAAAGTAAAGTAAACCACTGACAGCACAGAGAGACTGTGAGGCTGCAGCTTCCCGAACCTCACTGGGATTCACCTCTTCCCACAAGGCTCCTTTGAACAAGCTCCACAGAAAATACTGAGGTTAAGTGGTAGTCAGTGGAAAGTGTAACTGCAGTATCGGACTGCCTTCAGGCTTATGAAAGGCATTTTTGTTTTTTCAGACTTTTCAACTATGAATCCTCTCCTGAAGTCACACCACTACAGAAACCACCCATCATACTCTCTGTTAGATTTATCAGTCACTTGCAGTCCCAGGAAGCAATGGAGACCTGAGCTCATGTCTGAAGAGGAGGAAGCAGCTGCCAAGCCAGCCTGGGATCAGCCTCTGAACACCACCAGCTGCAGCCTCGCATACATATTTCCCCTTTTATTGTATGAAAGGAATTGAGTCTACCTTCTGCGACATGACAGATCTGATCTCCCATTAAAAGAATTTATGGAAGAAAAGCACATCAAGCATTACTTAACATAAAGAAGCAGGCAGGAAAAAGCTGGAAAGACCAAAGCATCATTGCTGAGCTGTTTATACCTTATTCAACTAGTACTGTCCCTGCCTGAGACAGAGTAGTAGATGAATACAAAATTAACCCTGATTTCAACACTATGCCTGTTTTTGTCTTTCATAATGAAGGAATTAAAATCTTGGTCCCCTGTATCACAGAGGAAGGTCACATTGTTAGACTCCTGCACATATGCCTTCCCTGCCCTAATAAAGAAAATCTTTACTGAAAAACAATATTTATTCAATGTAATTAATGTACAAAGTGGCAGAAGACCTTACAGTAAGCTGGGGAACATCCTCCAGAAATGTGAAGGGTAGCAAAATCCTCACAATTTAAATTGGAAATAAGGTTAAGGTATTATAAGCCCCAAAGTGCAGCTGAAACCTTCTTTAAGAACCTTTTATTTCCATGTTACAAACCCTACAACCCCCTAGGAAGAAAGTACAGTCACCATGGGCCACATCCAATTTTGTGTTAATCATCTAAAGCAAACGAGCTACAGCAAATGTTGTTGCTGTACATTTTAAAATGTTCTCAGCTGCACTAAATGTTACAAACGCTCCCCCTTTGATGTGAGGATTCCTCCATTCTGTGACATCTCATCGCACCCACAAACAACTGGCTGTCACATCGCATCTCATCACATTACTGGCAATGCACGTGAGAAGAAACCTTGCTTGTCATTAACATTGCAGCCTAACAAATCCCACCCTTATAAAGGTACACTTGCTCCCCAAAGGCAGCAATTGCTGTGAGCTAACAGCTATGCTTTCCTTTGCTAAAGTATTTCCCAGCTACTTGAAGCCAGAGCATATACAATAAAAGCTGAAAATGCAAACAAAAATATACTTTCTCAATTTTTCATACCTGCTTATTATAAATATTAATGCTACTGAGCTGTTCCAATGGGTATAATCAGTTCCTTGGCATAACTAAGATTATATTAAGATCTGTGCTGGCCCTTACCTCATCATTTTCTGGACTTCAAGGTTTGAGTTACATTCAGTATTTTGAAAAGGCAAAGGTATTAGTCAAGTTTACCAGGGAGCGACAGACACCACCCTCTATTTTATGCTTTTTAAAAGCTCCTATAACTATGCTTTTGAAAGCCACTATAGGGAAAAAAGATATCTAAAACATTGTACGTGTTGTCAGCAACCTGAATTTTGCTCCCGTTCCCTGCTTGACTCCCAGTGTCACATAGGGACACAGCTCCTGACTTCCCATCCTCCCCTTTTAGCTGGCATGGACTGGCACTCCATGGAGGGAGGCAGCTGGCATCACCCAGTGCAGCACCTGCTCCCCAGCTATGGCTGTGCCCTGACATGGCAGCCAGAACTGCAGGAGATGATTTTATCTCCCCCACAAATACTTTGGCATCCTGCTCTCAAATCACCAGTATTAATATAAATAACAAACAGAGCTTATGTCTTTGGGTCACAGTAAGTTCCCTCAACAAATCTACTACATTCTTCCATAAACTTCAGTTATGCCTATCTGCAAGGTGATTGAACCAACATAAAGTGGAAACTTCTCCAAAAACAAGAGTCAAAGGCCTTGGGGTACAATTAAAATACATCCATTATTCTAGCATGCTGTAGAGCAAGAGTTACAGAAATAATAATAAATCTTCGACTAGAACTACATATTTTGCAAAACATAGATGCAGGACATGCAGACAGATAAAAAGCAATGTCTGTGTTCAGCCATTCTTTGGCACAGGGAGATGGGAAGTGGGGGTTATGGTCAGTTCATCAAGTGCTGTTTCTGCCACTGCTCAGGGAGAGGAGTTCTTCCTCTGCTCCAGGTGGGGCCCCTCACACACAGAGAGTTCTCTGCAAACTTGTCCAGTGTGATTCACTCTTCCACAGGATGCCGTTCTTCAAGAGCAGCCTGTTCCAGTGTGGGTATACAAGTCCTACCAGAAAACCTGCTCCAGCATGGGCTCCTCTCTCCACAGGTGTACAGGTGCCTGCAGGACCCTGCTCCAGCATGAGCTTCTCACAGGTTCACAACCCTCTCTCAGGGATTCACCTGCTCTGGTGTGGTTCTTCTCCAGGGGCTGCAGGCAGAGCTTTGCATCCCCATGGGCTACAGGGGCACAGCTGCCTCACCATGGTCTGCAGGGGAATCTCAGCTCTGGCACCTGAAGCACCTCCTTCCCTCTTCTTCCTCCTTCTTGGTGTCTGCAGGGCAGTTCCTCTGGCATGTTCTCACACTGTTCTTCTCTGGCCCCCGTTACAACTGTGCAGTAACTTCCCTCTCTTTTCAGATATGCTATCACAGAGGCATTACTATCATTCCTGTTTGGCTCAGCCTTGGCCAGCAGCATGTCCATCTTAGAGCCAGCTGGCATTGGCTTTACCCAACATGGGGGAAGCTTCTGGCAGCTTCTCACAGAAGTTGTTACCTACAGCTACCCCTATAGCCCCCCCCACTACCAAAACTTGGCCAGACAAACCCAAAATACCACCCAAACCACATGCACAACTATTGCAGGCACAGGGAAAGAGAACTATTAAACAAAAAAAGGAAACTACCAGGAAAATAGTAACAGAAGGAAGTTTATCAAGAGTCAAACACTTGTTTTAACCAGCAAAGAACAGAAGAACAAAGTTGATGTACAATGCTGCCATACTCTTTGCCCAACATGTATGCCTTTCTAATACACTCATCAATATGGCATCAGCTTAATTAACTCTTTTTAAATTAAGTAACAGCAGTGTTATGCTGACACATGGCCAAAAGAGCTTTTTAAAATACACACTGCTGGGGAGTGCAAGTTCAAGAGTTTGTTGAGAGGTCAGGTATGACATTATCTGCAGATGGTGTTTATCATACAAATTGAACTTCCTTTGCCAAGTGGACATGAAAATTTAATGATCTTGCTGGCAAGTGGACAAAAGCTCATGTGTAACTGGTTTAGGATTTTGTAGCTCTTCTTGGTGAGTGCTACTAGGACAATTCACAACTGCAGCAGCTCTCACATGCATGCTGGACCTTAAGTGAGCAAGAAAGCCAGTCCATTGTCCACTTCTTCCCTGTTTTCCAGTTGCACCTTCTCAACACTAAAAATACAATCCCTGTCCCACCACTTCATGAGCAAATTGCACCTCATAATCTCACTCCATTGTCCTCAGCATCCCAAGGCACAGACACAGCAGGTCCCAGTACAGATGGTGGGTTCCTGAAGCAAGTGAATGGGACTCAGGCATCAGTTACACAGGTACTATCTGTAATCTGATCTCACTTCTCTTGCTGAGGCACACAAAATGCAGCAAAAATAAAGTGCTGCTGAACATATGCAGTGATGGTATGTTTTTAGTCAACTAAACTGTTACAATACATTAAAACAAAGCAAGAGAGAGTTGTGATTGTCGAATTTGTAGCATCAGAACAACAAATAAACTACCTGTTCTTTTATCTGTACAGCAAAAGCCTTGATTTTGGATTAAACAGAAGTCCTTTATTTCAGGTTGGTTCAGTGCACCACATAAATCAAGTAATCTTTTCTAGGCTCAATTTTAAGCTTCTTAAATAGAAAAAAAAAAAAGCAGCTTTAAAGTGAATGGCTGAAATGCAATAAATATTTGTATAAGGCAGAAATGGTAGCTGGATGTGAAAGCAATTCCATAAGAGAGAAACATCCCCTTTGCTGCAAATGCACCCAGATAATTCTCTAGCTTCAGTTCCTTGGCTCAGGCAGGGATCATGCCACAGGCAAGTGGCAGCTCTGAAAGCTGGACCATAAGGAGCAATTAATTGGGACTGCAAATGCTGTCAGCCTGAGGTTTGGGCAAAGATAATCACAAAGATAAGCAATCAAGCACTGTGGAACTTCACACTACTTTAAATAGTTCATGTAGCACATATCAAGGGGTTTGGAATCCTGCAAGCTCACTGCCTTCTCCCAGTTTTCTTTAGCATGGCATTTGGATTTGTAAGGTTTAACTTGTACCTGGTGCTCAATCCACCTCTGGTATCTGTATTCCAAATCTCAGAGTCAGAAAGATACACCAGATATCATGCACCTTCCCATTTAATATGTCCTATACCTGTTCTCCCCACCATGGAAAGACAGATATTAAAGAACGTGTAAGAAACTACAGAACTTCCTTAGCAATAAGATACAAATTCTTCAGGCATTATATATAAATGCTCCTTGGCAATTGCTGCAAAACTAATCCCTACCTTCTCCAGAATGTTTAACAACAGAAGTAATTCCTGAGTACAACCTTGAAAACACAATCTGAATATGAACTACTGCCTTGATATTTTCACAAAGCCACAGAAAGCCTGAAATGACTCAAGGTAAGGCTACAGTCTGCGCCTGCAGAGATCTGACCTGGAAACCTAAACACCAAAAAGTTAATTACATGACAACACTGTGTGCTGGTAGTGACATCTTGTCTTCTGTAAGCCTTGTTCAATATTCCAATACACAAGCCTTCCACAGTTATTACAGAAACTCATTTAAAACAACAAATGTATGAACCAGTCATTTTTGCAGTAAAAATAAATTTTGAAGCAGCAAGGTACTGTGGGAAGTATATTCTGCAGAAGATATATGCAGTACTACACTAAAATAATTTAGCCAGTCAGCAAAGTTGCTGATTAGCAGCTTCCAGTCCCTACTTCAATTTTCATGACAGATGTTTTTAGAATTAGACCCTTAAGAATAAGACAGCCTCCTCCAAAAAGCAAGCTGGGACTAAATGAGCCTTCTCTGCCTATCCAGGGGAGTTTCTCGGCAGCCTCTTTATCACTACACCATCAAGTAATTACCTAGATACTCTGTGAGGGGATTATCTACATAAAATGGCTACAGATTTTTCTGAAAGTCATATGACTACATCCTCTCTTACCAAAAAAACCCACCCTAGTTCTCTAACAATGTTAACAAGTGGATTAATCCTGAGAAGAGTTTGTAATAATTTCACTTATCTTTCAATCTCACTTGATTAATTAGATAGGTTTTAAAGAACCAAAAAGACACAGATTAAACATTTAATCAATAACTCCTAGCCAATTCTATTTAGAAGATTTTTGAACTGAAGCAATGCACTGAATATTGGCAAGCCTTAACAGTTACATGCTTTCCCAACACAACTTGCTAGTATTAATTCCCTCTGCATCTCTCCCATATCTTCTTTCTCACTGAGAGCTTCTCATGTTCCTGCCCTATGCAGAGAAATAATAAGGCTATTAGATATTGCAGCAGTTGCTACTTCAGACCTGCAACAGCACGAAATGAGACTTCCAAAGTGAAAATACTGTAAAACTGATGAAAGTACGGATTTGTATTACACGCTTATGGTGATGGTCTATGCAGACCACTATGGCATCATAGAAGCAAACCCTCCCAAATGTTTGCTCTTTCTGAAAATCCTTTAGTCACAGATATTCACTTGACAGATGACTAAATGGTAACCACTTAAGAACATAAAAATGAAGACAAAATAGTTTAAAGATAGTCTGGGGGAACTGCATGCCTTATGCTTATCTTAGATACAGTTGCTAAAAGATGCTCTGCAATTCTAAGTTTCAATAGGGTAAAAGAAGACTGTGCACACTAATAATATTTCCTGTTTATCAGCTTTAATCCATAACCTTTTCTACAAAAAAGCAATGGAAAGGAGTAGGTCCAGCTACTATTTTAACAAGCCCATCAAAGTTACCCACTCAAATCCTTTCCCTTGATTTAAAAACACCAATTAAAATCACAAAACAGTTACCTTCTTTATTTGAGATTTAAATAAATTAAAATGATCCCCAAGAAGCAAAACAACAAAAAATCCTATCAAGCCTCCCAGGCACAGAGTGTTCTAGGCACACTCTAAATTGCAGTGTCAAAGGAGTAGGCTTGATGCCATCCAGAGAAATTTCACTAACACAAAAGCTTGCTTTTCTCACAGCTCTTCTCAAATTGCTTTACAGAGACTATATGGACTTTTATTTATAGTTACTGAATTATTTTTTAACACTCTTAGTGCATCCATTTCCCCCCACTCACCACAAAAGCTAAGAATCAAACTTTACATCAAGTAGCCCAGAAAAATGTCTCATGTCTCCCTAGCACATATTGCCTTTATCCTTTGCTGTCCTCCAGTCAAACTTTCCAACTCTAAGGATCAGGGTAAAAATCAGATCAAGTAAATAGACTCCTAATTACAGAAGTATTTTTTTTAAATAGAGTTAACATTCTTCTGAGTTGCCTGAGAAACCTGAGGGCACTTCCCAGAGGGGAGCAAGGGGACCTAAACAGTGAGAATTGCATTCTTCAAAGGAGGCTTTAAAATAGCCATTTTTAATGTGACTCTATCACGCTTTCTCACATCACCCAGAGTCAAATGAAATGCAGAAGAATGAATGACAGTTACACTTTCATCTATAGCCCAAAAGATTTGGCTGATGCTAAAGTTCTGAAAAGAGGAGTCCTGAATCTAAAAAATGGAATATGTAGCAACAACAAGGGTTGGAGGAAGAGTTGGAACACTGGGACATCAGGGCAGAAATTGCTAAATGGACATAAGCCATTTTAAGAGGAATGTGGTCTCTAGGAATAAACAGGAACTTAAAGTGTGGATAACCACCACCTACTGCCCAAATATTGGGATATTCAATGTAAGAGGAGCCTCCAAAATCAACAAAGTCAACTCAAAAAGGCTGCAAGATTACCAATTCTAATGGAAGCCATTCCAGGGAAGAAGCACAAAAAATACACTGTTACTAGAAAAAGATCCCTTGGATAACCAGAATTAAATAATAATAGGCAGACACAGAGAACTGCATGTCCCCCCAAAAAGAGCATCTCATCAGAAGCAAAGTTTGCACTGAGAAAAATCAAGAAAAGGCCTATGAGCAGCATGAAGGGTCTCAGTAAGGCAGCAGACACCCTCTGGGAGAGTGCCCTGGAAAGACCCAGATTAAAACTGGTCTAGACATGATTGTGTAAGAACAACCAGAAGTAAAATAGGGTCTATTTCTTCAACACTTCCCTGATCTAAGGAGAGGGGCTAAAAAAGGGCCAGAAAGATTGTTAGTTTGAGAGAGGGATAATAAAAAGAATGAAATACAGGGAAAGACTGCTGCTAATACCCTGCAAGGAGAGTAGCACAGTCTCAATCAAGACAAGGTAGGTAAGGTCCCCCCAAAGTCTCCTGCAGGTCATGTCTGCTGTCATACTGACTGCCATCCACACAGACTTTCAATCTCATTCTGGACCAGATCTCCCAAGAGTCAGGTCCAGATGGAGGCTCACACAGCAGACCTTGATTAGGGGGTTTCAAACCAATTTGTTACCTCAGGCTTGACACTTTCTCACCCATGGCTTCACAGAAGCCAGAGAGAAAAAAGCATGCTATGAAAAGCTACATTTCTTCTAAAAGGGATAAATGAAGCTGGGTATTGGAAACTGCAGAAAGACATTTTCTGCAGCAGGAATAAAAAATTGAATTAGACAGCAGATCACAAGGCAAGAAATAAGGGCCCCAAAAAAGCATGACAGATTAAACTCCACTAGCAGTATTGAAAGAAGTAAGATGAGCTTTTTTATATTGTTTTCCCCTTCCCAGTCATTTTTCAATAAACTGACAGGAAAGAAAATTATTTGACCAAACCACCAGGTGAATCTGCCCCATTTTCTAGGATGACACTTTTTTAGGCTCCCATGCAACACCCACAGGTTGCATCCCCACCACAGTGCTGGGAGTGGGCAGCACCATGCAGGAGGACTTGGTGGGGATGGGGATAGGGCTGGCCAGAGGGCTCATGCAGCCAGGCCCTGTGTGCTGCACACACACATTGGGTGGCCCCTTCCCAATCTGCAGTGTGACATAAAAGCTGTGTGGGCCAAACATCAATCCCTCATTCCACCTTGTGCCTAAGCATCCAAGTGAGCTGAGTAGTTTCAGAAAACAGCAGAAAAAGTAAATTAAAAGGTCTTTCTTAGGCAGGAGAGACAAACCTTTACAATTACACAGACAGCAATAAAGACTGCCCTGTCCACAGGTGCTGCCTTGGACCTGTTTAACACCCTCTGTGTGCACATGCAAGGAGGAGCATGGTTTTACAAAGGCTTATTGAACACACACAGGACTCAGATCACAATTTAAGAACACAGAACCAAGAGAACAAAGCAGATAGTTACACTGGGGAGCTCTAATTCCCCTGAAGTGTGCAGTATAAACTCTAAAAATGGCATGAATCACCCAGAGCCATAAAGTTGGACTGATGTCCCATCATTCAAGATGCAGTGCCTGGATCCTCCTTACTACCTGCAGATGTACAACAGCAATCCATGGGCTACTGCCTATTTCTCCTCCCCTGCCCATATCTTATTAACACTCTCTTCTTCTAATTCCCAGTAATGACTATATTTGAATTACCCTGGTGTCAGTGGGTCCCAGGCACCTCAGTTACCATACAATTATTTTCAGAGCAGTTTTCATCTTGTCATAGCAGTTGGGCCTTATCCACGAAGCAGGTTTAAGCTATTTTTTAGAGGCTGCCAAAGCCTCTGTACACAAGTGAGTGAATGCCAAAATAATGCTCACAGAAATATTACTCATGCTGGAAATCTGAAATGTTACATGAGTCTTTCCTTCCTAAAAAAGAAACTAGAGCTATTTGGATTCTGTTCAGGCAAACATTTTCAACAACAGATATGCCTTTTAGACTAAAGTAAAAATTTCTGTCAGGAAAGATCCAGTGATATTTTACCGGATTCTCTCATGAAAAAGACCACCTGGAGGCAAGGTGCTTGATTATAAATTTTTAGTCAAATTTAAATGATAGTATTCCTCTAGAAATAAAATAAAGTACAGTGGAGCTTTTTTTCAAAGAGGAAATAAATTTTTTTTAAATTATGCATACACTTTCATGCAGCATATGCACACCATGTTTATAACTTTGGCTTCCACATCTTTATTTTCATCATGTATGCTTAACAAAGCCATAGAATGCAGAACAAAATTCTCCCAGACCAAATTCAAGAGTCTCTTAAGGCAGGAACATTTTAATCACATTTTTGCTCATCTCTACTGCTGATACACAAAGGGGAGGAGGGGCTTCCCAACAGTGGCTGAGCTTGGCATCTAAAATGTCAAAAACACTAGGATCACCTCAGCTGCCTGAATTCAGCTGACTGGAAAGGAACAGCATTTCTTGACATCATTTGTGAGAGATTAAATATTCAAGCTGTTCTAATACTTTATGATGGATTTGATGTATCAGGTTTCTGCATATCACAGCACTAAAGAACTTAAAATACAACGTAGCATCACACCAACAACGCTTCACAAGACACAGGGTAACAAGACACACTTTGAAATTCAGCTGTCTCTGCACACAGTGCTACCAATGCTGCATTTGCACTTCCTACACAATTTCTGACTAAAGCAAAGAGAGATCACATACTTAGTTGAAATCACTGGTGATTCAATTATAATGGAATGTTGCCACTTTGTCAGGATACCATGTTAATTTCAAACAAAAAAATACTGACTGCAGTGGTTTGGTTTTTTTAAATTATCACAGTGACTGTGACCTAAGTTTTCCAAATATGATGCACGTCTTCAGAGATTTGTTTGGGAGGGAAGGGAAGAGCACAATGATATAACTCAAAAAGGCATAAATGAGATAGATAATTTAACATTAAAATTCTATGTTGATGCAATTACCTGCTGCTTCTCCTCTTTACTTTTTAATATAGAGTATTAATTATACTGATGGGGAACTCAAACCAACTTCAGATCACTGATGTCATGTTCAGACTACCTGGACTAGAGGCAGGCATATTTTCAGCAAACTGTAACAAATCCCACAAATATGCCTAAGAGTGTGACCAATTATTGCCAAAAGTATAATTTCCCCTACTATGTTTTTATTTACAAACATTGTCTCTTTCCCACATATGCAAATCCATCCTGATTTAAATTATTGGGGTTTCCTCATTCTATATATTTGCTTTTGTTTATGAATATGAATCATCAGAACACAAAATAGAACCGGAATATAAACCTAGTAACAGACGATGGACACAGCGGAAGTTCTTATACACACAACTTTAAGCACAATAGGAATCTATTTAAGACAAGAATTTGCTATTTGATTTATTCTTACAGAGACTGCCAAGTCACAACAGAGTAATTAATTTCTTACTGACTACAGAATCCAGGAAGTAGGAAGTTGAAGCCACCAAGGTTAACAAGTTCAGTTTACAGACTTGTTTCACACGATTTTGCATACATCTGGAAGGAAGAGGAACACAGAGGTCCAGCCTGCAGGGCTCCAAGCCTTCACTAGGACCTTCGGTTGCTTTGGATCAGAGACAAAAATAAAACCAGAGGCTAAAGAGGAAGACTGGAAATTGCAATTTTGTAGGCAATGTTTACAGTGAAAGTAGGTTGAGATCCACACAACGCCTGCTTACACCCAGGGAAATGGAGTTATTTCAGGAACATTGGTCATTTCAATGCACAGTAACCCTGATGTAGATGATTACCCTTCAGAGACCTACAAGGTTAACTATACTGCTCCTTGGAGTGATACAGAGAGGAAGAGTCCTTTCCATAGTCCTTCAATAGCACATGACAGGGCTGAAATATGAAAGAGCTAACAGGGACTCAGGAAGACATTCTTGGAAAACTGATCCAGTGCAAAATTAGGCACTTGAAAGCTGTGGCTTCGCAGGAAACTGAGGTAATTTAATTTGGCTCTCCCTCGAGCCAAAAGGAGTAGATTGTATTCTCACCCCCTACAGTTCTTTGCCATCTCCTAGAGACTTAGCTCCTCCCTTACACTGGCTCCAGCCAGTATTATATGACCTTAAGTAGAGTCACTCTACTTAACTGTAAAAACAGAAAAACCCAGGCTTCCTGTTGCTTTTCAGTGAGATAATTGACTCATACAGGCATCTTCAATGGTGCTTGGCAAACCAGAGGTAAGAAGTGAGCTGAGAATATGTAACAGAGACATCCTCCTCCCATATCCAAGGAAGCTGATCAGACACACTGTCCTCATGAAGCCACAGTTCAGTATAACCTCACCTCAAAACCAACAGACTGGAATATATAAGTGCTTCTCACACTTTATATTATCAAATTTGTGGAGCTATCTGATAGTATATATATATATATATATATATATATATATATATATATATATATATATATGTATTGAAAAAAAATAGTAGGGAAGATCAGAAATTATGCATCAAACTTAAAAACCTCAAAGGCCAGTTTATCCAAACTGGGAATTAGTCACTTAGCAGATGAAAGCAGAATGGACAATTCCAGTGCATTTGTACTCTTTTTCTCAAATTCTTTGAAACTTAAATACTTCTCTATGGTGAAATAACAGCTCAGTGTGTCAGCAAGTATTAGGATGGGTCTAGACCTGTATTCTCTAAAATCTGTCTTATCTAAGTTTTCCATTATCTGGACTATCTCTGTTTATTATTATCACACAGCACATTTTATCAGCTGCAGACAGAATTGTCCAACAGAAAGGATGTAAGATTGCATGGTACAAGTGGTCTAAAACATAGACACATGATGATAAGAAAAAATTCACTTACCCAGGATAAGATGGTTTGGCCTCCCAAAGGCAAAAAAAACCCCAAAAAACACAAACCCAAAACAAATTTAAAAACCTAGAATGAAGTAAATCCCTGCAAAAAAAAACAACTTCAGCAAGAAAGTACCAATTCAAATTCATGCTTTGCTGATGTTATTTAAATTTCTAAGAAAATCAAACAGTGGTAAATTTGAATTGTAGACTACATCTACAAATCCTCTACCTGAAAGAATGTAACATACACAAAATTCAATCCCAAATGAAAACTGGTAAAAGACCCCCAACACCAGCACATAAATACAAGGCAAATAACACAAGCTCTTGAGCCCATTTCTGGCAGTGCTTACTTAACCAGATGTCAAATGTACCATGTCAAAAGTAAGAACTGCCTTTTTAAAGGCAGGCAATGTGAGACTTTTAAAATCGTAAGCAGAAACTTGTAGTAACAAACTCCCAGGGCTCTAAAAATGGGAAGTGATGTAGGACTGCATTGGAATTCTAAAATTGCCAACTGATTTGCAGGAGATTTTAAATACACACACATATATACATATACACATATATATATATGAGACCAAAATTATATAGTTTAGAAAAGTGATCTATGCCACACAGCAAGCACTTGAAGCTGTGAGAATGTGGTGTCCCACCCTTAAGGAGAAGGGAGAACCCAAGATTCATAGACACTCATGGTTGAAAGGAATGGCAAAAGTCAGAGGATCTGCAAAATCTTCCAGAGTTTTATTAATAATTTACACACTTGGCAAGGACATTGTTATTCAAGTCCCTGACCTCCCAGCATAAGCACACAGCAGTGGGTTTTGGATAAGGGATAGGGTGAAAGGGAAGAGAAAGAGAGATGAATTAAAGAGTGTGAGAGAGAAAGAAAGAAAGAGAATTAGAGAGATCACCTGTTCTAGCCTCAGCACTGATCCAGCTGGAGTATCCAGGGTCCTGGGGCGCACACACGCCCAGGCTTTGTGGGGATACCTTTTAATAGATATATTTACCCTGTTCTGGAAGTAAGCTTCTCACTTTCTATGCAAATTAGTTATCATGCCCAGTTCTTTCTTCTAGATCTTTCTGGAAATAGGTTGGAGGCTTGAAGGGTCTTTGATGGTCTTAATCTACAGTGCATGTCTCAACCTCAGGTCCATTTCTCAACCTCATTGCTGCACTTGCCCTGTACTGTGTTGTGCTTATTCTGTTGCACCAGAACAAGGACATCTGTCCCAGAAAAGTGCTGCCCTACCTCCATATGGGCCCCTTCTCCACCCACATCCTGTTCTTTCTCATAGTGTGTTATTACCAACAATCCTTGGTTGGTTCCATGGCTATCCAGCTATCAGTTTTTGAAACATACACATTTTAGTCCCTTATCTTTTAGGCTTCTACACAGAACCCACACTCAGATTTGGCTACTGATTCTTGTCTGATGATGTGTAGCAATGTTACAGTCACATGAATGAAAAGTGCTTTGTGAGCCTGGACTCTGCAATAATTTATGAATATGTGACCCCCATGTTGCTACATTCCTATCAGGCTCTACCCAATAAAAAATGCTACTATGTCCTGAGGCACCCTTATTTCAAACAGTGGCATTTTGTGCACCTAAATACTCCTCCTGATAAAATTAAAAGCCCAAATCCTTGTATAGAGTAAAAGATTTCCAAAGAAGCTCATGTGCTGTGCTCTGATGTTTTGAAAGCTATTTTTGAAAAAGTTTACTGCAGAACACTGAAGTCTTTATGGCTTCTTCCACTTCTCCTTTTTGAAAGGTGAAACAACTGAAAAGTTGGTCATAGTGTAGCTACATCTATGCAGAGACTAGATTATCCTCTGTTGCTTTGACTTCCTATATGTTGCATTTAACACACTAAATACAACCTGTAGAATCAAATAAACATAAATTATCACAGGAACACACACACCAAAAGCTATTTAATAACATATAATTTCATCTCTTACTAAGTGTTCCATGGAACATATTTAACACCTTAAAATGTAATATTAAGCATACCTACACATTTCACAGAAAACACACTGCTAAAATGAAAGAAGGCCAATTTGATAAATGCAGTATTATTAGCATAAGCTAATAGTTAGCTCAGCATTTATAACAGTAATGAAACGTGCCCTTTGCAATTTAACTGTGCAACAACTACAGCTGAAGAAATTATAGTTTATTAATTTATTTTCTAAAGAAGAAAAGGAAATCACTGCTGTCTCTACCTACGATCCCATTCTGAGATCAATGGTATGAGAAATGGGCAGTTTTCCACCTCTGCAGTCTCAACCTCTGCCTCAAGACAACAACTTTTAAAGTTGATTGACATGGCAGGGACACAGACACACCTCTACTTGGACTGCAGCAGCATTAGAGAGGAAAAAGGAGGTGGGGGAAAGAGACTCTGTGTCTCAGAAGCACTCAGATCCAATGGAAGTCCATTTGCCAGGTGATGTAGGACCTAATTTTTGAAGTTGCAGATGTGTGTAAAAGACCTACACAGACATTGCCCCAGCGAGATTTCTCAAAGGCACCAACATGCAATAGAAGACAAGACAGCTCAGAATTCAAAGTTAGTTATTCTGGCTATTATCTGGTAGTGCATTGCAGCAACTGCACTCAGAGATTACTGTGATCTGCTAATTGCACAAATGGATTCGTTACCAACTGTCTCTTCCCTGTATCTGTCAGCTTATTGCCCAACAATCCACGACCATTCCCGTTTTCCTGCCTGAAGTCCTCAACCAATCCTGCCAAATCTGCTCTCCTTGCCTTCACACATTGTGTAAGCACAAGACACATTTCAAGTTTCTGCATAAAGGAACCCAAAAGCAGGCACCTCAGTTATTTGTGAAATTCCATCAGTAAATCCAACATCACATTCACTTCTGCACTTCACTGAAATGGCTGCAGCATCATGCAGAGCTGTAAAATACATTAACATTTGGCAGCAGAAAACATGAGCCACCTTCATGTGCTCAACTGTGGCATATTGAAAAAAAGTCAGTATTTCTTGAAAATATTATGAAAATGCTTAGCTGTCTGAGCAAGTTCCATACTTACACCCTTCTACATTACCCACTTTTTCAATAATAATTGAAATAAATAATTCTAGTGTCAAAAGTTTTATCTTTCCAATTTTCATATCAGAAAAAGTCTGAAAGGAAATTAATTACCTTGCCCTTGTCTGGATTGGTCTGATTTTTTTTTTCCTCTAGTAACATGCTTATGATCTTTATAAGGATACTGCTTTTCTGGAGAGCCATACTGCAACAATACACAAAACAGCTAAAACTGAAGAAGATGTTTGGAGAAGACCTCTTCCTCCAGATTAAATGTGGACTAATTTAAGATGCTTTCACTTTTTATCATTGTCCTTATTTCAGCAATAAATGTGCCAAAGTTCACACAAGCCCCCCCCCCCCAATCCAATTTAAAATGAGGCAGCTTAAAATAGAGTGAGACAATTATGCACAAGAACCGCTACAGGAAGAATGTATCAGTAATATCTTAAACCACCTCAGCTATTTTAAAATTGGACTTTTCCACACCTCTACTTTAGTAGAGATGTGTATCATGCTCCAGACCACATTTCAGAGGAGGTACCTAGGTCATTTTTGTTCAAGTGAGTTGCTCAAAGTATAGTTAATGTAGTACAAAATGGCAGAGATAAAAATAAGAAAATATTTCAGGCCAAAACGAAGCAGTGTGGTAGTTTAAACAGAGACTGTGAAAAACAGAACTGTATTTGAAAATCTAGAATTAAAAGCAACCACAACAAACTCATTTTGTTTTTTAAAAATAAAACATTCAAACAGATTATTCAATGAAGAAAACAAATCTCTGATTTCTGTCTCATGTTCATCTTTTGTCATCTAGTGACTGTGGACAGAATACCTATTCCATTAATATTTACTTACAGTCCTCAAAAAAAACCTGGAATTTTGTCCACCAGTATCAAAATTCTCAAATTCAAGAGCAATAACAGCACAGAATATGTTTCTCTGTCTTGTTGCTGTTATTAATTAAGTCCCATTTGCTGCTCCTCAATGGCTGTTATTTAGTTGCACTGGATGGGTGTGTAGAAAGTAATGGAAGATGGATCAACAGCTGTAGTTATTATGAAAATTATGGCACTGCATGAGAGGAATTGCAGCTGCTCAATTCATGCAAATAAGAGCTACTTGATAATGCCTATAATTACACAGCATGTCAAAACAGCATAGCTGGAGTGTAAGTAGAGAGTACGTATTTTAAAAAGCCAAAAGATTTCCATTTCATTATATTCCCATTCCCTAAACGCCTATTTAGAGATAACAAGAAACACTTTCTGTCGACAGGCTCACAGATACAGAAAGGTCTGCTGAGTCTCCCAGGTGCATTCTCCTGCCAGCACTGCAGCTGTCAAACACAGAGTTTCTCCGCTATTTGTAACACAGTCTGGACTCACATCACAGCTGGGGCTTCAGCTCACTGTGTGAGATGAAGAAAGATCCAGCCACATCTACTTTCAAAGAGAAGGAAGATTGCTTCCAAGTGGCTCAGACAATGCAGATACCATCTCCTCTATGCATTGCCTGGTCCTCATACCTGGAACAGCACTGTAATATTCTAGTTTACTTTACTTTTGAGTGTACCTTCTTTCAGCTTGTTCAGGGCAATTCCTTTCCCACTTCAGGCACTAAGGCCCTTTTCAAGAGCACGTTTCCTTTTCTTAGATGAAAACCTCACTAAAGGCTCCTCATTTTCAGAGATGCTGCCCACTATGCTTATCCTGCTACATCTGTAGGCTGTTTACACATTAGCAATGGTTTTATATAAAGTGACATTTTATTACTTTAGTGTCTTCCCATTCCTGTTCTTCCTGTTTAATTAAAGCCCTTCTTTTTTTGCCAGTCTTTTTGTGCTAGCAAATCCCTGCAACTGCATGTAAAAAAAAACAGGGATGAAACCTCATTTGTTTTCCTCTGCACCTCAAATTCTTTTTAAACAGCTGTGCAGCACAAAATTATGATACAAATAATAAACCCAGAACAAGAAATACAAGAGTAGGGAAGAGATTTATTTATTAATTTATTTTTATGACATTCACAAAAAGAGACACAGGGAGATACACTATTTTGCAAGCCTCCCACCTCTCACTCAGGAGTGAGCTGGACCCACTTGGTTTGTAAAACAGTCAGTTGCTAAATTTCCTTACTGCTCTTGTTTTACACAGTGATTCAAACTGCATAACCTGGCAGAAACCACAACTTTTCCTGTGAAGTCTGATGACAAAATCTCGTTGCAAATGCCTTGGAACCCAGGAATGTTACTCCTGGTATAAGTGTTATGAAAATTATGGCACTGCATGAGAGGAATTGCAGCTGCTCAATTCATGCAAATAAGAGCTACTTGATAATGCCTATAATTACACAGCATGTCAAAACAGCATAGCTGGAGTGTAAGTAGAGAGTACGTATTTTAAAAAGCCAAAAGATTTCCATTTCATTATATTCCCATTCCCTAAACGCCTATTTAGAGATAACAAGAAACACTTTCTGTCGACAAGCTCACAGATACAGAAAGGTCTGCTGAGTCTCCCAGGTGCATTCTCCTGCCAGCACTGCAGCTGTCAAACACAGAGTTTCTCCGCTATTTGTAACACAGTCTGGACTCACATCACAGCTGGGGCTTCAGCTCACTGTGTGAGAGATGAAGAAAGATCCAGCCACATCTACTTTCAAAGCGAAGGAAGATTGCTTCCAAGTGGCTCAGACAATGCAGATACCATCTCCTCTATGCATTGCCTGGTCCTCATACCTGGAACAGCACTGTAATATTCTAGTTTACTTTACTTTTGAGTGTACCTTCTTTCAGCTTGTTCAGGGCAATTCCTTTCCCACTTCAGGCACTAAGGCCCTTTTCAAGAGCACGTTTCCTTTTCTTAGATGAAAACCTCACTAAAGGCTCCTCATTTTCAGAGATGCTGCCCACTATGCTTATCCTGCTACATCTGTAGGCTG
Organism: Emberiza elegans; assembly: GCA_024865655.1. Classification (NCBI taxonomy): domain Eukaryota; kingdom Metazoa; phylum Chordata; class Aves; order Passeriformes; family Fringillidae; genus Emberiza; species Emberiza elegans. The sequence continues at coordinate 11,076,292 of JALJVW010000175.1, read as the reverse complement.
TTTACACATTAGCAATGGTTTTATATAAAGTGACATTTTATTACTTTAGTGTCTTCCCATTCCTGTTCTGCCTGTTTAATTAAAGCCCTTCTTTTTTTTGCCAGTCTTTTGTGCTAGCAAATCCCTGCAACTGCATGTAAAAAAAAAGGATGAAACCTCATTTGTTTTCCTCTGCACCTCAAATTTTGTTTAAACAGCTGTGCAGCACAAAATTATGATACAAATAATAAACCCAGAACAAGAAATACAAGAGTAGGAAAGATTTATTTATTAATTTATTTTTATGACATTCACAAAAAGAGACACAGGGAGATACACTATTTTGCAAGCCTCCTACCTCTCACTCAGGAGTGAGCTGGACCCACTTGGTTTGTAAAACAGTCAGTTGCTAAATTTCCTTACTGCTCTTGTTTTACACAGTGATTCAAACTGCATAACCTGGCAGAAACCACAACTTTTCCTGTGAAGTCTGATGACAAAATCTCGTTGCAAATGCCTTGGAACCCAGGAATGTTACTCCTGGTATAAGTGCTACCTCATGGTACAGTCATTAAATCACTGACCCAACATAACAGCTACACACTTGTTAGCCTTACCTGAAATCACATGCTGTGGTAAGTTCTGCTCCTCCCCCAAAAGCTTTTCCTTGAACAAGTGCAACGCTGATCAAAGGCAACCTACACAAGAGACTTTAGTAAGTAAAATTCATGCTCTTAGCCTTTCAGAAATTAAAAAACACTTCAACCAACCCATTTCTACAGTAAAAGTTGAGAAAAATATACTGTTCCAATTTAATCAAATAACTACATCTTTGTGGGCAGTCGGCACAACACCAATTCCACTTATGTCAAAATTATTATTGCATAACTGATACAGAATCCCAGAATGAAACAGCAACACATATATTTTAAATGAAATCAAAATAAAGATCATGTATTGAAAAACACATGTTATGAAAAATCACCTGGTCTAGAATATTTCTAAAAAGACTACCTGTGAGGAGTGACAGGATAGCAACACAAGATTCTACTCTAAGCCACTGTACCACAGAAAAGCAGCAGAAAGAGACACAAAGAACTGAAGGGCTGAGTTATCTAAAATTAATGAGATTTACCATGACAGCTTCAGCAGCTTCTTCAAACAGAGTGCTACTATCTCAGTCATCAACAAAACTTTTTTTGCAGACAAAACCTTTTGAGGAAAGCAGCAATCTGTTACCTTTGTTGGTGTTGTATTTAATCATGTTCAAGGTATTTAATCATGTTCAAGGTAATTCAAAGGACAGAGGGAAGGAGAAGTTTCCCCACTGCTGATGTGAAATGAATACTAATGAACAGTGACTTAGGATAAGGCAAGTTCCTTAAGAAACGAAGGCAGCTGGTTTGTCACAGAATTTGCACATTAATACAGCTGTTTCATCTTTCACTATGAAGAGACATTTAGCTTTTTGAGCAGTTTACAAACCACATTCAGAAGTCAGCGTCCTAATCATAACCACATGTCTGGTTTTAGCTCTCCTTCAACAGAAGCACCAACACTTTCTTCCAGCCCAAGTTCACTTACGAGCTGCAGCACAGTTCATACCATACATGGCACAAGAGAACCCACTGGAAGAGGGCAATCTCATTTTTCCTGTGCTTCATGAGAAAGCAGAAGATGTGGGTCCAAGACGGCTATATCCACACTCTAATCCATTTGAGGCACCTCTCTCAGGATCAGTCAGCCTCAGCTCTGACGGAGACTAATCCCATCTACAACAGATGTTCCCAGAGAGCAGCTCAGTGCTGCCCATGAACCATGGCTTAAAGATACACTAAGTCTACACACCTGAGGTAGGGACTTAATCTTCACACATCTTCCTTCTCTTAGCTTTGCCCCATCAATTTTGATTATATGGAGACAAGCTTATGCAAATGGCTTCCAATCCTGAGGATTCCTTACACTACTACTAATGTTTCCAATCTACTGGGTAATTTTACAGAAAAAATGTTAATTCATAACATTTTCTCATACAGATTATTTGAAAACAATGAATATTTGAAAACAAAGAATATTCATCTTCAAAGAGCTCTAAGCAGAAAAAAACATAGACTATACCACAAATGGATTTAATAGAAACGTGACTTCTAAAGGGAAGCTAAATCTGAAGGAAAGGGCGTTGTTTTCAGAATTACCAGATGGTAGAACTGACACACTCCTCTTGTGAAGTGGGAAGATTACATATGTATATCAAATAAATGTTACCTATGTAGGCTGCATAACCTGTTACTGGTTGTTATTTAAGAGCTACCAATTTCCAATGAGTTAGAGAGGTTGCGTTTCAGAAAATCTGAAGGCCTAGATTTCCTTAATTCTGGGTATCTCCTAGCTCTACACATATAAGCCTGGGTTTGTTTTTTTTCCCTGTTCCAATCTCTGGAAAGTGTAATAGTTGCAAAATGTTAAGGTCTAATTTAAATCCATAAATACCTACCTGATTAACATGTGTGAATACAAGGTCTGGGATTCAAAATTACATATATAACATACATATTTACATACATATATGCATACATATTTATCTTTAAACATCTTGTTAAAGAATTAGCCAAAATACATTCTGATACTTATAATTACTTCATAAATGGGTAAATAAAATATATTACCTCTTAAGTCTGGTTAAGGTGTTTTGCATAAACATGCACATATTCATCCCATCCTACAATGAATAGGAAATTAAAAAATGTTATGTGATCTTAATGTGAAGCAATTAAACACACAGACAAAGTAAATAGGAGCAAACATTCTTTATATTTACTTCAGCTGGGTTTTGTCTCTGGTTCATGTTGCCCAAATTCTAGCCCAAACCTGCTACAAAAATAGAAAACCTAGTATAAATCAGGTTAAAAAAAATCAGAACTCAACTGACTTATATAAATTTCAGTTAAAACTAAGCCACTGTTAAAGTAATTGCAATACTGAATTTCTATGTTGTGAAATTTTTGTGTTTCCTCTTAATTTCCTCTTCTCACTTCAAGTTGAACACACATAAATCTGAGTTTTTAAATTCTGTACAGAGCCACAGTGTGCTACATACTTTTTACTGTCCCAAATCCATCAAGTTTTAGACAAGATACAATTTTCCAATTTAATCTTTTATTGTTTGGGGCAAAAGCATTTCAGCTAAAAAAAGGAAACTAAAAACACCAAACCACAAAACACTGAAACAAATTAAAAACCAAACCAGAAAGAAGATTCTTCTTATGTCTCACATCCTTTGTGTTTTACACCTTCTTGCAATCAACAGTGAAAAAAATACAATCATTTACTCCTAATCTAGTACAAGAACTAAAGGGCTCTAAATAAAATACATTCAAAACAAGTATTTCTTCCTACAATGTGTAGTTAAAATGCGGAATACTTGGCAGCAGGGCATTACACCCTCTACATGATTTCAAGAGCAACTACATAAACTCACAGCAGGAACATCAACAAAAGGTTACTTACATAGAAGGCAACACCTCTAGCTCTAGAAATCTTAGTCACAAGTTGCTGGGAGCTAAGAAAATATTTTGAGACAAAATCATTATCTATCTGCCCTCCGTGTTGTTATCCTCTTTCTCAGACATCTAGAATTAATCAGGGAACTTGACAAATAACTGGGCTAAATGATCCAGAACCACCATGTTCATATACATACTGAACTGAACAACACATATTATTTATCCCAGATAAAAGGAAAACATTGTGCTTGGACACTGCAGAAATAAAAAAACAGTAGGTAAAAATTTCATCACATTTTTCAGATAATAAAGGAAAAAATCCAACAAAACCAAACCAATCTCTTTACCAGAATTTCCTAATTTCTAAAACACAGTTTTACAAAAGCTGGCAATTTAGGCAAAACCTGCCTGAATTAAAAGCCTCTGACTCATACCTCAGGGAAAGAAAATATATGCAGTAAGTCTTCAGTACATCTTTGGAATAGAACCTTGAAATAACAGTAGGCCAATTGCAGGTGATTTATTGTCCATTTAGTTGTGTATTCCCAAGAGCTACTCTGCCCAAAGCTAGCCAGCATTATGATGTTTAGGGGCACATCTCTGGCAGATGTGAGTGCCATGACAATTGTTACACAAGAACCAACGTATTTAGTTTTACTACACTAAAGGGCTGCTTGAAAATTTTAGCAATTTTAGCACCTGTTGATTTATAAAAAGGTTTTTAATTATCACTGTAGCCATCTCCTACACCCCCTAAGAACAGTAGCAATATTTCCATTCCAAATTAAAGAACATTCCAACCCTTTGTGATAGCTGCCTTAGTAGCTGAGTTCAAAGCCCACACAAACATACAAAGTACCAGTTCTCAGATATAGACTTGCACAATTCCCGTATTATGACTGTCAGGATGAAGTTGCACAAAAGTTCTTCAGAGAACACAATTTTTAACTTCATCACAGCAGAATCCTTCATTCAAACTGGCCTCTTCAACTCATGACAAAATCCAAAATGGTAATTAAAGATTAATTCCAGAACAGAGAAACCTGAAAAATGCATTTATGTCTGAGCAGACAAAAATAAAGTCTTCATTCTCTCAGGTGAATGAGAGATTACTGTGTATCCCATGGAAAAAATGCCTGCAAAGAAAACACTCCTTAAAAAAAAAAAAAAAAAAAAAAAAAAAAAAAAAACAAAACCAAAACCAATTGCTTGAGTCCCAAATAAACCCTTCAAAACTTCCTGACAAGAAAAATAAGGCTACTATTCAGATAAAATTCTCTAAAGAGGTGTTCACTGCAGTATAGTAGAATAATTATATTTGTAGCTCTAATGTTGTCCTTGAAATAGGAAGATATCTAACTAGCAGAAAGGGAGGCAAAATGCAGTAAAATGCACTACATATGGAAGAAAAGGATTAATAGCTTAGTGCAGGCCTAGGAGAGGCAGGGAAGAAGAAAGTCACCTTCATAAAGTAGAAAACTGTAATGCTGGCACTTATTGCTGCAAGAGCTTTGAATCCATTTGCACTACAGACAGAACATAATTTACATATTATCTCCAACTGCTCCAAAGTCCTCCCTCCACAGCTTATATTTGGGAACCTCTGTCCTAGGGCTTCTAGACAGGGACAAGGAAAGCAAAATTCTTCTTTCTGTTTCTTCCTCTGAGCTGTTGCTTTATGAGCTATTTTTGCTTTTCAGCTGGGCAACTTTTCAAGTCTCACTCCAGAATGAGGTTCTTGCTCTGGGAACAGCTTACAAAGCCTTATAAAGACAGAAGGAAAAATATTTTTTATTTAAATTCCACTATTGATTTACCTTCTGTGATTCAGTTATGTAATGTTAGCACTCAGAAAAGAAAAACAGGCAGGGGACCTAGGTTTGCTTCAGAGTTAGGAACAATTGAACATGGGAGAAGGTGGACAAAGAAAGAGGAAAGGAATGAAGTGGAAGAGGAGGACAAAGAGCCACTAGGGGGCACGAAAATCCTTCAGCATTCTTGGCCATTATTCTGCCGATTCTGCACCACAGGGAAAAGCCAACTGTACCGAAAATTATGAAAAATACAGTCCTCCCTAAAAAACCGGTTGGATAAAATAAAAATGTTTTCTGCAATTAGTAAAAGATATGGGCTACAGCAGTCTTGAAAAAAATATATAAAGGACAGCTCAGTTGTTTGAGCATGGTGCTAATAACAACAGGTTGTGGGTTCAATCCATTCACTTAGAAGTTGGACTAGATCATTCCTGGGGGTCCCTTCCAACTCAGAACATTCTGTGATACTGTGAAAGACATACCAGTTCAGGCATAAAGCTATTCACCTGGTTTTTTTTTTGTTTTTTTTTTTTTTGCCTTGAAGATGCCTATGGACAGAAAACTTAACCTGAAACCAGACAAAACACTCTCATCTGCATCAAGTTAGAGAGAAGAGTTCTGTAAGACTGAAGAACAGCAAATGCTATTCCATATTCTAATAAAGCTTTATTTAATAAAGACTATTAAATCCCACCAACTAGATGCTTTAGGAGCTATTATAAAGAAACTCTCAGTAACAGATAAATAGCTTGAACTTGCCAAAGGAAATAGAAAACAACTATGTTTAACTATTCTTGGGATCATTCTTGGTAACTCTTAGGCTTTAATTTCAATACCAGCATGAGATCCAGATTATGTGTAGAGAATTCTCAACAAAGTTATAACACATTTTCATTCTGTCCGGAATATCTGTTATCGAACATAGCCGTTGCAAGAACCTTCTCTGCCACTGCAGTGGCTCCAAGTAATTTGTATAAGCATACAGAGAGAATACAAAATGTATGGAAGCAGAATCACTGAGATTTACTGAATGCAGAACTCTGAAGGAAAGCCTAGGCTGCAAATAAGAAAAGAACTGACCTTGCTTGGCTTCAGCTCCTTTTTTGTTGGTATAATACTCAAAGAAGTTAAGAATTGCAGATGAAAAAAAAAATCAATTTAGAAACAAATCACATATACATCTATATTTTTAAAATTACCAGTTCTTATAAAATATCCAGATTAAAATGTCCCCCAAATCCATTTATACTATAATGCATGACATTTCTGTATTAAGAAAAGCACCTCTCTTGTGGTGCTCCCAAAAGGAAACAAAGTGTCCTATACCCTTTGAAAACTGGACTGTCCTTTTTATTTTACAACGCCAGAAATAAAATCTAAGACATTGTCGGGTTTATGATATTTAGTTTTATCAACAGGAAAAAAAATCATCACAAATGACAAATATCAGATTAACCAGTTTTTGTGTTGATATTCATACTGGAAGGGCCAATTAAATGTTTCATTTACATGGTTAAATCCTGAAACTTGCAGTGGCCACAAAAAAGCACCAGGACTGGCACTTACCACAACTGCAAACCAGGTCTAAGAGCAGCACAGGAAGACCCCCTTCCCTGGCAGCTGGCAAAGCTCTATTTCAGACATTGCCAAGCCCACATATTAAACCACAGAAAGAACTGTAGCACATGTGAAAGTTGTCCAATGGGTGGCATGAGCAAAAAATTGCCATCAAACCCCAAGCTCTGCAACTTCTTAGATGCACACAAGACTCACATGACTCAAGTACAGCACAAGAATTACATCTGTTCTTCCATTTCATGCAGATCCAAGCAGAGTTTTGATAAAATAAAAACCTTTCCATAATAGCAGCCATTCTACTTAAATTTCTTTTTTTTTTTTACTTTAGAATATGAGAAATTATTACTTTTATCGGTTTCTAAAGGTCAAACTACAGAAGTACATTTTATCTGACGTGCAAATTCACCATATACTGCTGTGAGAAACTGAAATGACACTTTTAAAAGAAAAGGCTAAAAAGAACATCTAGCTTAGGAATTTAGAGTTATGAATCACTTACAATAACATTTAAATCACAGCTTGAAGGGCCTGACAGCATTTTTTTTGACCATTAAAGCTCTATTCTGTGACCTGTATGTAAAATTGCAGAAGTGTAGTGCAACACTTCTGTCTAAAAAGGATCTCAAAAAATTAATTTTTCTCCAAAACCTTAATGTGTATTAATACTTGCCTGGGAATTGGATATTTCTTTGACAACATTCAAATCAGATCCTGAGCAAAAAGTGTTTCCTGCACCATGGATTATAAGACCTTTGCCATCCTTCCAGTTTTCCAGTTCAGTTACCCTCTCCTGGAGTTCTAACATCATAGTGCCTGTCACAAGAGGGGAGAAGCAAAATTTTTAACAGGAAATTATTATCACCATCATGTTTTTTGTTACATTTTCCACCAGAAAAAGCAAGTTACAGTTAATAAGTGATGGCCTAAAATCACAATAGAAAGTATCATCTTAAATCCTTCACATAACCACTGGCATACATTTGCTCTCCAACGAAGCACTTCCCAAAATTCCAAAGGATATTCCGTATGAAGGATATTTGTGTCACACTCAAGAAAGCTCCAAAACAAAACCAAACAAAACCAACAAACAAAACCCCTCTGCCTGATTTATTTCTGCTTGCAATTGAATACATTCAGGACAGATGAATTTATCTGTATCCATCCAGATCTGTCCAACTAGTCATTTTGAAGTTACTGACATTCCTCCCTGCCCAAACAATTGCCAGAGAACAGAAAAGAATCGTGTCCAGGGTGGGCTCAAGGCACAACCAGTCAATGTTAACAAAGGCTCCCTTCTAAAAAGACTCTCTTTACAAAGCATATCATCATACAGTACTAGATTTTTATTTCTTGCTTAAACATCCAATTCATCATAAAACGTCATAAACATCATATTTGCTTAAGTATCCCTCCTGACATGGAACTCTACAAACTCCTGTTTCTAGAGCTCATCCTAGACAGCAGCATCTTCCACATCAATGGAATGTACCTGCATTAATTTAAAGCTCTTCCTCTCTGAATGCCTACAACCCTGTCCAGTATATACTTAAGAGAAAACACATACAGAAACTAATTTCAGAAAGCAGAGTACATACAGGCTGATGACACTCTCAGCTTTACCCTTCTTTGACAAGAATTTAGACGGACATGGCTACATTATTCAGATAGAAATGTGCTTTTGATTAATACTCTCAAGGACTCTCTCTGCCAACAGTGCCGCTTTTTTAACTCTATGCATGCATGCACAGGTCTCATCCTCTTCTGAAATCTTCCATTAGCAGCTAGTCCAGGGAACATTTATGTTTTCTTTCTTATGTTTTTCTTTTTCCTTACAGTTCATTATGAAGTAAGCTTCCCAGTCCCACATCAAGAGTGAACACAGTCAAGTATTTATCCCTTAGGCTTGGTGTCAGACACTGCAATAACACAGTTTGACAATGTTTCTGAGGTAGCCAATAATCAAGTGGACATTACATATCATATATAAATTGCATATTACATACCAGAATAGCATTGAGTTGGGTTTTTTTTTTACCCACTGTCAAGTCCACACTATAATCCTCTAAAAAATCCCAGCAGTTTTGCCAGTTGCTTTCCCTTCTGTATTTATAATTTGGTCATCCTTTTTGTATGCAGCACATTACATTTGTTTTCACTGACTTTCACCCTGTTGATCTTGCACTCTTTGCAGCAGCTAATCAAGATCACTGAATGCCTCTCCTCTACTCCAAAAAATAATCTTTCAAGCTCTCTAAATATGGGGTCATCTGACCATTTCAGCAGTTCACTTTCTGTTTCATCATCCAAGCCAAGAATGAAAATACTGAGCAGAACTAGGCCTAGACGAGATTTTTGTGGGTCTTCAGTTGAAATGCTTTTGCCAGCCTGATGGCACACTCAACAACTTTTCTGCAAATGTTGCTGTTCAAACAGGTGTGCATTAACCCTGTGGATTTCACTTCTTGCATATTTTCCTTCTTAAGTCTTCTTAACAGAAAGGTATTTGGGCTGGCATCCAAGCTTTGCTAGAGTCAAATACAGCAGAGCCACTGTTTGTGGTTATTTTAATAGGCAAAGCAGTGAAGTATTGAAGAGTAATACTCCACAGAGTATTCCAAGAAAAAAATCGAGTTAACTGAAAAAATGCAGGATCTATATGAGCTTCTTACATGCAATAGCAAGAAACAAGAGACACTGGCCAGAGCCTGTTCTACCCTCCTGTGAGAGGCTCTTTTCCATTCCTGACAACACTGAACTATTATTTTACCAACAGGTATATTTCCTGATGTTTGACATAATGAAGAAGGCACAACACTAAAAGCAAATCCTCATTCTGCCAATCTTAGTCTTTCAGTATTTGCTACCACTAAGTTCATGCTCTTTACAGAATTAATAATAAATAATTTGTTTGCATTTTAACTATAATCTGAGAATAAATGTTTTCAAGTAAATGCTAGAAAATAAAAACTATCATCACTATTTTCTAATTCCTACAGGCTAGCTTTCTTCTCTTTTAAACAACATTCAAGTTTAGTTCAGTGAAAGGCTGGGTTGCTGAAATTGGTTCTACCAGGCTTAAACTGACATTATTAGCATTTGTTTCCAGAGAGACCATTTCAAACAGGTGGCTATCAGAATCCAATTAGGAAGAGAAAAAAGGCATAACAATCTCCATATCACCCATTAGCAATTTGCCAACAATTTTGTTCTGGTTTTGATTTCAGGAGTTGCTCAAGCTTAGAATAAACATAATTCCTTTGAGATAAAAAACTGCTGTGTGAAAAAAATGCCTGGAAAATAGAATTTCTCTCAACAGTTTAATAATGTTTTGCAGCTTTCTAGAGGGAGCGTGCATGGGTATATAAATTCACATATGCCACTATTCAGAAGCTCTGAGAAACAGAATCAACAGAATTTGACGGGGAGGTAGCTGTATCTGCAGGCTCTGGCTGATGAAGTCAACCAGGTTCTGCTGAGACAATTCAGGGGTAGCACATCCCATCCTGCCCCTTGAAGAGCATTATTTGATACACAACTGAAGGCAAAGGATTAAGTTCCTGGTAGTTTCTCAGCAACTCCATTTTACAAACAATAATGTTAAAAATGAAATTAAGATCAGTATAAATTAAGATGCCATACCATTCACTGCAGCAGCGAAGGGATCAGCCTGATTTTGCTTCTACTCTCCCTCCCATGAAAACAAAAGTCTCTAGCAGAGGTCTGCAGCATAAAGAAGCAGCATCTCTTGAACTGACAGTAAGATCTGCCTGAGCAATTTTTTGTGGCTATTGCCTAGCAAAATGGAGTACAGCTCTCTACACACTGCTTTAAAACAGAACTGCCTGATCCCATGGCTCATTTGTTATATGCTAATGAGGATCCATAACAAAGGCAGAGCTATTAATTTCCTCAGTGGTTTTTGTGGCTCTTTGCTACTAGAACATCTAATTGACATACACTAATAAGTTATTTTCACATCAGTCCTGTAAGGAGAGAAGAGATTATTTTACAGACAACAACTGAGCCAGAGAGAAAATGTCTGCTAATTTTGGGTGCTCATCTCCAGATGTGTGATATGATTTCAGCACATTAACATTACACAGAACATTGTATAGGCACAGAACAGCTATCAGTTGCCTAAATGGCAGCTGCATCTGCTCAGCACAGCTACCAATCACTTCTGAGCCCTTCCTGCCAAGCACATAGAAAACAAAGAACATATTTGCCAGTTTCTATGAAAGTTTGGGTTAAGCAATTTTACTTTTATTACTCCTGATCTTCAAAGAGCAGAAAAACCGTCTGCTCTCTCCTTTTGCTGTTAAAGCTCACTTTGCATGCCTGTTTCAACTTCCACATCAAATAAGCTAAAAGCACACAGTCTACAGGGTGTACTTTGCACAGTTTTGTTTTGAGTCAAAAATAGAAACCAATCTGTAGGAAAAGAAGAAACAACCATGTAATTATGATTGTATAACAGCACGTATGCTGACAGGGAGGCATGCAGAAGGACAATCCCTATACTAACATCTTTTAACTACAATTTCTTAAGTTAGGTAATGATTTTATACATGATTTTTTTAAGCAAAATGAAAGAGAATGCAGAAACATCTGGGTACATTACCACCAATTCTGCTGATCTCTTAGGTTCCTTTCAGTTAACAATCACTAGTGGAAAGACAAGATTGACATTCTGCATGTAAAGGGCACACTTTGCTAGTATGTTGCAAAATGTTTGCTCACAGCAAAGGAACAGTGAGAACTGGGCAGGAAGACAGAACAGCAACAAAGAAATTAGCATGATGACACAAATGCATCCACATCAAAATATTAACAGATAAAATCATTCTTACAGTAAAAGCTTACGCACAGCTCCAGCTCAAGCAGATTCACACCCTGGACCTGTGCCACTCATATCTGAAGAGAGCGGCATAAATTGCAATAATCTAGATAATTAAGAAGAGACAGCAAACATACTCAACCTGGAGAACAAAATCCTCTCATAATACAAGATTAATAAAATAGGGCACTTGGTTTTGATAGCTAAGTATTCCCCAGTGTAAAAGCATATTAAATAGATCACTGACCTGCAACAGCTGAGAATACCCAGCTCATCTGACCTTTAATTAACCAGTCACTGATATTTAAGACATAAGGCAAATGAAGAACAAACGGAAGCCAGTTTGGGTAAGTGGAAAAGACCAAATTACGTAAGTTTAATATACAGGGAAGGCTTTAGGTAAAGAACCAAGCAATAAACTCAGTCTTTCTTTCTATATCACCTATAAAAGGGAGGTGGCATCATCTCATGCCCACAGAAATGCCTTCCATATTTCCACAGCAGTGATGACAAAATGAGAGGAGATGCAAGAAAGAGCTCAGTGGCAGAATTGTGCTAACACTTAAACAACATGCGGAGAAGCACCTTCTGCAAGACAGTCCTTGTGTCATTGAGAATTTCTTAGATTCTTATGACATGTATAGCAAAGTTGCTACAGAATACTGGGCACATTTCCTGCACATCAGAATAAACACATTTACTCTTCTAACTAAGACGTGGTAAAGCCAAGTGTTTCTCTTTCTTTAGGCAAAATGTCAAAACTGAACAAGAGAAAGACCAAAGCCAACCAGCAATCCCATCAACTAATAATTACCTGTAAAGGCATTCATGAACTTTGGGTTATTCAAAGTAAGTATTGCAATGCCATTGTCTTCTTTGGAAAGGTTGATGGATCCACCAGAAAACTGCTGAAGTTTCTTCTTTATCAATTCTTCCTCGTAGCCATGAGCACCATTATACAGTGACAATCTTCTCTGTTGTAGTATCCTTTTCATTGCAATCTGAAGAAAGTTCTTCCACAGAGCAAGGGCCATTTCTGGAAATACATAGAGTGAGGGGAAAAAAATTAGGAAACTTCTTTTGAAATCCACTTCAGTCCTCTGAGAAAGAGGGAAGTACGACAGCAGCAACTAATATAAAGGTGATACAATCATAACAGTTGACAGAAATCACTGCAAACTATATTAGCAAAATTCTTCATTTGAATCTACTGTCACAAGTAAGCAGAAGGAGTTTTATGGAGTGATTTTACTAGTTAAGCCAGGTATTAGCACCTTTTAAAATATTTCCTTTTAAAATTTACCAAAAAAGTTATTGTGTGCAGAAAACAAAAGAGGCTCAAAAACTACAGAAAAACCTACATATTCCACTAGACAACTTTCAAGATCTGGATGTCCTGCTTTTCTGTAAGCAACTATTAGAGCAAGACCTTCCCCAGAGAAATACCTGAGGAACTTAAAAATTAAGAACTGAACATCATTCTTATATTGAAGTCTGTTCCCTGTCACCTAATTCCATTAACACAGTTGTCACACCCCATCTTAAAGCTAATTAGTCTGCCTAGCCTTTGATTGCTATGTGCTTTTCACAGTCATCCCAGTAGCACTTTGAGTTAATCTCATTTGGGCACAGAGTCTGTGCCGTGCTCCAAAGGATGAAAAGTGTGCAGCAGTATTATGCATTGAGCACACACTTGCCTTTTATACAGGTAATAATACTTGTAAAGCATTTCTGTGTACCAGTATACCCATGGCCTATTCCTCTGCTATTTCCACTCTACAGTGTATGACTATAGATCAGGAAATAACAAGAAAGTAATTATCACTTGATCTGCATCTCTGCCTTAATTTATTTATTCTGGAAGTGGGTCTACTGGAGAAAGCAGTTTACAAGTGACTTGAAAGAAACTGGGTAAAGCCTGAAAGGAAAACAGCTGATCTGGAAATAAAGTCATTTTAGAAACCAATCAGAATGGGAATCAAAAGAATCCCCACAGGACATGGGGAAAAAAATGCTTGTTACTTTGCAATTTGATAGAGTAGTCCTACCTTTGCCCCAACTGGGAAAAGACCTTCTTTGTTTCAGAATCATATTTGGCAGAAACAAGATACTTTCAAAATTGGCAAGCAGCTGTTGGAAAGTTTTTCTAATGGTGAACTCAGAACACAAACACATTCACTGAGACAGAATTTGGTGACAGCTATATTGTATGCTCTGTTCAGGGTATCTTACAGATTCAACATTTTTGAAAACCTTTATTATTTATACATGATCAAGTAAATGCACATTAAAAACCACAGACAATTAGCTCCTAATGAAACAAGTGAACAGCCCTGTCAGGTGAACACTTATCTTGTCACTGGCTGTACCATTCTACACTAAAACTGAAAATGCTTCTGTTGGTGCAGGTATAGTCCTCATTCAAAGAGGGGAGGAGTTTGCAGAGCAACCATACTATGGGATGTGAAGGTACATGCAGCAATACCAGGCAACTGTGAAGAGCCATCTATGCCTGTAGATTCATACCTGTCCTGCCAAACTGCACCCACCAGTATCACAGGATCTCACAAGCTCAACACAAACAAACTAGTAAGGCCTACACAAATCTATGCATTATAAAATCATCTGCACAAGAAAAAAAGGGATGATTTTTGAATATATGTTGACAAACAAAGCTTTAATCTGTCATGATGAACTTTTCCAAAGTTTAAACTAATAAAACTAATTACAAAATTCAATCAAGTTTAAAATCAAATTGAATACAAGATTCATTACTTCGTAAAAAACATTCCCTGACTGCTGCTGCACCCAAACACTCTCCATCTAGGCACATTCTAATAGTCTGCAACACTTCAGCTACCACCTTTCAGAGCTTTAAAAATTTTATTTAAAGAGTGAAAATGGGTTTCTAAAGCTCATTTCTCCTAATTGATTTCTTTTTATATTCAGTCTCTCAAGAGAGAGACTGTCTTCCCTTTTCTCTAAAAACTCAGCAGTCATTCCTCAGCATATTAAAGCAATAAAACTTTCCATCCAGATGCTAGCTTTTGCTCAGGAGAGAACAAACATGAAATACATGGATAGTGCAGCCTTTCCTTGTAAAGTGTATCTTGAACAACCAACTCCCAATTTTTAATGAATACAAAGTGTCCCCAATTCTCATACTAAAACAGACTAACTGGAATTCTCTAGGAAGCCCCAATGACTGGCTTGAAAGCAAAGAGGGGGGAAAAAAGGCTGTTCTGCTGACTTAAACATTTTTAATGACTTTTATATACTACTGAATTTCTCGTGATAAGAAATATACTGAGCAAAACAAACTTAAGATATGGAAATTTTATTCCAATGAAAAAAGAGTCTGTCATTTTCAACTGCGTGGTTATGTGCATTAACAGCTCTTTAATATTATCACTATGGTAATAAAGAACAGCAGCAAGTGCAGGATTAGAAAACAAATTGGATACCACTGTCTGCTGATCATGACTCATGATTAATGACTCATGCAAGGTATAATCTTTGAATTATTTTCTTTACAACCATCTCCTACAGTACTGGTCACTGACCAATACAATTTTTTAATAAAAACAAGATTATTTTAATAGTTCAGTCTGACTGAGCTAACCACTCAAGAGAAGTATGATAGGAAGAGCTAGAGCTCTCTCAGTCTAAAGGGATTTCTGCTGGTATCTGACAAACAACACCCAGAATTTCAATCAGATTGGAGTGCTCACAATCCACTGCATGACTGAGATTGATTATTTCTGTATTTTGCATGAAAGCACTGAAAGAAGGATGTTGCAGTAACACTTATGATATCGTAGGACCAGCCAAGAGATATTATTAACACTAAAATTTTCAGATTTTCAGTTTAGCATATCACATCTATTTATACATACTTACAGAAATGGAGTCTCAGTCTTATTTAAAAAAGGCAACATGCTGTAGCCATTAGCCTCTGTAGCAAAGGTAATTTATGCACAGTTCCTACAATGAAAAAAAGCCCAACCTGACAGTATAGGAGTAACAGTGGTCAATGAGTATCTTTCATATGTTTTAAGTGCTACAGCTTTATATCTCACTGGTGACAACTAAGAGAGAAGCCAACAGTATGGACATCAATAGTTGTTCATTCCATAGTTATTGTACCTCTTACATAAACCAACAGTTTAAATCCCATTTGACACTCAAGTGAATTTGTAACGCCCTTGCCTGTGGGGTAGCAGACTGTGGGTTAATATAAACACATCGAGTGCCAGCATTCCAGTACAAAGGACTGACACACATTATGCAAGAGCAGCACACACACTACAAGAGCAGTACATGTATCTACAAGAGCAGCACATGTATCTACAAGAGCAGCACATGTATCTACAAGAGCAGTACACCTATCTACAAGAGCAGCACATGTATCTACAAGAGCAGCACAGGCATCTACCTGCAGGCACTCACAATCTATGTATTTTTGTGCATGCAGATTATCAGAGGCCTTCTGACAGCCTCTGGCAACTGTCTAGGTAAAATTCAGACCTTACAATGTTAATAAAACATAGTAATAATAGGGATAACACCAACACAAATACTCCCTGAGTAGATTCTTTGAGAAATTACTAAGTCTTGAACAAGGGTATTTGCCCTTGCCATTACCACTACCCTGTTGCAACCCAAATGTCTCCTAACACATGATGTATCAAACAGCAACCTCCAGCAACGCTGCCAGTTGCAATTATCACTGAACATTAAGAAACCTGGCCAAAGTAAGAGGTAAGGGCTGTAGGTAGCAACTTTCTAGAAGAAAAGGGTAGAAGAGCTAATACAAACCAGAGAACTGAATCTTAGGAGCTGTATGCTCAAACAAGAAACACTGCACTACACAGCAAGCTAAATCAGTACGTTAAAATACATGAGCAAGGAAAATTCCAGTTCAAAAATGGTTCCTGAATTATTGGCACAAGTCAGGGAAAAAGAAAACGGGGAAAAAAAGATGCAGGGATGTGTTTTCAACACATCAGAGAAACAAGCATGCCCTTTCATCTGGGGCAGGATGTGACAGGTGTGATGTGCAGATATAGATACTGGGAAAAAAAAAACATCAACTGAATTTCTGGGTTTGGATGAACGTATACTGAGATTAAGCATAACAGAAATAAAGGGATTCAACAGACAAAATCCACAAAATAAATCTCAGGGAGGAGAAAATATTCAAATGGCATTAAAAAAATAATGAGGCACTTTTGTGAGACTACCAAAGGCATCAAGGGCACTTTGGTCAAGAAGAAAATCTGACTTGATTAAGACCTTTGGCAGCTGCAATTTCAGCAACAGGCACAGAAGTGCAAAGACAGGGAAGAAGGGTAGAAGATGTGAACTGAGGATGATGATGATATGACTCACAATTCAACCCTCTGTGGGTGGCTTACCAGTCACTTTCAAAGGCATTCACCTGTACTAGAGAGCAGTCACCATGACTGGCAGGATGCTTCAACAGGTTCCTGCAGTGGCCAATTCATGGAAAGCAAGTGGTGGCTGGAACAACCAACTCTATAGCATGAAAACAGATGAAAAGGCAGAGTGATGGAGAAACAAAGCATGAAAATAGCCCATTTGTAGGGAAAAAAAAGGTAGGTTGAAAATGAGTGAAAATAACAACTGACTGTAACCCTAGGAAGTAGGCTGGTGGGTGATTATACAGAATAAAAAAAAAAAATAAATTATGGTGTTGGACAAAAAGAGACTGAAACACAAAAGGAGGCCAGCTTGATCTCACAGTGACAAGGAGTCAGTAGACCCAGCCTTCAGACACAAGAAAGGTGTAGTAGGGAGGACTCACATGCAGGATTCCTCTGTTGTCAGTTGCTTGTCACCACCCCTCACCTGAAGGTTACAGAGCCCTCCACCTACCTCATCCATTTATCCATCTCCCTACTTTCCTTCCACGATGTGTGGGTTAGGTTAACTTAAACACCTTGTCCAACAGGTTCTCCCACTCTAACAATGACCAGATGAAGCAAGCTGAGGGCAGTCACTTCTCCAGCTGGCTTCCTCACTGCTGAAAGCAAGCAGCGAGCAGATCAAAAGCATGTTAAGGGCAGAAAACCTACTGACAAAACATAATTTGCAAATACAGAAACTAAACAAAGCTGGGGAGCTGAGGAGATTCTGCCTCCCCAACTAGGGGACGGATCCCTCCTCATGCCTTTCTCAAAATGTCATGGCTCTCAAACTTGCTGAGCCTTGTCCAAATTTTAGTACATTGTCTCTGGTACCTGCACTGTAGACAAATTAGATGGGATCAACAGTTCCTTCAGTTCAGCAAGTTACTTGAAAAGCCTTATAACTCCTCTAAAAACAAGCTTTAAAAATAGCTGGTATTTTAAAGGACAATTTTTTATCCTCTGTATTACTGTTGAGAGAACAAAAGATTTGGGCCTGCTACTTTCTAGACATCAGCACTAGAAACAAAGTTTATCCATCCAGAAGCTGAGAGAACAAGAAGTGAGAACATGTCCAAAGTAACTAACTGAAATGGCATCAAATAATGTACATGGGAAATAAAAATTAACTGGGGGAAGTAAAACCTTTTAACACTGTAAGTAAAAAAAAAACAACCTTGTCTTTAGTTTCAGTTTTAAGCTGGCTGGCCATTTACACCTCATTTCTGGTTTTATCTCTCTTTTTTTCTTGTTATTTTCATTGCTTCTGAGCAGCCCAATTCTGGGCATAGCAAGCTATGGCTTTCCAAACTATTTGTTCTTCATTTAGTTTTGTATTTTTTAATGATCCCTGTAGGCTAGAGTTTAAATGTGAATTGTCCTTCTATATCTAAACAATTAGATTCTTTCTTAATCACATCTTAATTATTTTGAAGAATAGTTAACAAATCACAAAGACACATACTGAAAAACAATGGTATTTAAGGATGCAAAACAGCTGACAAAGAAAGACTTCCCATAAATACAGATGACACTACCTAAAAACATTTGATTTTGGTCCCATGGTGAGTAAAAGATTTTGAGTTTCATAGCAGAGGGCAAGAATCTGTTAACTTCTGCAAAAAGCACTCGGGCCCTTTATTTTTTAATGCTTTGATCCAAAGAGTTTCTCTTCAAACGTGTCATCAAAGAAGCTTTTTTAACAATGACAGAAAACTCTTTTAAGTTCACTGCCCACTAGGTGTGTTTTAGAGACCTTCAAGAAGAGCAGATGCACAATTTCACAGGAACTGAAACAAACACAACCAACTCATCATTTGCCTTTCAGTCACCAAATCCTGAACCATAAAAGCATGAATTCAATTCTGGCTGTAACCGCAAATACTGATGCTTTCCCAATGGTTGCCTTGAAAAGTGTAACTTTTATAGTCAACAAGTATTCTGAATTCTACTTAATTCACTGTTGTTTACTATTCTCACCTTACCACCACCACCCGTAAAAGCTCCTGCCGACAGCAACACCAAAAAAACCATAAACCGAGGTCTGAACCGGCCACGCAGCCACAATTCTCCTGTCCCCCTGTAACGGCAGTGGTGACAAGCAGCAGCACACCGGGAGTGCCTGTCGCCGGCTTCCTTGGCTCCACACGCTGAATCCCGGGAAGCAATGACAACCTCCCTGCACGGTACTACCCCGGTTAAAACTCAAGCGACCGACGGGTGGAAGCTGCTTCCCCGGCAGACATTTCTTGCTGCTAACTAGCGATGCCAAAATCCCGAGCAGCGCGCTGATGCACGCGGTCTGACCTCGGGAAGCTTTTCTGACACCTTTTTTTTTTTTTAACAAAATGATTTTATGTTAAATCAACCGCCAAGGCAGGGTTCAGTGCCGAGCAGGGCCGAAGTGGGCGGGGACCGGCTGTTCCCAAAGCGGGAACGGAGGTGTCAGGGCTGAGCAGAAGCACCGCCGGCCCCTCCGGTACCGCCGAAGCCACCTCGCCTCTGCCGCGGGCGCCCCGAGGCCCCGCGGGGACCGGGCCGCCCTGCGCCTGCCCCGCCCCGGACGCTGCCGGGGCCCCGCGCCGCCTCGGCGGCCCCGTTCCTCCGCAGAGGCCCCTTTTTCCCCCCGAGGGCGGCGGGCAGCCGGGGCAGCGGAGCCCCGCGGCCGGCACTGACCTGGGCCCGGCTCTGACCGGCCCCGGCGCCGGCGGAGCAGCGGAGGCGGGCGGTGCTGCGGGGAAAGGGCCCCGCCGGGAACCGCGGCCGCGGCCTCTGGGCCGGCCCCGCAGCCGGTGTGGGGGCAGCCCAGGGCCCGCAGCCGCCTGCCCGCGCCCCGGGCCCGGCGGTGTCGGGGCAGCTCCGCGCCGAACAAAGCGCGTTAAAAGCCGACTGAGCCCCCGAGAGCTGGGGCTGACTTGGGGCCGGCAGGAGAGGGCTTCACACCGCATCCATAGAGGCGTGACCCCAAGCAGCGAGAAACTCTGCCTGAATTTAAGCAATTTTGAAGCAGACGATACTTGTCAGGTCCAGGGTTGCTCCATACTACATAAGCAGGTCGTCATTATTGTTGTTTTCTGCACCGATCGCCTCCATCTCTGAAAACCAAGCCCCATGTTTCTGTCCTAGTTAGGGGAATTGGAAATCCTCGTTTCTCCGCAGGCTCAGGGCAAGGTCTCGCCTCAGGTTAGGATGGGAATCGCTGCCGGGAGCATCCAGCCTGGAGCGGCGGGGCCCCCACCTGCTGTGCCTGGGGTGCGCAGCAGGCAGCAGCGATGTCAGCTCCCTGTCCACGTCGCCACAAGGAGAGACTTGGGCTCCCCATTTTCACATCCATCTGTTTTACCTGTCAGCCTAAGTGGGAGCTCTTTCCAGCTGTCCTGCTCCTGGCCGCTCTGCCTCTCCGGCTCCAGGTGCCGCTCACCTGTACCCAGCTCTGGCAGCTGGGCCAAAGTGCTGAGCAAGCCACAAGCTACCCTGGCATCAAACTGGAATTGTGTAAACTTGAGGCTGGCATAAAATGGCACTGGCCCACACAGCCCTGCCCTCGGTTTTGCCAGCAGCCAGATCAAGGGAAATAAATGGTTTCACTGAAGATCACTTAATATTTTGCAAATTCAAAACATTATGCAAATATGAGCCAATCTTTCTGTGTCCTTGTTGAGACATATACATAAGATGACTCAGTTTTAAGTATTTGTAGCATGGCTGAAATATGTATCTGGAAATACATCTTCTCCATTGTTATTAAAGCTGTTTTTAACCCAACTGTCAATACAAATGTTCCAAAATTGGCCTAGTTCATTAAAAATTATGATTGAATATGTAGAGGATTCCAATTATTCATTTATGTGGAGAAAACAATTTCACGCTGAACAGGTACTTTCAACTTTGTATTATTCAGAGAATCGAGAATATGACATAGTCTAGTCCCAGGCAGTGCTGTCTTTATACAATAGAAGGATACATTTCCTTTTTACAACACTCTCTGCAACAAGCAGCCTTGCCTCTTGTTTTTCCTCTTGTGTTCGCAAAGAATTTTTCCAGTAGGATTCAGCCCTGCAGTTTTGTCTGGAAAACCTCAATAAAGATCTGTGTGAGTGAAGCTGCTCTCACGAGGTCCTGCCCCAAGGGCTTATTCCCTCTTTAGCGGATCGATGCCCAGGCACGTCCCAGCTGGGTCGGAAGCAGAGGAAGACGACGGCGGCTGGAAGCTCGTGGTTTTCCAGGTAACATATTGCCACCTAGCAGCGCTTGCTGGAAGTAGCACAAACCGGACCGGCAGATCTATAAACCAGTTTGCCCCATTTTTGGTTTTATTGCCTTGCGTCATATAGGACATAAGGAAAAGACTAGGATGCACTCAGAGTGAAGAATGAAGATTGTAGGAAAATGAACAGGTGGATGGGATCATCTTCGAAAACAGATATTAAAGACCAGACAGGCTGTAACTTTCAGCAGGATGGTGACTAGCCCCCTGGATATTTGTCTGAAAAAGAAAGAGAAAAACATGTACAATCCTGCAAAGTTGCTTACTCTTATTCTTGCACATAATTCCACTGATTTCAGTAACACTTTCTCCTTGCATTGCTGAAGCAGTACTGACCTAGGAGAGTCAGGTCACCACCTGAATTATATGGAATATGCCCATTCCCTGTTGCGGACCCAGAAGCTGGCAACAATGTACTGGCTAAAAGAGCAATGCTTCACTCTCGGTTTTAAGGCTGCCAGACTGAAATATTGAATTCCAATAGATACAGAGCTCTCGGGTGCTATTTTTATGAACTCCTTTCAGAGCAATGGAACAGATAGATGACAGATCTGAGCTTAGATCTCAGGAGTTATTGGATACCAACCAACACATAAACCCACAGTCAGTTCATAAAGGGTCTCTTGACTGTAATTTTTAGGAGGCAAATATCATAAGCTCTGTGTGGAAGTGTGGCAGGCTAAAGGAATGTGTAACATGTACTTCAAAGACTGGACCCACATAAAAAGGTGGACACATGCATTCTATTCCTAAATTTCTGAAATATTTCTAAAATCTAGATTTCTGGATCCAAAATCATGATATTCAGGTTCTCCTTATAGCCTCACCCTAGAGGCTCCCAAATCCCATTGGTGCCTGACAGCTGTGATTCATGGGAAGAGACAATTTATATCAGGTTAGCTAACAAGACTACTACCCCAGCTGTCTCTTCCTGTCCTCACTGCAGATATCTGAAATACCCCAGAGCTGCTGCAGGTTTCTAAATGCAGCCCCACGTGCCAAGTTACATTTGGTTTGATTTTGTTAGGCAGGGGCTGGCTGGGGACAGGGCAGTCACCATGAGTACCTCAGAACTGCAACTGCATCAGTACTTGTATGTCAGCCTTTGGTCCACTTCATGCACCAAAGCTGCCAGTTTCTCACACAGTATTTGGTCACTGGATGTGTCTGCAAAGGGCTCAGCTCTTTCCAGGTAACTCCATACCCATCCTATCACAATGTGTTGATTTTACGTTCTCTGTGGTTTAAGGATCTCCTCCTGCAGAGCTCACTGAGCTCCAGCAAGGATGGCTGGAAGATGAGGCAAGGAAACACCTGCCTCTGTAGCACAGCATGGGAGGTGTCACCCAGGCCCTCTTCTGCCAAAGCAAACCAGCTCATTTCTCTGGGGTAGGTGCTTTGTTCAGGAGGCTGTGATGTATTGTTGGGAACTTGAGGGAAAGGAGCCCTGGCCCACGTGCCAAAAGCTGTTTCTCTTGACACGGCATAATGAAATATTCATCAGGCCAGAGAGCAGGAGAGATGTTCAGCACGGCCACAGCTTGGTACTTGCTCACACTCTCAGTGACCCTGCAAATACTGGGTATTTAAACATAATAGCTACTTAAGTTAGTGTATGAGTCTATGGCCTTGAAGGTCTTTTCCAAGCTAAACTGTTCCATGTTTCCATGTCATATAAAGCAACTTGGACAGGTAGGGTAAAGTATGTTCTTGCTCTGCAAAATCCTCTCTCTGGTTACAGCTCACCGTGGGAAGAGTGGCCTCAGACCATCCAAAAGGTCCATTAGGTCCCTGCCATGTGCTCTTACCTTTCACTTCACCAACACTGTCATTTGATTAGACACTAATTTTCTGATAGAAAACTACAGTACAAAAACATGCTTGTTTGTGGTGTACTTTCCTACACAAGATAAGATCTGATTTCACAAGACAAAATACCAGCCCACTTCCACTGGGAGGTGGTGGTCCCTCACTTCTCCCTTCTCAGTCCTGGGAGTGAGAAGCAGGGGAGGGCCAGCTGAGCTCACCCAACTGTCAGGAAACTGCTTTAGCATAGCAACTAGTTTCTCTTTGGATTCCAGGGCTAAGGAACTGAACCAGCTTGGCTTGCTGCTGGTGGAGCCTGAGGGACACAAAGCAGGGGAAAGAAGATGGAGGAAACTAGAGGAGGAAGACCATCCTGTTTTAGCAGCATTGGGTTATCAAATGGGCTCAGTTGTATTATTATCAGCTCTGACTCTTCCAGTGGCACTCAGAGCTTTGCCAGTTTGGGGAGAGGAAGTGGGTTAGAAATAGGTAGCCCAGGGCAAAGCTGAGAGGTGCATGAGTGGGTCCCCTCAAAAGAGCCAGCCACTGGGATGGGCTAATTGTACTGTAAAACTCCACTCTAAATCTCTTCGAAGATCTGGCTTTCTTTCCTTCCTTTCCTTAGGTCTCTCTTGCTACTCCATTCTGTAAAACCTTCAGAGGAAAAAAAAGCATCTCTTTTATCAAAGAACATTTGAATCCCACCGAAGTAGGCCAGGTAATAATTGCACACCACATTGTAGTGCTGCTTAAATGTCAGATGTTAATTAAAGCCTTTCCTGGAAATGGGGCATTAATTAGGGCAAATGCAGCCATTCTTTATGGATACTGACTAACCAGTGAGTAAAAGCATTATTTAAACACTGGTATTGAAATGGTTAATTTTTATTTGTCTGAGGTGTGTTTGTTATTGAAAGAAAAACAACGAAAAAAATTATAACTCCTTGAACTTATTGTTCTTTCTTTTAAAGACAGTTTTAAATAAATATTTTGGCACAAGAATATTCACGCACACACAGATTGCAATAGGAACATTTCAGTATTAGGTCCAGATGTCTCTAGCAGTTGTATAACCTTGGTAGGAATGCTTAAATGCTGTAGATATTAAATACAGCTCTGACCTGCAAAAACAGCCTGTTGTGGCACTTCACTTGTGTCTTTCTGTTCTTAAGAAAATGGCACTATCTGCATGAATAATGATACACCAAAATGTTAGCTAAGTCAGGGCCAAAAAGTAAGGCATGTGTTTCCTTTGCAATTTTTCTGAACAACTCTGAATTGTTGGGGAGAATCATAATATTGATAAAGGATGTAAGTGTTCAAGATTTAAGATATATATCGAAGCTTTGCAGCTTAACCATCTTGCTTTTTGTTTCTTTGGCCTGGATTCAGCAAAGCAATTAAGCCCCTAAATAGCACCATTGATTTCAGTGACACATAAGCAGTTGGTTGAATCAGGCCCACTCTGCCTGCCAAACCACATTCCTTCTTGCCTCCCAGTGCATTAGAGCTTTTGGAAGAGCAGTTCCAGTTATTATCAGTAGCTGTAACATAAAATCATGGTCTACATTGGCACTTCTGTGCCTAGATACCTCTGCAGGAGGTCCACATATGAGAAACTGTGCAGAGATCTGGCTGCAGATTTCAGTCTTCAGCACTGCTGCATTTCCACCAAGCACATGGCTGAGCACACTGCTGCAGGCACCATCCATTGCAATGTCTTTGTTGTCACAGCAGCTACACCTCTGCAGCTATGGCAGAGACAAACCCTTGATTCAGGACTGACCTCTTCGAGTCTGGTCATTGGAAAGAATCTCCTGTATCTATCATGCCAGAGAGGCAACTGCTGTGCATGGAGACTGTGAGGTGGTGGGGGCACAAGTCCTCCAGACATTTTGGGCACTGGGGTATAGGTGGGTGACAGACTGACTGCCGGATTCGCAGCTCCAGTTCCTGTGGCTGCTGGTCACAGAAACACTGCACTGATGTTTGTTTTGTTTATTACATTGTTCTAATGCTCCTTTTCACATTAAGAGATAGTGGCTTCAGGTAAAACAGCAAATGCTGTGATGTGAGGATTGTTGGTAAATGAGAAGAACTGGAATATTTTTAGGTACCTCTTTATGGTAGCATTATCCCCTGCTCTCATCTGCCATTATGTTTCTATTTCATCTTTCCTGATCGTCACTAGTTTTCACTCATGGTATTTTTCTAGTTCACACTTTATAGAGAAAGGAGAAATTGTGAAAATTAAGTGGTGGCAGGAGGGACAGAGCATTCCTCTTTAAAAGCAGAGATGGTTTTATTTTTCTCAAGTACATGTTACGTAAGTGTATCACTTCCACAGCTGAAATATTTCAAAAGATGGATAATGAGGTTGTCAGCTGGATTGGAGAAGAGTTGCCTGCTGGTTCCGGGTTCACCAGGGCTACTGGACTTTATATGGGAAAATGGACCAGCTTGGAGCTCATCCTGTAGTAGCCAACATTAAATAGAAGCACAAAGCATGTGAAAATATTGTAATGGTAAAAGAGGTTATTTTAAAAGGAACTTCTGAGCATCACCTGAGATTTCATGGTATTAAATCTGGATATTTTAATAATATTATAGAACAGTTGATAGCTGTGTTCATGTCTCTGAAGTAGTTAATT
Organism: Emberiza elegans; assembly: GCA_024865655.1. Taxonomy (NCBI): domain Eukaryota; kingdom Metazoa; phylum Chordata; class Aves; order Passeriformes; family Fringillidae; genus Emberiza; species Emberiza elegans. Next base: position 11,050,428 of record JALJVW010000175.1, on the reverse strand, counting down.
AGGCTAAATTAACTTATATCTACATGCCAGAGTTTTTTAACTATTGTAAAAACCTGGGTTTGTATATATTTCTTTGTTTTCACAGAAAAAAAAATTGAATGTCTACTATTCTTAAAATCTTTAAACATTAACCAGGCCTTGCACTTTTTCTCACTGAAAGCATAGTCCTGTACAGATCTAAAGTCCTAAGCCATTGCTGTTTTTTACAGTTACAAAATTTACTGCTTTTGTGGTTTAGTTCAATGCTAAAAGCAAATGCAGAGAGATTTGGAAGTGAAATAAACCTCTAGAGATTTTTGTTGTGATTTGATGTTTCCTGTCCTGGCTCATTTACCCCTGTCAACACAAGGTAACTGGACAAACAGCATACAAACCCATCAGTTAAGTGTTTGGGGTTTTTTTAAATAAATAAATACTGCCTGAAGTAACAGCTAACATAAATAACACTGGAATATTGATATCTTTGTGTCACCCTATTGTTCATGCTATGTTTTCTTTTGCAGTACACTCAAATCTTATTTTATTCAGCTTGATCTAGATAGGTGTATGTTGCAAGCCGGCCAAAAGAAACGGAGGTGCAAAATCCCTGGACTGTCCAAGGTAACCAGGGGACGGCAGTCTGGAGTCAGCATAAGCGTAAGTTTGCACTGTGTCCCTGAGGCAGGGCTGCTCATGCTTGCATTGGCTGTGCATAATGTGGTTGTACAGTCAGACAGCTTTATTTCAGGACTGCTGCAGAGTACATCTGAAAATATGCCCAGCCTATCCTGACAAGAAATAGCATGAAGTAATTAATGCTTTGTCGATTTTGTCATCTCTCTTACCACCTTTCAGATACATGTGAATAAAATAGGATTTGAAATATTAGCAAAAAGCCTGAATCATTAGAGAATTTCTTTCTGCTTTCTGGTGCTACAACATGTACTTCCCAGCAGTACACAAGAAAACAAAGGGTACAAGCTTTTAACTGCTCAATCAAATTAATTAATCACAGATAATAATTTATTTAATGCAGACAAATTAATTTTTCTATTTCTAGAAAGCTGGTGCTGAGGTACAATGTCATCATTTACAGAGGTACTTAGGATTTCTGTTGGTCTTCTCTTCACACTTGCTAGCATCAATCAGCTCGAAGGGCAGCTGGCAAGATGTGTGTGTATGTGTGCATTTGTATTAAAGGGGAGTCTCCTGCCTTTCCCTTTACCTCCCCTTCCCCTTTGCAGAATGATGGATGGATGACTAGACAGACATTCTCCACAGTGTGTTTTCTAACACTAGATATTGGTATTATTGTTTGTTGAATGTGATCAGACATTTGTGGCCATGTGGTGTCTATGTGCAGTATTCCATTTGCTGTTTCTCATCCAAGCAGGGAGAGATGGGTAGGAAGCATAACCTCATATTAAAAAACAAACAAACAAAAGTCAAAACAAACAAAAAAACCCACGCTGCAAACAAGAATAGCAAAAATTAATCTTCCCACAGACTTGGCACAAAGGTCCCGCATGGTGTAGTAGCCTCACCTCAGGCCCTGGGTGGTTAAAATCCTGCCTGGGACCCTGGCACCCAACCTGTCTGTATCTGAGAGTCTCAGAACAGCTACTGTGCTCCAGGTGTCATTGAGGAAGGATTAGGCAACCAGACAAAAAGTGAAATTTTGTCTGAATACAATCATGAGACAGGCTCTGTCTGTCGCCTGCCAGGTCACAGCAAGGTCATTGTCCTCCTTAAGCAGCATTAACACTCACATATATTTCTGCCAATCCACAGCACTTTGGTCTCTTCCTGTATTGCTCTCTGGTGCATCTCAGCTGTTTGTCAAACAGCTACAACAACAAATCCTTTACCAAGCAGAAGAGAAGCTGAAATACTGCCTGAAATGCATGTGCTACAGGTCTTTGAGAGGAAGGTGGAAAAAAATCCATCAAAAAGGGGCAGTGGTGGCTGGCCGATCCCATCTCTTGGTGGGCTCCAGTGCAGCTGACAGGTGGGTCCCTGCAGTAGCCCCTGGCTCCAGCTTCTGCCCTGACTCAGAACCAGGACTGACTGCTGGCTGAGCCATTGCTTCTCACAAGGGTTCCTCAGAAGAGATAAAGGCTTTTTGCATGCTGTAACTAAAAATTGGTCCTGTTGTAACTTGTAAAGCCTTTGTCAGTACAAGACAATGTGAATAAGCTCTTCCACACTAGAAAATAGAATAGCCTGGGAACATTTATTACAAGAGACCTTTTTTCAGGGCTCTTCTTTTGTTGAACATGAAAAATAAAAAGTAGAAAACACTAGAAGTGATTCTCCAAAATTTTTTCTGTATTAGCTGCCATATGAGCTCATTCCTCTTCCTATTGTGCCCTTCCAAGACATAACAACCTGGGACTTTTCAGGTCCCTGATACACTACTGATATTGCTTTTGGAGTGGAATCAATACTAATTCAAACAGCACAAAAAATCCATTAATTTACTAATCATAATGTATATTTAGGGCTGTATGGAGGGAAAGGATGATGGACTACAGTAAGACCAACATTCATTACCTCCTTCAAGCCCAGGAGGCTCAGTACTGGGACTGTCTGGACATTTTTTTCCTGTGAGCAAGAAAAGCAAGGAGATGTAATTTCCTATAGATTTGTGCCTGCCTGGTGGCTCATCTAACTCCTTTGCAACAGCACAACATTCCCCATTGGCCATCCCAAGGCAGAGGCATCAAACTCCAACATACATGCTGGCTGGCTCCTGGTGAAGTGGGTGACCAATGCTGAAAAGAGGGAGTAATAGTTATTTTGCTTAAATTTCCCTGGAAGCAGAATTCATTTGAGTCCATTCCGCTGATTTATCTGGAACTTTCAGGAATCTGAATACCTTTGAGACCTGGAGATCCCGTCAGACTTGGCTGATGTAAAACAAAGGGTTCAGAAACTGTAAGGGAAGTGACTGATGTGCAGACAGCATAATTTGCAGGATAAAAATTATGGTGGAAAAAAGGGGATGTTCACACATACATTGTACTTCTTTATCTGGATTCTTCAGATCTGAAGAATTTGGATCACATTTTTAAGAACGCTAAAGGAATAAATTTAACTTTAAAAATTAAAAATTTATAATCTTACACAATTATATGACTTATGTTTGGAAAATTAAACTGACAAAATTTCTGTGTATAAAAAATTTCCTCCTTTCCCTATTCTCCAGTATATCAAAGTCTTTTTGACATTTTATTTGCACTGTCCTGTCCTGTGCTCTGAGAACCCTTCCCAGGTGCACTCAGTCTGATACATGGGGACTTGTAGCTCACAGCAGTTCACTTCAGGGAAAGCCTCCACTTTTTCCTACACAGGCAGCATTTGTGGTAAATATAACTGTCCTCTGACACCATGCTTACACACTTAAGGCCTGCACTGCATCAAAGGACTGCACCCATCCCTGTCACCTTGTAAGCAGGATGAGCTCAGAGAAGAAATTTATTGCTGGAACAGGTTCATCTGCCCAAGATATTCAGGACTCCTTGGCACACTTTCCAGGATACTATAGCTTATATGATATGGGTAGTTTAAGGGCTTTAGCTGCCTTTTCTTGCTCCCCCAGAAACACAACATGGTAGCCTACAACCCAGGAACAGTGTAGTTTTCATCCCCATGTAGGAATAATATTTATTTCTTTCATGGGGGCTGCTCCTCTCTTCTTGCCTTATTAAGTCAAAGCAGGAAGGAACAAGGAGCAAGATATTAATAACAATGGCAAGTTTATACAGTGAAAGCAGAAGGGAAGTGTCAGGAGAGAAACAAAAAAAGAAGATGAGGGGAAGGGGACAGATGAAATGCTGTGCGCAGATTGCTTCCTTGGTCTCACCAAGACTAGAGACAATTAAATCTATTTGCAAAGATGGTATTGTGAGGTCGACCCTTTTGGCACAAAACAAAAGGATCCCTTGCTGTGGCCATGCTTTTTGTGGTCTCTGCTGCAGGACTTGTGCTGATAGGTTGTTTACATCATATATCAATGCCCAAGTGTCATCCTGTCTGTGACAGCTGTAGGGCAGAGGTCATAATCAATTTACTGAGGCTTGGGTGAGAAAATCAAGATTAATTTCTCTAGCATGTAACACTTCATAGTGACCCAGCTGGACAAGAAAAAAAGCAAGAAAGAAAAAAGTTAGTTAGTTAGTTAGTTAGTTAGATAGGGAGAGGTGTATGCCAACAAATTATATTGGCCCAGTTTGACCTCCCATGCTCATTGAAATATTGGCATATTTTGATAATCTTGAGGTACCTATTCTACACAGCCTTGCCTCAGCATAAAACAAGAATGGCAGCTTTAGCAGCAGGACTGCCTTAGCCCAAGACTCTCTTGAGTTAAGGATGGGTGCTGAGAGTAGACACAGAATTACTGTTCAGACCCATCTTTAGCCTCACATTCAGGTGCTGCATTGATTTTCTAGAGGAAAATGCAATGAGGGTCTGTTCTTATTGCCAGGAACTTGAAAGTCATAGAAACAGTGTGATTCAACCTACATTTGCCCCAGAAGAGAGGTGAAATTGTCCTTTCTTTCCCAGTAAGACCCACTGCAGCCATGGCAGACTGGGTGTGAGCTTCCAACATGACTACCCACAGCTCATGAAGGCCAGAAACAGAGGCAGCAAGCTCTGGTACTCCTGCTGTTGTCTGGGACTATCATGACTGGGTTTAGGACAATCATGGATTTTGCTTTCAAAGAAATAATGAAGGAGCTTCTAGTCATCTCAGCATTTCTTTCAGATAAAACAATATTATTATTCATCATTAGTAGTTATACGCACTCCCAAAGTAAGTGTGAGTGATACTTTAGAAAAACAAAGCAGAAATACAGTATTTCTACAATAATAAGCCAGTTCAAATTCCCTGTAGGGTCAGACAAATGGCAAAACCCAATTTTTGCAGCAGGATGGAGGAACATAGGACATCATAGCTGGCACTGTATTGATGTTTGTGATACAGCTTCAAGGAAGACAACACATCGATCAATATGCATTTTAGTTTGGCCTGGAATTCTCAGGCCAGGCTTTACTTCAAGAAGTAAAATAGCACTAAGCCTTGTACCTGAAGCTTGCCTCAGAGTGGAGACTTCTAGAGTTGCAGACTTCTTAATAGGAAGAGACCCCAGCTCCTCATTTACTGCTGCCTTCACCTGTCTGTGAGGGGTGGCCACCCTTTCTGCAGCAGAGATGCCAGAGCAGCTGCACTGACAGGCAGGTCCCTGGGGACAGCTGGTGCTGAGCAGGCCAGGCAGGCAGCCTGTCCCAGCAGCAGGGGAGACACACAGAAGCCAGGCTGAGGCTTGTGCATCACCTATGCCTTGGCTCAGTTCGGTCATCCTCATGCCTGCACTAGGAGGAGGTGCCAGCTTCCTTTGTGCCTGCAGAGAAAAAGTCATGGTGTGAACTAATATGAACCAGTTAATATCATGTGAAAAATCCTTTGTGTTTTCAGGTGAGAAAATAGACATCATTTTTTTAAGCACAGGGATGGAGTGAGGAATTAACTGTGGGAATAAATGCCAAGAGAACCAGTGGGGCTTTTATCTCTTCATGTACATTTGATTCAAACATCTTGCAATCAAGTTCTCAAATAGCTACACTCAGTGTGGGGATAAGTGGGTGCATTGCAGGCTTTGTTTTGTCAGGTGGTCAGATGAGGTAGTTCCGTCTGTCCTGGGCTCAGAGTTTATAAATCAGTGTCCAGTACCAAGTGCCTTCTGGAGCACGCTGTGCTACAGAAGGATAAAACCAAGCACTTGAAAGCATATCACTGTGAGCAAGGAATGTGTGCTGCTCTATCCTAAACTTCAGTCATTGGTGTCCCAAACTGCAAACTGTGATTGCCCTACAAAGCCTATGTAGAGCTGTAGCTGTCAGAACAGCATCTGCCAGCTGTATCTCCGCAATCCAATAATCCAGTATCACCCCCACAGCTGGCCTGCCTCCACTCACACCATCACAGACAGACAACAGAAGCTACGTCACTATAATTATGAAAAGGCATGGATACAGACATCAGATAGAAGCAGATATGTCTCCATCTTACTGGAGATATGATATTCCAACACATGTTCCATGAAATGTGTTTTCACCTGTCTCACAGGAGACTATTTCCCAGTCTGGTTGGGGGAAGGAATCAGCTGCCTGCTGGGCATGAACTGCTCTTCCAAGGTAATACATAGACAAGGTGATCAACTTTGATCAACAGCACAGGGAAACTGGTGCTATATAATCTTGAAAAAGTTGATTTTTATGAGGGATTTGCAAAATGAGCAGCTGCTTCCACCACCCTGAACTGCACTACCTCATTCCAGCCTTGGCTTTTCCCTTAGTGATCCATCTCCTCATTATGCCTAAGTGATTTGACCAGAGGAGGTGACAAAAAATGCCAATTTTCCAACATTTTTGTGTAGAACCCATATGTCTGTCATTTTAAGGTTAGCTTTTCCAAGCTGCAATGTTGGGGCCAGTTCCTCTGTGTCCTCAGCTGTATTCAGTTAATGAGCTGAGACTTCCACCAACACATAGCAGCTATAAAATGCACTTCAGGCTTATGGACACTGTGTATCTGTGGTGCTGCAAAACAGCAGATCAATGGATCTGACCAACATGGTAGTCAAATACATGGGAACCTGTGTGGGAACAAAAAGGATAGTGTAAGAAGACTTGATTATGGGCAGGTTTTTTTGAGAGAATTAAGGAAAAAAATATCCTGCAGTGGTAAAAACAGATGATATTTTGAAATTGCTCATAATGAAATTCAGTTATTGCTCTGCAGATCTATGCCAGGGAATACTCTACTCTCTTCCATACAGTTACCAGGGAAATTAAATAGGAGGTTGTTGCTATTTTAAGACCAGAATGAAAAATAAAAGTGCTGGTTTACTGCAGCACAAATTTGTAGGGACTCTCCAGGCCAGGCTTTTGAAACAGACTGAAAAGTGTTTTTTTTTTGTTTTCTTTGTGGTTTGTGGGTGGTTTTTTTGTTGGGTTTTTTTTTTTTTCCATGTCAAAAATAGGATTTTATGAGAAGGAAAAATTGTAGTGGAAATGTGTGCCCCTTACCTTGCCTGCAGTGTGAAATGAAAGAAAAATGTGCAGATGCTATTCAGCTCTGCCTTAGTTAAAGGTGTTGCAAAGACTTTAATAGTAGGAGTACTTTCCTGCTGTTAAATTACTTGGTGCCCCATTTGTAACACCTGGTAGTTACTCTGACAGCTACACACTGATGCAGTGAAGTCTACAAGAGAGGTTTTCAGCAGCTCACAAAGCTCAAAGATGTGCTGGGGGCTGAAGGATCAGAGCTTCAAACAGGCATTTCTGTGACATGAACCAAGAGCAATTCCTCTCCCTTCTTTCCAGGAAGTCTGTTTTCTTTTTCATTGCAAACCTAAAAAAAGCTCAAATCTTGCTCAAAAGCAAGATATTGGGGCAGGGATCTGGCATTAAACAATGAGGATAAATGTGGAGAAGCAGACCTATTTGCTATACAGATTTATTGCTCCAAGTCCCTACAGGAAAAGCAGTGGTGAGCAAAAACCTTCCCTAAGTTATATTTTGTTAACTTCATAAAATGAATGACACAGTACTTATTACATCCTGAAATTCACTTGCGGCTTCTCTGAAACTTGCTCTCTGCTCTGCAATGGCACATTGAAAGCATCATCCTCTGCCATTGCTTCTCCATGTCACAGGAGTTCATGATCTCCTGTGGGGAGCCAAACCCTCACTGCTCTGACAGCATATCAAATGGCAGAAGTCCTTGGTGGGTTCTGTTTAAATGAATGTCAAGGGATGAGGGTAGGAAGAGCAGGTTGTTTCTCAGGCACTGCTGAGGAGTGGCTCTTCTCTGCAGGGACATGCTACCTTGGCTGACTGCAGCCATCACTGGGACAGCATGGAGTTAGTTAAATGGTGTCACTGGCAGAGCATGAGTCCCTTGGAGACAGAAGAGCCACTCAGCAGAGCCACACACTGCCCACCAGGCCATGCACTGCCCAGCAGCTGGTGCAGCCAGGCACCACCATCCCTGAGGTGCAGCACTGTTGTGCCCTGAACTCATGTCAAAAGTGACACAAGTCATCTTCAAAGTCTGCCTCAGACTTCTGCTGTCCTCCTCTCTCTCCCTGCCTGCAGCTACAAATGTAACACAAGGGCTTGTGCCTGGCAGCTTTGCAAAATATTTACCATAAACATCTCAAATTTGGATTCTTGCTAGAAATGCCACAAGGGGGAAGAATTGGGTTATTTACAGGGCAGCATTCACTTAAAACATTTGGTTTGTTCAGTTGAATTAAGACTGAGACTGCTCTTCAAACCATTTGTTGGGAGAGGCAGGGAAGGAAAGAGGAGAAGGGACAGCGTGAAACTAATCCCTAAAATCCAAGGAAAACTCAGTCAAAACACTCTGGGTTTGTGTCTAGATGGGGCATAGTGAAGTTTTACATTGTATTGGTTAAAAAAAATCCAGCCCATAGAAAAACAATCCCTTTCAAAAGGACTCTTAAGCAAACTATTTTTCATTAAGCTTTCCATTAATTTGTTCAGCAATAGGTTTAACAGACTGCCCAGCTCTATACCTGACAGTGCTTCCTCTGGCTTTAGCAATAAACCACTGAAACCAGCCACAGCAAAGTTGTGCCCTGGCAGCACAGCTAATCAAAGGGTCTGCAGGTTCACTGGGTTTAATTCTTGTTTAAAAAGTTTTTTTCCTCATCACACTAATGCCATCTAAGCACCTTGGTGGAAAATGGAAATCACAGTCATCCATTTCGGGTTCATTTCAAGGCAGCAGCACTTGCTTTGCCAGCAGAGGTGTGCCTTGTGCTAACACTGTGCTCCAGAGCACATCCATATCACGATGCAGTGCTGGGTTTTCACAGAAAGGAAGCAGAGGCCAAAACAACCTGCTTCAGATTAGCACACTGACTTTACAACCACAAAGCCACAAGTGCTGGTAATGTATGTGTGGGTATGTGAGCACTGTTGTGCTTATGGGTTGACAGAATGAAAACATGCTTCCATGACAGTGTCATTTGGATGCTCTTGGAAATCTGAGCAGTTCAGGGAGACAGTATAATGAAATACAGAGTACAAATTCTTTTGAAATAACCTTGGATGCTCCCAAACTTTTGCCTGAGTGGTTTGGAAAAAAAGAGAAGTACTGAACCAGCATTCCTAGGAAATGAATAAACTGTTGCAGCCCAATCAGGAAGGCAAACATAACATTTTCTCTCCTCAAGAAGTAAAGAAATTTGACTTCATACTACAAAACATAATGAGGAATGTTTGTCATAGGTTAAAAACCAATGAACTCCAGCTCTTCCCCTAGTCCTGGAAGCTTAATTCTTCAATGAAGAAATATCTTTTTCTCACAGGAACATTCCAGAAAACAGACTTCACCTTCAGTGACAGTTGTGGAAAGTCAAATTGGATGGAGCATAACTTTCCAAGGTAGTAGACAGGCTTTCTGATGAGCCCTTAAAACAAATTGCTAAATGAGAATTTAGCCTAATTTTTGCAATTAGAAAATTAGCAAATGAGAGTTTCCTTTTCTTCTGAACAGAGGTTCAGCGTCTATTTCAGACGCTGTCTTCTGGTTTGCCAAGAAGCACGTTCATCAATGCATCATGCTGAAATATGCAGGAGACAAACCTACCTCTGGCATGAACCATACTAGCTTTGGGGTGTCTATCAAGTAAAATATTTACTTATCTAACCAAGAAAGTATCTCACTAACCAGAACAGATGCAACATTACAAGATTTGGCTTCTCCATCTTCCAGTCTGGATCTGCATCCTCTTTATATTGCAAGAAAGTCTTCTGCTTAAGTGTCTTTCCTCCATGCATGCATTAAAGATGCTTTGAGTCCCCTTTGAACAGGAAGAGTTGCCTTATCTCTCTTAAGGCATGTTAGGGCTCTGGATCTCCAGTTCTGCTGTTTATTCCTATGAACATTGCAATAAACCTGTGTGATGGTGAAGACTAGAAATTAAATACAAACTGTGAACCCAAGCAATCAATCTGCCAGAATTCTATTTACTGTTGGAAAAATGTCCCACATTGAGCCTGTTTGGGTGGAAATGAAATTATTTAATAGTTTCTGAAGTTCCTCATTCCTTTTTATGTCAAGGTCTCCCAAGAAAGAAAAAAATCAAAATTTTACTGAGATATTTAAGACAGAGTTGGAGTCAGCCAGCCATCAGAAACAATCATGTCACTCCTGAGAGCAAGCACAGCAGGAAGCAGTGTGAGGGGGAATGGCTTCTGTGCCCAGCTCTAATAATGCCAGCACATGGGTGAGTTTAGCAAAGGAACACAGTGGTAGAAACTCGCCTGTACTGCAGCAAATAAAAATCAAATTTGCAGAGCAGTTTGGTTGCTAGCAGTTATTCACACATTGTGAGTAAATAAATAAACAGGAAAGAAGACAAGGGAAGTTACAGTTAGATTTTTTTTGAGAAATGTAAACCCAGAATAATTTTTTAAGGACTGTTCCTGAAATTTCCTGAAGTAGTCCAAAGATTTCCTTCTATCTAGCATTTATTTAAAGAATCCACAACTGCAAATTTGAGCCATGACTTCCCAGCAGTGCAAGTCTCATAACAAATTAAAATGCAATGTTTCACAAGTCTTATCTTCTAATGGTGGTGCAACCAAAGGATTACGTGTTTTCAGCTACAGTGCTGAATTTAGGTACCACATTATCTGTATTAAAGGGTAAGTGTTAAGTTCAGTGCATTGATTTGCATGGTAAAGCTATTAAAAATGGAAGCGGGTTTTTTCCCCTCAGCTTCCTTAGGCTGCACCTTTTTTGTAAGGTTTATCCATGTCACAAGCTGCAGTAATAAGCAGCTCTTGCCTACAAATACATTCTTCTGATGTCATGGATTTGGATTTAGTGGTCCTGCTTTGGAATATGCTACAATAGCTGAATTCAATTTAGGAAAGTAATCAAGGTGACTATTTTTAAACTGCAACCAGTGCTCTGTCAACAAAACAACAATTTTGCAATCAACATATGCACAAAATCTTCCAGAAAAATAATAAAATGAATTTTTTTTATTTAAAATGTATTTGTGAGTGGTGTCAAGACCATGTGGCGTCAAGTCGTGAAAAATATTTAGTGTAAGACAGCCTTGATTTCACTCACTGAAGAGTTTAGTTGATAAAAGTAGCTTGCACATACAGAGTCTTAGAATCATGGATCCATTAGGTCAGATATGGCCTTTAAGTTTATCAAGTCCAACTGTAAACCCAGCACTCGGGTTCGTGCCTAGTCCAGCACAAAACCATGTCCCTAAGTGTCACAGAGAATGATGCAGTGGTTTGGGTTGGAAGATTGGGTTACAGATCACCTGATTCCAACCCCCCTGCCATGGCAGGGATGCCACCCACTAGACAAGGTTGTTCCAAGCTGCATCCAGCCTGGCACTGAACTCTCCAAATATGGGGCATCCACAACCTCTCTGAGAAACCTGTCCCAGTGCCTCATCACCCTCAAAGTAAAGAATTTCTTCCTATTATCTAACCTAACTCTACTCCCAATTTGAAGTCATTTCCCCTTATCCTATCACTAGGGGATAGTCCCTCTCTCTCTCGTGAGCCCCCTTTAGGTACTGCAAGGCTGCTATAAGGTCTCCCTGGAGCCTTCTCTTCTGCAGGCTGAATAACCCAAACTGCTCCAGCCCTCTGATTATCTTTGTGGCCCTCTTCTGGGCTTGTTCCAACAGGTTCACCTCATTATGTTGAGGGCTCCAGAACTGCAGGCAATACTCCTGGTGGAGTCTCACAAGAGTAGAGTAGAAGGAGACAATCACCTTTTTTGAGCTTCTGGCATGCTGCTTTTGATGAGACAAGATCAATGATTTCCTCATGATTTCTATCAGAAGATCATGCTAAGATTGGTAAGCATAATGATCTTGACCTCTTGGTAAACTGGAGCTGTTCACTGAAAATAGCTTCAACACAAACCTGCAAAGTTCCTCTGTAAGGAAGAAGAGATACGAGCTAGGCACTATGCTAGGGATCAAACAAACAAGCAAGCAAACAAAATGACCTGAAGAGTTCAACCATGACAAAAGGTTGTCATGGTTTCATGGTGACAGTTCATGAGAAAATACATCAGGTTTGAATTATCTCTAGTTGTGTAGACATAGTGCTACAGTAACAGTGGCTGGAAAATGAAGCCAAAGTAACTGATGTGAGAAATCAGATCGATACCTATAACCTACCTTTCTGTATGTGCATATACCAGCATAAACCCAACAATCCAGAACACACAGAGGTAAGTCAGGTTCCCCATCTCTGTGGTCTTTAGTTTCTTCCAGAAGCCCGATGTAATCACTTTTGCAGCAGCAATTAGTTATTGCACTCAGTACAAGAATAGTGGATGAGGTGTAATGGCCTGTTGTTTTACAAGAAGCCAGATTTGAAGATCTAATAACTCCTTTAAATCACCAAAGCAAAAAATTAGCCCTGTAAGCAACCATTATTCAAAAAGCTGATCCCAAGGTAAATATTCAGCCAGCACAAATGGATGCCCCAAAATTATTCCCTGGAAACACCATGATATGGGAAATTGTGGTCAGGTGTTTAGAGACTTTCAGTTCCTTTGTGCCCAGTTAGAGATTAACTCATGGATCTACCATTATTTTTTTGTCTGTGTGTCTTTTTTCCTGTGGCTGATAGAATAGCTTAGATAAGTAGTGTGCACTGAGTCAGGAACTGTTGTCATTATATCGCAAGAGTTCTATTATCATTACATTGCCAGGGTTCCACATTACTAGAGTTTCATACCTCCTTGAGGTTTCTTGTAGGCAGCTCCTCTAGACAGTGACTCTTCCTTGTCCTCACAGTAGCCAGCCAACTCCAGTTTTCCCTCAACCAACCAATCCACTCTTTTATAACACTCTTCTTCTTCTTGGCTACAGCTGTGGGCTGTTAAAATCAGGCCTGCTCCTAATCCTTAATAATTGGCTCAGCTGCAATTCTTTAGGGGGTAAGATTACTTTCTATACTACCTTTATTTCCTTATGTTCTATCCCCCTATAAGGAACTGCCCACTGCATGGCAGAAGGCTGCACAAGGTTTTTGCAAGCATTAGTTTCTTATAGATTTTATTTGCATATATTGATTCAATAAAAAAAGATATATGTGAAAATCACAAATGTAATTTGTTGACTATAAACATGTTTTCCATTTCAATGGCCAAGGAGCAGAGATGTGGAGAAAGGCAAAGGATAAAAATCAGAGGAAATGGGCTATAAAATGCATCATCCTCAGTGTGTTACTAAACAATCCTGTCAGGGTTCTTCCTGCCTTAATGTCTTGCAACAGTAACCCGTAAGAATATAAATCTTTATTATATCTGCTAAAAAGCTGACAGAGATGATGGATCCAGAAAGGCAAAATATAAGCACTAGGAAATCACAGGTGCAGAATGAGACCAGAATCTTTCTTCATGTAGGCAACATGATTGCAACTGCAGCAGCTGGCAGCCTCTAAAAATCCAGGCCATCGTGCACTCTGATATCTGCTTGTGTCTACAAATATTGCCTCAGCACTGCTTTATGTTTGGCAGTGCTAGAGGGGTCTGGTTTGATGGGAGTACCTAAAGTATGATATCACCATTTTATAGAACACTTTCACAGGGTAGGAAGTTAATGAAAGCCCAGAGCTGAAGCTGGATTTCCCAGGCAGATAGTGAAACGCAGCAGCCCAGAGTTGGTGCAAGTTCAGAGCCAGTTTTCACCTGCTTCAGTTTTCCTGATTGCTGGCTGTAATAGAAATGCTAGTGAGGAAATTGATCCAGACATTCAGGGCAGAAAAGAGCAATTTGGACTGTGATGCAGCGCAGGTACATGGTAAAACTCTCAAACTCCACTGAGCTATTCCCCCTTCACTGAGTCCCACTTATTTTTATTTTTTATTTCGCTGACCACACAAGTTCACTATCATTTTACAAACTTTTTATGTCAAAAAGCCTCTCTCCTTTGAGGTAATTTTATTCGGTCAATGTAAATGTCAGCTGCCAGTTGTAAGTATTATTATGTATATGGGGCTGTCAAGGAGCAAGGGGGAAATTATGCAGGCAGCTCACTTGTGTCTTAGCTCCTAGGAAAGGAGCTTTTCAAAAAGGGCTGTCAAGGCCAAACCATCTTTCAAAATCCCAAATTCTGTAGAAACAGTGCAAAAAAGCACATGCTTTAAAGCCAGCCAAGGTAGGGCTGATATGACTGATTTCTTTTTCTGATGTCAAATAGCTCCATTAGTGACTACTAGTGGTGCAAGAACCCAAGGCAGCCAGAAAATGGACAGAGCTCACGCCAGTAATTGCATCCAGCTGCATTTTATTTGCTTTAGGGACTGAATTTTTTAGCCTTCTGTTTGACCTAACCTACATCTGAGCAAATTTCTTCCTCTGATGAACATCCCCACATATCCCTGTTTCACATCCTCCCTGAGCTGCCAGGACATGGAGCGGCTCTCACCCCACGACCTGGATGGGAACAGAGGAAGATCAGGATGTACAGCCTACAGCTCTAAGAGTGAGGGGTAGATTTTGTCCTGGCAAGCTTGGCAAAGGAGTATGGCATGAATTCAAGGCAGATTATGGCACTCGGATGTGGAGAGACTGACCAGAAATTTTATAAGTGAAAAAGGAGATCTCTTCACAGAGGTTTGTCTCAAATCTCCAAAATACCTAGGTGCCTAATTCCTGAGGATATCAATTGCAATTAAATGGTTAAATGTTCTGTCAATTCCATTAAAAAAGCAGAAGGAAATTACATTAGCTCTCCTATAGGAATCCATGCAGTTCTGTGAAAATCTCCCTGAGGGGATAAGATTAAAGGAGGAGAGGCAAATTCCAGATGAATGCCATGAAAACCTTCTAGGTATCCAGAAGTACTCTCTCAAGAACATTCCAGCCCAGAAATGCTGTGTTTCAAGCATGCTGAATTCCAGATTAATAATTCCATCTTCCATTTTTTTTTCTTTCACCCAAGTAAAACAACAAATCAGGAAACCATCACATCTCCCTGAAGACATCTAAAAGAGACAAGAGACACCCTTACTATTGCTGCTACATAATACTTCAAGAAAACACAAATGAGCAGGGCTTTTATGATCTCTGTACACATCAATATTTACTGTTCTGGCTTCTCCTTAGCTAGAACTGCATCATTAAAGAAATGGGCTCTGTCCCCTGCAGGATATGAGTAAAATCATATAGGAAGAGTGAGTCCCCCCCTCCTCCTCCCAGTTTTCTGATCTGAGGGGAATGCTGAGCCAAACAGCATGGTTGCAGAACCTTGTCCCTTTCAGCATAGTTACCATGCCTATTTTTAATTTATTGGTGTGCTCAGCTGTTCTTTTTCCCCTTAGCTCATGCCATGCTGGCACCTCAGTTTCTGAGTCCTGCCTACAAAATTCAGACAGAAAATACTGAGACAAAGATGTGCTAATTGAAAAGTAGTTTCATATGAATTTAAGGCATGTGTTGCTATGGGACAAAATCTTAAGGAACAATGTGAAGTATTTAACTTGGAGACGGAAGAGTTTGTTTTCATTGCTGTTTCTGATTCTGCCATAGGAGATCCTCAGGAGCAGAAGTGTGTGAGGAAAGACAAAAAACCACTGCCAGAACACATTTGGATGAGGTTATCATATATTGGAAAGTTCATGGCTTGTTTACCCTTTGACAGAGGTTGTGTCTTTGCTAGCATGTATTGAAAGCTGGGAAGACTTGCCAGAAGTGGTGCTTATGAGGGAGAAGAAATGCTGATTCTTTGGTTCCTCAACCCTTTGCCCTCAGCTATGCCACCTCTGGCCACCCCAGCAAGCTGGATATCTTCCTGCAGGAAGCAGAAACTGGTCACCATGACTCCTCATCTTCCATCTGGAAAAGGGACACCTGCAAGGGCTTGAGAGAACTGCCTAGAATTTGCCAGGGCTTCCTGCAAGGTGCAGGACAACTTCACCACCCACCTATGCCAATCTTCACCTCTTCCCCATAAAATGGGATGAGGAGCATTTACCCATCTCATACCCTGACTCTTTTTAAGTCATCCTTGTGTAGGATGTACTTTAGTTTAAGGGTTTATTCAAATATCGAGCCTTATTCTTTCCCTTTACCATGCCTGTTTTGGATACTTATCCCCAAATAATTTTATCTGAAATTTAGTGGTCCTCTGCTTTACTTATTCCCTGAGAATGTAGAGCATTTTTATTTCCTCTGTCCCCCTCCTTTTTTTTCTTTCATTCCCTCATTCTCCCTTTCAATGATCTTGGGCTCTTACTCTCCAGTCACAGCACTTGCCTCCTCTCAAAACTGAGATTTCATGATAATTAATACCAGACCTGAACACTACATGTCCAAAAAGGACAAATGAGATCAAACAATCACATTCCTGCCAAATTAGCCCAAGCCTATAGCAATGGTTTCTGGCAGCCTGAAGCTTTCACATGAACTTCATATGAGGGAGAACAGGCAGTACCTGAAGGTGAAGTTAAAACAGCTGGTAAAAGCTGAACCTGTCAATGTCCTTTGAATTAATGCATAATGGAGAGTTTTTTACTGGTTTCAGGGAGCTGGAGAGAGCTTTTGATCCAGTGCTAGAATCCCAAACTTTCCTAATCTTAAAAGTTTTCTGCAGACTTATCCATGTAAACTCACCAGTTCCTTCCTTCTCTTCTCCCTGCCTCTTTCCACTGGTGGGCTGCACCCTTCCCCACATCCCTACCTGGCACTGCTGCTGTGGGGGTGAGAATGGGTGATGGAGAAAAGCAATGCAGGGCAGAGAGCAATGGAAAGGCTTTCACTGACAGTGCAACATCTGAATTTTTATTTAGTTATTGCTCCCTCTATAATTAAGAAATAAATAAAAAGGATCAGGACATTGAATTGGATGACACTGGTAAAATCAAGCACTGTAGTGGTTCATGGACGTTAGTGCATAAAAGTCCTTGCCAACCCTGGGACACTGCTTTTGTAACTAAAAGGAAAACCAAAATTGCACAACCCTACAGCTCTGATTTATTGTAAAGATGGATTTTTAGAGTTAAAAAAAAAAAAATTTTAGGTGAAAGAGTTATTACCAAGAGAAAATTTTCATATAGATTAGTTCTGTAGGCAATTTTGTAAGGGAAATTAATCCATTCAAGATGCCCACTCAGCCCTTTCTCACAAATAAAATAAAGCATCCAATCACATTTTGACAGTAGGAGGCAAAATCACATTTTGACAGTAGGAAACAATGTGTGTGTTGCAAGCTGGTCTGGCTGAGACCAAGTTAATTTTTTAGCTATTCCTATGTTTTTCAGATGTTCTGATACACTTACCAAAGAGAAAATACTGCAGACCACCCTTTTATGATAATCCAGGAGAACAAGTCACCACTTTACCTGGTCCTGTGAGCTTTCTCCCCATTTTCCTGACCTTGAAAGTTGCTTTGCAATCTTTTTGCAAAGAATCCAAAAGCCAGCAAAAATGTGGATTGCCTTGGTAGAGGCTCTGCAGTGTGTGGGGGTGTGTGTGCTTGCACAGAGAATATCCTGAGCAGGCAGTTTTTTACGTCCTTCTGGCTCTGCTTGTGCTCTGACAGCATTGATGGTGCAAATGCAGTAAATAATTCTGAGCAAAGGTCTTGTCTAAAGTTTGTGCAGGATCTTTCTACAGCAGGGACCCTTCTGACCATCATTTTCTGCAGAGAACAAACCAACATGGACAGGACTGCCATGGAGTAGGATCTTTGGTGTGTAGGCCAGGAAGACATGAAAGCAAAAGCTGTGGGGAGAAAGGGAAAAACAATTCCCCATGACCATAACAGGTAAGACAGGAAGCGTTTTAAAAGAAGTTCAATATCATATGTCTTGTTTAGCCTTTGGAGAACAGTCTCCTAGTATCAGGGATAACAAATCATGAGAAAGGAGCTCTCTGAGGCTGTTCAAGTCTGGCTGATCTTGCCTCAATATTTGAGATCCTTCCTGAAGCTGTTTCCATCTCTATTTCCTATAATTTTTTGAACTGCAGAATGCAGATAGTTTTTCCTAGAATTAAACTAGCCTGAACAGTGAAGCTATCCTCTGTTTCAGGCCTTGTGCTATGCAAACAGAATTTTTCTTTTATTCAACCTCAGAGCAACTGGGAATTTCCCAGGCTGTTCCTTGTGCAAATAGTTTTTGTGTCATTTGCTTATGCCTGTACTTCCCAAGGAACTCCTGGCTTGGCAGGTAGTCATGTATTAACTAACAAGCAAAAGTCCACAGAAAGTGTAGCTAAGGTCCATGTCACCTGTGTATGGCCATGTAGCTCATAACAAACTATTAAGCTAATAAGAGAAACAATGACAGCTCTGTAGCACACTGACAAAGCCACAAGGATGTAAACTCATTCCTTCAGAAGAGAAGCTGAGCTAGCCCAATGCTTTCCAAGTTACTTTGTGTTCAGAGCACTGGGCATTTCTCACAGTAGAGGAAGACCATTTTTTTATCACTTTCCTTAACTTTCTTTTCCTTCTGTGAATGCCTCAAGAATGATGCACACAGTTAGCCCTAGATGCTGCCATGGGAGACACCTAGTTCAGATTACATTTATGAGCTAATTGGAGATCCCAGGATGCAGAAGGAGAAGAGCTGGCAGTTTCCATGGCAATTCCCTAGTCTATTAAAAATAATCAATATAACTATAGTAACAAATAGCAAATTGTTAGCACAGAGCAGGGAAGCAGGGAGCTGGTTCATTCTGTCCACAATACACCAACAGGGTGTTCTTGAGATACTGAAATGGAAACAGCAAAACAGAAAACTGCATTTGACCTGATTTTTAATTTTAAAAATGTTTTTGCTTCCAGAAACATTCCTGACATGAGCAGGAATTGCTTGTTATCAGCATCTCTGAAAAACAAGTTCCTGACAAGCATGTGCATGAGCAGAGTATCAGGACATGGGCAAAGATACAGCCTGGTGGTACACAGGGTGTACAGTCTGCCTCAGTCACTACATCTCCATCTCTAATGAGATGCCAGAGCTCAGACTGTTGTCCAAGAACACTGACATCAGTAAGGAAAGACCAATAAAACCAGATTAATATCTCAGGAAGTTTGTTTTATGACATTATAACCTTGACAGTTATGAAGTAAACAAAGCTGTTTTCACATCTGTAAGCAGAGATTTTCAAGAGCTAAATATGCTGAGAATTTTTACTCTTAGTATTCATACTATTTTTTTCTTGTTCCATAGAGCTCATTAGATCCATGCTTTGTTTTAATGTTGTTAAATGGTTCTCATTATGTCTTCATGGAACAAATGCCATTTCTTCCTGCTGGATATCCAAAAGAGCTTGCTGCTTGGGTTGTCTGATTTTTACAGAATTTTACTTTCCTGCTGTCTTTAAAGGAGACACTGCTGTGGGCAAATGCCTCCCCATGCAGCACCACAAGCAGGTTTTTACCATCCCTCTAGTATGTTTGCAGGGCTAGCACACCCTCACTGGATACTGGCATATATACCTCTTTGAACATGACATCAAAACGTGTCTTTTTAATGTCACATGCAGTAAACAAGTTATTTAAAATGCAGGGAGAGAGTACTTAGTTGCTGTATTTGCTAATGCTTTTTAAAGATTTCAACACATTTTAGAACAGAGGAATTCCTTAGGAGGAGAGCTCCAGTGCATAGTGTCAGCCTGTGCCATCTGCTGAACTCTGCTCTGGGGTGCTAAAACACAGCAGCTTTTGTTAGGGATGTGCATCCCCATGGGCAGCAGCAGAAGGGCACTGGCACAGCTGGTGGTGGCTGTCCCTACCAGACAGGGAAGGGTTTGTCCAGCCTGTGGTCAGCCACACTCACTGCCTGTCCTTGGTATGCATTTCAGGGCAGATGTCCTCGATGGGGTGGGGGCACAGAGAGGGTGAGCTGCAGGGTATGGGGGGAAGCACACTTGGCACTGACTGATGCCCGTGGCAGAGCCCCTGCAGTCCATCAGACTGACTTGCCTCTGCACTGCAGCCATGGCTGTGCCCTCCTGCTGTAGGAGGCCCTGAATATTTGTATTATGAATGGAGGAGGTATTAAATACATATTATATATACCTGTACTTAAATATCTTTACCCTTGACTAGTCCTAGTTGTCCTTGATGGGCTGCAGCTGCGATGTTCTTCATTGGGCTGCAGCTGTGGTTTGTCAAGGTAACTAGGATAAAAGGGGAGTGGGCTACTTGGTCAGGCAGAACCATGATGGAGCTCTGACTAAGGAAGATCTTGTTCCTGTGCTGTGAAGATCTGCCGCCCACAAGACAACAATAAGAGGTACAGGACTTATGAAATATGTCAAATATAACAACTTGGGACTTATCTAATATGGACTTATGGAATATGTTAAATACAGCAATGGAATATGTTAGATATAATAATATGAGATTGGACTTACGGAATATGTTAACTACAACATCCTGCCACTACCTTCTCTCCTTTGGGCTTCAGCTGAGAGCCTCCAGGGACAGCAGCTGCAGGAATGAGCCAAAAAACCCCACCAAAAATGTCACGTGCATCTCTTTTTTTGTGTGCAGCCTTTCCTTCCCTGTGTGAGGAATGGCACAAGCTGTGAACTGAAGAGCTGGAATTCAAACACTTGGCATAAGGAGCATATAAGAGATTAAAAGCTGTGTCATGCCATCAGATGAAGCTCATGCCAGCAACACACCTGATGGAAAAACTTCTCCCCGGTGTCAGCCTTGCTCTCACCGCTTGCATGCAATAAAGTCTCTGCTCTGTGAATTTGGCAGTGTTGGTGGATGCAGAGTTGGCTGCTTTAGGGGCTCAATTCCCTTGCCTTGGTTCAGCCTGTGAGGCGGGAGAAGCCAAGCCAGTGGGAAGTGGCTGGAAACCATTCCCCTATTCCAGCTGGCCCGTGCCTGGCAAAGACCTCTGGTCACCCAAGCAGGGTGGGGAGACATTGTTCCCATCCCAGGAGAGAGTCTGCTCCTCCCCTCAGCTGCCCCTCTGGGAGTGCAGCCCATCCAGCAGCTCTGCAATACCAGGCTGGTTAAATCCACTGCAGAAACTGCACCTTGGCTCCCTGCCTGCTACCCAGTGGTGTACAGCACAGTCATGGATGTACAGCATCCCAGCACTACTCCATCCATCAGCAGGCAACACTGCAAACACAGCCTGGTTAATTCCTTATCACACTTACTACACTTATGCTCCCCAGTGACAGTTAATAAACAAAAAATACTGGAGTGATCCTTTAAAAATAGTTCTGCTATAAGAGCATGTGGTTGTAATTACTACATTTATGGACACGTCTATTCTTTTTCTTTCCTTCCATCTCTGTGTAATAGGAAATGTGCCAGTTTTCAAGCATTTTGCTTCATTACTATTGGAAAGAAGTTTTCAAAATTCAGAGTTTGTTTATCACAGGTTCCTGATTTCATCCTGAGAGTCACCCTCAAAAGCTGGGCTGGAACAAATTTGCATGAACTGAAGTTTCTAAAAGTCCTGGGCAGTTCCTTGCTTCTTCACTTTCCTTCTTTATCTATCTCTATTACACTAATTTGCTGCATACTTTCTTTTCCTTTTTCTTTTTTTGATTCTTCTTATGCAAAGTCCAGTGTCCCTTCTCCTTCTCCCCATTACCTTTTCTCTTTCACCCACAACTTTCCTGTCAGTCCTGATGCTGTCTCCACACCTGGTCTGCTCCCCAGATACCTCTCTCACCCCAGAAAATTCCTTTTCTTTCTCAGCACCCCTTCTGGGTGCTTGAAATCATCCTCTCCCTTTGTTTCCCCTTTTCTGTCATCCTGTGCATAGTTTTCCATGTCACCATCTTTTCCCCTTCCTATCCTCTTCTTCACCATGTCTCCCTGCTCTCCACCCCTCTGCTCAGCTGCCCTCCAGTATCCCACTTCATGCCTTTTCATCTTCCTGGGGCCTTTCCTTGTGGGGGTCCCCCTCTCATTCCCCACTGCCTCCACCCAGACTTTCAGCCCTCTCTTGTGCCTTCTTTGGTTGCTTCCAGAGCTGGGTCCCCATCTAGCCACGCTCAATGACTCTCCCCCTGTATTAGCTCATGCTTTGATGGGGCTGGCACGGATGTGGCAGGGGATGTGAGACCTGTGAGATCTGAGTGGCTTTCTGGGGGGCTGCTGCTGTGCTGGAGTGTTGGCACTCACTTCCCACCCCCACCCTGACACAGGAAATCGTTGTCAGAGCAAACAGGCACAAGGCAGCGCAGGCTCCAGATCTACTGGGAGAGGTTTGTTTGTAATGGAAGTAATCCTGGTGGATTAAGGGAAGCTGCCTCTTCCAAAAAGCACACAATACTTCAATATTAGATGGGGAGAAGCAGCCAAAGGAACATGACCCGTGAAATACCTTTGAACTTTTAAGGTTTTGGCACAATGGCAGTGGGCATAATGTTGCATTCAGCCACCACACCAGTCCTTCTTGCATGGCTAAAACCACTCCTGCTACTGCTGCCACAGAGCCCTGCCTCCTGCCAGAGAATTTCAGAGTGCATTGCAAATAATTAATGAATTATCACAACACTGGGGACTGATATATGTTTTCATTATTCTGTCACACACAAGGATTCCAATCAGGCATAGTACGTATTTCCAGGGCCACTCACTGCCTTCATTCCCACATCACTTTTCTACAAGATAGTCTAGCAGGTTAGCTTGAGGCTTGATAATCTAAGAGAGGAGAATGCTGGGCAGGCACAGGAGAACACAGAAAACTAAAATGCTTTTTCTGTAGCAGTAGTTTTTGTTTAGGGATTTGGGGATTATTAATAATAATAATAATAATAATAATAATAATAATAATACTGACAAAACCTGAAAATGCAAAATGCAAATGTCTGTATTTAGGATATTTCTATATTCAAGAAATCAACCATTTTTAGGGGAAATCTGATTTGATACAATGCAAGGCTTGCATCTGCCACCTTTGGTGAAAGCACATTGTCACACGGCTGTCACATACGTAGACACGAGCACACACTGTCAGAGTGCCCTGCTCAGATAATGCAGTCAGTGCAGCCCATGAAATTAATTCCTAGTGTTTGCAGGGTCAGAACTGATCATTAATTCATTTAAGACATTTATGTCTTTCTAGAAGAGAGCAGGAAAAATTGAAAGTAAATGGAAAATATTGGATGAGTAAATGTACATGCTTCTAAATTTCCAATATTATTTTCTTTATTGACATAATTTGTTATCAAAAGCTGTTGGCTCAAGCTGGTTTGAATTTCTGGGAAGTTCTCTGGCCTCTGACTGACCATTACTGGCACTCTCAAGTCTGTGAATGTACTGACATTCCAAGTGTAAACACAGTTTAGCTGCAGTTCAAAACAGCTTCAAGAAACTGGGCAACCCTAGGGCCAAGGCAGTAGCAAATGAATGGGCATGCAGGGAGAGGGGTAAGAAGGGCTGCACATGGAAACAGCAAAGGGAGCAATAGGAAATGACACATCCCTGGTAGACAAAAACACAATGGAAAGAAAAAAAGTATAGTGTAATGAGAAAATTATTTGACCAGACATGTACAAATGAAAAAGAAAAGCAGAATATAAAAGCTTGAAGAGAAGAAAAAAACCATAAATACAAATACAAGTATTAACCACAGGGGCGCTCAGAGCAGACATGAGGTACTTATCACAAACATGCTCATTGCTTTAGAACTAATTGCTGCCTTTATATAAGATGGAGAGAGGACTGCTCCCCTCCATCACCAGGTGTTTATGCAGGGATTAAATATCAGGAAATCAGCCTCTGGAAGATCTATCTTTGAGAGTGCATGAGTTGTGACAGTTTTGATCATCTGCTACAAGACATGCAGGAGAGACATGACTGCAAAGCAGAGATGTGGTGGGCACTTCTCCTGACTCAACAGGAGCACACACCAGCTGCCATTAGCAAAACCTCATGAAAACAAGCGAGGCAACCAGGGAAGGCTGCACAGCATGTTGTGGTGCTAAAGTCTGCCGAGTCACAAGCTTTGGATGAGCATATGAGCTTAAGACAAATGTATGTTGACAGCAAAAACCAAAGAGAAAGGATGATGGGTCTTCTCAGGAGGCACAGAAGCTGGGCAAAGAGCTCGCTGGTGTGGCAAGCCACAAGACTAATACTTATTTCTATTTCAGTCTAAAAGAACAGTCCAGAAAAAACAGTCTCCTTGTAACAAACCCTTGAATGCTGGTCTAAGTCTGACCTGTATGACCCAGTCTGGGATTTCATGTGCACAGATCTAATTTCACACTGTCACCGAAAGGGACAAGACTGGCCCTGCTGCACGTGTCCAAAGCCTCCCATGCCCTGTCACCAGCAGAAGTAGAGACCCATGGCAAACTGAGTCAGGGAGTGTCTCACGCTGAACATGAGTCATTATTTTTCATTTGGGTTGGTTTTCACCTGCACCTTTCCCCAGATCCTGCCTGCTGAGCAGGGACACAAGCCTTAGCCCTAGGAATGCGTGGCTGGCAGTAAAGATCCCTTTGGCAGCAGCACCAGCTGCAGCCTGAGTCAGCAGCACCACCTGATACTGGTGGCATCGCAGGGCAACGCGAGTCCGAGGCACCTGGGGACGCGTGTGCCTGGAGCATGTGCCTGTGTGTGTGACCTACCCATGGGTAGGTCCTTTCTCACAGACAGCAGGGCTGTCCTTGCAAGCATGGAAACTGGCACACACGTGACTTTTGTCCTGACTTGGCAAAGTTTCCCCATCTTGCTTCCATTAGTGCATTTTTTTCCTTTCAGTGGTCCAGCCCTGGAGACCACCCTGAGCTCTTCATGGGATATGTTTGGCAGCTACAATGTTTTGCATGCCAGCTGGATTATATTTTATATATCAGCAGCCATGCCTGGAGCAGTGCCTGATCTTTTGGCTTCCTTTTGTGGTGATCTCCTCTTTCGTTCAATGTCTGTGTGCTCTGATGCCCATCAGCCTGTCGTGTGCCAGGGAAGGAGCAGCACGACAGAAATCCCCTAAGGATTTTTGTTTTCCCTTTCCACATGAATTCAGGCACAAGGAGGTTCTTGAGGAGCACTTTATGAACAATTCAGCACTTGTTGGACAATGTCCTCCAAGTCACACAGTGGGCCAGCTTTGGTACAGAACCACATGCTCTCCTGAGTCCCTCAGGAAGCTGATAATGAGGTAATCCATCATGCTCTACCCATTCCTTCACCCCCTCCTGCACTTTTCTCTGTGCACTGGGAGCAATAGGCATCCTTTCCTCTAGATATATAATTTACTTACTTACAGTCTGGAGGCACCTGAGACACCTTAGCAACTAGAAGCTCATGGGGGACTACGGCCACTAAAAGTGTGGGATCAAAGTTTTGCAGGGAAGAGGCAGGAGCACTGCTGCACTGCTCCATGGTCTGTTCACAGGCACCACTGAGGCTGCAGGGAACTGAGGCAAACAAACACAGCATTGAGAAATGCGTTTGCCTTTGGCACATTTTAGCCAAAGCAGAAAGTGTGAAACACCTTGAAGTAGACATAAATTCTGTTTCATCTTGATTGGTGTTTTTATTGCCCATTTTGCTCAAAATGATAGCCAGGCCTAAAACATCCAAGTTAATATATCATAGCAATAGAATTTCCTGTTGTGTCTTACCATGAAGGACAAATGAAAGATCTAGTCTTGCAAAAAACTATTTAGTACCTTCAGAAGAATCTCAACCAACCTTCAGTGGCTCTTTATAACAGGTGCCCCTTGCTTTGCAGTGCTCTGAGGTCTGGGGTCTGCTCTAGCATAACCTGGAACAAGCTGTATTTGTTCATAGCTAGTAAACAGCAGCATTTACTGTAGGCCTTCTTCCACTGCTGTTTGCTACTCACTTTTCAATACTAATCACTTTCTCTGCCAGAAAACTACACTATTAGTACCAGCAATCACTACTAGCAATCCCAACAAGTTATACTGCTAAAACAATTTCCACCGAAATAGAGACCTCTCCAGGGTGAGTTGCTCCAACACACCATGGATGTGCTAGGCTGCAAACAGGGGGAAAAAGAAAGACTATATTGGAGTATAGGATTTTGTAAGGATTGTCATGTTTCTACCAACATGCTGCCTTTTTTCCCCTGCTTTTTCAGTGGAATGCTACCTTGCTATCACCTTTTCCATCCTTTGGCTCCAGTTCAGTGAACTAGTTGGGCACATATTTAACTCCAAGCAGTTAATCGTGTGCTTGTGTGCTTTGCCCTGTTGGGACTCTGGTTGTTAACTGGCCACTTCTTATCAGCAAGGAGGGCTCTGTATGACAGCAACCTCACCCTTGGGGCTGTGGGAGGTTACTCCAAACCTTAGAGCAAAGGGACTCGTTCAAGAGCACCATGATTACTATTTTTCCTGGGAACACATCATGCTGTCACAGCATCAGTCTTAGCCTATGTAAACCTCATTCTTGAGATGGCCACTTCCTGTGCCCCTGCAGAAAGCAGACTTTAAATCAGAGGCTTCCTGTGGTCCTGCACTATTACCTGCCTGCAGCAACAGCTCTGAAGGCAGCAGTCTCAAATTTGAGCCCTCCGTGGCACTCAAAGCAAGGGGTAGGAAGAGTATTTTGCTAGCACAGTAGTTTTTCCCTAGTTGTGCATGCAGATGCACTGCATCAGCCTAAAGGTACTTTCCTGCTTACATGCCTGCTAGCTTGCACCTCATTGAGCTGACTACAGTTTAAAGTGAATTTGGCCTGGCAGAGCACAAGCCTTGCTTTCCACTGCAAGCCTCTTTACTGAAGGCTCTCCTGGGACTGCAGATTCCTGGAGGAATGGAAGAAAAGCTGCAGGGCTGGGCACAGAGCCACTTTTGCAGGGAGAAAACACTGACATACTGCCATCTGCCCTGTAAAAGTTTTTGGCAGTGTAAACATACATACCACGTCTTCAATGTGTAGGACGCCCCATAGAAAGAAAGTTAACATCCCTTGCTAAATCACACCCCTTTTCCTTTGGAGTTCACTCTGCTTGCTTAGATTCTTACAGAAATGCTTAATATTATATTGTCTGGCTGACTTTTCCCCCTGTCACTTTTGACAGGCTCAAGTTAGGGGGCTAACTGGAATGCGTGTTTAATGCTTTGTTCATGATTGTGCAATGAGGATGGAAAAGCTGTAACGACTGTTCCATGATGCAGGGCCTATAAATAGAGTGCATGGAAAAGGGTGCTCTCTAATGCATTATGTTCTAATCAATAACAACAAGCTGACTCCAATTATACTTTATTGTCTCTGAGAAAAGTATTTACATGGCATAACAGCTGTGAGTCACAGCAGTGGTTTAGTTAGGAGTCAGATTCACTCAGAAATACTTGAGGCGATAGCTATTGTTTTCTGCACTCAGGCACTGCACAATTGACTGCTCTTGCTGCAGTTAATATTTAATCCCTTCACTGAACTTGCACTACTTAACCTGTAGGTGTGCTTCGCAAGAGTACTCTCTAAGGCCATAGGAACGAAAAAGTTTCTAGCTGGAAATGAAAACTCCAACAATCTTATGAATTCTTTGTATGGGGAAAGTGTAGAGATATCAAGTACGTAAGATCCTTCAGGTAAATGAGAAAAATAATAAAAATAAAAGTCAAGAAAGAAAGATGACAGATCAAAATGACTTGTCCAAAGTTGCACAGCAGATGAATGACAGAGAGGGGAGAACAGCCCAAACTCCCTAAGCCCTGCATTGTTAGGTCTGGCTGTAGACCTTGGGTTCCATTTTTTTTGTTTTCTCCATGGTCTGAGTTGTTTTTTCCTTACTTTGTGGCTGTTGAAGACTTGCAACAGGTACATAAAGGACTACTAGAGATACACAGGTCTTGTGGGTCACATGGCAATTAATGAGCAATTCATGTGGCACAGATCTCATGTCCATATGGGCTTGAGGAAAAACTTCACAAATCAATGAGCAGACTACAGATACTCAGAACATGAAGAAATAAAATCCAAATACTGTGTACTTAATGAGAACTGGACCAGGGAGAAGCACATATTTTCAACTTTCAGCCATTTTTCCTCTTCAGAAATGACAAACACTAAGAAAAGATCTTTTGTATCTGTTTCCCAACAGATACAAAGTCATACCAAAAAAGAAAGAAACCTTAAATATATATATATTTTTCAATATAGTAAGTACAATGGTAATTATAATTTGATGCATCTATTTTTAAAGTGACATTTACATCCCTGGTTTCTCCAGAGCACTTAAAGCTTTCTGACAGCCAGTGTGGATGACATCTTAAAAGGTGGAAAGCTGGAAGGCAGAACACCTTTGGCGTTCCAGGACAGCATTCACATCTATGTAGAGGTTGTAGGGGTTGCCTAATAGCAACTAATAATATGAGGTTCCTTTTGTCTCACAAACAGAAACATTTTGAGGAACTTGCTTGTGCTTTCTTGGTTTTTTTTTTTGTTTTTTTTTTTTAACTGCCAGAGAAACATGACAAGAGATAGACTGAGATTCAGTGGGAGTAATAGGTAGCAGTCAAGACCAAAAATATAAGGTAGCCCCAGAGACAAACCAGAGTAATTTATCTTTTGGACGCAACTATCCTTTGGTAAGAGGAACACATTGCTCTCAGTGAGTTACAGATGTCAGAAGCCAGGGCCTGGAAATACCCATTAGCACATTATTGTCAGGCTGGATCCCAATGTAACTTTGCCTTTGAGAAAGGTGAGGTTGTCTTACTCTTGTCTGTGCCTCTGGGCTGTTGAGATTTTGGACTCTGACAGTGTCCTGGGAAGTTGCTAATGTCTGGAGCCTGATTTCCAGAGAAACTGTGCACTATAGGCATGTACGTTTTGCCAAAAGTTGTGTCTTTCCCTTTTGTAATGCCTTTGTATTGCTCAAGTAGCCTGAGCAAGGACCAGGTACCAAGTTACACTTGTGCTTGGATGGTCCAGTGGTTATTCTGACACAAAATGGGAATTCACATTAATCAAATCACTGCTTGCTCAATGCTTTGGGGATGTAACATTTTGCATAGCATCAGTACTTGACTTTCATGGTCAGTTGGTCACATCCTTCTCCTCCGTTTCTGACAAAGCTATCCAGTTTCATAGGCCAAACTGAGGGCCATAGAGATGGAATGACCACTGCTGTGTAAATAGCATCACCAGGGTAAATCTGTAAACATGCAATGTTAGGAGGTTGTCAGATCTGATACTTCCAATACCAGAGCATAGTTAGTACCTCTGCTATGATCTAAGCATGCAGAAATGAGTCATTGCTGACCTTGAACTTGGTAAGTCCATGAGCTCACAGGAAAGAAGATGTATCTCACTTTGCAGTAAAAAGTTTCTTAATATTTGCAGTCACATGAAATGCAGGGTGTGGGATGCCTCTTTGTGTGATAAATTGCTCTGGAACATTTGAAGATTCAGTAGTTACACTTTTGATTATAATAATTCCATGCACTCAAATTATGATCATTGTGTTTGTCTGACACAATGCAGGCCAAATCTTCCCTGATGCCTCCAAAAAGTACTCAACTACATTTGTGTTTCTAGCATCAAAATGCATCTGTATTTCGATGTTTTTAAACAATTACCCAGGAAATTGTTACCCTCCTACTTCATTTCATCCACCCTATTTTACAGGGCATCTTTTCTGGAACCCTGCCTTGGCAGAATACAAAATATACTCTGGTAATTGAAGACAACAGTTCACTTCCTGAAACAAGTTTATCCACTTAAACACTTCTCAAACAAATCCGGGGATCAGGAGCACTAAACAGGATAAAGGCCTAAGCCACAGGATTCTGTGTACTGCATTTGCATTCTTTAATTATCATCTTCTTTAAAGGGAGAGAAACAAGATAGCTGGCAACCTTAATGAAAGTGTATTATACTAATTTCCAAACAGTTTGGAGGCTGCTGCCAAGCAGATGTGCAAGTCCAGCCAGTGACCTTCTTACGAGCAGGACTTTTACATATATGTTTCAAGAACAGCTTTCAGCTATTTTTTTCTCCTGATATTGTTGTGCTCTTTGTTTGACCCTAAGGAACTGCTTGTATTTCCACTAGTCATTGGCAAATGCCCACAGACTTCAGTGCAAGTTAAATTTGTCTGCAGAAAGAGACATATCATTTAGTCTGTGGTTTGGTCTCACATTAACATGTGCTGCCCACTGCTATGCAAAACAAAATAACAAGCTTCTAAAAGGAAAGTTTATTCTTTTGCATATGTGTTTTCTAACCACATAAGTAACAAATAAAGATGGTAATTTCACTGTCTGCAAGTGAACGTCTGGAGCCTCTTGAAAATAGTATTTCAGAGGGATCACAAGAACCTGTAGGGTTCGTGAGACCCAGGTGCTAATTCCATGACTAAGCTGTATTGAAGTGACTCAAAGACAACTGCAAAGTCACATTCAGTGGCTTACCATCACTCAGGTCAGTGACTGCCCCAATTCCTCTTTCTTGTGTGGATGTGCCCCAGGGCATCTGTAATCCATGTTAGGAATTAACTTGGTGTTGGTTTAGGGTACCACAAAAAAAAAAAAAGTCTGCCCAGTCTGCAGCAGTGATGACAAGAGCTGATTTTTGTCAGAATACAAAAAGAAGGTGATGGAGAATAGTATGAAATATGCTCTGTGTCATTTCATAATTCAGGGAAAGTTTCTTGTGTAAAACACATTTTCCTGTTTTTCCTGTTTTGAGAGAGCAGAATGATATTGGAGACAATTCCAAAGTATAGCTAGAGGCAAAGCAAAATTCCCCTTAATGGATGCTTGAAAAGTTTGGGATATAAAATGTTTGGGAACAAAAAAAATTAAATAAAAAGAAACAAGACTAAAAGCATATAAAATGATGCAGACAGAAGTTAATCAGAAAGACAATTAAGGCAGCTTCATGAAAGGAAGTTTTTAAGATTTTTTTTTCCAAATGGAAAAAAAGCAGGTTAAAAATGTATATTTTCACCATATGCATAGCTAACCTATTTTTCCATTAAAGCAGACTCCTCTTAATGCAGAAAGGCAAGTTAAGTGTATTTACAGCTTAAAGCAGTGTCCAGAGTTGTAACCAGACAAGCATGCAGGCTCAAATCCCAGTCTTGGTGGGAATGCAGCTATAATGGGGGATGTGAGAGGTGTAGATTCAATTTCCTTCTCCACCATGCAATCTCAGTTTGGCCAGGGAGGGATGAAAGACAATAGCTGGGCAGATGTTGAAACTTGGTTTGGAGACCAGAATCCCACACAAATTCTCTGGAATTACATAGTTCAATGCCTTTTAAACATTGGTTTCTCAGTGCCTCTGCTCTCCAGCCACAAAGTGGGAACAGTGTCTCCGAACCCCAAGCAAAACATATGAAAGACACAACCCATCAATGTGCACAGATGCATACTCCTGAGACTGACAGTCAGATAAACATTATCTCCAGAATGAATTAACTCATGTTCCCACTTCTAGGGGTCATTGTTGTTATTTGGTTGTTTTCCTTTGTTTTTTTTCCTCTCCCTCCCACAAAGTTAATGAAGCTGCTGACTGCTGCCAAGGTCTAGCTGGGCTTGTACTGCAGCTGCAGCCCTACTCCTGGAGGAGTTTAGTCAGATGCCAGAGTGTCAGGAGGGCAGAAGCAGAGCTTGATGATTCTTGCCTGCAGCTCAGCATTCTTCTCTTCTGCCTCTGTTTTTTAAACTACAGTGATTGAACCCATTCTTTTTCTCCAACAAGGGCCTTCACTGACAAAGCATCAGACAGGGCAGCAAAAGCGACCTCAGAGTGAATCTAAATATGAACTATTGTTAACAATGTGTCATTCTTTTAGTCCCATATACTGCGACAGGGCTGAAACTACAAGTCCCAGTGTGCAATAGCACAACTTTATCAAAATGGACTACTGGTTGCCTAGCAATTAAAAATATTGGCAACAAAATATCTGTGCTTATGGGTAGAGAAAACATTGATTTGGTACTGCTGCCCACTCCAAACCATGTTTGATATAACCAGTACAGAAAAATTCAGAAGTCAGGAGGTTCAGAGCACAAAACCACTACTAGATTCACAGCAGAGGAGACACAAAAGGGATGCAGCACTTTTTGACTGTGTCCTGCAGTTTATACTATATAGAAATCACACAGCAAATATCAGAAGAATGCAGTTTGGCATTATGTCCAACCATGCTCAAATAATCAGGTCAGTCTTATTTGTTGTTGCTCCAATCTCTCCCAAATACTAGCTTCCTTGTTTTATTCTGATTCACACAGGCCCCACAACCATCTGTGATTTGGCAGCTTCTACTGAGTCAGAAAATGTCAGCAGGAAAGGGGAGGGGTGATTAAAGAGAAGAGACAGAAACTTTTCCAGCCCTCTACTTGCCTGCCTTTTTAGCATTCTCTGTGTGAGCTCTGCTGGCAACACAATTCCTTTCTTTCATTAGAACATCTGATTGTGCTAACAGGGGCTGCCCAGCACTTGATTAAAGATGTGTTCTTAACCAAGAATAGTGCAATTAAATGTGAGAGTTGTATGGATTCAAGACCTTAATCAGGGTCAGGAGAATAAAGTATTGCACATTTAGAACCTGATGCATGGAATCTGTTAAATCATACTGACAGTCACAGACTAGTCCAGCTTGTAATCCAATATGCCTTATATGGTAAATTCTGCAACATTTTAATAACCATCCACTAGCTTGGTAGTGAGTTCTTTTCATGACAGTGCAAGTGCAATTCTTTTCATGCACTGTCAGAGCCAACCTTTGGGACACTCTCCTTTTTCCCAGAACTAGGACTAACACTCAGGAAATTTTGCCAAAGTGTAATTGGGTGACATTTGTTAATCAAAGGAAAGAATTCCCTTTTTGTCTGCTCAGGTCCTTCTTTCATGGCTTGTCTCTCACATATTTAGTGATAGGAAATGCTAGCTAAAAGATTGATCTTAAACACACAGGGCATGATTCAAGATAGAAAGGACCTCTAACGATCTCAGTGGACTTTGGATTTGTTACTATCCTTTCTGGGCCAAAAAGAAGTTCCTGTTGTCTCTCTTCTGTGTCTGCAGAGTGACTAACATAACCTAAAGAGAACAGTCAGCCAAAGAAAGCATTATTATAACCATTGTTTTGCACAAGAGGAACACAAGCTGAGGCCCACAGAACCATGAAAGTGCCTCACTCACTCCAGCAGAAATAAGCAAGCCCTAGGTCCCTATTTGAGAATCTCACCCAGTGGTTTGAGCCAGATCAGGTCCTGGTAGATCAAAAAGATGACAAAAGGTCCCCACAGTCACAGTCCCATAATCCATCTTGTTACTGTTTCTATTCTCTGGATTAAGCCATAAAATTTTCTGTAACATGCAGTCTTTAGACCAAACACATATGTATGAGGAGGTGCTGCAGGAGAGCATACATCCATTTTGAAAAAAGACTCTTAAGATTGTAAATAAAGATTTATAGAACTATTTGCCCAATTGCTACACAGTTTGAAATGTAGAATAAACTTGACAGAGTTATCAAATTACTTGGGATAATGACCAAATCTCTCAGAAATTCTTTCCTTGCTAATCTATGAAAGCAAATACAGACTGTACACAACCAGTAAATTACTCCCTGTGAACTGAGTCTAGGCAGAACAAAAGGTACCTCCTCAGTCTTCAATGAGATCTACTGTTAATACAATATAGTCCTGATATTTCATGTTGGGGAGGGAGGAGAGAGAGGCCTAAGAGTCTGAGGTGCCCCATGGAGAAGCAGGATGCAAAGCTCAGGCAACAGGTCTTGTCTTCTCAGCACCTGAGTTAAAGATGTGCCACTGGCCCTTGGCTAGCCTGGTACAGCTCACTGGGAACTGGTTTCTGACCTCACCTGCCTGTTCTGCCTTTGACTGTGTCAAACCAGCCTGTTGCAGTGTGTGCCCAGGAACACCTTCTGTGCTGTTTCAGGCCAGGATGGTCTGAAATGGGGATGGAGTGTCAGATTTGACCAATTTTGCTGGGCAGTGGTGACAGAAAGTCTTCTGCACCACAACAAAGGCATGTTAATGGCAGAGTGATATCTTTGGACTGGAGCAATGTTGTGAGCTCCAGTGAGCCACCTCAACAAGCACAATTGTTCTGGCTCAGTAGCAGAGATCACCTCTCACCAGTTGCCTCCTTTGACACTGCAGAAGGCATTCACTTTGCCAGGATGAGCTTTTGGAATGAGCCACAGAAGTTCCTCCCCAATTCAATACAAAATCAGCTGGGTTTTCTCTTCCTCAGAATTAGGTGGGTTTACATCTGTCAGAGTGTTTGGCCTGTAAGGTTGGTGCAGGTTTCACCCTTTCCCTCTTCAAAGGGCAGTAGAAAAGAACAGAGCCCATCTTACATTGCTACAGCTGTGTCTGCTTCAATTCCTTCCTCCTTCTTACCCCCAGAAAGTCAAGTCAACCCCTGCTATTTCTTTTTCAGCTTCATTTTTCTGCACTTCAAAATGAGAATTGTTTATGCTTGCTCCACAGGACTGCAGAAAACACTAAAACAGTGCAGTGCTCCAACATCTCATATCCAGCAATGCTCTCACACTGTAAGCTGCTTGTGAAGAGAAAAATGATCTCCCCAACATCCAAATTTATTACTTAGCTGGATTCACAATCTTTTATTCTACTTCCAAACAAAGTGTAGTGATCAGAAGTACTTCTTGTGTGATAGCATTAAAGAATTTTGCAGATCAAAGCCTGTCTGAAGTGATGAAGATGGTGACTACCCCCATCCTCTAGATCCAACTTAAAAATAAAAGCTGTGTATGTAATGAAAACCAAATTGTCTGTGTCTATGCCAAAGAAATAAGAAAACCAAGAGTGGCATTTCCTTACTCCGGACCTGCGGCAGCTGGCCTCTCTTGAAATATGGAAAGTCAGTGGTGGGTAATATCACAGTCATGGAAAACAGTTTTAGTCAGCAGTGAGTGGGTGTGTACCCTGTTTCAGAAAGAGAAGTAAGCTGTTGGGCTCTTTACAGTGTTTAGGACAAGTAACATTGTGAACTTCAACCTCAAACAACCCTACACTTCCTGTGGGTGTCAACAAGACCCTTCTTCCTGCTGCCTTTCTTGGTTAGTAGCAGCAGCAACCAGTCCTGCAGCAAAGATGATAGCTAATGACATCAGTACCCACTTAAGACACAAGAGCTGACTTCAATTCAGCTCTGACATTTGTTGCTCGTTCAGGAAGGTCAGTGCAAACCTGTGAATCCAGCTATGAGCACAGAGAAGTTCATCTGATGCTCCTCTGTACAGGAGGAAGAGACCACTCCCTTTTTATATCCTCCTATAGCAGTAAGTCATCAGAGCTAAAGCCTGTGCAGCAAAGCTGGTGGTATCTGCTTCCTTGTTTTAGTAGAGATGTTCCACATGTGGCTTTTTTATGCAAGTTTTTTTGTTTTGTTTTGGGTTGGGCTTGTTTTGTTTTGGTTCGGTTTTTTAGGGGTTTTATTGTTGGGTTTTTTGGTGGTTTTTGTTATAGTTTCCCCTGTGGGTTCATGGCTTTTAAACAGTTGTTCTTACAGGCTAGCGATCACCAGTGTGAAATAGTAGCAGGAAATTTTGAGCCCGCATGAAGTGCTGTGAGATTTATTACTGTACACTGCTAATACTTATACATGCATGTAAAATTTGAAGATTCCCTCTTCAGTCATTTCAATGTCAAACTCCATGGGAAGCATCAGGACTGGCAGATTAATCTGAGATTTGATTTTGGATTTTAGGGAGGTTCAAGTAGCAATTAAAATAAACCAAAAGTCTGAATTTGAAGACTCAGTTCCTCTCTGATTTCAATACATTCCTGTCAGACACACTTTACATTTGACCCCTGTGTGCCAAGTGAATGAACTTGATCCAGCCTTCCTGAACTGGGGAAATCTTCACTATTAATCAAAGTTCTTTTGATGCCTTGAGAAGGTACCTAGAACACAGGCTAGACAGAGTTAAAGGAATAAAGGATGTATTTATTAAAAGGCCTTCAAAGGATACACCTTGGGCAGTAGAAGAGCCTGGCCAAGGCTACACCCAAGAGGGATGACTGGTCACGAGTTTTCACACTTTTATAAGTTTTGGTCCATTTACATATTGGGGTTAATCGTCCAATTACAGCTTCAGGTAATGAGGTCCCATCCTCCCAATTTTCTCTCCTCAGTTCACTGTTGTTTACACTTTTTGGGCCTGGAGCTGTAATGGTGTCCTTGGTTCTCAGACTGGAAAAGGATTCCTTTGTCTAACTAAACTGTGAAGAGAACTTACTAACACTTTATATGAAATTCAGAGTTATATATTAATGAAGCACAGCATCTGGAAAATATGAAAGCTAAAACTTAAGGCATCACTTTATCTACAGCCTGTCTTTCAAATCACAGGACAATGTAGGTAGGGGAAAAATATATATATATTCACACAAATATCTATATATTCACACTGGTCCTGTAAAGACATATGCAAACCTATAATGTTTGAACAAAATATCATGAGAAAGGATTAAGACTGCTTTAGCAGATAGAAATGATAAATTACTTGGTTCAACTTCCTATCCTAAAATGTTGCAACAATTCCTTTCATTGGGATTTTGGTTGGGATCCCAAGTCCTGCATAACACCCTTGCTTGTTCCATGTTAGCTAAGATTGACTATAAGGCCATGTACAGGCCCCACTCTCAGTGCAAAAACAAGAAGGAAGCAAAAAAAAAAAATTAATCAGTGTATATATACATGTGATGTGTACATATCTATGTGTATGGAGACATAAAATGAAAGCAGGCACTTGGAATTAGTGAGCTCTGATTTTCTCAAATGTTGGTTTCAGCACTGCATGAGCCTGGGTCTCCCAGACATATCTAAATGTATACAGCCTATGAGACAGCAGTCTAGGCCAAAATACAGGCAGGCTGGCACTAAATGGCATTCTAGGAAAAACAGAATATCTAACACATAACTCAGGAGGCTTTCCAAGCAGGATAATGCTACTTAAATCATCAGACCACTGCTATCTTCATTTCTGAATGTTGTAAATTACTTTCATCATCCATTCTCCAATCACTACAGGAGAAAGGAGTTGGAGCCAAGCTTAAAGAGATAGTTCACTTCTAAAATCCTTGGTGGGCTGACTGCAGATCACTTTGGCAAGAGATTTTTTTAAACAGTCTTAAATTTGTCTTGGCCCTTTGTGCATCTAGTTCAGCTTTTGGCCAACTTCCAATAGTAAATGAGGATTTCTTCACTTTCAGTCCCAACTGCTGTGAAATTTTGCTGTAAAATGAATTAAAATTGCAGAAATCCATCCAAAAGGTGGTTGAAGGGAATACAGACTCCTGCACAGAAAAGCAAAAAGCTTTTTCCACACTACAGAAGAAAAAAGGACACATGAAACTATTCAGCCCCAAACTGGCTTATGCAGTGCCTGTTGCAGAAAGATAACTAAAGCCATCTTTCTCTGTTTTCTTTCATCTGGTCTGTAGAAACATCATGTGTTTTGCAGGTCTGGAGGGCTGTGGAAGAGAAGCTCAAAAGTGAAAAGAAGCCTCCATAGAACTATTTTTACAAGGCCTATTTCTCTTCTAAGATGGTTGAATGGTCCCCTTCTGATGGAAGGAGAGGGAAGGAAGGAATAAAACTGCAGAGAGGAGAAATGAAAGATCTTTGCATGGAAAACACTGCAAATCTTAAACTGACAAAGTCTCATCCATGTACAGGGAGACCAGTACAGCCATTTTTTTGTGCCTAAGCTTGAGAATTTTTCTTATTATCTCTATTTTCACTTCCTTTCTTTCTTTTTTTTCCCCACAGTACAAGAGGCAAAATCATGATCAGAGCTGTAAGGTAGGATTATAGTATTTTGAAGGAAAACATGACATGCATAAGCACATTTCTTTCATTAAAAGATTTGATTGCATTTACTTACATGAAATTGGGCTTTGAGAAACTGCTGGATCCCATTAAGTCACATGCTATTTTTACATAAAGATTTCGGTGCCATTCTTTGGGAGGAGTCTGTTTACATACAATATTAGACATCATTTTTCTGTATGTACTATGTGTCTGACTGTGCTGCTCATGTATGCAGTGAAGTGTCTTACAGCAAAAAGCAGCTTCACTGGACACTGTGGGACTTCCTGGAAGAAAAGTTCCTAAGATGTGCATGCATATGCAAGTGTTTGTGTGTGCGTGTACACAAAGATTTAGGAGTGAATGAGCCAGTTTGTGAACTGGCTTGT
The DNA here is from genome assembly GCA_024865655.1 of Emberiza elegans. Classification (NCBI taxonomy): domain Eukaryota; kingdom Metazoa; phylum Chordata; class Aves; order Passeriformes; family Fringillidae; genus Emberiza; species Emberiza elegans. Next base: position 11,012,228 of record JALJVW010000175.1, on the reverse strand, counting down.
TCAACTTACATCTCACCATCTTACCTCCTTTGGTAGCCAGCTACTCTCTGAGTAGATATTTTGGCTTCAGAAGAACTCCTATGAGACTTCTTACCAGAAACAGCATGGGTAGGGCAAGTGTCTTCAGCTGAATTTGTAAAAAAAAAATCCCAAACTCCCAAAACAATCAGAATATCTTTGTGGAAACTAGAAAGATCTTGCAAAGAAACAAGCACACCATATGTACCCATATATCTGGCTGTGGTGATCTTCCAACAACTTCTTAAGCAGCTCTACATCACATATGGTACCAGAACAGCTGACCTGCTGCAGATATCTTGTGATACACAAGAAAAATTCAGTATGATTTTCTGTGTCACCATGCCAGCTGGCAGTGTCATGTTTGCAGAGTTCACATATGACTGCAATTTTCTCTAATGACAGTCCTTTCCTACCGTGAATATGATTTAGAAATTATTCTAGCTGCAGTAAACTCATTTAGGGAAATTTGAGGGGCACTGGCAGAAGTGCAGGCACATCTGCCACAGCCAGTGGCCTCCCTCCATGTGGAGGGACAATCAAATCAGACTCCTCAGCATTACAATCCCTGTGGTACATTAGCAGGTTAGTAGAAGTCTATGCATTCCCTGAGATGTAATATTAAAGAATCTCTGGCTTTAATGAGTTGACTAGTCAAGGGATTTAACTCACCCAGTAATATGAGCCAGCAAAGCTTGCCTACTTGTGTTACATACCTTAGACATTCTTGTGCAGGGCCTGCTGTCTTCCCATTGCTCCTTTTGGGATTGCATCTACTCCACAGTAAAGGGAAAAGTTATCTCATGTGATAGACCAGTATATTTTGGGCTCACACATTAGATAATCTGATTTTAAGATATAACATGTATGGACTCCCCTACAGTGTCATTTTTTAGTGAATCTCGGCCATAGACACACACAAACATGCACCGCCACTAGGAGGAAACAAATTCCAGACCCTTTAACAGAAACATTGCTGACAGCAGGTACTAGAGAGAAGCCATTAACAACACATTCACTTTGATCATGTTGATGGTTCAATCTCTCTTATCCCATGGAAATTCTAGTACAATTCTTTCTAGAGCAACATAGTTAGCAAGGCACCCTTAGGTATGAGCTGCCACAGCCACACAGCAACTGGAACAACTGGACACATCAGAAACACATCTCTACTGATACAAGAACTTTGCCAACAGAAGAGGTCTGAAGGACAGTGGTAGAACCAAAGCGCAAAAGCAGATGAATTGTCATTTCAAAAAGCAAAAGCACAAATTCTGTATAATGTATGCCATTAACAGCGAAGAAAGTGCATTTTCAGTGATGCAAAACAATAGATCAAGATCTAATATATTTGTGAATGGCAATAGTAACATCAGCACTTTTTAGGACAGCCTGTCCAAAAAATATTTTGGCTGTAGTACAGGTAGAAAGTCCTATGGTATGGCATATACATACAGACCAACAGCAATAAACCACATAAAAGTACACACTAAGAATCAAAGAGGGGTGGGAAGGCCAGAGGCAACAAGGGGCTTTGATTTAGTGCATTTAGAGCACCTTCCAGTGTAAAGACATGAACACAACTAAAGACACCATTACAAATGAGAATACCATTACTGAGAATGTCAGCATGAAATGACTAGAATTGTATATTACAGATCTCAAAGCCAAAGAAATCCTTTGCATAGCAGCATGGTGAGAATTATGTAAGTTCTTGGGCCTGCCTTCTGGATTGCTGTAGATCTTTGCTAAAATGCTGTTGAAGACATTTGGATGCAAAATCCCTATTTAAAACCCCAATTTTTAAAATAGACAACTGGAGAAATAAATTGGTGGTCTGAATGCTCTGGAAAATTCTATTACACTGATTGCAAATCCTTTCCTACATATAACAGCCAACTCCCTTACAGTGTATGTAATAGTGAGGGACATTTGTGCTGTTACTGGAAAACAAAGTTCATTCCTTCAGCAACATTTTAAAGATACATAAGTCTGTCATTTGCATTGTAAAGAAAAAATCACCTAATGGAAGTGTACTCTGAGTTTGAGGAATGATATGCAGAGGTTTTGAAGGGAATTATTCTCCTCTACTCCTGCCTTCAGCAGAGGGTCTGAGTCAGGCCAATTTTCTAGCCTCCAGGTGGCCTGCTCTGTTACATATGCAAGTAAGATCTGAGTGATTCTTCTCTATGTGCTTCTACCCTGCCATGCTCCTCCACAAAAAGGTCTGGTAAGATTATGGCTGTATGTCCTGGCATGAGGGAGAATGATGCTTTTTGTCAATAAGTACCAGACATCTGATTCCTAATGACATCCCCATTTCAATGGGCAGCTGACTTTGTGTCTCCCAGGACTTACTAAGACATGCAATAAAGAGAGACTAATTCAGAGTGCAAGTAAGAATAACATATGTCTGCATTAAAACTTCAGACAGGGTATGGAGGAGTAAAATTATTAAAACCTATTTCAGAAACAGGCTTACAAAGCTCACCACTTCCATTGGTGACACTAGGATTAATAGGAAGGTCAAGTTATGCTTAGATCATTTGTGTTTCTTGCACAAGCATGTGTATATGTGTAGATTTCCTTGCCAGAAACAACACAGCCCAAAGGAGCTTTTCCCCCTATAGCAAATAAGTGAATAAAGCCTTTACTGTGGTTCAATAACCACAGTTACAGGAACTAGAAAAGTTACCACAGTCACCACAGCTTTTGAAGAGAGTATTTAAACAGTGACAATGGCAATTTTCTAAAGTTATGCTTTCCAACAAGCCGTCTGCAGACCAAAATCAACAGTTTTGATACTTTTAGGCATCAGATCCAATGCCTAAAATTAGACTGACACAGAAAATCTTGACAAAATGGACTCATCCTTGACCTATTCGTTTATTTCAAAAACCTTCTGCTCATTTAACTTACATACATCAGGGAATGTTGTTGGTATTTGATCCTTTCTCTGTGATTCAACAATGTGGTCTATGTCAAAGGCAACCAAAGAAACTGAAGGGAACTAAAGAAACACCTTCACTGACTAATCAAGGGAAATGCTTTTGGAGTTACATACTTCAAACAAAAGCGCATCACAATTTTTCAGAACAAAACTGCTTAACTTCACCATAAAGGTAATTTAAACAAGTGTTTTTGCAGTCAACAGTGACTGAAGTTAAGAACCACATTTTTTTACAATTCTCTCATATTACCCTTTCCCCAGCATTAGGCATTCAAAGCTGGTCAGCTGCTTAGGCATTTAAAAGGTCAATTTGCAAGGTATCTTGGTTTGTTAATTTCCATAGTTAGACAGAATATTAAACCATGTTCCAAATTTACCATGAATCATGTCTAATTTTTCTAGTGCTGAGGAAGCTAATGCAGTGCAATTTCTAAATTAGGGCAAACAGTCAAATTTATAGAACTCTTGATTTTTCACTTGAACACACAGATTTTTGTCTCTATCTAAACTGTATGAATTTTCTTCAAGACTTTCTGTCCTTGTATCTTTTCCAGCAATGACTTTACAATAATGTCCGAGTAAGTCTTGATGAATTGCTGATTTGCTTGAAATCTTCATGTAATGTGGGATAGACCTAGAAAGGACCAGAAGTTTAGATAGAACAAATTATTCTGAGCGTATTTTTAGCCAAGCAGACAGCCACAATGGCATGATAAACTGAGATTTGTGGCTTTAATGCCTGCTCACTCCAATATTTGCAAGCCTGAACTGTTACCAATACTACCACACGGGCTATTGCTCAGAACACAGGGCCTCCTGTTTTCTCTCCTGTTTCTCTTCAAAAACAAAGTTGTGCAGAGGAAAGAAGAATAAGGTCTCCTTAAAGGAAGGAAAAAAGTGTGAATTCTCAACATGACTGGAATAGAACAACAGATCACTACAAATTAAGCACATTAAATTTTCCCTATATTGCCACATATACAATTCACTAGGACAAAAGCCTATACTCTCTCTGAAATCCTTTTTACATTCACATAAGAAGATGGGCACATTAATGGATCCCGGGATGATTTTTGAAATTCCTTTGAACACACTGTGTTTCTCCAGAAGAAGAAGAAAAGTTGCCAGACAAGATCAGGCTGATGTTGAAGAAGTGCCTTTTACTCCTTCTGACCTAGACATGCTGTTTAAAGGTAACATTTATCATCATTACTGCACTGCGTATCCAGCAACAGCCTAAAAAAAGGTGCAAAAATTCCAGGATGAAGGACACTGTCTTTCTGAAAGTTCAGAGCCTGGACAGCATCCATACTTCTTTCACTCTGTGAGAAGGAACAAGCCAGGCTCTGTGCATGCCATTCAGATGGCAAACAATACCAAGTCAAGTGGTGGCAACACCAGAGTCGCAGTGCCATGTGACAGGATTTCGGGCACCATTGTGATCATATCTCGATGCAATATTTCCCTACGAGATGCAGCTTGTTGCCAGAGTGCAAGTAAACTTCATAACTGACTGCCACGAGTCAGTCCAGGAGCAGGGAATTAGCAAGTGGCTCAGGCACTCTAGTCTAGGAGAAGAGTAAAAAAAGGAGTGTGGCCGCAGCACTGGGAGCAGTGGCGCTTGTTCTCCTGCCTTGAGTGAAAGTAAACAAGTCCATTGTTATCTGACTTTGCCAAACCTCAAAGTATAATGCTAGAAGGAAAAATAAGCTTTACAGAATTGAGCATATACAACTCTTTTCTTCCCTTCATAAATTGTACGTTAGAGTAGCTGAATCTACCAAAGTGTTTAGAGTATGCTATATATATAATGGCACATATAAGCTTTGTAAAGGGTTTGGAACATTTCAGAAATGTCTCTGGTGCTGAAAAAGGCTAATGTATTACAAATCATATAATATTTTAATTCAGAAAAAATATGTTTAGGAATTTTGACCTAGGATTAGGGTTAGGAAACTGAACGAGGATGCCATGAAGCATGCCTGACAAATCAGTCAAGCTAGTCTGCTTCAGATACATATTGTGCAAGGCATTATCACTGCGATCAGTCACAAAAAATGCATATTTAGTTTTTTTACATTAAATACTACACCTGTGAACCTATGTAAAAGATATACAAAATATAAATGTCATTGGGACTGTATATTTCAAACTTTTTAAAATAAACACAAAGTATATTTATATATATATATGTAGGCATATAGGTTGTAATTTCAATGTCAACACTAGCACAGTTTGTCTCTTCTAAATACAGGCCAGTATACTTCCTAGTCCAACACATGCACCTACAAACACATGATCATGCATACAGCTTTACGTTCTGCTGTTTGCAGAAAAGTCAGAATATACAGCACTATACATTGTTTCAACTCAAAATTGATCGACAAATTAAGAAAGATGCCGTTCAAAAGAAATTCCTTGTGAACTATTAAAAAAAAACCCCAAAAAACAGAGAAAACCAGGGATATCTCTATTTCATCTCAATAAAAACACTGAAGACCATGGTGATGATGAGCTAAGATTCAGAATGCTTTGTCCAACATGTGGTGGGGGTCACTCTTGGACAAAACACAACAGTGTGGAACTGGTTGCTACGACACATACCAAACACAGTTATAGTGAGGCATAGAGCTTTCACATCACCATCCAACCCAGCTCTGGGTTCAGACTACTGAGGTCTCTGACCGAAAGGAGACAGAGTTGTACACTGTTCTTCTCACAGCAGGCGGTGCTGATGGGGATCTGGATGCCCATCTGGAAGGTAGGCGTCGATTTGCTGGCCGAGCAGGACGGGAGAAGCCCTTCTCACTTGAACATTTCACTGGCACACATATCTAGAACACAAAGGCAAGTCCTTGCTTTAACAAGTTGCAGCTTTTGTGGAATGCAGCAGGAATGCAGGAAGACATTTGCGGTGACCTCAGAACAGGTGGTTGGAAGCTATTAAAAGGAGCACAGCAATGCACAGAATGCAAAAGAACAGCTATTTCTATGTACAGGGATTCTCGCATCAGTTGTGGTTTAAAATACATGAAGACAAGTGTCAGACACAAGGAAATGTACAAAATGATAGTGCAAGATGAAATTGACATTTCCTCTTATCTTTTAGTTTCTGTAAGTTTTTTTGTCAATGAATGCTGTAAAATATTCCAAGTGTAGAACTCAGAATACCCTCTGATATTACTGGAGTAGGATCTACATGCTTCTCAGGTATTTTTGATAGATCCTATTTCAGGAAACTCTGTTTCCATTAGTTCAGTGTGAAGCTGTTTGACTTGGTAACTAATTCAGAATGGTTATGTGTTAATACAGTGTCATGTCTACCAGCAGAGCCATAGAGATGCAGAGGAAACTCAACAGATTTTGATCATAGCTACATTGATGTAAATTTGAAATAATGAAAATAAACCCAGTGCCTCAAGCCACGTGTAGTTCTTTAATCTCTGAGACATTAACTCTGCTGGACATAAAATAGTAACTCCTGGTCAGGCAGTATTCTACACTTAGTTTCTACAGATAAAAATGGCAATAGAAAATGTAAGCCTGTGAAAAAATCATTATTCCTTTCCTCGATATTAATTGATGAAAATTCATTTGCCTGTAAAAAGTTTATTGGATGAAAAAGAAATCAGAAGCTTCACAGCTTTTTTATTTCTGTGCTGAAGGAAAGATGTACCTGTTAAGCAAGACATTGCCTCACAGCAAAGCTGTCAGAAAAGACATGCAGAAGAAAATCTGCATGGTCAGATTCTCAGCTGCTTAAATCTATATAGCTCCACTGAAGTCTGTGAATTTGTGCCAGTTTAAGGCATACCAGCTGACAGCCTGAACCCATTTCAGTTTCCCAGCTCAAAACACACCTGCCTTATCTTTTTTGAGATTCTAAGAGGCATATCTCTTTGTGTTCTCTGTGGACTTTTACAGAACCTGCAACTTACAGCGTGTTTTCCAAACCATCTGTTTGTCTTTTCATTAAGAAAGAATGTTGGCAAAGGCAGTATTTCTAAACTTCTGAAAATAAATTTCAGCCAAATATAAATTAATTAGTCATGCCATGCTCTTCTGTTTCTGTGAGCCTATGCTTGAATATATAGGAGAAGCTGGAACTGAGAGATGAGTAACAGAAGGTTACTTTATTACTGGAAACTTTACGGAGTCACAATACTCCTTGTTATAGGCAGTTCCAAGGAAATCCTGACCCAAGCAGCACCCTGGATACCGAAAAATGTTATCTAAGACCTCAAGGGTTTGGGGCATGGCCAAGTCTACTTAAGCCCTATGGGAAGTCTTATGACATAACCCATCAGCTAAAGGAAGGAGAGAGGGTGTTAAAACCTGGTTGAAGCTCTCACTAGTTCAATCTTAGCATAACTGCACTGTAGTAAAAAACTAGCTTTGCAGAACACCAGCAGGGATAAGAATCTGGCACATCTTCAGTGCTCATTCTTACATGCTTCTGCCCTCCCACAACTCTTTATCTGCAGAGGAAATGCTCCTGATTCATCCAGATCCTGGCCTAAAGTATCTATTTTTGCATAATTAGTTACAATATAATGTTCGTCTGCCCCATTTAGGAGTCTGAGTCTTGCTATGAAATGGAATTGTTTTGCTTTTGTCATTCTTATGAACCTTACCTCTGGTAACTTCTGCCTCTCTTTTCCTTGCTTGAGTTGCTGCCCAATATGCCTGGCTGAATTCCTTGGAAAGCCTTGTTTTTCTTGCTCAATCTGGAGCATTTCTAAATACTGACTCAGTGTCTCGCAACCCCCATTGGTGAATTCAGAATTTGCCTGTGTCCTCTTATCTTTGCAGCATTTTGTATTACACGGAGAAGTCACAGTTGATTTTTCATAGGTTTTCAAAAGCTTTTCAACAACACCATAGTTGGACCTTGAGTCAGCTGAGCGCGGGCGGCCGGATAAATTACTTGGTCTCCAGTCATGCTCGTGAAGCATGTGCCTATAACCACTGGTATTTGGAAGTCCATTCATGTGTTTTTGCTGCCCTGCTGTCCTGACAGCTTTGCTGGGGTTGTTAGTTTCTTGCTCCTTTGCTTCAGGGAGCTTGGGATTTGAAACACAAGGCGTATTTGAAACACAAGGCGTATTTACAGTTTCTGCCCTGCTAGCAGCAGAGTCACACGGTGGACGGCAGGGTTTCTGATCTTCTGATGCTGTTTGGGGCACCTGATTTTCCTGCAGAGCATTGTTACGTTTATCTGTGTGAAATACAGTCCGATTAAACTCATCAATCTTTGCTGCTAGCGTTTCATTTCTTTGGGTCTTTCCCAAAGGATACCTGGTATCTTCCAAAAGATCATTGTGCAAGGTAGCAGGGGCATAAAAGTCATTGCTGTAAAAAGGGCTGCTGTGAGACTTGGTGTTTTGTTTCTGATGTATCTTGTTGCTTTGGGCCATATTTCCATCTGAACAACTCTTTTGGGCTGACAGTGGGGAAGGCTCATTTTTATTGTCTTTTCCAAGCTTGCCCATATCATATGCCCATGTGTTGTGGCAGAAATTTGTTGGAACATTGCACTCATTTTTGGTTACAGGTATTGCAGCAGTTACCATCACAGGGACTTTCACAGCCTGCCCTTCATTTGCACAGGCTACTGCAGATTTATTTTTGTTTACAGGTGAAGAATTCCTCAGTTTCCCCCCATTCCAACAATCCTGAGCCTTGCAATTGCTTTTGATGCCTGGATCTCTTACGGGTGCTTCTGAAAGCTGTATGACTGCAGAAAGTGAGTTTGTTAGGTGCCGAGAAGTGCTCCGTGGAGGAACTGGTGGAGCTTCTTTCTTTTGCCAAGGTCTGCAATCTGTTCCCATGTCACCAGAAAGACTACCATAAGAAATGTCCTTCAAAGCCTTGGTGGAGCTCATCAGATTCTTCCTATTATTATGTTCCTCTGTTTCAAGAGCAACTGAAGTCTGTGATTCATTGCTGGACACATGGTTCATCTCCGGCAGAATAACTGTGTTTTGGGTTTCCTCAAATTCCCTCAGGAAAGGAAGTGACTTCATTCTGGAAATAACAGAAGAGGTGTTTTAGGAATGAGCAATAAAGAACATTTCAGAAGACCTCAGCATGGATTAATTCTCCCCAGAAGCAGGTGTTTTAACACTGGCTACTTAAAAAGGTTTGGGAGCAGTTTTGCTGCAGCTGGTATACCCAGCACAATCAAAACACACACAAAAATTTTGAGGAAAGGTCAACAAAAGGAATTTGCATTCCTTTCCTTTGCCACTAAAATTCTTTTTCTGAGTTTCTTAGATGATGACTGTTTTCTTGTCTCTGCTACAGTAAGTACAGTAGGATCTTGTTCTAATGACTTATAGGAGTCTGCCTGACTATGAACGGAGTGAAGAAAGCTGTAGGACACAGTGTATCCCTTGTCTAGGTTCATAACCTTACATAAGATCTGCCTTTTGATATATAATAAAAAGTATCTTTAAAAGTTATACATCAGCTATGAATCCATTTGCTTTAAAGATACAAGGAGGAGCCCAGCTGAAATAAGGAATTAGTGACAGACTTTTAACTGATCACATGGTGGAGTGTGAGAAATCCCTCTGACCTTTGGGAGTGCCTGAGAAGGTTCAGTTTTACCTGAGAATTTCTGCACAACTCAAGAGGCAGTCTGGTGTTTAGCTTGCTAGAGAAGACAATGAACACTGAATTTTTAACAGATGATTGAATGTTCACTTGCCATACTTTTCAGGGTCTGACTTGCCATCTTTCCATTAGTACAAATGTATGGTGGTTCTTCCCTCTCTTGCTTTCTTTCCACTCTTGGATCATCAGGTCCTGGCATATCCCCCATGCTTAAGGCTAGATTTGGACTTTAAGTAAGAAATTCCTAGCCTGACAAACCCATACAGTGTTGTATAAAACCACATGGCAATGGGGCCAGAGTAGACAGAAATACCTGTTCACTTTCCCAATCCTCTGTACAGCCATTAGAAACAAATACAATTTCATCTCATATAAACAATAATGTGAATTTGTATGTTCTGTATATAAAATCAATTTTGCTAGTAAAACCTGCCTTTGTATCATATTTCAGCATATTTCATTTGAATATTTTATGCTGAGCACTGAAACACTAGGAGGGTAGGAACTGCCCAACTAATAAATCCAACAGCAAACCTGCCTTCAAAGTGAAAAGCATCAGGAGAATTATTCATTTCCTTCCTCTAACATAAAAAGTCTAAAGATGTTTTTACCTTCTGTGATTGGACTTCTTTCGAATTTCCTCTTGATAGCTGCATAATTCTTCACTGACTCTGGCAAGTTCTTTAAGAGCCTTTATAAATATAAAAACAGGCCTTTAATATATACATTTAAAATGATATCTCCAGAATTAATTTGAAAGTTGTGGTCATTTGCATTTAAGAATAACAGCAGAGGGAAGCAGTATGAGAAAAGATACAAAAATGCCCCCACCTTATGAACAGGGGTAAAGAGCATGCTGTTAACACATTCAAACAGTGAGAAGACACTCATTGATAGCAAATCTAGGAGCAAGTAGAGACAGTGACTTGTGGAAAGCTAAAATCAGGGAGATCAGTCCTTCAGCTTAACCTGGCAGGTCAAAGTCCTCAGTGCTTTCCTCCCCCTTGTACCTGAAACATGCTCATTACTTACTACATTGAGATCACCAATATAATTCTTGGTATTTTGCTCAGAAGTTTTAATGGTGAGGCTGTCTTCAGGTTCTTTGTGGTTCTCAAAGGCCAGATTGTCCACTAACAGAATATTGTTTCTGCTCTTGTTTCTGGGCTCCTTCCATTCATGTCCTGTTACACCAAGCAGACTCCCTTTCTCCATTCTGTTGTTTGCCACATTGTGTTGATGGTTCAGCTCTGCTGTGTCACTCTCTTGCAAAGGAGGGCAATGCATGGACAGCTGCAGCATCTTGCTCTGAATGGCCTTGCTATCATGGATGGTCATGTTGCTCTCCCTTCTAAGTTTTACCTCCTGGTAAAGCTGAAAAGACAGTGGAACCTTGTATTAAATTATAGCATTGTAATGAGCTTTATGGCAAAGCCCCCATATTTATCTTCTGTTTTGAATGATGCTTCACTCAGCAGCACTGATTAGAAAGATTCTGGATGTGTTAGGAAAGTGCTGAGTCACCAAGTGTGACAATTTCTTGATAGCTGCATAATTCTTCACTGACTCTGGCAAGTTCTTTAAGAGCCTTTATAAATATAAAAACAGGCCTTTAATATATACATTTAAAATGATATCTCCAGAATTAATTTGAAAGTTGTGGTCATTTGCATTTAAGAATAACAGCAGAGGGAAGCAGTATGAGAAAAGATACAAAAATGCCCCCACCTTATGAACAGGGGTAAAGAGCATGCTGTTAACACATTCAAACAGTGAGAAGACACTCATTGATAGCAAATCTAGGAGCAAGTAGAGACAGTGACTTGTGGAAAGCTAAAATCAGGGAGATCAGTCCTTCAGCTTAACCTGGCAGGTCAAAGTCCTCAGTGCTTTCCTCCCCCTTGTACCTGAAACATGCTCATTACTTACTACATTGAGATCACCAATATAATTCTTGGTATTTTGCTCAGAAGTTTTAATGGTGAGGCTGTCTTCAGGTTCTTTGTGGTTCTCAAAGGCCAGATTGTCCACTAACAGAATATTGTTTCTGCTCTTGTTTCTGGGCTCCTTCCATTCATGTCCTGTTACACCAAGCAGACTCCCTTTCTCCATTCTGTTGTTTGCCACATTGTGTTGATGGTTCAGCTCTGCTGTGTCACTCTCTTGCAAAGGAGGGCAATGCATGGACAGCTGCAGCATCTTGCTCTGAATGGCCTTGCTATCATGGATGGTCATGTTGCTCTCCCTTCTAAGTTTTACCTCCTGGTAAAGCTGAAAAGACAGTGGAACCTTCTATTAAATTATGGCATTGTAATGAGCTTTATGGCAAAGCCCCCATATTTATCTTCTGTTTTGAATGATGCTTCACTCAGCAGCACTGATTAGAAAGATTCTGGATGTGTTAGGAAAGTGCTGAGTCACCAAGTGTGACAATTCAAACACCAGGATTGCCACAGGATAAGGCTGTTACCATTCTCAAACTCTCTTCTATAATTTTAATGTATGGCTTCCACCCCTGGTTGGGACTGGAAGAGATCCCAGAGATAACTGGCCCTGCCTTGAGCCAAAAGATGCAGGGCTGTTTTCCAAGTAATATCAGCACACTCTGTGGTGGACACAACTGTTATCTAATGGACAGGGAATGTGGGGGACAGAGAGAGAGTGTTCTGGCTATGCTACAGCCTATTAAAGCATATTATTTGAAGGAGAGGAAGTGAATTCTCATAAAATACAGTGCCATCTGCACTAGAGCAGACTCCTTCAGCTCTCAGACAAGTGGAATTCTTCCCTATGACTGGAGTGATAAATCAGTACTGCAGAATGGTATTATTTGGCAATGTGCTATCACCTTCTTCTTTCATGCTATCTGCTGAGATCCAGTGGCTTCATTAGTAAATGGTGTTAATTCTGGTCACCCAGCCCATTCCAACTAGGAACTGTGGTAAATTATAAATTAGAAAAAATGGCAACATCATAAAAATGTCTTCTGCTTACAGTGTAATTTCCAGTGCCAAGAATCCCACAGTTCTGTATAAACATTAATTCTTAACTTGCTCTCATGAAGAAAGCACACAGGCACCTCTGAGCAGCCATCTGCCTGCCCTCTCCCAGTGCACAAGGCCATCACAACAGCTTTTGGAAGGACAGTGGAAAAGAATAACAACATGCAGAACATGTGGCCATTTCATGGGCAGTGCTGTGGATTAGAAGTATTCTCACGTTCAGGGACTTAACACTTGACCTCATCCTGGGTTTTCAGATTTCACTCCCAAAGCCCAGCTGCTCATGGAAACTGAGGGCTGAACTTTGCCATTTCCAAGAAATAAGAGCCTCATATGGATTTAGCATACCAGTAAGAAGGAAGGATACCACCCCATAATATCTCCTAAACCCCACAAGTCTTTCTGGAGGAATTAAGTTAGGTTTGGTGGGCTAGAGAAAACTGCCAAATTAAAATACAAGCTGATAAGTAAGTACAAGTTTTATTGAGGAAATCCTTCTACAGATAATGGCATTTAAAAGGTATCTATCTCTCCTTTTCTCCAGCCACGTGGCTTGTGGAGAAGAAATGTCAGGCATCTGAAATCAGCAGCAGCTATAGTCACAGCTTAAGAGGGGACATTAGGATTCCAGTAACCATGAGATACAATCTGTAGTTTTGTTTGGCCAGCAAATTGCTTCATTCTCTTCCTCTCAGCCCCATTCCACTCTTTATCTCTTTTTCTTGCTTTCCTAATCTCTGTGCTAATAAAGAACATGATGAAAACAGTCCTTGCTGACATTGTCAGTTCTACTAATAGCCAGAATACCTTTTCATTACTGTCATTCCAAATCAGCTCTTATACCTAAGAAAATGAAATTCAACTACATATACAGATCACATGACTAACTTTTGAAGCATTCTCAGCTTGGCAGTGAAGTTAGGGAAGACTGCACAGAAAAGTCCCAACACAAAAGACAAAATGTGGCAAAGACCATCATATGAAAGTCTGAAAGAAATATGGGTAAATTATAAGAGTTAACATTATGGAGCTCTGCTGCAGGCTGGTTTAATGGGCAGTGTATGGCTGCAATTCCTTTGGCTTTGACCATTTTCCTTCTCAGTTTCATGTGAGCAATCTCTGCCATGCATTCCTGTGCTGCTCAGCCACACGACAGTGCTGGCAGAGAGCAAGTGAAACTACTCCATGTGTATATTAGATGAAAAATGTGGAAAGCTCACTAATGAAAAAACTTGCCTCTCCAGGCTGCCAAGCAGACTCAGTTAATGCATTAGAGAGTGTCAGAGGCTTTGGCTGCAGAGAGAATTTGGGGATAAAAGAATAATAAATAATTGCTGTGACTATTTCTGGAAGGAGATGCACTGCAAATAGCAGGGACACTTTGCTAGTATGTGTAAACACAAGCAGTTTCAGAATTTTCATGCTATTTGCTGTACCTGTTTTCTCTCCCAAGAGTCATCCATAAAAGGAACAGGTTCTAGCCAGAAAAATTCTTTATCATGCAGTATTTCATATATATATATTATTTTTAATATTACCATTTGCCCTAGCAGACCTGTGCCATCTAAAGCCTTTTTGCTAGAGAATTTTGATACTTAAATTTTTTGTTACAAAATATGCTTTTTCTAAACCCCATATTGTTCAGTATTTACTTGAAAAAAGCATGTGTAATATAGGCAACATGGCTCATGCCCATGACTGAATTGTCAGCAGTAAGTACAGCCAATAATCTCATAGCTCACAAAGCCACATTCACCTCCTACCTTATTCATGACTAATAAATGAGCAATTGCAAATACTGCTTAATCCCAGGATTTTCATCCTTCTATCAGCTGTTAGAAACTTCAAGTGACACATAAGAAATAGGGTAAAATACAGAAAAAAAAACTTGAAGTGACTCAATGTCACTTCACCCCGAGATAAAATGGTAGTGTTCAGATTTTGATTAAAAGTACCTCTTCTATTTTCTTCTGCATGACCTTCCATTGACATTCCCATTCTTTCCTTTCATTGTCAAATCTCTCCAGCAATTCCATTTTTTCTTTATTCCAGTTCCTCTCAGTATTCTCCAGTTGTTCACGCAGGTCCATGGCTAAAGTCTGTGCAACAGCAAAGACAGCTCTCCTTTTTTTCTTTCTTCCCTGAATGTTTCCTGGAAGTTTAAGAGAATAAGTCTTACTTATGTTTTATTCTAGCTTTCAGGGAACAAAGACAATCAAGAAAATTCCCCAGATTAATAACTGAAAGGAGCTTGCAGGAGACAGTATTATTCAATTGATATTTGTTTGGAGTGTGACTCAAATATGGAAGAACTAAGCATTATAGGACATAAACCCAAAGGCAGAGATGCCCAGTCTGGAGAGGGGAGGTGGAACACATTGAGCATCACCGAATTCAGTTACATCTGCCACTGCAGGCTCTGTACCATGATCACTTTGCATCTTTGCCATTACTCTTCACTATAAATATGTTTTCAATGAACTTGGGTCCGTACAATATTGAATGGCACTTCAGAACCTTGGGATCCTGTAATATCTGCCCTTGAGGGTGAAAGCTATTTTTATATTTGTTCAAAAGACAACTGTAAAAGTATCACGTTTGCTCACGCACTCCCTGCACGCATGCAAGGAGCACGACAAGGACTGGTACATTCTTCTGGCAATTGAGGACTGCAAACGTGATATACTCAGGGAATTCTTATGGCTACATGAATGCTTTGGAATTCATGAAGGATGACAGAACAGGAAAGTTAATAACAGGTACAAACACATAAACAGTAGAAATCTGTTATATAAGAGGGACAGAAGGTCACCAGAAAGGGTTCAAGAATTTTTTGATTTACAGATCTAGATCTATAAATGTTAGTTTCAGGATCAGCATCAGGGAAAACTAGAAAATATTCTTCAACAGCACTAACTCCAATCTAGTTCAAAACCTTCCTCAGAATATTTGACTAATTAGTGCTTCAGTTTCTTCTTTCCCTTTAGAAGTTTTAGCAAAGACTTTAGCCAAAGACAGGCTTTAGCCTTTAGTGTCTGTAAATGAAAAAAATATCAATTGAACCACTAAACTGGCAAGATTTAAGGGAAATATTTTAGATCTGCTTATCTGATTTTGGAGCAAAAAAGTTACAAATATGGGCCTGTTGATCCTCTTGCTTCCTCTTGCTTTCTTAGGTTTTACACTAGAAAGCCCATTAATTACCATCAGCACATTTACTATGCCAGCAAGATTGAAACAACACTCATTAATTCAGTTATGATGGCTTCTGTGATATAATGCCTGGTACAGAGGCATTGATACTTGAGTTTGCTAACTTCAGCTCTCAAAGCCAGTTGTTGTGTTACCAAGGTGGCCATGGAATCTAGTTCAAGTAATAAAATGCCTCTGCATTGCTTTCTGCTCCTGCCAGAAATCAAATGGTAGGCTATTGAATTATCACAGAGTTAATTAGGAGTAAGCCCAGTTTATCTTTCTGCAATTTGTTCATTTCCCCGACTGATGGTCAGTGATTGTCAACTCACAGGAACTGCTCATTTTACTGTCCACATTTCCTATGATATAGTAAAAATTCATCCCTGAGCAAAGTTCTTCCCCATCCCTTATGTTACTGGCACCTCTTGTTGATTTAGCTGTGGTTACCATGTAACCACCATTTACTGTGTTTGATTTATTTCAGCTGACTGGGAAGACAATGTCAAACTTGGAGCCAGCTTCTTTCATGTACAAGTAAGCAGAAGAGCTCAGATGAAACCCAGCAGGTTACTTAGGTCTTTGGATCACAGGAAGTCCTCCCACAGGATCTCCCAAGCCATCACAGGCCCAGCAGAACAGTTTACCCCAAGTGCCTGCCTTGGAGCTCTGAAATGACAATCTGTCCCTCAACTACCTACAAACAAATTCCAAACCCTTCTTCTTTCCCCTGCCTAAAAACATACAGAGCAACTTCATAAAATCATAAACCACCTTGAAACTAGGAGCTGCTGAAAGACAGCACAGAATTCTCATCAAAAAGGAAGCCAAGTACTGGTTTGCTCACGGCCTCTTAGGGAATGCAGCCAGGCTACAGAGACTGCACCTCTCCAGGCCAGTGTTTCAGCTTTGTGCCAGACTCCAGTAAGCACTGACCAAAAACAACTTGCAAAAAATTTTATTACACTTCAGATCTATTGCAATCCAAACATCTATTACTAATGAACTTTAAGAATATTGCAGTACTTTCTCACCTTGCTAATTCAAAGGTTGCAATTTTTAGCACCACCAATTTTTTTTGCCTCATTTATGTCTTTATAAACTTTCAGGATACCTCTGAGAAATAAACAAAAGTCAACTCTCTGCTCCACTATAATCCTTATACAAATACACATCAGAAAGAAAAAAAGAAAAAACCCCATTTGTAAATGCTGTACAGTCATGAACAAGACAGGCAGACATAATCTGTCAACAACTTGCACAAATGGTGATTTTTCTAGTGCACTATTAGCAATAATGACCATGCTTTAGTCAGCCACATATTACTAGAAAGGTCAATACTGTATAGCATATTTGTTTTTACACACATAAGAACAGATATAATATGTACACTTTTCAAGCATGAATATAGCATTGAAAAGGTCTCTGGTGTTTCCTTAGTGCTGGAAACTACTATTGCCATGTTGGCATTCATCTTAACAATTTTCAAATTGTTTCATATGGAAATTTGATTATAAAAAAAGACTGAAGAGAGTCAGAAGGAAATCAAGTCTTGAAAGAGGATAGTTACAGAAGTTACAGATGGTCACTTGTAGCAAGGCATATATTGTTTCTTAGGCTTCTCTGATTTCCTCTTGACATAAATTCTGAGAAGAAAACTCATGTTTATTGATATTAGCAGCTGGATAACTATACAGCTTTGCTGCTATTGTACAGTGGATCAGTTAATCAGAAACTCTGACTCCCATTTCTACTTCTCTTTCCCCCCACTTTCTCTTTTTCTTGGTGTTTCCTTTGGGTTTTTTTGGGGTCATTTTGGTGGAGAACAATGTGCAGTCCTGGTAATAAACCCTCTGTGTGTATAGTGCACTGAGATTTCCCCATGGGTATTTCACATTGTTAAAGCAACCTAAGGCATGTAAAATGTCACATTATCATTTGCTCTGTGAATCAGAACAATATCTATGCTCTTGCAGTATTGGCAATTTCTCCATGTCCTAGACAAGGTCAGAAGCTCATTACAGCAATCAAATTAAGCAAATAATCAATTTTGTCTGCATCAGCTGCATTTTGCTTTAACTTTTCCTTTTGCCCTTCCTCCTCTCAAGCAAAAAATGTTTTAAGCCACTATTTGATGTTAGTCATTATTCCCCCATATCTTACCCTTTCTACCCAGATATTAAAAATACAAAATGATTTGCAAACAACCTCTAGCAACTTCTGAAAATAATCAGCTTGACATCAGCTGAGATGCTATTTTTCACCAGAGTTTAATCAGATTAGATGTGCATAATCATTCAGATACACAAATCTTCCCTTGTTTTACAGAAAAAAAAGC
Source organism: Emberiza elegans (assembly GCA_024865655.1). Classification (NCBI taxonomy): domain Eukaryota; kingdom Metazoa; phylum Chordata; class Aves; order Passeriformes; family Fringillidae; genus Emberiza; species Emberiza elegans. The sequence continues at coordinate 10,994,110 of JALJVW010000175.1, read as the reverse complement.
AATCAAATTACATTTCCAAATAAATGCTGTATTTTGGATGACTAAGAAAATTGTAAACGTATGTATTTGTTCAATTATAAATGTGTGCCATGTGTCACGATAACATGCACTTTATACATTAAAAGAAAGTACAGTTGAGTGAGAGAAGGGATAGAAAAGAGGGAGAAATGAGAGAGTGAAAGAAAGAGAAAGGAAAAAAAAGGGAGAAAAGAAAGAAAAAGAAAGAAAGAAAGAAAGAAAGAAAGAAAGAAAGAAAGAAAGAAAGAAAGAAAGAAAGAAAGAAAGAAAGAAAAAGAAAGAAAGAAAGAAAGAAAGAAAGAAAGAAAGAAAGAAAGAAAGAAAGAAAGAAAGAAAGAAAGAAAGAAAGAAAGAAAGAAAGAAAGAAAGAAAGAAAGAAAGAAAGAAAGAAAGAAAGAAAGAAAGAAAGAAAGAAAGAAAGAAAGAAAGAAAGAAAGAAAGAAAGAAAGAAAGAAAGAAAGGATTCAAGTGCACACAATGCTGTCATCCCTGTTCTGTTAATATATCTCTGCCTGCACTGAAAAAACTAACTGAACTTTAAGAATAAAGACCATGTATAACATATGTGAACTTCACATTAAACATAAATAACATTAAGATAGATGTTTAAATAACTGTTTGCCACATCAGAAATGTGTCTTCTTTTTTAATCTTAACAGTTCAAAAACATTTTTTTGAAATAAACTGCAACCATACCTTTCATGGAATAAGAAATCCTTTAGGAGTTTTTCAGTCCATTTCCAGGCAGCAGAGAAAGCAATGAAACACACAGCTAGCAGGGATCCTGTTCTGTGAATCTTGATCTTTAAAAGAAGTAAGAAAACTAAGCAAGACACAACCTTTCAACTGGGGCAGCATTTGCAACTCTCTTTGAATAAATGCTCAACTTTTGCAAACTGGAAAACAGTTCCGTTCAGCATCATCCCCGCAGCTGGCTTCCACGTGACGTCAGTGCACGGAGGATGGTTTTAAAGCCATCTCTTCCAACCCCCAGCTTTGTAACTTTATATCTCCTCATATTTTGTGTAAACAACTCCAACTCCGGGACATTTTTAGGTTTTATAGTGCAGTCCAGTCTTTAAAGCTTGCCGAAGCAGCTAGTGTTAATATCAAAGCTGTGACAATAGGCAATTCTAGGTTTCTTTTATTGTTGTCTACGCTGTAAAGGAAGATTTTTGCTGTCTTCCAGACCCTGTTTTCAGGGTTATATTTTTTAGTATGATCATTTTGAGATTTGCAACTTGATTCTCCTTAACTGCTTTGTAAAAGGAGTTTTGTTTAAAGCAGTGGTTTTGTTGGTTAACAGCTATCCTAAAGAGCTAAAAGCAAACCACTCCTCCCTAAAATCCTTTTCTGTATTCTAAATATGCTCTCAGTTATGAAATGCAGAATTATTGGGCACTGTGTAATCCTACTGTCTTGCATTCTGGGAATGGCAGTAACGGTTTCTTTGGGATACACCCAAATATTCCTGATACTTTATAGTGTTTCTGGATCAGATTCTACAGTCTGTTAATTCACTTTGTATCTCAGCAAAGCAAAACACTTGAAATTGGATGAAGAATCTCCCTTGAACAGGGAAACTCATCTCTGGCACAAGGCTGGTTAAGAAGGTCCAAAACCACCTTGGGCTGGATATAAATCCCTAGGAGTGTCCACAGCAAGTATTGGCATGGGATGAGGGAAGGGAGCGTGACAAAAGCAATCCAGCAAGCGAAAGTCCACAGGAGACCCTGAAGCCAGAGCAGCAAAATTCAGCTGCTCCCCCTGCTGAGCCGCAGGCAGGAGGAGCCCAGCTCGCTCCTCAGGTCTCTGACCACCACGGTAACTCCCCTGCTGCCCCCTGGGTTAAACTGCTCCCATTTCTTGGCAGCCCCAGAGAAACCCCCGGGGAAAGCCTCACACACACCACCCTGCTGGGTACTGGTGATTGGGTGTGTCTGCAGACAGCAACTGAGACCGGCAGCAAATTCACCTTTCAGGGAACGTTTTGCCCCATGTGTGCCTGGAAAAGGGCCACAAAATACTTGATTGAGGCAGCACAAAACTGGACAAATCGTGCTGTCAGACAGATGTCTTGGAATGCCCTAAGCAGGAACATATTTTTGTGGGCAGTGCAGCTGATGACAAGAGGATTAGTGAGAAAAAGGGCACGATATGAGGATTCGCACATCCTTTGCTTAGTCAGCACTCTCCTCATTAAAACAGCAAGTTTTTATCTGACAAAATCCATGATAAAATCCAGTATAAAAATTTTAACTCTGGGTCCATTTTATAGTAAATACCAAACCAGGTTTCAGGGAAAACACATTTTTTCTCCTTATATGGTCTAGCTGTAAGTCTCAGCGAGTACATTAATTGGGTGCTTATTCTGCTCACATGTAACTTAAATAATGGGACTTGGGCTATTTGTGAAAATTGTAAAGATGATCTAAAAATTGAACAAATATACCCCAAGTACACAACTGAATGTATCTGAAGAAAATCCCCAGACTCTAACCTCTGAGGATTTAAATCTAAACAAACAGTATGGCTTTCTTTTGTGAGGTTAGGTCTCCAGTGCCAGCTGACATGGCTGGGAGTGAAGCCGGAGTGCTTGGGAGCAGAGCTGAGCCCACAGCTGGAGGCCAGGCATCAGCGCACTGCCTCCTCCCTGAAGCCAGCACAGCTGCACTACTGCACATGGAGGCAGACTCTTCAGACATGTTTTTTTACTCTTATCCATCAACAGAGGCTATTATTCTTGTGTCTTTAATATTGCTAACTCCATGCCTCTTATGTTGCTACGCGCACTCTTTGAAGTAAAAACAGTAAAAATAAATAATACAATGGGCTAAATCCCAGGCTTGAGTTCTCAGTCAGGCAGAAGCCTTCATTTCTGTCAGTGTGAGGAATTAGAAATGTGTGAGACTCAGGGGCTCATTAGGAGACAAGCACTAGACACACCTCATAGGTCAAAGGAACACATTAAATTCATCCTTATATGGAAAAGGTGAGACAAAGAAAACATGAAGTGAGTTGTAAAAACATGGGATCATTGTTCTATATACCCTTAAGTGTAGCAGTAGAGAATTCTGCTTTTGAGGATAAGAAATTATTCAACGGAGACTATCCCTACTGTCCCTCCTCCAGCATCAGCAGACAAAGCAGTAAATTTGGCTTCTTGTTATCTGGCACAGATAAAATAAGCATGAAGACTACTGTAGACTTATTACATCCAACATATTGCTTCCACAGGAAAAGTATATTTTGTCCATATCTGGAACCATTAATGCTTGGGTCAAAAGTGAGCACCTCAACAAAAAATAAGGTGCAAGGGCATTTTAAACAAGACCTCTGCTAAATTTCTCTTCATCATGCAAGACTGCAGATAAAGCAGCATGAATTTCAGCCTGATCTATAATCTGATCATAAACTCAGGGCAGTGACTAATAAAATCTACTGAAGACTACTTCAGGGCATCTTTGGCTGTGCTGCCCCAGCTTGGTTATGGCACACCCATTCTGCTATGGCCACAGAAGCTAGTGACAAGAAGGAAGGAGAGCACTGCTGCCACTGCAATCAACCCAACCTCACCATTAGATTCCTGAATGATGTACACCTTGTTAATCCTGGTATATGCACCTCGGGAGTGGCTATGTACAACAATGGGCAGAAGGGGATACAAACTCTGTCTCCTCTTACTGTTGTGTGCTTCTGTAATAGGATATAACTCAGTGGAGAGGCAGAGCCAGCTAAGTGTTATGTCATGTCGCTGCTCCAAGGTTACATTGGAAATCGGTGGCAGATACTTTAGATATTTACTTTAAATAGAGCCACCGTAATTTTCCCCATAGGCAACTGCATGTGTAATGGCAAAAGCTGGATTTGAATATCACTTCCCCTGGCATTAAATCAGAGACAGAAATGTAAGCCAATGGGAACTACGTCCCTGATACTGATGCCTTTAGAAGTCTCCTACTCACCTATCAGATTCTGGGGTGACTAAGGAGAAGGGCATGTAATACCCTGAAGCTCTGCTTGTTTTCGTAAACAACTCCTGAAGTTCATGTGCAGTTCATCTCTTTTTATAACACATATCTAGACAGCCATGTTTTTGGCAATTTTCTATTTTCCGACTGCCAGTCATATTTCTGCACTATAGCACCTGCTCTCTTCTAGTTTTGATTCTGAAGCACTGGTGACATGTGTCAGCAGACACTTATTCTATCTCTCAACTGGAGCTTCAGGCATGGATATTTTTGGTTGAAAGAAGTATTTCCGAGCCTGGAGAAAATGGTCATTCTAAAATAATGGGAATTTTTCAGTAGCAGTAAGAGAGAATATCTGCACAGGGATTTTGTCAGGGCATTCAGAGCCAGCTCTAAACAGGAAATGAATTTAATTGAATTTTTCTGGTAGCATTAAAGAAAAAAACGCACCTATTCCCTAAATTACATAAAAATTCACTGGAGATAATGTCAATTTCCACAAGTGAAAAAATATCATAATTAGATCTACAGAAGGAAGATATTTTCCTTTTGAAAGAATACTGAATAAATCCCCTGGAAACATAGGAAACAGAAATTTAATATATCAGGGAAGTGCTAAATGAAGGCAATTTCACGGTTCAATTTCAATGGCTTTTTTCCCCTGGAACATTAATACTTCACCAGAATATTCCAAAATGGGAGCTGTAAATCTGCTAAATGAGATTTCAACTGATAGGTAACCTGGCATATCCAGCTCCTTGCCACATGCAAACAAACCCTGTATTCTTCCTACTGTTTGTCTTCAGAACTCCGAGCTGCGCAGCCGGCGGAATCAGTGAATCGGCAGTGCTCTGGCTGTCTCTACCCTGCCTGACTCCAATGCACTCCTGCTCGGGGATGCTGATGTGCTCAGCTGCATTTGCTTACTCACCTGTGAGATAGTCTTCAGCTGAGTGGGGAGAATCTGCTTTCTTTCTTGGCAAGTATAATTACTGCATTTCGTAATATCAAGTTATTTCAATTTAGCAAGACATAGAACACTTATTTCTTTGGCTAGGTCTTATCTCCTGGCTATGGATAAATGGCCATACTCATTCTATTAGCTTTCTCAGCATCTTTTAAAGTTGTGCAATATCTGGCATGAACACATCAGCAGCTCAAATCACTCCCTTCAACCTGAATGCAAAAGGACAAGAAATACACATCTCATTTCTCACTGAGATTTCTCTGTGAGGCTCCTCACCATTCTCCTTGCTCATGAGAGATTCAAAGACTGTGTGGAGCTTCTAAAATAATTTTGTATGCTTTAGTGTGCTTTAATTTTCAGACTGCTGCTTGTGAAATAGCTCCCTAAATATCCCAAAAGGTCTCAGCTTTGATTTTGCTTTGTTGATGCCTGATGGAAAGCTCCAGCTTTTATCCAAGAAAAAATACAGTGAGAAATCAATGGGGTTGTAATTGCCAGTGCTGTGCAGAGATTATCCCCACCTCTCATCCCAGTACTTCATTCTTACCTCTTCTGTTTTTGGAGAAAGAAACAAATCTTTCCCAAATAATTTCCAAGACTTATTCAGTGTATTACTACATTAGAGTGTTACTGATACACTCTCTGTAAATCAAACCTTCTCCACTCATTGTTATTACATACAACACTAAGAAAGGTATAAGCAAGTGTGGGTTAAAAACTAGAAACCCAGAACTTCAGATCTTAGATTAAATATGACTTTTTCTCTCTTAGGGAAATTGAGTCAGTAACATTTAAGAAAACACAAATGATTGGTTTTTCCTTCACAGGAGATACTAAAGCAAAAAGAAACTGAAAAAGTCAATCTTCTGCTAAGATTTGGTATGACAAGTTTAAGCCTCAAATTGTTGTATTTTTAATGTGCAAATTGCAAATCCATGGGGGAAAAAAACCCTAGTACTTCCATCAGCTGCTGAAAAATAAAAAGACCTTTTTCAGAAATTCACTGTGAATTATGGCTTGGTCATATCTTGCCATAATAGTTTTTAATATGTGGAATTTAATTTATGTAACTGCATAAATTATAGCATCTTAGAAACTCCTCAGAATTACTTTGGGCCTGACTTTATCCTTAACTGGGAAAGCAGTCAAAACTATCTATTAATCTCACATATATTGATTATAATTTCCTTTATACATCTCACTAACTATAAAATGGATAATGATGACAATACCTCCTAGCAGGAATAAGTATTTGAATTAAATCAAGAAGTTGAGTGATTTAGCTGATCAAGGTTACTGCAACTGCAGAGTATGTTGAGGGAAAGCTAGACAATGAAAAAATACTCTATTTTTTAATAATGAATATTTTTACTATTTTTTTTCATTCACATAACAAAAATTTTATTGCCCCATCTCTTTCTGCTCTCTGAGGACTTTCCCTCAAAAATGGTGCCTCAACTATTTCAAGTAGCAGAGCATAACCTAGGCATGGAGATGAACTGTTCTCACTGGGGGATGAATTAAGTGAGCAGATAGCTAACATGATAAATCAAAGGGAATCCTTACCACTAGCTAGAAAAACAGCTTTTTATTTATTACCCCTTTTTACCACTACATTATTCAACATGGAAACTGCAGAAAAAGAAGTGTCATTAATACACATACTTGTTCACCTTTCTAGAATTCATATTTGTGGGACTCAGTGGTTTCAGCATGGGTTGAACGAAACAGAAAAGTGAGCCCCATCAGGCATTTCAGATGAGGTTTTCATAGTGGGAGATCTACTGCTTGTAGGAACTGCTATGTAAATGTGAGAGAAAAAAATGAGTCACCTGTGATCTTACTTCAGCCTCTCCCAGGCAAGAAAGGAATATTCAGTGACTATTGATGCACACCCATGTACAGAAGCTTCCCTCACTATGGGCACTGGCTACCAATGGCACAGTTAGACAGGGGTCACTCAGCAAACCAAGAGTTGCCATGTCCATTCAAAACTCCTGCTCAAATCTGGGGAGAGAACACAGAGCCGTGGTGGCCACGACTGGGAAATGTTACCTGACAAACCTGACACCAGCCAAGGTGACTCACACCACTCCCAATCATCATCAGTTCAATCAATCATCAGATCAATATCAATCAGTTCGAGTCAGACTGTAGCAATTTCAATAGCACACAGAGAGAATGCAGCCAGCCTATATCTCTCAGAAGACTCCTCAGCTACTCTGATGCCTTCTCCTCATACACCTCATTCTCAAGCTGCTCATGCACTCTCATTCTCAAGCTCCAGCTCCTGGCCACCATTCCATATATAGTGCTCTATACACCAACTATTTTGATTGGGACCTAATGCACATAATACAGTGCTGAAAAACATTACCATCACTATTATGCAAAATATATATACAAGCTCTGATATAGAACTGCAGAATACACACACAATGTGGCTTTACTATTCATATGTGGCTAGACTACAAATTCTTTTTCTAAGAGTGGGAAGAGGAAAGTAACAGAGTCCTCACACCCACTCTGCATTTTTCTAGTTTATTTCTGATTTGGTGCAAATTAAGGAATATTAAATTGGTTCCAGTCCTCAGGAAATTTTTATTCAAAAATTATAAAACCAGACAAAGTAAAAAACTCTATTTTCTGCTTGCTTACCTGGAATACCACGGTGGGCAGGTTTCCTATTCAACTGGGTGACTTTTTGGTATGTTTTTTTTGCAGTTCTTTTGGTTTGGCTTTGGTTTTGGCAAACAAGTAGTCTTCAGTGTTTTTACAGCAGTGGCTATTACAGAAACTATGTCTCTTGCACTTCTTATCTTGGAGGGTGGACAAAATAAACAAACTGAAAATAACACTACAATGAACAGTAAATGATGAATGACTTACAGTACAAAAAACAGTGTAAAAAGGAAGACAAGTTTAAATATTGTTGTGTATGAAAGGGATGAAAATAATACAAGGATGAGAATAAGTAAAATGATAGGCTGGAACATCTGGGAAAGTAAATACAAAGACAAAAAGGACAGTCAATTAATGGAATAGCAAGTCCAAAGTTTCAACAAAATAAATAGTGAATCAGAATATGCTTGTGGAGGGACCAAGTGCCCATCTCCCATTTACTTCAGTAGTAGTTCTGCATGGTCAAGCCCTGAAATGTCCAAATGTTAAATGTTCAATTTTATTATTTGTTTAGAGAAAATACTAATTAGTTTGTTTTAAATTTGTGTAGGTCCATGCAGTGCTCTGTCTTTAAGCCAATGGGAGCTCTACAAGCTCAGAACTAGTGCTAGATCAGAAAGTGAGCATGCTAAATGCTGTCTCTGTTTAATTTCATGCAATACATGTATAGTAATTGATTAGCTTTAAACTCACTGCGTCTGTGACTTTCTGATACAAGGAAACAAAAGACTAATTAGTCAGCATAGGAATAAGAATAGCTTTCAGCTTCACCTGGCAACTACTTCAACTGTAAACTAGCAAGACAGCACAAAGTAAATTAACACAGCAAGAGACTTACAAAACATTGGATAACTTCATTAGCAATAACAAGATATACCAACTATAGGATTGCATGATAAGATAAGGGTAGGTAATTTTCATTTTTCATGGCAAAAGATCTTGAGTCAGCAAGGAGTTTGCTCCCCAAAACCTCTCTGAAACAATTCTGCACAAAAACAAACCACAACAAAAGATGCTTGTTACTGCTGCATGCAAGCAGTGATAAACAGGCCTTCAACAAGATGCAATCTATTACAGCAATTACAATATTCACATTACTGTGTGGCTCTGTGACTCTATAAAGTAGATTTGCATGGTTTCTTTTAATCTGTGGTTTGCCATATTCTCTACAGTTTTTGAAATTTAGTATTTCCTCCTGCTTAAAATTAATCAAATTTCCCTTTTATCTGTTTATTAGGAACCCATCCACTAAGAAAATAACCATGTTCATATGTACCAAAAATACCGTTTGCACTGCCTTTAGTGGCAATGAAGGCCCAACTCTGTCAAATGCAATTGCAAAGCCAAAAAGGAGTAAAATGTTCTGTCTCCTAGAGCATAATTTTAATTTTCAGGAGACCAGATTTATTCACCATTCACAAGCAACTCTATTGGTAGAGTATGTTTTCATATGGCCAAATAGGAATTTGAAGTTATTACTTGAAAGAAGCAGTGATTTTTGTTCACTGCCTAGAATAAAGAATTTTCTTTTTGTGCCATAGATCAAATTTGAGGTTTAATTTGCTTGGCAGAGCCTTTTTACCTGTAGGCCGTAATAAGTAAAAGTCTACCTGACTCACTGACAAAGGTTCATCTGCACTTCGATCGTCTGAAGACTTTGGAACTTCCAGTCTGTCAATGAAAGCCTGGAGCTCCTTCCTGAAGGCCTTCATCTGCGCATTGATGCGGTACAGGAGCTCGTGCTCACGTATCCTGCTGCCATCGTCCTCCTCGTCCATCAGCCCAAAGAGGTCCCCGTTGGCCACATAAATTCTTGCCTCTGTGATGATGGTGCTCGTGTCAGAAATGAGGCGGTCTATTGTCTTGCCCAGCCGCTCGGCTTCGGAGCGAATGTCCTTCATCTGCTGCCTGTCAGTGAAGCTTTTCTGCCACCCCGATGGCGTTGGATAAAAAGACCTGGTGGGCGTCAGGCACCGAATGTTGCGCACCTCCTCGGAGTCGCTTTCCCCACCAATGGGACCTTCCCTTTTGCGGTGAGGGGGGCGGGAATCATCATCGCTCTCCTTTTTTCCCGCATCGCTTTCCGCATCGCTGTCTCTGGGGCTGCCACGGATCCCCAGGTGAGAGGCCAAGTCGTAGCGCTGCATGTTGGACATCAGGACTCTGTTCTCATACTGGAGCTGCATGACTTTGCCACTCAGCTCGTTGATCTGCATTCGTGCAGCCTTTAGCTCCTCCTGTAACGCTTCTGTCTTGGCATTGTCATGGTGCCTAGAGCTCTCATGGGCCCCAGACTTGTACTTGTATTTGTTCAGCTCAGCTGTTATGCGTTTGTTTTGTTCTTCTAAATCAGCTACATTTCTCCTCAGCAATTCTGTTTCATCTTCTACTAGCTGCAAATGCTGTCGTAATTCTGACAGGGATTCATTCTGCTCTCCCAGGAGTGGGTTAGTGGTCCCTGAGAAATCATCTCCTCTTAAATCATCAAGCTCTGCTTTCAGTCCTCTGTTTTCTACTTCTAGTTCCACTATTTTCCTCCCAAGAATGTTAGCTTCCTCCTCCACAAGCCTCAATCGAAGCTTGAGTTCAGCTTCTCTTGTGGTAGGTGGCCCACCTGCTTCACCTTTTGGCAAGGGACTGTCCAAATCCCCATAAAATGATCTATATTTTTGCAGCTCATGTTCAAATCTGTCTTTCTCTTTATCAATTTTAGCCATTTTCTTCCTCATCAAGGCTGCTTCTTCTTTGACAAACTGTAGCTGGCATTTCAGGTCTTCATTGTCGTCCTTAGGGGAAAAAAAAGCAGTATTTGAAGAAACTTGAAGTCAAACAGGAGACCTCCAGTGGAATTGTTTTAACTTACAAGATTATCACAGGTACATGGCTTTAGATACTAAGATATTTTCCTGCAATATTTTTTAACTGATCAATAAATTAAAAAGAGGGGAAAATAATACTTTACTTGTGACTAAAATTTGCACAGTCCCCAGAAGTACCTTGGGGGTGAGAAAAGGGGGGCTTCTAAAAACCTTATATTTTCCATGCTTGCAACATCATCAGACTTTACAGTGTTCAAAAATCCTGAAGTCAGCACAAATAGAGCCTATAAATCTTGTTTCACTGCTGCTGCCATTTACTTTGCCTAAAATACACAGTAGGTGAAAGTTGGTGGGTTCTGTTGCAGCACCAAGTTTGTTTAGGGAGTCCTTGAGATTAGTGGCATCTGACTGCAGATCCAGGGTAAGAGCTCTTCCATTTCACAGCATACAGGAAAACAAAGGGCAAGCAAAAAGCAAGCCAAGTGCAAATATGTAAACCATGTACCCATGTCCATAGTTCCCTGAAGTCTCCACATAGGAATCAAGGTTACAGTTACTTGCAACATACCTCTGTTGGTGTCTGCTGTGACTTTTTTTCTGATTTTGGTAGGTCTTTGCTTCCTCTCCTCTTCAGTGATTGCTGCAAATACAACAAAAGGACATGCACTGAATTTTTCTAAAGGTACACTAAAGATGTATATAAACTTAGAATTAATTTTAAAAGAGAGCAAATCAAATGCAACTATAAAGAAAATAATTTCTTGTAATGTTTGAGATACTAAATACAGAGGAAAGATGCCATAGCCCAAAAATGAAACAGCAATGGCACACAAATAAGGTTTTAGTTTAATCAGTCTGTCACCTTTTTTATTCAACACATTTTGAGACTAATGCATTACGAATGTTTAACAAATGACAAGATAGGTAAGAAAATGGGCATTCCAAGTGGTAACTCACAGATGGGAAAGCTGAGACAAGCAGTGAAACCCAGCTCCCCCATTTGATATTAACTCTGGTGGGGCCAGGGCACTTCAAAAAAGACTTAGTCTTGGACTTTGTGGTAGGACAGCTACACAAAACAGTGTCACTGATATATGTGTGCATCTACAAGAACAGCTTTCTCTGTGTCCCACCCTCAGGCTGCAAGCTTGCAGTGCACTGCAGTCACACCTCCCTAAGTGTACACTAGGGACAAACTCACACATAGCTCTGGTCACTAGGTTTGTTCTGTTTTCAGATCATATTCAAGTAAATGCCATTTAAAACTGCTTGGACTACAAAACTCTAAAGAGAAACACATCATACCAGCTCAAGAACAGAAACACACAAACACAGGTCTGCACCACAATACGAGTGAGATTCTTTGGTGTCCTCTCATCTGCTATGTAGCCCAAGAGAGTAGAAAAGAAACTCCTGCTTTCAGAGCAGGATGCACTGGGATTGAAGCCAGCTAGTGTATCCAGCAAAAATCTTGTAGCTGCTGACAGCAGAAACTTTGTTATGGAAAATCAGCAGCAGTGGAAAACAACTGCCATTATCCTACTGGCAACACTCAATACTGATCATCAAGAAAACAGCAAGAGAGAGGCACACAAATGAGAGAATATGTTAATACATAACACCCCACTTGCAGCTGTTCCCATTTTTTGTGCTCCCCAGGTAAACCATAGGGGCAGGACAGTGTAAAGGCAGGACAGAGATAATCAACACCATCTCCTTCTGAGACTGAGCTCTGGTAGAAACATCCTGTGAGAAACATACTCTTCACTGCACCAGCTGGGGGAGAATCCATCTCCATCTAAAAGCTGTCCAGTTCAACAGACTGGGAATTAAAATATGTTCATAGTCCTCAAGAAACAGAGTACAGTGGGTGGGTATGCTGCACACAACAATCCTGTGCACTATTTGCCTGCTGGTACTAATCACACTCTTTCTTCTGCAGATTAACTCTATTAAAAATTTCTTCACTCATGGACTGCTCACTAAAAAGGGAAAGTTAATGCCACAGAAAGACTCACATGTAAATCAAATTTTTATGTCTCTTGAGGAAACATTGAATGCTCTCAGTAGACCAAACAATAAAACAAATCAAAGATCATAGCTAGATAGCTGGACAGCTGTAAAACACAGGTTTCTAATGAATTCAGAAAAGACATGAAAATAGCTCAATTAACCCATTTATCCCTTTCAGTATAAACCCAACAAATTTGGAACCCAGTCTACAAACAAAATGGTTCTTTTCCAGAGTCACTCACAAGTTATCCTGTTGTAGAAATGGTATATGCATTTTTGAAAGGGTTGTTTTGTTGTTTTCTTTTAGAATTAGCAAGTTTATAAAGCCCTGAACTTTCAAAGGAGTAGATTCCTCCTTGATGTTACCATTAATTATACTAGTACGTATCACCACTTTCAAAAAACCCTTTTCAAATCAGTTTACACTGCAAACTTTTCCTTGCCCTGTATTTATGCCAATTCCACTGACTGATAATAATAATAAAATAAATAAATAAACAAACTATAGCTAAACTATATTTCTGCTCTATTACCTAAGTGCCTTTTGCTCACCCTGTTGAGCTCAGCATCTCTCCAGAAATAAATAAGTTCTGGAATGCTGGACTGAAACTTCTTTTGTACCCTATGACTTTTCAAAAGATAAAAGATAAGAAAAAGTACTTTTATAGGTTTGATGTGCAACACAAGCCCCCTGTTCTTCTGCTTCCTGGCTCTGTTTTTTTGGTGTTCTTTTTAGTAGTCAGGATAGCAACATTCAAATTACAACAGTAGTTGCGGCTATGGAATGTATAGGCCCTACTTTCTGTTCTGCTCTATTTGAATTACAACCAACTCTCCAGAGCTTGTATTGTTCACCAACAAAATCCCAGCATTTACCAAAAATTTTATAGCAGAAAGCAATGAAGAACATGCACAATTCAATTAGCAGGATGATGCGGGTAAGCAGATTAGGCCCAGCTGGAATTGGTATTATCTCTTTTCATATGAAAAACACCATGAGACAATTTCTGATCACTAGAGGTTAAGATCTCACACATCTCTGCTGACAGAAAATATCCTCACTATCACAGTGTCCTACACCATCGCATCAGGGCACTGAGGCAGTGGCAATATCACACTAAACAAAGAATGCCACATATCAAGAAGTATATTCTGCTATAAATATTAAATTTTTGCTATAAATGCTAAATTTTTGAGAGTTTCTTCCAGATGTGCATTTCACAATTTACAGTAGCTACTCTTTCTATCAGTTCTCTCAAGCCATGTACTACTGAAGTCTTCCAGTTCAATTTTCAACATGAAAAAAATTATTGCCGCTAATAAAATAAGTAATGAAATTCATCACAGCAAAATGGAAAAAAGAAAAAAATGTTCAAACTAACATATGGCAGAATGAAAAAATAGCAACTCAGACTCCTGCATGCAAATCTTCATACTAAACTGAGACTGGACATTACTAAAATTGCCTGCACATTGCTTGTCACTAAAAGCCACCTCTGCTGTTTTCTCAACTGTAGCAAAAAATCTGCCCTTCATATACTAGAATTGGTTTTGAGAGTTTGTGGGCTCAGAGAATTTTTTTTTCCATATAATTTTAAAAAAATGCTACTCAGAGGTGTCCACAGCCAGGATAAGACTGTAGATGAGGTTTGTATTGGATGCAAACCAGATCACACGCAAAGGGCAATTCTGCTGCGGTGCTCAGCAGCATCAATTCTCCAGCGACCTTCACTGGAGTTTATCCAATGTCTTGCTGGAGATGCTAAGCACTTCTCAAGATGGCATGATCCTTCTCTTGCCAGCCCTAAATTGCAAGCCAAATGTGCAGCCCTAACATCACCTGTCATGCTCCCTGCTTCTCAGGTGGAAAGAAACCTGAAATCTATCTGAAAATAACACAATAATTAGATAAATAAATAGAGATAATTTCATCACACTCTACTGAGTAGTAAAGCTGTAAAATTAACTCAAATTCTTCCTGCCTTATTCTAAGCTACAATAAATATCTCAGCAATTAATAAAGAATCCTTAAGCAAAACCTACCAAGATTTTTCAAGATGCTTAGGCTTGATTATTTCAAGCCTGATCTAGGGGTATATTATCTAAAAGTCATGGTAGGCAACCACAGGAGGAATTCCTGACACATCAAGGGATTTATGCATGCACAGAGGCCCCATAACAGCCTTTTATCCCTCCTCACAGAACAGGGTAAAGGGTGTGCAGCTCCTTGAATCGCCACATCTACCACAAACGTTCTTATCTGCACAAAACTGTGCTGTACTTGGCTATGGTTAGCTGACTCCCAACTGCTGTGACACACTTGCAGTGCTTTTGAAAATCAGAGTAAACCCAACACTTCACACTTTACAGTTTTGAAAAGCCGATGAATACTGAACAATTTTTGGGCCGCACAAACTTGCCTCTTTGTGGCACAGAGTGACTATGACCAGGGAAATGTAAATTTGCCCTAAGCCTCTCTCTGCACTTTCCCTTTAATCAATATGGCTGTGTAACTCATGGAGCTGGATCAAATCAGACACAAGACAGATTTTTTAGTTTTCTGCCACTGGGTCTAATGTAATAAAAACTAAATTGACACTATCTGTGTTGAAAAATTGAAAATTTATATTCTCCAACAACAACAACAAAATCTTTGTTTTTAAAATGTCTTCCTTATTCTGCAAGTCTTAGTGCAATTTGCCAGCTCAAGACCCTGGTTTTGTCTATCATTAGCACAAGTACACAGAATGATACTTTACTCCTTCCACCACCATTCAAGAGCAGAAGTCTTGAATATTTCTGTACTCTACCTGCTTGCAAAATTAAACCACAAATGAAAAAGCAGAAGATAACTGAGATGCAAAAAGCACAACTTACCTGTCCACAAAGCAAACACTAAGCATATCCCTAGTAGCTGTACCAACACTCTCCATAATTAAACTGGCTTATTTCAAAAACACTGCTGAGAAGCAACACAAAATGAAAACAATGTTTACTACTTCACTAGAGAAAGAAAAATAGTTCTCATGTAGTTGAGTGACTTCATAGAAGAGAAAAGAGGAGCTGACCTCCAATATTTGTATTATTTCATTTGCATTTATTTAGGAGTTGCCTCAGTTATCACTTTCAGATCCTGTACTATTTTTTATTTATCAACTAAATAAGGAAAAATGCAAAACAAGGGAAAAATATATGCAATATTTGCACCTTGTCTAGAGAAATGTTTTGCAGTTTGAACTAAAACCACATTGTTAGAGCATATCATAGTAGCTATTGTGGTATAACTGGGTAAAAGCATTCTTTGCAGTGCATAATGGAAGCAGCATATTTATGCTTCCATGCTATTTTCTTCCTTCTTTTCCTTATTCAAAAAAATTACATAAGATGAAAGCCACCTTTTCAAAGCCCTCACTACATCCCAGTCAAAGAACCATCCAAACTGATAGTTTGCCTTCTGTGATTACACAGTCCTTCATCCACCAGGATATCACAAAACAGTGAAAGCAATTTCTCTGAGGAGGAAGAGGTCTTCTGCCATTTGAACTTTTCAAAACAGGGAAGAGTTAGACATGGTTATTTCCCCAATGCTATCCAACCAGGCTTGGTTATAGATGCAGAAATCACACCCATCTTACACTTGGCTCCCTAATCCTGAAATGCAAAAGAAGATCTCAGAACATCATGAATATTTTGAAGTGCAAGTGCAGGAATAAGTTATTGTACTGCATACTGATGCTAGTTACACTTTCCCTAGGGCTTCCTAAGTTGGTGTTTATTTGCCAGCTCTGCTATTTGACTACTCTGAGAGAAGAGATTCAGTCCTTTTGACAGGGTTTGCACAAAGCCTAATACATTGCACTGCTCCAGCCTTTATCTGGGACTGACAGCACGACAGACAGCATGTCAACAAAGTTAAAACCACTACCACATAATAATAGCAATAATCACAGGCACAGATATGTATATGGCAATTATGAATTAAATACATAAGAGATTTTATCAAATGTAGAGTGTTTTTTCTCACACCTAGTACCACATGTGTAGCTTTTCAGTCTTCTTAGAAGGATATCTCAGAAGAGATTCCAAATAGATTTTCATGAGAACAGGAAAGTGCCAGCAACCAGATGAGGTTCATTGCCTTGGTTGCACAAATGCATATATATTAACCAAGGTGTAGTTACAACATCCCAACAAGAACAATTTGTGTCAAAAATGAAAAGTAGTGAGAAGGGAAATAGGAATGATTCTGCATGTAGTGTGTACCTCTACACTGCTCATTGGAAATGTATAGAGAAGGCAGTTCTGCAAAGCTGTGGGCTGATCACACATGTCCATTGGTGTCCATGCATATTTGATACTCAAGAGTTACATTAAGTGCACAGACACCACTTACAGTCCCTCACCTGGATTCACAGGGCGGGACAGCATCAAACACAGGCACATCCAGGTGCATAGCAGAGACAGGAGCTCTGAAGCTCATCCTCTGAGACTGTGCCCTTCTGAGAACTTCCATTTACAGGAACATCTCACAAAAAAACCCAGATTTTAGAGTCCATTTGAAAGGATGCAAAAATTGAAGATGAATTCTTCTGTTACTCTTGGTCTCTTCTTTTGTCTGCGTTTACTTGGGAAAGTGCTTTTGTAAACCTAACTCTTTGTAAATTGGCTGAAAAGCATTTTCTGTAATACAACACATGGGGAAGCTTCAAAGGTGTTAGGAAAGTTTGGTCATTGAAAACAGAGGATGCAGTGCTCTGAAGTTACACCAGTGTGATACAGCCACAAATGAAACACATTTTGATGACCAGCTCATGTAAAGAAGGTGCTCTAGAAAAAATAAACCATGGAGACTAAGAGCTGAAATGGAAGGAAGGTGTTTTATAAGTTTGGACAGCCCCACACCTACTTTCCTCACTCTGGTACCAGTCTGATTTGACATAACCTAAGCCTGCATCCAATACTTTTCCTGGTATTTCAATAATGGATGGAGATGAGGGGAAGGAGGACACTGCAGCTCTGGCTAGAGCAGTGTCCAGCTGCTTCACTAACTTCTAGAAGCCATAAGCCCCGACACTCGATCCCCATGTCCTCCTCCTAAATGATGACTCTTCCCCCTAACTGAAACTTGCTCAGGTTCTTATGAGAAATGCTTACTCCCAGTAAGGCAATGGGCTGTGACTCTTAGGCTGACTTAAAACCTTCATGTAGAGGTTGACCTAAAACTATTATTTAAATGTTCCCTTTGCTAGAAATGCGAAAATCTCATTCTGAAAAGAAGCTTCACAGTCTTCCACTCATTATAAATATTTGATCACTGGAATGTATTTTTAATTAGCTATCATGAACAAATATTTGACTCTTCAGTATTTATCATAAATGTCACTGAAGCAGCAAATCACCTGCAAATTAATACCACAGCAGCCCTAATGGGGTTATGCAAGAATCAATTTTAGGTCCTACTCTAATCTCTAATTAACATTTTTTCTTACTAACTGGAAAGAAGGCCCATAAAATAATATTGGATAAAGACTGCAGGGTAAAGGTTGGAGAAACACTAAATGTTAAAAAGGAAGGTCACTGATACAAACCTTTCTGCAATCAAATAAAATCGGTTTTAATATGACTGAATATGAAGATACAGATGTAAGAAAAAGGAATAAAAGTTATGCTAATACAACAGGAGAACTGCCTAGAGAATAGAGAAGATCTCTTGAAAAGCCACATCTATGAAAAAAACCTGTAGGGTCATAGACAATAATTAGCTGAAATTATATTGAGGTGTAATTTTGTGACCAAAAGGTTTATTAATGTGGGATGTAGGTATCAAAACTGGGGTTTGCAGTGCAGTAACTAGAAAGGGTTTGCCTCTCCACAGAATCAAACCAGCCTCAGGCAAGTGGAGAAATTAACTTCCAAGTAGTATCTACCTTTCTCCATTGAGAGAGGTCAAATTCCTAACCTATGTTAAATGCTTAGTTTTCACATTGGTAAATTATATCAACCCTAAGCATGAAGATTTTAAACAAAGGAAAAAAACAAACACCAAAACATTGATGCCAGACTCTTGAATTTAGCAAGGCAGAAAGAAAGTATGTTTCCTGTCTGGTAACAAACTTTCAACAAATTTAGATGAGAAGGGAGGTACAAATTTTTACCTGTTCCTGGGACAGTTCACAAAGAACTGTGGTAGACTGTTCTCAGCTGTTAATTTTTAACACAGACCAGCACCCTTTTCTGAAAAGTAGGCACCAGCTTGAATAAAACTGCTGGGATATTTTATGACCTGTGTTATTCAGATGACCAGTCTGGTTTACTGTATAAGACAGTTCTGTCCTCATAATTTCTGAACACATGAAACTTGACCAAAATTTGGAAACTGAGCAACAATACTCCTGGAAGACCATCACAAGAAAAATAAACCTCTGCATGTATTTATATGTATCAGCAATGCAATATTCCGTTTCAAAAGTTGTTCTGGAGGACTGTTACTGGTGCTTCTAATTAATCACTTAATCAAAGTTTTAAACTGTTAGCATCTGTACATTTAAAATAATTTAGACCAGCCTGTAATTTAAAAGAATGCTGATAATCAGGGCAGTTGGATGTCATCATCAGTCATGCTTTGCAGGGAAGCAGAGTCCTCTCATTATGGACAACACTGATGGAAACAGATGCATGGCAAAGACTTTCTAAGTGCAAGTACTCATCTGTGACCTAAGCAAAGGGCTTTGCTGTTATCCTAACCTGGATTCATTGCTAAGCTAGCCAAAGTCAATTAAAACAATCATGCCACCAGGATCAGGCAAAGCAAAACAGACTTGATACCTGCAGGTTTTATTCTACACATCTTGATATATACAGTTATTAGTACTAGCAATGAAGGGGAAAGGGAGGAAATCACATCATATGTCAAAAAGTCTAAGCAGAAACAAACACTTCAGAAAAGTACACCTGCACATCTAAGAGGTTAATCCATTCCCTTTTACTTCAAAATAAGAAATGCAATACTTGGAACTCTTAGCTATGGAACATTATCAAAATCTGAATTTCTCTAATGTCAGGAGGTCACATTTCTTGATACTATGAACACTGAAGTAAGTGAAAAAAAAACCAAAACCCAAAACATCAGAAGCATCGTGCTCTTGTTCCTGGCTAGCATTGATTCCACATGATTCAGAAGATCTGCTGAGCTGATCCCAGAACCCAGCACACCTATAGCTGGGTGTCCCCCCTGACAAGCATATTACACATATAGCTATATTACAGCATATAGCTATAAATGTGTGTGAATGAGAGGGCCTAAAAGATGACAGGGTCTAAAACAAGAGGGTGAGAACACGCCATTCTGAAGTGCCATATTCTTCCAGGGCAGTTCAGAGGTAAAGCACAGCCAGCACACTGCAAGTTTATGAAGAATCAGCTGGCTGCCTTGAACAATGGCACACAGAACCATTTGCAGGGCAGTGTTCCCCACCACTAGATGTGTACAACACTTCCTTTGTCTCACTGTGTTCTTCCTCCCTCTCTCCTGCACTGCACGTGAGGTATGTGCCTGATGGAGAGCTCAGTGCTGTGCACAGACACACACACGTGCACAGCTGTATGACACAGAGCACAAGCAGAGGCACAAACCTCTGTGCAACATCAGTGCCACTGGGAACGTGCCCTTCTTGGTAGCACGTAGCTGCCAAGATCTCCTGCTCATTTCCTGTGTTTTGCCTTGGGCAAAAAGTCTGCTTGGACAAAGCCTGAGCTCTCCTGTTTAGCAGAAGTAACCTGGAAACCATGTCCTTTCTCTCTATCCAGAAGTGACCTTTTCTACCCCTCTATGCTCCACTGCAAAATGGGAAAATAGATTCTGCTTGTTACTAACAAGAACAGATAGAACAGAGGAGGCTGAAAGAGACCTCTGTTATGACCAGCCCCCACAACCGGCCTCAGCAAAGCACCCTGGCGCCTCCACAAATGGACAAATGTTTTGAGTCATTAATCATTTAATAGTCCAGTCTCTCACAACCTCTGAAGATCCAGTCCAATGCCCCCTGCTCAGAGCACAGACAGCTGAAGCAGGCTTCTCAGGGCTATGTCCTGTGTGGTCTTGAATTTCTCCAGAGGTGGAATCTCCTTCCTCTATAGGCAATGAGTTCAGTATTTGAGCACCTTCACACAAAAGTTTGTTCTTGTCCTGTCACTGAACACCACTGAAAAGAACCTACCTCCTTCTTCTTTCCATCCTATCAGATATTTCATACAAACACAGATCTGGGGCCTCCCCAGACAGCATGCCCCCAGGTCCAGAAGCCCCATTTCAGCTCAGCCCATGCTTCAGGTCCTGCTTGAGCTGTGTGAGATGCAGTGAGTCTGTCATCAACTCACCACAGTTGCTCCTGTCACCAGTCATGGACTTTGTTGATACACCTGTGCACTGGTTTTCCAGCTGAATCTTAGACCTGATTCATCACCTTGAACCTGACTGATAATCTGGACTTCATAATATTTCATTTCTAAGTGGACTGCAGGCAAACACAAATGACATTATAAAGCACTGGCAACAAAACATTAAGTTGGGTTGATTTTGGGGGGATTGAGTGGGGGTGAGGGCAGGGAGAAGGACACGGGAGGATGTTTTTAGAGAAGGACCAAACTCCATCAAAAGGCTGGAGTATCCTACTATGTGCCATTAGCATACTAGTTAACAAACAGTATCACTTTTCCTTCAGGAAATACATTCTAGTCAGAGCAGCACATAAAAAGAAGCTATGCTTGCTTCACAAGGCTTTTCTGATTCTGAACGTACTGGGTAATTTATGCCAGCCACCTAAACTCTCAGAACCATCATTCTGAAAAAAGTGACAAACAATTACTACTGAATACTAAATTTAGAAATTCTTGTGATAGCTTTATGGTACATGTCTCTGCTGTCCATGTTCCATTTGAGGTCGTGCCAATTTGTTTCACCTGTTTTTACACTGGAAACTGCACTGAGGTCGCACCCTGAGGGCCCATGACATGTTCCAGAACAGCCATCTGTACTGTGACAGGACAAGGTTCCCCTCCTTACACCGACAGCTGAGGTCAGCCAAAACGCAGAGCAGCACGTACCTCCATGGTGCCACTTCCTATTTACTCTCCTAAAGCCAGGACAAACTACCTGCAGCTGTGAGGCTCTGCCAAACTCCTGTCAGGAGCATCTGAGGGATGCATTGGGAAATTCCACGTGCACAGTAACTGAAAAATCGATCAGGCTACAGAGTTCTCTGGAGGGTTTTGAAACTGTAGATTTGCTAGAACATCCAGAGAATGTAAAGACAGAAAATTCTTTCATATAGGGTTTCTGAAAACCTCAGTTTAATACTATGTGAAAGATAGCCCTGAAACCAGCAATGACACATACACTAAACAATAACAGAGCTATGGAAACTTTTTTTTCAATCTAAAACAAGCTCATATTCAACCTGTATCAGCACATTGCAAATACTCTGTTATTTCAGCTGTTTCTTTGAAGGGACAGGTGCACTTAAGCAGGACTAAATACAGTGGTATAAGAGACAGAAAGCATGTATAACTATTACTCATCAAAGCCTTGGTGAGACTTCCAGTAATACAATGGCATTTGGTGGGCATTGATTCCATACAAAAACATGTATCTAGACCTCTGGTTCAACATCTAGAAAATGTCTCTCTTCTGCCTCTATAAAGCCTTCCAAGAAATAGAAAGCAATTTTGACAAGTCATATGGATTTCCTCTAAATCTAGATAATCCTAGCCTACATCTATTTTCCCATTCATGGTTTTTGTACCAGTACAAAGATACTAAATTTGTCCTCTATATCGTGCAATCTCTTTCTTTAAGATCTAAAGTAATCATACATAATGTCTTATAGCAAGAAAAAATTTTCCACCTGCCAAAAATGAAAAAAATGAACAAAAATAAAATGTGAGGTGGAATTTGAAAAGCACAATGTAGTATTTGAAAAAAAAAAAAACTAAAAACAAAAACCAAAAAACAAACAACAAAACCAACTTAGGCAAAACAACAACTAAAGAACCAGGGGGGATTATATGCTGTCTCTGATACTGTGAAAAGTAACATAATAGAGCTATTTAAGAATCTCCTAAACAAGGGAGTTCATTTTTACACTTCTAAGTGACCTGGCAACTTTTTGTTTCAATTGAGCAGTCCAGTTGGTACCCTTATGTCTAAATTATATATAGGGACACTTGAATCTCCATTTGAGTAAAGCAATACTGAAATTGAGAAGTACAAAAGTTTGGTTTTTTCTGTGACTGAGGACCATTAGAGAGCCCTCTAATATTTTATTTCCCAGACTTTTCTCCATTTGTTAATGTGGTATCATATTTTGGCAGCCTTAGTGAAGTCAGTAGTGCAGCTGCCTACTCAGCAAAGAGATAAAAAAGGTTTTCTTTCTCCTTTATACCTCAAGGAAGTCATACTCTAAAGTCTATAAAGAGAAATACATCTTTTACTGCCTATTCTATGGTGAGTTCATGCTCACAAACCATTTTCTCTGATAACCAGTTACCATTATCACCTGATCCACAGCTCCCACCCTGTCCATTACTTCCATGGACAACTGGGCATGCCAAGTGATTGCCCCTTGCCAAGTAATTCCCAGCAGTAGGAAATCACATGGCAGCAACAGACTGGACTTGCTGTTCTGCATCTCGTTTGCCATCTCATCTGGCTCCACACCAAGTCACAGAACCTTTGCCTGGTTTTTGCACAAGTAAATGAAATGGCCAGAGACTGTTCTCAGGACCCAATGCCAACTGGCTCTTCACAATTCAGTCTCCTTTCAGCTGTGATGACAATACAGCTGAACTTCCCGACAGCTCCCTTTCAAACAAACAGGAACACATCCAAATTGTCAACCAGTAACAAGCTCTGACCCAGGCTAACCCCCAAATCATGCCCAAGCACTGAAGCAGTGGCAGCTGACCCAGGTCAAAACCATCTAAGGGACATGTTAGCAACTGTTTGTTCAGTGTGTGGGCCCTTCCTTAGCCTGATTTACTTCACATATATAGTTTTTGACTGCTGGAAGCGATTCTATAGCAAAAAACAACTTTGAAACAAGCAAAAAAAAAAAAAAAAGGGTTTCAGGTGCTTGAGACCAGAATGTTGGGACTGATGTCCTTTCTGTAAAACATAGTTTCTATGCTTCCATTTCAGTTAGGGTTTTCTGTGGGGTTTTTTTAAGATGGTCATTACTTCTTTTATTTTTCTTTTAAAATACACCTTACTGCAAAGAGACTAATTTTACCTGGAGACTGTATTTAGTATCAGTAACTCCTTTGATATAAGAGCTTGCAAATCTAAGACTGCTGCTATCTACCACAGAGATGAAGGAAAATGAAATGAGATTCTGACACAAGGAAAGAACTCTCACGTTCCCATGAAATCAGAGTAGCACCATTATGTTTACAGATTCAAAAGAACCATCAGTCTTTGTTTTGTGATGGATAAATTAGTTTTTGTTTTCAACCTCTTCCAGATATACTCATTTTTACTACAGCTGCCACTCCTTCATTATTACTTCCTAATCAGCCATCAATCTTGCCACTTATTTTACACATCCTTATCAATTTTCAGAATAGAAATTCATAAAGCAGCACACCAACTTCAATGACTAAAAAATATCCTTCCGGGCATCTTTACTCACAAAATCTCTCCAAAATAAGATGTTTATGGAGCTTTATTCCTTTGAAATAATTCCCTATTTATTACCTATGTTTTGGAATACATTATTTTTGACCATCAGGCTGTTTGTATTCAGTTTTGAGTAACTCTCTTGAAGCAAATGGCTCATGTGAATTGCTGATGGCTGATAGATAATTAAAATCTAATTTTACAAAGTTTAAGCATCAGCTGCTTCTCAAAGGCATTTTTTTTACTGCTCATGGCATGACATTTTCAGAGAATTACTACAACAGATTCTGTTACACAGATTAATTTCTTTCTCCATTAAGATGCTTTTCTCATATTCAAAGAACAAAACCAAAGCAAACTCTGCTTATCCCAGCCCTGTGAAATTGCAGTGTGCTCTGAGCAAGTATGTCAGAATCACACCCTCTCAGGTTATGAATAGCATCCCTGCTGAGTACTGTTTTCAAAGGATCAAAATACTTGGGCAAGACACCAAAGGTAACAGAATACCACACATGCAAGTCTGACTTGGGGTTACACATCTGCTGGGATGTGATGCTTAGAAATCACAGAGGTGTGCTTGGAAATAGAGGACTATTTCTTTTTCCCATACAAACTCAGGCAGACATTTGTTTCTCATCTCTTTTTGAAAAGTCTTGTAAGTACCCTGTTGCTCTTTTCATCAAAACAAGTTGCAACAAACCGAAAATCCAGATCACAGAAACCTTCTGCTTAAAGGTACTGTTGGTAAAAGTGTTCCTGATAGACTTAGTATTGGATACTCCAAAAGACACAGGAAGGAACTGGTCTGGTGAGAGCCCTATTAAATCCTCCCCTGCTGCCATCTGGTGCCAGGAGCAAGTAAATTACTGTAACTCTCCAAAGAGTTCCACTTACTGCACTGAGCCTGTGAGGATGAGCAGCTACAGCAGCCTCTCATCTCACTCTGCTCAACCTTGCTCCCTCCATTACCAGCTGTTTGAAATGAGGCTCTCACTCTGAGGAAAAATGAAAATATGAGGTGCAATTATGATGTGCTTGAGAGATTGCATGGAGGAGACTTTCTCTTTCAAACCACAACAACCAAGTATCAATCTCCAGTTATTCATATGCTTGCAGCAGGGGCAACAAACAGAAGCTAGAAATCCATGAACATCCACATAGGTATGACCTCATTGGAATCACAGAGACCAGTCAGGAGAGTTCACATGCTGGAGTGCAGCAATGGATTGATGAAAACTCTAAAGGCGAGGAAGAAGGGTTTGGCTCCACACAAAAGAGCAGTTCAATTGCATTTGGTGCTGTCCTGTGACAGGTGATGATGGGCCAGCTGTGAGCTAATGGCAACAATCAGAGAACAGAGGAGCACCCTCTGGAGTGCCTCCTGATCATCTGATGCACAAGGGGAAATAGATGAAGCATTTTTCAAACAACTAGCAGTCACATGATTTGTGCAATGGATTGAAGACAATTTTTGCCACAGGTGATGAATAAGTCAGCTGTAACAATTACTTTGATGGACCTCTTGCAAACAAGGAATCAGAGGTTGAATGGTCAGTGGCAGCACTGACAGCACTGGCTGTGAGATGGTGAAGTTTAAGGTCCTGAGAGAAGGGATCAAGATGAGTACCAGGCAAGGAAGCTCTGAAAGATTCCAAATATGTAATGTTACTGTTGGATATGGCTGCCTTGCCTGTTGGAAATGCTGCAAACCACCACTATTTATGAGACTTGTTTCCACTTTCTTGCAACCTCATTATATTTTAAGCGTTGCAGATTTTCCACACCAAGCATCTGTCCTGGGATAAGTTACCAACACTGTTAATATTTTGGGAAATTTAAGCAAATTATTCAGCTCTTTTTAAGATGACAATATTCTTGTTTGCTCATAGTAAATTATCCTGCCAACTGTTCTCTTGAGACATCCCAATATGTCTGTGTTCCAGGCCATTTTTAGTGTTTATATACTATGTATACCTCATATTTTCCTAACTCATTAAAAGGATGACATAACCTTTTAGAAATTTTCCATTCCTATATATTACCAGGTAATTATTCATTGCAGCTTACCAGTTTGAATTGCTGAAAATTCAGTATTTATAAATTACCTCACCCTCTTCCACTGCCAGCTATCAATCTGCACGTTTTCTGACAGATTATGTTCCAACTCCAGGGCCAGAAGGCAAAGCCAACTAGTCCTGCAATTGTTGTTCCATGAGGGTCTGGATAAAACTGAAGCCAGGCATTAGAACCAGAAACCTTCCTTCAGGTGCTCACAGTGATAGAGTTGCTGTTTCCTAGCACAGAGAATGATCTGCCATTGCTCTCAGTCCAGATGCAAAAATGACGAGCTAAGGCTTGGAAATAAGGAAAGGAACAGAACAAACCAAGGAAGCTGACAGATTTGCATGAGGGGGTGGAGGAACCAGGGGAAAAGTAAAAATTTCACAGCAGACAGAAGTTGTAGCTAAGAAATATTTAAAGCAGAATAAGAGCAAAATTAACTAGAAAATTCTTGAAATCCAGAGAGGAGATTGGACACTCATGAAGAGTTGGAAGGATGCAGGGAAGGAAGGAATGGTGGGAGAGAAGGACAAGACTGGGACTTAGAAATCAGAAGACAGCACAACAGCTACTACTGTCAGACATAAAAGTAAAAAAGAGAAAAAGAAAGAAAAGCAGAAAATGAAAGAAAAGCAGGAAAAAGGGAAAAAAAGGGAAAAAGAGACAGGATCAAGACTGAGTGAAAGAATCCAGAGAATGTGAGACTGTGAGTTATAGAAAAAAAGACCAGAAATAAGTGGTTGTGGTTAAATGGCAGGAGAAGGGGCTTAAAGAAAGGGTTATGAGAAAGAAGAGATACTGGATTTTCATCTGAGAAAAGCAAGGCAAGCTAGTATTGGTGATCAAGGGGACTGGGACAGCATCTTACCAGATCTTTTGCAGGGTGGGTTTGTTGGTTTGACATGTTTTTTGGTTGTTTTGGTCCGGTTTTTTTGTTTTGTTTTGGTTTTAGGGGTTTTTTTGTGAGGTTGGGGGTCAAATTTGGAGTTGTTTGGGGGTTTTTTATAGCAGGTTTTGTAGTGAAATTTCCAGCTATCCTTCTGATGTCAGTGCAGCCTAAACACTCAGAGAAAGAGCTAATCTGTGCTTAAACAGGGCAGGCAAAGGTTGCAAGAGTAAGCAGAAAAGTGTAATTACATTTCTGTGGTCCCACAGCAGGATAGTGCCAAAATAAGGAACAGAATTCACATTTTTCCTCCCAGCTCCAGTGCCCAGTTCCCCAGATCCTTTTGCCTTCTTCCATTTCCATGCAGTTTATGAACCAGATTGACAAGACAGGCACCACTACAGCAAAACACAGACCAATGTAGGGAGGGACATAGACTCCTCTGCCTGCAGTCTGAACTGGAGGGACAAAAGACATCTCTGGTTCTGTGTCACAGGTTCTGTATCTGAACCAAAAGTCTGTGCTCAGAAGAAGAAAATGGTGGCTCGACAACACCACCCTAAAGCAGCTGTAAGAACTGAGCTGCCTTGCATCTGCCCAGCTTGGAGCAGTAGCAGAGCAATCCATACCCATCCAGAGAAACACAATGTGGTGGTACCAGTTGTCAGTTTTTCTGGGTCTGGATTGAAGGCACTTGAGACAGTATTTCATGTTCGGACTCAAGTGTTTATTATTTCTTATCAGTAAAACAGTCTCACTACTGTGAGTTGGCAGCTTTTCATTAGAAGGCACAAAATGGCTAACAATCTCTTGTTACAAGGTCTTTTAAGACTAAAGTATCCAATTAAGACCTAGATTATTTTCCCTTTTTAACCCAATAACTGATCCCAAAGAGCCCACAATGCGGACTTTTCTGCCCAATTACAAAATGCAACCCAAACCCATGAAGAAGAAGGAAGAAGCAGCATGAAGAAGAAACCCAGGATGACACCCTGTGCCCTCCATCTTGCTTCCATCCACAACATACTAAAAATCCCAAAACCTAAATTTCTCACCTAAGGGATGCACCTACACTACTCTCTATAATCTATTTCACACTTTTGTGGATTCTAGTCTATCTTGAAGTCTACGAAACTTTCTCCATGAATGAGGGTCAAAGTCAGTGCTCCTTTGGAGGGTCAGGACAGCCCAGAACAGACAGAGAAATATTTCCAGTGCTCTGGGTTTCCACAGCACATGTCCCCAAAAAACACTGTGCTTCTTGCCATTGCATGTCTACGTTGCAACAAGGATTTAAAAAGCCCAGCGTGGCAGTACATCTATCATATTTTTCCCCCACTTCATTTGTCTCACAACAAACCACTAAACCTCAGCTAGCTGGGTGCTTGCACATAGCTGCAGCAAACAAATTAATTTTTAGTTCATGATAACAGAAAGATCTATAAGCATTAGCTAGGCTTCACTTGTTATCAACAAATTAATGAAAATTAATTAATTAATCAATGAACAACATGCTCATTATTATTAACCTGTTAATTTTTTTAATATCTGAAAAATTATGTCTAGCTACGGTTGGCTTCTCTTTCCTGCTAGGAAACAATTCCTCTACTTTGTTTTTGACTTCCCAAAAAGGATTACAATTGATAGCAACCAATATTAAAGAAGAAATCAGCAGCAGTTGCTACAAATAAAACCAACACCAATTAAAAATCTTGTGTATCTGTGTGGATATATGCAGGAATAACTTTCCATCAAATAGCTGCAGTTTGGGGGACTGAAAGCAAAAGTAACTGATAGAAAATGAATGCATTGTTGGAATACCTTCCAAATCCTGGATGCTTGCAAGCTTTTGCTGCCATCAGCAACAATTTCAAACTTGTTGTGGAACTTATCATAATTTGTTTTTTCCAAAAGCTTTGAATCAAGAAGGCAAACTGCAATTACATCTTTATATAAGTGAACAAATACATTCACATGTCTATATTCACCCAAATGTTCACTGGAGAACTCCAGATTTGACTCTAAACCAACACATCTGCTAGCTTTTATGTTTTCTACATGTTTTCAGTCAAGTCTCCATGCTTTTTGAAACAACAGAGAATCCACAAAGAGAGAACTTTGGCTTTGGTCCTGCCCTAGAGACTACCTACCAAAATATTATGCTTTTTTTCTTACATTTTCTATTAAGCCATATTTTAATTCTTTGATATCTCACACTGCTCATTATTAAAGAACAAGAAATTTCACATGGCAGTAGTACATAAATAGATTTTAAGAATGGAAATGTTTGGGTTTCTGCAGTACATCTGATGACAAAAGTACAGAAATCAATCATTACATCTCCAAGCATTTTTACTATGCTGTGAAAGAAAAATGTTTCTTTGTCTTTAGAGAGATACTTTCCCATTAATTCTATGCACAATAAAGCAAAGATCACAATCCAGACCAAAGGTTTTCCCTATATTTCAATTCAAGCTGAGTAGAACTCCCTTAAGCAGGAGGTTCCATTGGTTATAATGACTGTATTGAAATGAGAAAGGATTGTAAATCCATGAAATTATAGGAAAATAACTCAGAAACAAACAGAAAATTAACATTATGACTACCTGACAATGACATTTAAAATGCATGAAACCTTCAATTGCCAGAGAAGAAGAAAAATTATTTGTCACAGAAAAATTCTAATGCAGATTGCTTTTGGTTGCTTTCATCTTTCTTGTATTAACATTTGAATAGCTTCTTTACAGATTCTAAATTTCAATTCTGTAAGATTTACTATTCTTTACAAGCATGTTTCCATGGGTCCCCCAAGTCATGGTATATTTCTAAAGTGCATAATAATTTGGCTTTGCCTCAAACTTGTTTTTCCTCTGACTTGCACCTTCTCACCTATCCTCCCACTTCCCTCATGCTGTGCTGAAAGTCCTGGCCTAAAAATCAGCATTCACCTGCTGAAAGCAACTCAGCAGCCTATTTGAAATACATAAATCCTGCCAATTATGATGACACATAAGGCGGTTCTCCCTACTTCAGCATAAGGATGTATTTCTGACTCTTTGTCCACTCCACCCCTACTGTGGTGTCAAGCCTTCCTTCATGTTTTCATTCTGGCTCAGTGCCCCATTCTGTGCCACTGGGAAACATCCATCTGCTTCAGCTTCATGAAAACCATTATTGTGTAACAAGAGACCCTAAACATGACACCATCTCTTCTGGAGCCTCCAGCACCCTTTCATTGATACCAACAGCAAAACCAGAAAGGACTAAACACAAGCCAAGGAAAGGAGTGGAGAGCAGTGCAGGAGCAGCACAATCGTAGCTCTGCATAGCGGGCCAGAGGGAAGAACCACAATAAGGAGAAAGTGACTAGTGATGACAGGGGTGAAGAAGGCCCTTAACTGGCTTGATATCAAAGAACACAAACTAGTAAATTGTCCCCAAACATCACTGTAATCTGAAGACCCTTCAAAAAAGCAAAGTCAAAAGGATTTTACAGATTTTACAGCAGTCTAACCTATTAGAGAGACATGGAGGAGCCAGAGATGAGAACCTAAAAGAAAGTAGAGGATGAATGGACAAGAATAACAAAAACTTTGGAGTAAAGCCAATCTTAAAGACAAGTTAGAAGGATAATTACAGAAAGATCATGCTCTTATCAAGAGCCTAGTCCAGAAAACCAAGCTCTATTTAATGGCAGTAACCAGACAGAAAACAGAAGGGGAAAGTTTCAGGGAGTTGAGGGGAAATCTGACTAAAGCTCAGATTTTTTTTTATGCCCTTTTAAAATCAGCAGTTATCTGGGAAAGCAGCAGAAGGTGGAACAAACCACCTTTTTAACTTCTACTAACATGCTTGAAATTCAGCTCCTGTAAAGAAAAAATTTTAATATTTTTAATACTACATCACTTAAAGGACTCATTTGCAGCTCCTAAAAATGCCCTAACATCACACAACTCAAAATTTCCTGCCCTTTTTGACAACTAAATATGCCTCTTCTGCTTCATACAAGATCAAAGAAGACACTGGTGTTCCTACTAGGGAATATTCCTAAATGTGAAAATTGGGGCCATTCATTGAATTTTAAATCTTGAAGAGGAAACAGGAGAGCTGTTTTTAGGGACTTCTGATAAGTCATTCTTAGTCAACAGTTTCTCCTTTTACTGCTGCTTTGTTATCTCTGTCAGCCTGGCTAATACTGCTGTAATGCAATTTTCTGCTTACTTAATGGCACAGTATCTTGCATCTATATAATTGCAGCTGGAGCAATTTTGAAGATTAATTAGATACAATGAAAAATTATGCTTAGACTGAAAAGCCAGGTAGAGTATCTCACTTCCCAGTACTCCAAAGCGCATGACTGAACAAGATGGGGAGGTGGCTTGATCCCCAGTCTCAGTGTGCCTGCTAGTCCCTAGTAGTAGTTAGCAAGGGAAGAACTACTGGTCTTTGTAAAAACCTGTGGGAAACATCATCTGTAAAGTTAGATGCCTCTGGCACACCTGAGCACACTTCCTATATGAATATTTATGTAGGTACAATGTATCAAAGCCTCTGAACTCTTGTTACTACTAACTTCACATTTCCCTCTTAGCAGAGAGAGAAAAAAAGGCACTACTTGGTTCCTGTTTTGCCTAGAAAACACCAAATATTTTAGTTTCTTCTCAGCTTCACAACCATCAAGTTGTACTTTAGCACTCCTTGCAACTTTCAGCTTTTGACTGCCATACTGTTTGCCCTCAAACCAAGTTGCAGAATTAAAACAGTTCATCAGTAAGAATCTAAGATCTTCAAATAATTGGTATAGAAGTAAATAGCAATACTAACCTCTTTCATTTTTTCCAGTTCATTCTGTAGTGCTTGTTTGGCAATTTCAACTTCTATAAGCTGCTGTCTTAACTTTTCATTTTCATCTTCTGTTATAGTACGTTTTTCTTCCACATTTTCCAACTCGTGATGAAGTCTCACTGATACATCTTTTGCAACCTAAATGAAATGGTATATCAAAAGACAGGTTAAAAAACTTCACTGATGCAGTGCTTAGTGCCTAAGCATCCATTTAAAAGTTAATTCTGGGTGTTTTGATGGAAGAGGTATGTAAGGGAACAGTTAGACAAGGACACCCACAGACAGAATTCTAAATAATTCCAAATTCAAGCCAATTCCTTCCAAAAAATGATACATTATCCCTGTGGACTTCACTGGAAACCACATCAGACATTAAACCCCAACTCCTTCTTAGGTTCTGTCACATCAACAGTTAAACAGGACCTTCACTATTCCTGGAGACAGTGCATAACCTATTTTCTCTCAACCACAGGTAGTTTATGCTTTTCAATGCCCAAAAACACACACCCTTCAAATACTTGACATGCAACAGCACCTAAAAGCAGGGCCCATCTTCTCCAGGCCTTCCCTACCTGTGTCTACCTGTGACTGCAAATGGACACAGGTTTATTTTGACTCTGCTAGTTTCTATCTGCTTGGGGGACAATTAATGAAAATATTTACTACCACTGGCTCATTTTAAGACCAAAATACAAACAAACAACATTTTTACTGACTTTGTGTTCACACAAATGATATCCAATATTTTCAATGGAAATGAACACTAAGGTTTGCTGCTGTTTTGGGGGATTTTTATGCATTTTCATAGGAATAGAGTTAAAAGGCATACGACAAGATCTAATTCCTCCTCCTCAGGAAAAGTAATGAGAATCTTGCCCTGCAAGCCACTTGCACTATATTTTGTTAAACCACCAGAAATTATAATCACACATCAAAATATTTAAATATACACTAATCACTGTGTTGATGGTGATTGAGACACACAGAAATATAGTTTGAAAAGCCTAATTTCCTGCTTTTTTTAGAACAGTGAAAAGCATAATTAATCCAACTTAGCATTAGCTAGGGGAGTTCAGCAAGCTGTCCTTCATGGCTTTCACTCAAACCACCTTTATGTTAGTATGTCAGAAGTTCTTTGACATACTAAAACTCTAGAGAAAAAATACTAATGGTAAGAAAGCATCTAGAAAGATCCAATGTATCAGAAATCAGCAGCAGCTAGTGACTCAGCCCTCCCTTGACAAGAAACCCAGTGTGTGTGAATTACAGATACAACACTGCAGTGTAGCACAAGATCATTCAATAACCTCCCCCACTGCACACGCACTCAAGACACATAATGCCCAACAGAAAGAGTGAGTGGAGGGGAATTTCAATTATAACCACAGCCCAAAGAGACTGCAGAATGAGCTGAGAAACACACCACAGGGCTTTAGCTTGATGTCTTTTCCTACACTTAGTATAAAAGTGCTCATCTGGTTGTCCAACCAAAGTAAATGGAAAATCATGGGGGATATTTAAAACAGCACCCCAATGGAACCTATAGTCCATAGATACAGTCTGGATCAGTAAATAAAACCAATTCATAATATAATTTCTGGTAGCTAATTTTTTGACACAAAAATTGTGGAATAGCTATTAATGCAGGAAAAAATACAGAGCATTCTAGATCACAAGGGGAGATCGGACACACTTATGCAAGATACATTTTAATCCAGGCATATGCAAGACTGTATCTTGCATATGCCTGGATTAAAATGTATCTCTGAAGGATCAAGTTCCCTAATATATTGCAAAATGAACAATGTCAATTTGGACAGTGTTCCTTCAGAAGAGGACTTGAAAACACTACCTAAAACCACACGAGTTATAATTATGGTTAGCCAGCACCCAGAACTCTATTAGGCAGAAATTTGGCATTAGACATTCATCCCTACTCCAAAGCAGAACACATTCATGAACAGTGAGAACACTCTGCAAGAACAGTGCTCCTTTCCAATGAGTCAGTCACACTGGGAAACACATGGGAGAAATGCTAATTAAAGCTAGCTCTTTGTCCAGCTAAATCCAAGGCCTTAGCTTCTATCTCCTATATTGGCAGGCAAGCACCTCAGCAGAAGTGCCCTCAACAACTCCCTCCCCAGCCTGCATGTGACTTGCTAATGAAAGTAACATTGAGCCATCCAAGAAGCCAACTGTAATCACAATTCACCTGGGACATGAAGACCCACCTTCAAATTCTGCCTGCAAATGTGTGTGTCTCAACCTAAGCATCATTCTGAGCGTGCAAAACATCCCTTATTTCAAACAGAAATCCCCATGAGAAGGGGGTGATTTTGCTTCTGATCAGGAAGACCCTATTTTGCCAAGAACCTCATGGGCAGCTGTATTTATAGAACTGTCGCAGCCACAACAGAAAACGTGGGTTTTGAATACACACGGAAAAGGAATATCAAATAGACATTTTAATAATAGTGATGACAAGCTTGAAAACTTTCAGAAAAGATTATCCAAACCAGGTCTGAGAATAACATATTTATCCATCATATCCACCCATCATATTTATCAGAAAGAAGTTAAAAAAATAACCTTATTCATAATCACGTATTAAATTCACATTTAAACTGCAGGCCACAGAGCCCATGTGCCATGGGTGCCTAGGTAGAAGCGTGGCCAACAAGCTCACATTTGCTATACAGAGGTCTGCACTTCCATGAGAAAAGGTCAGTTGACTGGGAGACAAGTCAACTGAAAAATGTTTAGGTGTCCTCATTCAGCAGGAGTCCTTCAATATCTAGTCAATGGAAGCAGAAATTAAGCTTCCAACTGTGTCAAGAAAGGTTTTTTTCTCTGTAATTGGACCAATCTAGAAGAGAGATGATGGGTATTTTACCAATGACAATCTTTAAACAAGGACTGAAACTTTTCCTTAGCAAGAGGCTGCAGTTCATTCAGATCTTATGGATGAAATGCATTTGATGACACACTGAAATTTGATGGGTTTTGTCTGCAGTTTAAGGGGGATGTGAAAAACCCTGGATTCATTGGATATGACAGCAGTTCTCTTACCAATGGAAACAGAGTAAGGATTTAGTGTTGTGACTGCAAGTATTCAATCTGCTTACCCCCTAAAATCTTTCACTAAAGAGTAACAAAATCCCCTCAAAGTCAACGGGGCTGTTTGGTGAGGTTGGTTTAATTCTGCAGTGGAAGGGTATGCTTTGCACTCATCATAAAGAGCCCAAAACCTTTAGCTTCTAATTTGCTTTTGAGTAACTCCTTGCACATTACCTTTACAAAAAAATGATAGGACTGGAGCTGAAAATAGCCTGTCTACATACAGTAAGGGCTCCTATTACCAAGAAGAGCTTGGCCATTGCTATTCCACAAGCTGCACTGGGTGCACAGTGGAACGGATGGAAACGCCTGAGTCATGAGGACCAAGAGCATGGTTGTGTCTCCATCTGAGACGCTCCCTTCCCCTTGACACCTGCTCATGTCTGTACCTTGAGGTCCTGCTCCATGCTGCGTATGAGCTCGTTGTCGATCTCGCCAGTCTGGGCGTAGCGGAGCCTCTTGCGCTCGGCCTTGCGCAGCCGGTACTGAAGGATCCGGCAGTTCTTGTTGGCTCGCTCCAGTTCATGGCGCATTTCTTGAAGCTGACAAGCATCCTCCTCAAAGAAACTGTCCCTCATCTCGTCCATCTCTGTCCTCAGCTCGTCTATTTCATTCTGGCACCAGGGCAAGAAGGGGACAGGGACGCAACAGGTGGGTCAAAAGCACAAATGTCAGCACGTATAGGGGAAGGCAGCCAAAATGGAGCTCCGCCCCGCAGGGAGGGCAGGTAAATACAACCCAGCTCATTATAGGCACCGCAAGGAAGCAGGGAAGTGGCACTGCCCGCACATCCCACAACAGAGCCATCTTAACGCTGCTTCCAGCGCTCCTGCGGCAAGAGAGGGAGGCCGGGAAGGTCTTCCCGTCGGGAGGCAGCCCGGTCCCCGCCCGGCCCTCGTTCTCCCCCACCCCCGCCGCCGCACCGGCCCCTCACCTTGAGGCTCTCGTTCTCCTCCCGCAGTTTCTCCATCTCTTCCTGCATCTCCTCCTGCAGGTGGGGGCTCAGGGCGACTTCGGAGCCGCAGCTCCTGCCTTCGCCTTCCGCCTCGCCCTGCCGCAGCCCCTCCGCCCCGGCCGCCGCCATGGCAGCGGGCGAGGAGGCGGAGGCGGCCGGGGGAGGCTCGGCCGGGGCGGCGGCCGCGGAGGCGGCGGAGGCAGCGCTGCCGCTGCTGCTGCTGTGGTTGCTGCCCTTGGTTTGCATCTGGGCGGCCGCCGCCAGCCCTTTCCTGAGATGGAACTGGATGAGCTCACTTTGCAGGCATCCCTCCTTCCAGTACCCGCCGCCGCCCGCCGCCGCGCCGCGGCCCTTCCCCGCGCCCGAGGAAGATGGAGGCGCCGGGGCCGCCTCCCCCGCGCCCTTCAGCGGGGACCGCCCCGCTTTCCCCCGCCACTGCTTGGGCGGCGGCGCCGCCGCCCCCTCCCGCTCGCCCCCGCCGCCCCCTGCAGGGGGCGCCTCCTCGGCGGCGCCCGGCGGCGGCAGCGGCTCCTCGGCGGCGGCCCCTCCTCTCCCGGCGCTGGGCGGCGGTTCAGCACCGGCGCCGGCCTGGACAGCTCCCCGCGCCGGCTTCTCGGCGGCGCGCGGCCGCGGGCGGCTCGGGGGCCTGGCCGGGCGGCGGCCGCGCCGAGGCAGCTTTGGCGGCGCTGGGCGCGGCTTTGGCGGCGCTGGGCGGCGGGCGCGGGGCGGCGTCGCGGGCCCGGGCCGGCGAGGCTGCCCGCGGCTGCTTCCTGCCGCTGCTGCCCTCGGGATGCAGGCGCGGCTCGGCGGCGGCGCCCCCTGCAGGCGGCTGGCTCATGGCGGCGGCTATCTCGGGGACGCGTCCATCACCGGCCGGCTCCTCCGCCTCCTCCGCCGCCGCCGCCCCGAGAGCTGGGGGAGGAGAACCGGAGAAGCGGTCGGGGTGGGCACGGGGAGGATGGGGAGACGGGCTTGCCGGCCACGGCGGCCGCCAGCCTGCCCGCTCCCCGCCGTCGCGGCGCCCCGCCGGCCCCCGGCCCTGACCCGCGCCCACCGGAGCGGTCCCCGGAGCGGCCGGGGGAATCCGACCGAGGCCGCAGCCCAGAGCCAACCGGAGCGGCTCGTGGAAGGGCCCGAAGGGCTCGGCTGAGGCTGAGACCTGTTCCCACTCCGCCTGCACCTAGGGGCGTTTCCCCAGCCCCGGTGCTGAACCTTCCCCCACCGGACCGCTGCACCAGGGATGAATTTCCTCCCACGCACAAACTTCCCTCTCCCTTGTCCTCACCACCAAGCCTGCGTTGCTAATGCACCTGTCTGCCTGCTAAAAGGCCTCGTCTCAGTGTCTGTCACAGCCGAGTGGGGGAAAGCTACTGTACAAAGGGCTGCACACGTGGAAGCAGCTACAGATTTCCCTTCAGCTTTGACAGCGACTCTTCCGGGGCAAGGTGACTCGGTCATAAAGGAAAGGAGTTTTGCAGTCAGCTTCTAAACACACATTTTCCCGGGTTTTTTATCCAGAGGTGCTTGCAGGACTTAAGACCGATTCATATTTTTTACCAGTCATGCTTATCAATAAGTTATACAGGACTCAGACATAATCACTCCAGCAGACTTTCAAAACAGAAGAAGCAAGGAATACACTGTCACCCAGAAGAAAATGTTATGTGTCATTCTCTGAAGGATGCTCACTTGACAATTTGCCCCTATAATGACACAACCAGAGTTTTTATGACCACAGCAGATTATGAAAAAGGTCTGTTAAAAGCCATGCTGCTAATGTCCCCACTATATTCTGAAACTAATGGCTATGATCCACCAGCTGTTTTCACACAGCCTTTATTCAACCTCCCTTAGGGAGAACAACAGCAGAAATGACAGCATTCCTAACATAGCCTGCCCATTCCCTCCTAGAACATGGCTTATCCATTCCCTGCTAGAACAGGGAATAAAGAAAGAAGCACAACTGGGCAAAATCAATGTAGAGACTACACCGTGCCCTGACAATTGGTTTACTCCCTCGAACATACTAGACAATGAGGCTGTGTTTGCTCTGCTGTCACTGGCAGGAGGACATCATTTCCTCTCAAATGCACTGTCATTAATAACCTGATTTAAACCAATATTCTGGAAATTAATGCT
The DNA here is from genome assembly GCA_024865655.1 of Emberiza elegans. Classification (NCBI taxonomy): domain Eukaryota; kingdom Metazoa; phylum Chordata; class Aves; order Passeriformes; family Fringillidae; genus Emberiza; species Emberiza elegans. Next base: position 10,955,966 of record JALJVW010000175.1, on the reverse strand, counting down.
CAAAATGACACAATTTGACAGACACTTCCCAAGCATTAATTAGTACAAAAAAAAAAAAAAAAAAAACGGGCGTCTAGAGCTATAAAACTTGTATGACAACACTTGATAAAAGATTTCCTTGTATTTCTATTAGCCACCACAAACAGAATTCCCACCCTACCATTGTTTGGAGCTATACAGGTATGAAATATAAGAAATGTAATTCAAATGAATCATCGGGAACCCTATGTTATACCTGAATCTTTTAGGGAACTTTCGCTTTAACTAAGACATGGGACTCAACTGCGACCTGCCAGAACACAACCCCTTACCCTGCATGCCCCAAAATCCAAGATCTGCTACCGCCTAGGGTTAAGTTGGCTAATTTTATATATACATACATATATATATATATATATATATATATATATGTATTTATATACATTTTTAACTGGCACAACGAAAGCCCCGTTTGAGATCAAGTCGGAAATCTCTGTCCTCACAAAACTCCGCAGCTCGACCTTCTCCCCAGAGACAAACCCACGTGGCGCCGGGACGCGGCGTCTCCGCAGGTTTTCCTGTCGGGAACAGCTGTCCAGGCGGAAAAGGGGGTAAATAATTGGAAGCAACAAAAGGGAGCGGTCCAGTGGCTCCACGGGCCAGCGCGGGACTCTCCCGTGCCCCGAACTTCGGGCAGAGCATCCACCTGGCCCTGGCCCTTTCGTCCTACCGGGCATCCGCCTCTGCCCCGCCGAGAATTCGCAAACGCGGTTTAAGATTTGGGAGCGCTTCTGCCTTTTGTCCTGGTTTAAAGGGGTCGAGAGGATTTTTGAAGGTTGCCCGCCTCATACCTGGCGGGTTTGTTACATCTGCATTAGGAATAATATTTCCTTTTGGGAAAAAAAAAAAAAAAGTAGAAGGAAAAAAAAGGCTTGGATCTAAAGCATCTGCATTACTCACCACCACTTTGTCCGCTGCCCGGCTGGCGAAATGCATGCACGGAGAGCCGGGCACCGCACACGAGGTACCCGCCGCTGCCAGAGCCTCTCAGGAAAATGAAGCAATATTCATGAGCTGACCTCACTGGGCCTGGGAGACGGAAGGGGTGGGGGGGAAGGGGGGGGGAAGGGAAGAAAGCAGCGAAGGGAAGAGAAAGGAAAAGATTAAACGGGGAGAACCCCGCCCAGGCCTGAAGGCTGAATTACGTCCCTTCGTCTATCCGCACATGGTGGAATAGGATTACAGCGCAAATGGGGGAAGGAGCGGGCTGCAAGCAAGGGATGCGCCCGCTCTCGGTTCCCAGCGCATGCAGGCAATCGATGATGATCAATTATTTAGCGTCCCCTTCAGGGGAGCCTGCTCGGGCCGGGCAGGGGTGCCGGGCATCTCCTGCACGGGCAGGGCTGCGGTGACAGAGCTTTCTTCCTTTGTTCGCCGCCCTCGGCTGCGCCCCTTCGGCAAGAGCCCGCTGCCGCCCGGAGGGGCAGAGACAAAGGCAGCCCCGTCTCCGGGCTGGTGGAGCTCATTCCCTGGGGTTATTTACCAGCCTCGACACGGGGACCAACGGGTCACTGACCCTTTCTTTACTCGTGTCGCGGGCAAATCTGCTTTACCTCTCTGCTCTATCGTGAGGTTGAATTTACCTTTGCTCTGAAGCACCTCGGGAGGCTCTTAAGACTTTGCGCTTGAAGTCTTTCCCAGTTACAAACAAAGAAAACGGGGGAAAGGCTTGCTTTCGCTCCCCTCCCTCCGAGGAGGGACCCTTGCCATGTGGTGGCTGTGTGTGGAAGTGTCCCGGACCCACCTGTGTCTGTGCGAACACCCAGCAAGAACAGCCTCGGGGGCAGCAGGGCTCCGTTTGGGGTCCCTCTCCCTCCTCCTGCAGCAGCTCGGAGGTCGGGGGAGCTCCTGGGCTCTCCTCAGCCCCGGCAGCGCCCTGGCGGCAGGGAGGGGCGGCGGAGCTTCCCTCCAGCCGTGGGGAGAATGGGTTTCCGGGCTGGAAATTCCTCCCGAAGGATGATTAAGTGATGGTTTCGTGCCCATAGGTATGCCAGCATATACATGCATGCATACATCTCTATATAAACTGTATGTACACACATACACCGTGCATAAATATGTACGCAAATATGCGTGCATACACATGTGCTAGCACGCCTACAAACTATACAAACATATGCATGGGTTTGTACATTGCATGTACATACATACTTATCTCTGAGGTTCTTGTTATACTTATCTCTGAGGTTCTTGTGTGGTCCTTGGGCGATGGCAAGCTCAGAGGTGACGGGCTGCCCCCCTTCCCGCTCCCCCTTCTCCTGACATTCCTCTCCACCTCTCCTGATATGCCATGCAGGACCCAACACATCTAAACCAGCATATCTGGCATGCAGAAAGGTGCTCCCCCCGTGCAGGTGCATGTCCTCCAGACGTGAGCCCTGGGACTGCATGAACGGGATATATATAGATGTGATGAGTTGAGGGCAATCACAAAATAGGAAATGGAACATTGATGCTGAATAAGAAAATCACTGGGACCATGAAAAGCTACTTTTAAAATTATTAATATTTAATGAGTTTTTTGGCCTTTGAAACTCATAACAAACAACAGCAATCATACCAAGTAAAGAGAATAATTGATTGAAAACATCAGGAATGAAAATAAAAAATATTCCTGGAGTGGAAGTTGGGAAAATTTCCTATGAAAACACTAGATAGATTCTGCTAGAACATCTAGGTCCTGATCTCAGTGAATATACAGAATAGAAGTATTAAGGACATCACAACAACATAACATTTCATTTACACAATATCATTCAGAAGGACAAGCACAACAGTCCCTACTTTTAAGCACTGGACATTATTTACCATCTTTTTGCTCCCTTGGTGGGTGAGTTGCTTGGATGAATTTTCTACAGAAAGCAATTATGCAATGTGATGGCATCTCATACCACCTACAACAAGTTTGATCATACTTTTGGAAAGGTACAAATTCTTATTTTGTCTCAGTGGTGGCCAAATGAAAACCAGGTCATCAGATTATCTTCACCTACATTGTCAGGCCATATGTCTGATTTTAAAGATCAATCTTATGGTGGTAAAAAATGCCAATTTCTCAGTGTGGTATGGCATGGTAGACTTAATTCTCAAAAATTTCCATTCTGTCTAAACATTAGTGCTGACAAAGTTATAAAAATTGACATGGGCACAAAAATATTCTACTCATATAATTTACTTTTCTGGGGAAAATGGATAAAATCAATACAAGTTAAAGTAGTCTTTTTCTAACAGAAGATGTATTTCCATGAGGAAATTTTCTGCCAGATCTCTGTGGGCATTTTCTATTACTAACAGATCATGATATAAAAGATACAATAATTATATCTACCCTTGAGTAAGTGCAGTATGAAGAGACCCGTATATACAAATAATTACAGTAAAAAATTCCATTTATGAGCGGATTTTATTGTATAGTCTCTAAAAGCCTGTAGTTTGAAATAGTACACAGAAGGAAAGGTATTAACTTCACACAGGAAACAAGGGGATCTCAGCTGACTATTGTCATTCAGAAATGAAACACTGACATTGTGCAGAACAGTTGTACAAATACACTGGCTCAAATGTCAGGGAAAACAATGGAAATAGAATACCAGAAATTATTTAGTGAGAAGTAGAGAACAAATCAGAAAATATAATTACTGAATTAATGGTTCCCTTATAACTCCCTGGTGCTGAGCGATTTTGATTACCAAGAACAGTTCTGGTTCCCCGTCTCAAACCAGGCATGGTGGAAAGGGATAAGGTTCAGAGGAGGGTGGCCAGGGGCTGAAGTGTCTCTGCTCAAGGAATGGGGAGGTATGGTGGGAGTCTTCAGACTGGAGACAGGGTGGCTGAGGACAAATGTGATGAAAGTCCCTACAATCTTTAGTAAGGAAGGTAAACAAGTGTAAAAGGTTCGCCGTTACTCACAGTATCTATCCACACAAATGGTGCAGAGATGCAAATGTGAAGGAAAGAAACAAACAGGTGATGCATTTCAAAAACCTGGAAAACAGTCCTTGTGGCTAAGCTATTGAACTCCCTGACATGGGATGTTGTGAATATAAGGGTCTGCATGAGTTTAAAAACTGATTGAAGAAAGTAATGGAAGAAAAATTAGTTGGCGACAAAAAAGGACAAACATGCTCAAAACCCACCTCTCCTCTGACTATTTTTTTGATCTGAGAGATGGTCTGGGGGAGGTATTAATATGTGTTTTTGCATTCTCTTCCAACATCTACTATTGACCACAGTTAGACATCTATCAGTAAGATAAAAAATCTTGGATCTGTCTCTGTATGACAATTCTTATCCTGTTAGTATCACACTCTAGCTTCACCCCCTTTCTCTTTTCCACCTTATTTTGTTTTCTTCATTTCTATTTCATTCTTCCACCTTAGATTTATTTTTCTGCAGAACACTGGCAACCTGCTGCACCCTGGTAAAGCATACCTATGACTTTTTGATTACATTTCTGCCTTCAACAGCTAGAATTGTTCTGACTCAAATTAGAGCTATGAATGCCTCGTTTTCTAGTCCCCATTATTGCTTGCTCATGTAGAGATGTATTTTTCAGCCTGCAACTGCATTAAGTTGTTTGCAGTTAAGCAAGAGATGAAAGTAGAGGAAGAGAAAGGAGAGGAAGAATTTCTCCTCCAAGCAGAGTTTAGTTTAAGTCATATAAGTTTCTTTTCCTAAGTCAAGAAGAGAATCCCTTTACATAGGGAGGTAAATCTGTTATTAAAGTATTCTCTACTGAAAGCTAGGAGGTCATGCTTTGGTCACTCTCAAAGTGTGACCAAAGCATGACCTCCTAGCTTTCAGTAGAGAATACTTTAATAACAGATTTCAGGAGTGGCTTGGAGAGGATGCTTTTCCAGGAAAATGCCTGGGTGGCTCACAATTGCTGTACTTTCTCCACTTGCTTACTCACCTCCTCTGCCCTCTTGGGAATATGCTGGGTTATGCTTGTTCAGAAAGAGAAGCTTCTGGAGCATGCTGTGCTAATTCATAGTTCTGGCACTGCCCCAGCTGGCAGAGGCTGCAGTTTATCTTCCTGCCCAGGAGGATGTGCTGGACACAACTAATTCTGCCCCAGGCCAAGGCTCATTTTCTCTGTCCATTAAAAAAAAAAAAAAAAAAAAAAAAAAAAAAAAAAAAAGATAACTTTGAGACTTTAATTCACCTATTTCTAATATGTTGACTAAGCACCTCAGGAGGTAATTTGAGAATAAACAATGAATACATTACAACTTTTCTATTTTCTAATATATTTGTAAATGGAAAAGTTTTGCAGAGGTACTGCATAACAGAATTGTACAGCACCAAATCATCACACTTCAAAAAGAAGAAACCTTGATGTTAGATAGGAATAATACTTGACTGAAAAAGCAAAGTTAAACCCCAAATGTTTTAAGTTCATTTAACTCAGTAGAACAGAAATAACAGCACCAAATAATTTGTTAAAAGACACATAGCTTGGCATACCTGTTTAGCCAGATCATTATATAAAACCATGGTGGTCTGATTGCCATTTCTCCTTCCTTTTTCCTCCTCCTCCTCCTTAACAGCTGCTTCTCAGCCAGGGACAGCTATAGCATGGCACACTGAGGCTGCACCTTCTGTTCATCAGCAGACCCTACCTACCAAGGGGACAGGATGCCCCACCAAAGGTACAGCAATGCCATCTGCACCCTCCCTGGCAAGTGATTCCCATGGGAGAAGTAGGTCATGTTGCCTTTTACTGTTATGCAAAGGAAGCAGCTTCAGCTACCATACCTGTAAGGGATCACCTGTATCCCAGTTCAGGAAGTCTGGGTCTCGTGCACTCTGTCAGACCTCTCTTGGCTTAACCCTTGCATTCAAACACCTCACTGGATTCTCAGACTCACAAGCTTGTGAGAAGGCACAAAAAAATTAAATTGTTATGAAAATTAGAGGCATCTTTTGTTCCACCAATGGAGAATAAAACTAGGTGAAATTAGGTCTGCTGTTTTTAATAACTAAATTCTTTTAAAATAAAGGCTTAGTTCTAATTTTGTTATCACACATTTCATCCAGCCTTTCCAAAGGCTTCAGAAAGTTTCATAATCCTGGTTTTTATTCCTACAGCAATCAATTCTACTTATTCTTCAGAGATAATAACAGAACTGAACATGCCCTGAAACAGGCCAGTTCTGCTCAACCATTTCTAATGATAAAAAAATTTCTATCAGTCTCTCTCTGTCTCTTCTGGAATTGCTATATCTTATGTTACTAGAATGATTTTTAAAAAGTATCAATTTTGAATTGAAGACACTGAAAAAGGTCTCTGCACTGCCGTGTTTTCTGCCATTCTACTTTATCATACTCTTTTCAGAGGATAAGATTAGAGCAGACTTGCATAAATGCAATCATGCATGAATATCTGAATAGTCTATATATTGCATTAGGATCTAAACCTCATTGATTATTTAATAAGGCTAATGGTAGAGGAACAGTAGAGAAAATTTTATAGCTAAGACTGTGGGAATGAAAGCCAAAATATGGAATTCCTCTAGATTAATCAGTCTCATACCCTGTCTCATTGCATTTTGCATAGCATGCTCACTGGCTGCTGAAGGTAAACAATATTCCTTTGGACACTAATGCAGTACCAGTATGTTCAAGCAGCTTTTCCAGGAAGAGATTTCCAATATAAAGTACTTTTGTTGCAGATGACCAATTGCAGGTTATCGCAGACTTAAAATGACTGGTCTTAAAAGAGATTAGTCATGAGCAGGCTGGGGTCTGGGGTCTGCCTGCTTCCTTCGGACAGGGAGGCTGTGCCATAACCTGTGCATCGCACTGAGAGGTGCCCCACAACCAGTATGAAGGTCTTATTGTCTATCTTAATCTTTGAAGCCCTCATTGTGGCTTTCCTGAGCAGACTGCAGAGCTTCTTACCCCATGGTGCTCCATCACAGCCTAAAGCAAGTGAAAACAGTGGTTCTATCATCCCAGAGGGGTTGCAGACCCCTTCCTCAGTGCCTAAGGAGAGTTTGGGAGATGCAGGGCCATCCTAGTCTCACACATCTGGTGATCAGCAGAACACAGTACTTTTCAGGGGTCTCCACAGCAGGTGATTGTTCTTTATTCACTTGTAGGCACTAGAATGCCCAATTCCCTTTGAATGCTAGGGGACTCAGGTCTTTAGCTTGGAAAGGCAGGGAAGACATGAGGAAACAGGTGAATAAGCAGTCTGCATTTTGTTTGCTGAGAGGCTTGAGACTGTTTTATATTTTTATTTATTCCTCGTTTAATGTTAATTAAATTTTTATTTCCTCCCTGTTAATTTGTTGTGCTTGTTTTGATAACTTATGGATGTGTATAATTGTTTAGGCTGGGACTGTATCTTCCTACTCTGACTTCCAGGTGGCATCACATTACCATATACATAAACTTCCAGATGAAAATTCCACCTAGATTTTCCAACACCTGATGTTAGATAATTACTTTCTTTTCCACCTGTGATACCTCCTGAAATATTCTCTGCCTTTTTGTCCTCTTCTTATGGATAATCTCTCTCTTTATTTTGTCTTTGGTTTCTCTGTTATTTTATAACCTGTATTTTAGGATCAGTGGATTTTCATACATATGATTTCTAAGCTTAATGCAATTTTCAGAGGTAACTCTTGGACTAGAAACTTTTGAAAATGCTGTCAAATTTATCTTTGTTCTTTTTTTGTCCTAAACACATGTGAGACCTCAACATAAGTAATCCTGAAAATAAGTTTTTCTCATTTCTATGTCTTAATGGATTTTGTGTATGATGACTGGACATTTTAGTTGTTAATTTACACTTAAAAATCCTATAAAAAATCACTGTATTTAGGCAAGCTGCTGATTAATAAATCAACAGTGAATGAGATCCTTTGTTCAACAATTTGCTGGGCTTTTTATCAGGCCTGTTATGCTGTTATCTACATCCTGGATCATATCCAAGCTTCTTACATAATGCCCTAGTACTTTCAGAGAAATTAGAGGACTCTGGCACACATCAAGACAATAAAATCAGGATATCAGTTTTTCCAGCTGGTGCATGTGCACAGAAAAAGCTCTGTAGGTGTATTGAGAAGTACACACGGCAGATTTGTTACAAAGGCTTTTGACTCAGGGACCGAATTTTGTTTCTGATTTAAAGAGCAAGTGAGAAAATTATTTTCTCCAAATCTGCTGCCTTGTGTTGGCTGATATTGCTTTAGATGGCTTTAGAAGGCAGACAGAGGATCAGTTCTGGCTGTAGCACAGCAGCTCTGTGCTCTCTGTGGGCTGCGGGGGAGCCGCTCTCTCACAGCGCGGATGAGGCCAGAGCCCCGGTTTCTATGGTGACTTTACCTGCTCTCACCTCATCAAGCAGCCCCTCTTCCATTCCGTGGAGATGGTGCAGGGGAGGGAAAGAAGGGGGAGGCAAGGATGGAGTATTTCCAAGGAGGAGCCTGAGAAATCAGTACTGGTGTGTTGTAGTGTCAGAGTGTCAGGGAATGGACAGAGGCAATCCCTGCAGGGCGAGTTCCAGGGACATGCTGGGCTCCTCCATGCTCTCCTTGCATCTCACAGAAAACATAATGGTGATGGTCTGATCTTGTTTGGAGTGCCTGTAGAGAAATGTTTATCATCACAACACATCTACCCTGGTGTAATTCTATTATGGGCAAAACAACAATCGAGCTTTGTGAAGTAAGGACAGTGCCAGGGACACTGGAGTCCTGCAAAAAGGCTCTGGGTCACATTGCCATAGCAATATGTAAACCCAGGAGAGCTGACGTTGCTGCCCACAGAGAATCAGGATGTTGCAGGAGAGATCTGAGGTAATCCTTTATTGATCTGAGATGCAAGAGACCATAATTGAAGCATAATTGACCCTTAAGGTAATGCCTTTATGTTGAAAAGGGTGCTGCAGAATCAGTCTTTCTGCTCCCCGTGTTCTGAGTCTGAATGTGAGGTTAACTTGGTATCTATCCCAACAAAGTCAGCACTAAATCAAAGTGTTTCTGTTTGGCCAAGTTAATCAGTTATTTATGAGATATATATACAGGAGAGGATGCCCTCCAGGTTTCATTCATTATTGAGGAAGGAAGCCCAAGGAAGGCACATAAACTTACCCTGCCATGTTGTCATAGTTGCTCAAAAGAGCTGTGATCCACTCTTCTCAAAACCACCTGCTTTTCCCACAGTCCAAGTTGTCTTGTAATTGTAGAAGAGGCGTGTGTAGGAAGCAACAAATCTTCAATATACAGAGATATTCCTTTAAATCTTCTGGGTTCTAAATCTTGGCTCCATTAAGCTCAGTAACTAATCTCACACTCTTGTCAAAATGATCATCCCCAATGTTACGATTTCTTGGACATTTTGGTCATTGTCTCCTCTAAGCTGGTGCAGGATTCTTCATCCTGATTTAAGTACTGACATTTAATTTAGAAGCTTTACTAAACCAACTGCTATAAGGTAAACATATATTTTCAAATCACTGATTGTTTCTGCCATGACTAGAAAAAAAAACAATGTTCTGATCACTTGAAATACTTCATATAACCTGAGAACTCCTGTGAATAATAATAATGAATTGTAGTAATGGATTTTATTAAAACATCAATCATCTTTGCATTTACAAAATTTTTGTATGACTTCAAAAGTATAAGGAAAATAAAAATAATTTAATGCAGCAAAGTAAATGTTCCTAGTTTTATAATGAAGTTTTTCTTTCAAAAGGAAATCTGTAGTTACTGGAAAGGAAGGCTCTCTCTTCTGAGCTGGAGCTGCTGATGCTCAGGCACAGAGCCAGGCAGTGCATCCCATCTCCTGTTTGATGCTGGCCATGTACCTTATGGTTTCCAGATACAGTCCTCCAAAGTCATGATAATATTTGCTGCCATGTCTTCCTCACCTACACTTCAGATCTAGCTCTGGAATGAGACATGAGTAACAGACTAACTCAGGGAAGTTAAGTTCTTTTTCTCAAAGACGACTGGATTAATTTCTTTTTAGGAAAAATTCCTAAAATGTTTTTACCCACTTTTCATTTGCATGCACTTTCCATTAATCCATCATAATTTTAAAGATGCTTAACTGAGTTGAAGCAAAAATCCAGTTTTCATTTTGTTTACCATACTTTTAATAGCTTGAATACCAGAAACTCTAGTTCTGTAGGCTTCACTACCATTAAAGCCCACAAAAAGACACATGAGAAAACTTTCCTTGAGCCCTCTTTAAAGAATAAATGTCTTCTTCAATGACTGTTGTGGTGGCACTCTCTCTTATTGTAGGATGTTCTGTGAGCCATTGGGAGTCTGTGTGCATCTTGTAATTACCATCAAAGCTTTGGCAAAGGGTCAAACTATTTCTTCAAGCAGTTTTAAAGTGTAACTCAAGCCCATGTGCTCTCATCAACTACCCTTCCAAACAGCCTGATTCAAGGCATTGAGGTAATGGTGGCTGCACCACTGATGTGAAATGAGCACGACACAAAGTTATTTCCCTGGCTGCCTGGTGAGCACATTAGTGCATGGGCACTGCCCCCTGACCATGGAATTCTGGAAACAGCACAGATCAAAACCTCTCAGGGACAAAAGCAGCTGCTAGTCCACTTCCCAGGCAGTAACATTTGAGATTCTCCTATTCAATATTTCTGCAAATTATGAAAGAATCACCATATCTGGACAGGGACCTCTTTTGTGTCTGTAACTATATCCCCCATGAGACATGGATTCACCACTTGGTTAGTGTTTGAACTGTGTCATAAGGACATCATACACATGAGGGTCATAGGGATCAGAGGAGCTGTTTCTTACAGGAAAGACAGAAGCCCCAATGGCTCCAAAGCCTTTCCTCTGAGCCAAAGCCCTTTCTCGTACACTACACGTTACCTGGTAGCACAAGTTTCATCTGGACCAAAACCAAGTTAAACCAACTTAGTCCAAGTGCAGCATGTGATCTTTATGCCAGTTTAAGGAATTATCCTGACTGCAGCAAAAGAGTTGATACCTGGTCCAGTGTAAAAACTGCTGGGCAAAGAGGTTTTTTTGCCAAAGCATTTGGAAAGCATTGTTGCTATTAAGTGTTTGTTTAAAATCCTTCTGTAGCACATTGCCACAATGTCTGGCACAAGTAGCCCTAAAATTAGATGTACCTCTCTTTGCACCTGTCAATTGAGATGGAGACAGATGACTGGGAGGGAAATATAGATTTTTTATTTCAGTGATATGATTTGGCGTATGTGCATACTTACCAACATATTAAAAGCATGTTCTAGTCCAGTCTTCTAATCCTATATAATTTTTATTTTGCTTACATGTGAAAGTGATAGGGAGATTGAAAAGTTATATAGCATCATCTAGTGTTCATAGACAAATTTACAGGAGCCTGCAGTTTCACCACCCTCAATTATTCAGGTTAACTAGCACCCAGTTGATTCCAAAGGAAAATGTGAGATAAATTCCTTATTTCCAGCTGTTGGCCTGTGGACTCCAGGGAAAGGAAAAAAAAAAAAAAAAAAGAGCTGTGCTATGCCCATACTGTTAGCATTCACAGGAGTGGGACAAGAATATTAAGTATTTTTTGCAAGTATTTTCGCAGATAAGGCTAAGCCAAGGAATTTTGGTGTGTGATTTTAAGAATGGTAGAAACCCAGGATCAGAGCCTGCTGTACCCACTCTAATTTGACAAAATAAATTAAAATGCATTTATTTTTTAAGCACTTGTACAAAAAAAGACTATCCGAACAGGAATTCAAATATTCTGTCTCCAAGGCTAAGCATTTTAAATTAAATTACTTTGAAGGAAATGCAATAGAAATCCAGGAGGACATCACAGACTACAGAAACCTGCTTTCTATAAAGCATGTCTGCTTATGTTCATTTTCTGGAGGAGGGTTGTCCTCTCCTTCTTAAAAGCTTAATATTTCAAAAATTTAAATTGATTTTTCTTAACTGTGTACTGTGTTTTTATGTGTAGAATAGCCAGCATAGAGATCTATGCTAATACAAAAAAAGCAGAAAAAAAAAGGGAAAAAAGTACTGATGCCTCAGGTTTTAGCTTTTATATTTTTCAGATTCTGTGCTGCTTTAGTGTGTATTTCTGAGCTTCATATTAAGGGATAGTAAGCTCTCTTCACAGAGTAGGTAGACAAAACAATTCCTTCCCTAGCTGGGGACCAGAGACAAATGGCCCAAATCTCAGGCCCAAGAGCATGAACAATGTGGACTGAAGAGAGAAAAAGAAGGATGGGACTTCATAACCTAAAGCTATAACTGGACAATTAACTCCAATATGCTAATGGACCAGAATATAAAAGTGGGAGACCTCATGACCAGTCATGCATTTTGTGACCATTTTGGGTTTATCCTGGCTGGGCTCTTGTGCTGCCCAAAGTGTATCCATTGAGGCCTCCTAATAAATCCCTCCTTTATTCTTTAGCTGTGTCTAGCCTCTGTTCTAGGTCAGCCTTGACAAGGCATCAGTACCCCTGGCTTTTCATTTAAATCTAGGCTACAGCCTAAGACTTTCTTGTATCTGTGTCAATGACACTCCTAAGTGTCTCCAACAGGTCTTATCACTCTGGAAAAGGCAACCTGTGTTTCTAGGGAATACAGCAGCTTCCTTCACCACCCAAACAGCAGGTCACATCTCCCGAGGTTCTTCTGCTGCATGGTTTCCCATGGTATGCTGTCCCCTGTAAGTAAGCATCATATTGTGGCTCCCTGCAAAGACCACAGAGCATGGCCCAAGTGCTGGTGCAGGCAGGGAGAAAAGACAGATTATACTGGAAATCAACACAGGAGCAGGACAGCCAGCCAGATGGGAGGCTGAGGGAGGCATACCTTATTACCACAAAACTATTCTTGTCTGCTTGGTGAGAATTAAATGGGACCATTAAGTATGACTCAATATGAGTAAGGTCACATGGCACACACATTTGAGGAAATGGCACTTCAGAACAGGCCAGGAATATTTGGGAAGCTGGACATTTTTTCTAGTGAAATCAGGGACTCCTCAGAGGTTCTTGTTTCATAGGAACACCTGGGGACTAAATGAATTCCATTCAATCCTATTTAAAACTAAACATGTGTTTCACTTGCATCCTTTTGACAATCCAAGGCCTAATTTTTTTCTGACTTGGGACAACAGACTAGAAATTCCTGTCCTGCAATAGATGCCCAGTAGTGTGTCTCAGGGATTTTTTGTGGTCCCAGACTTGGTGGCCTTTGTGGAGCTTAGTCATATTTATGTTTGCTGTGTATCAGCAGGTGGCTGTCACATACAGGAAATGAATTTCCATGTGAGTCTTTATGCAGTGGACACTTGCATTATGGAATTGATATTGATATGTATGAAGTCATGCCATGTGAGAAATCTCAAAAGCAGAGTTCCCAGGAGCACCCCAGGTACTGGAGCTCTAAAAAGAACTAAAGGTGTGCTCTAAAAAGAACTAAAAGTTAAGGGAAAGAAAAGCATGAAAAACTGGGCATAGGAAATATTTATCATGTTTTCCAGAAAAAAGTACTCTATTTGAAAAAATTTTTGTTTTCTGTCATCTATCAGCTTGGTGACATGACATCTCTCCATATACTATCATTAGATCTCATTTCAATGTTAGCTCTTGTTGTGCAAGCATATATGCATATATATATGAATACCCAGTCATTTCTTCTTTTTAACACCTATCCATGCACACGTTTGCTCCTTACACACCTTTTCTGGGTTTATAGTACCTTAATTATGTTTCAAAAATTACTGATTTGGTCTAGCAATTTTATGTTGAATATGCATTTTAGTTTAATCAAACAGGTTTGGAATTTGTTTTTCATGAGTTATTCAGACTTCTCTAAATGAGACAGAAATCTGCTTTTCTTGAAAATCACCCTTATTTCCTCTCTCATTGCAAATGAACAGCAGAACCAAAATAGTGTGTTGTATACCAACACAGAATATCAATTAGAAACAACAAGAGTGTTATTCTTTCCCATGACAGAAGCAAAATTAGGCAATAAATGTGAGGCTAATTTATACCTCCTGTTTTATTTTACAGCATTTCTTTCCAGTTGTCTTGTACTAAATTTTATTTTTCCTCCATACACCATGAAGTGTAATCTATTTCTTTGAGAAATTTTTTTGCTAGCTCTCTTTTCCTTTCTTGCAAGAAGGCTTCTCCCCTCCCCCTCCCTTTTATTTTTCAGTCTAAGGAAAATGGCTGCAGCTGGAAGAAGATGGTTGACAGGCCTCCTTAAAATTTTCTCTGCAGTCTCCGGGTTTCAAGAGCTGATTTTAATTCCTGAAATAATTGTTTACTCCTTCCAAATGGCAAAAAAAAAAACAAACAAGCTGTTTTGGTCCAAGTTTCTAATTGATGCAGTCATTTTGCATACTTCACATCAGTAAATCTGGGCACTAGCATCTAGCCACAGATTTGCTCCTTTGGATACTTGTGTCTTTCTTTTAATGAATCTTTTCCATTATGCTGATTTTTTTCTAATCACTTATTCTCATTTTCATCTAACTAAAATGTCATGCTAAAATTATAAGTGAAGATTCAGTTTATTTGTCTTATAAATGAATCCATAATTAATGACATTGAAAAATAAACCCAACTCACAATGTGATTCTAGTAATTTTTGCTGTTTACTCTTTCCCTGATCATATATAATCAGACAGCCAAAAGATTTCCTTGTCTTCATAGGCAGTCTTAGTATTTGACAACAATTTCTAAGAAAAAATAGACATGTGATATTAAAAATTTACTATCATCTTCTTCCATTAAACAGGTGTTTACAACTCAGATGCTCTCAGGAGTATCTATTTTTGTTATATCAACTTTTAGGTATGTGTTTCAGTAAGTGGAGCTTTTGTATAGTCTGACTCAATGGAATGAATTCCATCACACTGTGAAAACAAGTCTGAAGTATTTTATGGTAAGTGTTGAAGAGGTGATGCTGAAGACCATGCTGTAGCTGCTAAATTCTACAGATACTTGACTCCATGATCAGCTTCACCTTCAAGCTGAAGATTAAAAAAAGCAGTGAAGGTTATGGTATAATCTGAACTAACCTCTAAGCTAAATATACCTCCACAATACCATTATAAAAGTGAAAATTATAGGTTAATTCAAATTTTTATGGTTTGGGTCTTATAAATATCTTTTTTATTGGCTGGTTTTTCTCATATATGTGTGTATATATATATAAAACCTAAACATTTGTCCTGCAAGCAAGCCTATTCAGGAAAAATGAGTATGGTCCTGACTCCTCTGGAGCACTGTGGTCCGGGACGTACACCTAGGACACCACCAGGTGTCCTTGGACACCACCAGCCATAACACATCCTGTCTGTAGCTTGCTCCTCAATCCATATTTTTACCTTGGTGGTAATTGATCTTCTTTTACTATTACAAACTGGAGGTCTGGACATGTTGGATTTCCACCTGCCTTTGTAGCCATTTGTCCAGCCAGACTTCCACCCAGCCAGCCTCATGGAAAGAATATGCTTTGTCTGGGAAAGAAAAGCAGCATATGGTAAAATACCACCATAGATATGAATCTGGCATTTCTCTGTGTGCTGATTAATTACAATTTATAGTCTGAATTGTCAGGATCTTCAGTGCAGGTTACTCTTTTTGGGGAGCAAAATCTGCCAGGAACACAGGAAAGCTTGTGCAGAGGGGAGAATGGCACTAATAGACAACAGGAGAATGATGTTTTCCAAAGAAGGAGAAATGCTAGCTTCAAGGATGGAGGAAGGAGCCAGGGTATGATGATGCAGCACCTCCTGCTAGACCCACTCACACACACAGTGTAATTTCCTCTCAGATGCCTGATGCTCCTACCACAGCGTGTCTTACTGCATTAGTGGTTGCACTCATGTGACCACAGGGTTTGGCTGATGACCTTTACTCACAGAAACACCAGTAGCAATTTATAAACCCTTTTACAGCCCTGTTAAAGGTTTTCCTGGAGGATGCTGCAGCCAGAGAGATCCTCCCTGCCAAATACTAAAGGCCTGTGACAAAAAGAAATAGAAAGCCTGCTCCAGACAATAGCTGTGAACAGTAACAACAGAGATTAGTAAGAAACTTAAATATATCCACTGCTTTTAGTCTTTTCAGTGAATTACATGAAGAATACTTTTAGCTACAGTGTAGTCATTTTCCCTGAAACAGATCACAGACAAGGGGCACCCATAATTTCTGGTGCAAGAGTCAGGGCATGAAACAAGGTGCCATGCGATAGGGAGGCTCACAACAATATCCCATACAAATGAAAGCTCATTATTCTTCCTCTTAGGACTGTTACCTTAAAATGAAGTGGGCAAACCCTTCCTTTCAGTGCTATTTTATGTGGCTGAAGGATAATGATATCCCCAGTTTACCTAAAGGTTTCTCACCTGCAAAACTCTGTATCAGTTCTGAATTAATTCCACTGGGAGTACTGATCTTCCTTCTTTACTGACATTCCAGCTCCTTCCTCATTGTATCCAACAGGACTAAGGAACCTTATGTTTTGATAGTTTGGGGACTTAGGGCTTCCATTTCTTCTTGTGGTCACCTCAACTAATCTAATTGATGCTTATTAGCTTTTCTGCAATTATCTTGAAGAAAAATCTATAGCCCACTTGAAAACTGCAGCATTCTCTCTTGAAACTTTATAATTACGCATCAGGCCTGAAATTACCACCTATCATATCCTGCAGTCTTTCCCAGCACGTGATTCTGCTGCAATGTCTCTGGGGACACATCCTTACTGAGTAACAGGTAGGGTACTTGCTAACAGAGTGGTGAATAATGGTGCTGACATTACTGACAGTCTTCCTTAATCTCCCCCTTGCTTAAAATGCTGGCATCCCTGGAGGGGTGCTATGGCTCAACACCCAACACCAGCACCACTCAAGCCAAATTGAGATCACATGTACCCTCCCCTCTTTCCCCTCAGGACAGCCAAACCAACTGGACTGGATTCCAAACTGGAAACACCAGCTCAGATATTTCCCAAAGGAAAACTGTTGTCCTTAAAGTCTTACAGAAACTTCAGCAACTTGTTTGCACACACAGGTGCAAAAATGAAGTAAGATCTTTAAACTGAATTATAATATTTTTCAGGAAGAATTTTTATTATATTAATAAACAAGTATTGTTGGCTCTTTAAAAATTAATTGGATTATTTAAGTCCTTCTATTACCATAATAAGGCAAGAGGCTGAAACTTCTAAAAACAAAGAGACTCAGCAGTCTAAATAGATATATTCTTGTTCATTATTTCCTATTTAATATGTAACACAATTTTTTTTCTTACAAATAGCTCAAAAATTGATATAAGACAAGCATTATGTCATTGATTTATCTCAATTCTGTATTAAAAGTCTTTTGAGAAAGTGTGGTTTTGCATTCACACTAGTGATTGATATTTTCATGCCTGCCCAGGTTAGTGTTAGTAGGGTTTGCCTTTCTAGATGGCAGAGCAGGAGAACAGTTTTTTTGCACAGTAAATTACCACACAGACATGGAACCAGTAGTTCACTACCAAGGAATCTGCCATGAGGTTGCATGCATATGGTATATCTACAAAAAAAAAATGAAGGTGTTTATTCACCTCTCTTTATCTTATGTACCTTAAGGAAAATCACTCATGTAATACAAATATCTGGTATCTTTCATTAGAAGGGCTCAAACTCTCCCCTTTGACTAAAGAAAAACAGAAGGAGTTTAGCTTCCCAGTTTGGACCTTTTTTCCAGTGATGTTTGAAAAAAAAAACAACCAACCACTCTTACTCCTTCATGATCCTAATTAAAATTTCTGCCTTATTGCAATTATGAGCTTTATGCCTTTTATTTCATAGGTTTCCTCCATATATCTTGTGCCTTAGCTGATGCCTTTCATCATCCTTCCTTTTCAGTTGAGCCTTACAGCCCATTGCCTCAATTTAGATTTTTATATATATATACATATATATGAAATTAGCACCATTTTTTGGCATTTGTCCTCAGGATTATTTAATAGAATGCCTTATTTCAAGAAAAAAAAAAAAGAAGTACCTTTCAAAATATTTCTGAAATTTTTATTTCAGAATATAAATCAGAAATTCTTTCAGAAAAGTAGTAAAAAGAATATTGATTTTATTTAATCTAAAAATATGTTTTCTAAATGTAAACTTGTAATTTCTACTCCCGCTGCAGTCAGTCAGGAACAATACATCTCTCAGTAGTGTGCTTTAAATGAGTTGCATTCTGGATATCTCTGATTCTCTGCTTTGTTATCAAGGGAATCTACATAGCTAGAGTAGTGCTAAAATGCCCACATTTGGATTAGATAAATGCCATCCATAGAAGTTAATGAAAGAACAACTTGACTTTTCAAAACTTCTTCAAGGCAGCGCGATCAGATTTGTGTTAATCTCTGTTAACACTGTATTTCAAAGTCATTTGGGTTCCTCTCTCAGTCACCCAAAGACAAGCAGACAAAACAATTATAAATGATCATTGAAAAATTCTGCTATTTACTAGAAATTGTCCTTAATAAATAGAGTAAATGGAAAAATTTTGAGCTGAAGAGATACATTTCTTTTGAATTTACTATGAGAAGTTTGCAGCCAGTTTTGACTTGCTCCCACCCATGGGTTGAAGGTTCTTTAGGCACACAAAGCCCAACCGAAACTCACAGAATTACTTCAAAGAAAAGCAGCATTTGCAATTTTTCTCATGCAAATAAAAGACTACAGAGATAACAAACCACGTGTCTGTTTGCTGAGTGTTCTTTTGCAACCATTGCTTATCTGAGAAAAAGCAGCTGAGGATGATAAACTCCTAGAATTCCTGACAGTGGGTGAGATGAAGGCAGCTGGATGGTTTCACTTTTGCTGTAGTGTAACTTAGACACCAATTTAATCACTGGAGGCATGGCCTTTTTGTTCCCTTTGGAGTCTACTGGATCATGGAGGTTTAATAAGAGACCTTAGAATTTTAGAATGATGACCATTCCTACACAAGACAAACCAGCATTTAAAGTACAGCTCGTCAGGTGCTATGTGGCCTGAAGACAGGCTGGTCTGGCCATATCCAACACTTTTATGACCTGAAGGCTGCAGGCAGCTGTGTCAAGGCCTAAAGACAAAGCTGACAATGGCAGCACCAGCAGCATGTCACTGCTGCTCTTTTGTCAGTGCCTGGAGTCCTCCTCAGAATACCTCACCCCTAGCCTGTGCGTATGATGAGGTGAGAACTCTGCCACTGCTGTCCCTTCTTTACCCAAAGGAATTGGGCTGGGAAAGAGAAGTCGACAGCTAGTAAGAAACAGACACAGAAAGTTTTATAGTGCAACTGTACAATCAGTATTGTAGCACCTCAGCCATTTGGAAGTGTGTCCATATGTCACGGACAGCATGGATTTGGACATTTCCCAAATGTTTCCAATCCAAATGGATTAGATTGGTTCCTCTGAAACATCTGGTGGTGCTCTCAAGATCCTACAGAGAGGACAGAGCACTGCTCACAGCTGCTAGTCTGGCAACTCCATGTCAGGGTCATGGCTGGGAAAGGGAAGGGAGACAAAGGCTTGTGTGTCTGAGTCAGCCTTTTTGTCCAGCCCTCACCTTTGTCAATAAAAGCCCTGCAGCCACAATCACCAGGGTCACAAGCCTTCACAATGTGGCCCCACTTTGGCCTACATGCTCTTCTTGTAGTGACTGTCACCCTCAGTCCTGCGCCTGCTGCGGCACAGAGTGAAAACGATGTCACTGGAGAAGATCTCTATCCCCCTCTGTGGGACCAGGTCCCTGGAAACCTGCTGGATTTCCCAGTAAAGGACAACAAAATTGTCATCAGTGCTTGGAACTATCAAGATCGACTGGGAGTGTATAAGAGCTTGCTAAGTGCTTCAGCCAAATATTTTGATGCCTTTGGACCCCAAAACAGTGGCAATATTCTCTGGGGATTACCATTGCAGCATGGCTGGCAATTTCGTACAGGTATGAATTAATATTTCCTTAAGATGCTGGCTTAGCAAATTGTTTACCAGACCTGCTTAGAGGCCTCCTTTCCAAATTTTCTGCCTCACAAGAACAGTATGGCCTCAGACAGTGTAAACTTGACAGAGCTGACAATTTGAAAAAGAAATACTGAGTGAACACCCTTTCCTTGCTGAGAAATAGCTATTAAAATTCCTTATAGGAACAGGTCAGAATCCAGATTAGTGGTATAGATGGGCAATATTTCAGCTAACTAAAAAATCTTTGGAAAGGCATTCCCAATTGCTTCAATTTATGTAGACAGATTTCAGGGCACGCATTCTACAATGATGTTCTTAAATTGTTAACTAATAGGCTTTTATTTTTGTTTATGTTACAAGTTTCTAGAGGTGGTTAGAATTTCATTTGTAAGACATGCATTTGAAAGTCAGTGCTTCCCTCTGAGAACTTATTTCCATCTATTCTTCATGATCAGTTTAGAAGTAGCCTTCTTATTTTCTAAATATGTTTTTACCAAAATGGAAGTTTTTGTTTGTTGGGGTTTTTGTTTGCTTGTTTGTGGCTTTTTTTTTTGTTATTTTGTTTTGTTTTGTTTTAAATGATGTCCAGATTCTAAGGGTTTATCCCCTAAAAGCTGGTTGTTGTCTAAGGCAGTCGTTCTGGTTTTCTTCTTGTCTCTTTCTTGTCTTGAGCCAAGGGAGCAGACACAGAAACACATGTGAAAGGTTCCTTAAGGCTAAGGCTGCAATATCTTATCAGGGGTAAACAAATGCATCTGACTGCCTGTTGTTTTCTTTATTGGGTGTAATCTGTGGTTACATGTGGTGGTGGTTTTGGGTGCCACTGTAGGTTTGAGAGAAGACAGAGGTCCTGCACCTGGTGGTGAAGGAAGGCTGCCTGAATTTAGTCACACCTAATGGAAAATGTACTCCTAAGTCAAAATGAGGAAAACAAGATAGTAAGCAAAATCCAAGCAGGAAACTAGCTGGCAAACAGATAGCAACAAAAAGAATTTGGTTGGAGTTTAGGCAAGCTTTTTCCTCCTTCCCTTCCTTATGTATACAAAAAGAAGACCAGATGAAACGGGTGGCTGGTACAGCAGGAGAATTGACCCAGTGTGTGGCAGAGGCAAAGATGACTGGATGCAGCAGCTACAGTTGAGTGGTGACCTGCTGGAAAGGAGGGGTGGTGGAGTATGGCCCCACCCACAAAGTGAGGATGTGCCTTGTTGCAGCGACAGCTTCCAAGTAGAGACAAGGGACATAGTTTGTGAGAGGAAGATTTGTCCCTGGTTACCTGGCATACACAGGTAAAGATGTCCTGTCACCTGCTAAAGAGTCATAGGACTGACACTTAGACAAATTTTTTAATTTACATGACCAGAAGGTTAAAAAAATACTAAAAGGAGAAATATCACATAGCTGGAAGTATTTTTGCATTAACAAAAAAATGTGAGCATTTGAAGGATAGATGGATAAGGGACAAAGAACAACATAGTTCTAGTGCATACAGTAGTGAGGTTAGCAAGGGCTAAACCTAATCCAGATAGGCAGTTGGATAGATTAGTGAAGAATGACTGAAGCATTTATATATCAACATAATAAGCTTGGGCAAACAAAAGCAGGATTTGAGTTCATGGTGCAAGACAACAGAACTTTGAAAATATTACAAAATTTGTTGAATTAACAGTTCTGTCCAGTCCTGAAAGTTATGTTACTGAGAGAATATTTTTATGGATATGGTTCTGTATAAAACATGAAGAACAAGTGAGGCTGTTGCTTAATAAGAGCGGTACGAACATTTGTGATAATCCACTCAGGGACATAAAATGAAATCAGTATTTTGCCTAAATTTACAGCAGAGACAAGGATCTTGAGACAGCATGGCTATAAGGAATGAGATTGTGGAAGCAGAAATTATCACTTAGGAAGTAAAGCTAAACTGAGTCCTACCTACAGAAACTGAGGAAATGGTAAACTCTATCCTCACTTTGCATAGAGAGGTACATATCCAGAATCAAGAACTTTAAGAAAGATTCACATGGTATTGTATGTCTGAAGAGCAGGAAAGATTTTGCCTGTAATTAAAAAGAAAAAAGGAGATAAGAACACATATCTTTATTTGTCTTATATCAGCAGTAAACAAGGCATTAGAATAAATATAGAGGAAAGAATATTTAATGATATGGAACCAGATAGAAAAAGGGATAAAACACAGGTTATGTGAATCAAAGGTAAATTGTGTCAGGCAATTTGATATCTTCTTTTGTCATACAAATGTTGGGGTTTTTTTCAAAAAGAAATGCAGAAATGCATTTATTCCCTTTTACAGAACAAGGGAACTGCAAATCTGGTAAAGGAACACCTGAAGGAGAATTTAGTGATAACTGCTGCTAAAAGAAGTATAGGGCTAAGTGGAGCATGTGCTAGGAGTTCTTCATCAGCAAGATGAGAATAACTACATTTAGCACTTTCAGTAACAACATTTTCACAGAAAAAAAAAAGTGGAGAAATCTTGCTGATGAGGTTTCACATAGTTATCAATAACACAGCTGGGAGGTACTGTCAATACAGATTAGCTTGTGTAGACCTGAAGACTGAAATAACAACTGTTAAGCACAGGGAATAGGTGGAAGTCGAGACAACAAAAATGCTATGGACGCCTGTAAGTGCAGTTAATGCTTCCAGCTACAATTTCTACATATCTTATAATTATCACTGGTACTGCCTGGGAAATCTTCATTTTCCTGAAACACCAAGGCTAACAATATTTGGTAAACCTCTTGTACAATTCTTTTGCAACATTTTGTCTTTTTCTTCTTAGCCTTTATCCTTCCCATTCATCCCTTTTGCACACCAGTGATCTATTGCTGCCTGTTTTTTGACAGTCCATTGAAGTAAAATCTTGAAAAATTGAATATTTCTGTAAATATTAAAAAATATAATCTTCATTTTATAAAATGGGTTGAACTGAAACCCTCATTATTGCAAGTTCATGTTGTCATTGCTTGGCTACTGAAAGATACAGGTTTGAGTAGCTAGCATGCCCCAAAGCACAAGCTCTGCCCAGTCAGCTAGGGAGAATAATTAGGATAATTTGTATGCACATTGTTCATGATCATCTCTTCTTCTTGAGTGTAAGTATCAGAAAATTCGGTTTGGTAATGAGGTTTAGCTCTAATCTGGCAGAAATGACGCTGCCATTACTCAGTTGACTCGTCAGAGAGCAAGTGCTCTGCAGGGCAGTTTGGGAGCTTCTGGAACAGCTCAAGTCGTTGCACAAGGCCATGGTAATTGCATGTCATGCACTTAAAACAGACTTCTGACACTCTTCATGACAACACTTAATGTACACGTATGGTATTCTTTTAGGACTTAGACTATTTCTTCATGCCACGTGCTTAAAGTAAAATATTCTCTCATGAATAATTGCGAAATGTCTTGCATGTTTTCTACAGCACAGATGCTTGCAAACTTTGCTAATTAGTTAGAGCAATGTTTGCATGCTTAGCTTCACAGTAAGGCTACGTTTGTCTGCATGATTAAGCTGGAAGTGATTCTGTATCACGCAACCCAATTAGGTGAGGCAATTACTGGTACATTTAGTTTGTGCTATTATGCTCATAAAGCAGCTCTCCTGAACTAGCAACCCTACATCTATTAGAAATGATGCTTCAGCTATGCATGTGCTCATGTCTGAATGTGAATATATATTTAAATCTCACTACAAATACTGTGATGTCCTGATTTCAAACAGTTCAATAAATTCACAGAATGCATTTACAGTGAGGGATAGCTCAAAATGTAAAACACAATCAAATTACTATGCAATGAGAAACTCAACTACTCTAGGACATTAGTTTATGAAGCAAAGCAACAGTGATTGCTTTGCTTCTTAAACCAAAAATCTGCATGCTTTATTCCTTAATCTTTTTTTCATCTCAGTGGGATTTCTTGTGTGAAAAGTTTGAGAAGTATTTGTTGTATTATTTCATTTGATTCAATTCAGGTAGGTTAGCAGATCCTTCTGGCGTGACTTCCTGTGGCTATGAAAATGGAGAACTCCTGTGCCAATCTGTAAGAAGCTGGTGGTCCTGTAAGTATATGCTGTCACACTGTTCTTCTCCAAAATAAATTAGTGTCCATGAAGGCCATCTGAAAATATTTCTTCCCCTTAGAGTTCTCTATTACATTATAACTTCAGTGCTATGTAATTCTCCATCACAAACTTGCAGCAAGACACCTAAGTGTGAGTGGGTAAATGAAAGATAATTGATTTTGAATACTTGCTTGAGGAAGGAGAAAAAAAAACAATAAATTTGAAGCCTTAAAAATATTTATACTGCAAATATTTTTGTGAAAATATGTGGGAAACACTATGACAGGTATATATATTTGTAGATATTTGTAGATATTTGCAGTTTACAATTAGTCCAGAGCAGATTTCTTCAGTTTAGATGCTTGAGCTTCAATCTAAAACTTTGTGAGAAAATGTCAAACAAGATTTTTGTGGTTTTTATACCATCCTTGGTTCTTTTTCCCTTAGCATATTTTCCCTCCATCACTCTTGTCCCTTGCTCCCTCAGCTTCCTTGATGTCCTGTTGTAAGCTCCCCTTTTCCCCAGACCTGTCAGTAGGTTTGAGCAAGCAGCTCTGTCCCTTCCCTGCCACAGGAATGTTTTTCCTTCAGTGGCCATTTGGATTAAGCTTCTGGCTGTGAATCAGCAGTTAAATGTATATATCTTCAAGCAAACAAAGACATAAGCAAAGATAAAATTTAAATGTAAATCTAGGGTAAAACAGACTGTGGTACTCACTTCAGGTTTGGTTTTCCCTCTCTGTGTTTGGATAGCACTAGTGCTCTGTGGGATGGTGTCCCACACAGTGTCAAGTAAAAAGAGTCACTGCATAGCCCTTTGCAAGCAGGGGACCTTCCTGGAATAGAATCTACCACTTTTACTTTCTCAGTGTTTGAATTCCTGCTCTTCATTTACTTCTAAATATTGCATGTTTGCTTGATATCCATTTTGTTGCCTCCAGAAAATGTATAAACTCAGCTTTGATTTACCCTATTGAAGCAAGAGCATGCAAAGAGTCTTTGAGACTGCATGGAAATGTCTCTCAGTGTTCTAAGGATATGAAAGCCTTCAGGTGACCTTCAGAGCAGCCTCTCTGGCACAAGTAGTTACATGAAACCAGGAATGAATTTAAATCAGAAACTCACATTTAATATACCTTGGGTGTATGGGATACTACCTGCTTAAGAACATCAGTCTCTTTGCCTAGAATAATATTCAGTATAGTCCTGTCCTGCATTGTTTTATGCCCTCTAATTCACCCAAGCAGGTGCAAATACAAAATATAGGCAAGAACACTTGAAAGAATATAAGCACTTTGTGATATGAGATCAAAATTTCAATACTTCTCATGAAAACAGTGAACAAGAAGCAAGAGCCAGTTCAGCAATGAGTCTCAGTGAAACACTGTCTTCTCATCACTTCAGAGTTTTCCTTTGCTCTGCTGACTGGCCATACATTTCCTCCTGAATTCCCAACCAGGTTCATGTTTAGGAGCTGGGTCACATGAGACAAGGGGTTTCTCTTTATATATAACCCTTTATATTGGTTCCATCAGCATCCCCAGGGAATTTGAAACCCTTGTGCCTGACCAGCCTGTCAGTGCCCCATTAGGGGGACCCCACCAAACAGTCCACTCTGTTGGAGCATGGTTTGACCAAGCCATTTAGGGTCACACACCAACAATGTTCCAGTTTTGTCAAGTATGTTATCTACTTCTGGCCACTCCTGCCTTAGCGCCCTTGAAGGACTCACACTAAACAGTGTACTGAATAACACACTTTATTAACAAACACACTGATAGTTAAACACTGTGACAGGTTAAGGTTCAGAGATTGCTGTTGACAGTAACTGATTGCAAAAATGAATTGAAGTAATATATTGACCAATTCTAATCACCAATTAAAGCTAGCTAGAGATAATAGTTTAGCTGGCACAGAATGAGGTTCTTACCCAATAGGCATCCCTTTAGGGGGAGAAGACAAGTTCAGCCTGTTGACTGATCCCAGAAGTTATGATGGAGTCTTCTCTGACCTCCCTCCCCACTTTAGCTAGATTTATATTGCTTCCTTTGAGGGAAGAGAAAAGGTTAAGTTACAGTTGGTGACATTTCATGTTGATGTGGTGCTTGAGTCATTAGTATATGTAGAGTGTGAAAAGCAAGACATATTTTCAAGCTAATGAAGCAAAGGCCAGCTTCTGGTTAACATCTTGTTTATTCCTTGGGCTTAGTTCCTGCTAGCTGCATGTTTTCAGTGGAGCATAACTACAACACCGCTCTGTTGCTCTGTCCTTTGTTTCATACCTGCATCAGTTTTGACAGACCACGACCACAGCACCTCCATGTTGCTCTGTCCTTTTTTATCATCTCATGCTTAGAGCAATACACTGAGTTCCCTTAGTATCCCTGCTCCTAAGGTGTGCAGACCCAGTCCCTGCTGAACTACAGCCAACACACACACACTTTCTTTGTGAACATTGTTTTGTGATCTTCTCCCAAGAGGTGGAACAATGTCTTCCCATTAGGAGGATATGGATACATGGTAGGTGTTCAGGCTTTGGTGATTTTGGTCCTCACTGCTGGGATTTTGTTCAAAGCATCAGTGCAGTCCATGTTCCTGAGACCATGCATGAGCAAATGACTTCTCAGCATAACAACTCAGAGGCACCCACCCAAGAGGGAGAACAACAGATCCCCAGGGATTTCTTCACTCAAAACTATTGAACTTCATTTCTACAAAGGGGACACAATTAAGAGGAGAACTTCAGATTCTCCTCTCAAGAGAGGAATATCAAATAGCCCTGTGGGCTCTCTCACTGGGGACAGGATTTGGCACCAGTGAGGACTGAGCCTGAATGTCCTACATTCTGTGTCTGACTGCTCCAACTTTATGGAGCAGACCAAAGAAAGTCATCATCATCAAATAAATCTAAACAGATAAACTGAGGCAATATCCAAGCAATTTTCATTGAGTGAAATATTTTTAGAAGCAAAATTATTATTTTCCAGTAAAATATCACATTTCTTTTCTTATAGGTCTAGAGTACATAGAAGAGGGATTTTTAATAGCAACAACACTTGTGGAATACCCCTTAGTTTTTCTATACTTAGTTTGCAACTAGTGTTTGAGAGACTTTTCTTGTCCTGTCCATGACAGCCTAAGAAGGTCTAACTTTTTTCCATCAGCTTTTTTCCTTTCCTGTAAAGTAAAACACAGTGGAAGCTCATACAAAGCTCTTAAAGGACAATGCATAAATGAACACTACAAATCATGTCTAAATCAATACAAGTGTCATCTTTATTACATTTCAGTTCATATATTCCACAGCTGAGCACAGTTGTATTCGTGGCAATTTCAAACAGTTGCATTTGGTGTGGGGAAGAGTTTGTTATGTGGGAATTTTTCATTTGCTTGTGATTAACACCTGCTGCCTTTTAATTGTTGTTACAGGTATGAATTACTATCTGTCTATTATACCTTTTCTGGGGGCAGTGGAGGCTGGCCTCTTTGGGCAGCTGCCATATGAGATAGAAATATTGCCGCCAGAGGAGCAAAAAGAGGATTTCTGTTACAGCATTAAAGACTGCTGGTCTCACATGCCCAAGCTCATGGATGACTGGAAGGCCTTTTTTGAAGTAAATATTTTTTTTAAAATATTTTTAGAAATGATACCAAAATATTAGCTTTAAAAACTATTTTGACTGTCATTTTTTAAGATTCAGAGAGCTTAGTTTGTTTTCAATAGCAGCTTCATGTAAAAATAACAAGCAGGAAAAATGGAAAGCATAACATACAGTGAGTCAGAAATAAGTAGGACAGGATTGTGAAAAGTTATGGAATTTTTCTCTTCTCTTGAGACAGTTCTGTATTTTGGCCTCTGTTCCAAGACATTGTTTTGTATTCAATTATATTTGTATTCTTCCAATACTACTTATGTTAGCAATGCAAAATAAGACTGTGAGAGGGAACACTGCCCTTAAAAATGGCCTTTGGTTGGTTTTATAAGGTTTGTTTATTTCTTTAAATATCTAAAACTTGAAAATGCTGAAACATCATTCAGAAGTACACCTATTTATGCAAGGAGATACTCTCTTTCCTCCTCATTCAGCTGTTCTCTAATCCCAAAAATAACAATATTTCTTACTTCATAGATTTAATAGCTATTTTTCTTATAGCTACACTACTGCAGTCAATATTTATTATTGGTAGTCAACTGATAATGAGCAGGTATGTTAAACTCTAAGTCCCCCTTGTGAGTGAAAGTAGATGTTTAAGAGTAAGACTGGATCTGTCTTCATAAGATCATTTTTCCCATACATCATGTTTCAGAAGTTATTGTAAAATATCTACTCCTCATATAACTATAATGATAACAAGGATAATTTTCTTCTTTTTCTGAAAATCTTCAGAAAGTTGTGGTTAAAAGAATATAGATAAGTTTTTTAAGATAATAAGGAGTCCCCTATTTTAGTACTGAATATTCCATGGCGCTCAAATACAAAAGTCCACTGAATTTTTGTAACAAAATATTGAAATTATGTGAATAAAACCCTTGCAATGTTGAAGTCGAAAAACATCAACTATCACTAACTATTCAAACACATTTTCCTTTAGCTTAGTGTTTTGTGAGGTATGTGCTCATATAAAAAAAAAGGGTTTAAACCTCCCCTCTCATTTTCTGCCCCTTTTGCTCCCTGTTGCTGCAGTATCTCTTATCTACAGGACACAAAGCTGTGAGATCTGCCAGCCTCTCCTCCTTCAAACTGGACGATGCCCTTGGCCTCATGTGGAAGGCACACACCTCCTCCATTGCTTATGCACTCCCCAAATTCCATGACAGGTAAGGGGAATAGAGCAGTGTCCATGGAGCATCTTTCCACCTCCAGGCCTTTTTGGAAAGTTGGCGTCCTAATAAAGTCTGCATGAGCCCTTGTACTGTCACTGTCATATTTTCTGAAAAATCCCTTTGCCAGGCTTTCTTCTCCTGGGAAGCTGAGAAACCTCAGAGAAAAATGAAAACTACAATTATCTGATTCACTTCTCCTGCAATTTGCTGCTTTGGAATGTGTTTGGAGATTGTTTATCAACTGGTCATTGTTTGATTGGTTTCATGTGAATTGTTTTGACTTAATGACCAATCAAGGTCCAGCTGTGTCAGGACTCTGGAAGGGTCACAAATTTTTCATTCTCTTTTAGCCTTCTGTCTGTATCCTTTCTCTATTCTTTAGTATAGTTTAGTATAGCATATGATATAATATAATATAATATAATATAATATAATATAATATAATATAATATAATATAATATAATATAATATAATATAATATAATATAATATAATATAATATAATATAATATAATATAATATAATATAATATAATATAATATAGCCTTCTAAGAACATGGGGTCAGATTCATCTTTCCTCCCCATGATGGGGACCCTAAAAATACCACACTCATACCTTAGGCATCTACTCTTTAGGCTCTTCTCTTCCTTCCTCTCTCTCAGAGTGGGGGATGACCAGTGAGAGATGGCTGCCATGACCAGTCTGGCTCCGGGCTTAAAATGAGATGCTGGTTGCCCTCTGGGAGCCAGGGCCTGATTCAGGAGCTGTGTTCAATTTGGGAAGAGGCAGGGTTGCCAGGAGAAATTGGGTATAAAGTACATAAGGAAGCTTCAAGTCACTGTGGCACTGAGGCCACTCGGGATTTTATACTGAACAAAAACCTTTGGGATAAATGATCAACTAGTGTGTTCTACAGGAGAGTTCAGTTATCTGCTGCATTTTTTATTTTCTTCTCTTTCAGGTTAAAATATGTCTCTGATCCAGAAGCAAATTTTGGTGAAGACTGGGCTAATGCTGTAGATTTCATTGCTGCCACACACTTCAGTACAGACTTGCTGACCACAAACAACTTCCAGGCTTTCCTGCCCCAGAGGATGCTTGTTGAAGGGGATGTTCTCCCATCCATAAGTGGCTTCAGTCCAGAGCAAAATAAGGTTCTGGTGTCACTGAGAGCTCTTCACAAAGTAAATAAAATAACAGGTATGAGCCTGACCTACAGATGTCTGTTGTCCATGGACATGAATATCTTGTTCTCTCTACATACCTTTCTCCATTTGAATACAGTGAATGTTTGATATAAAGTAGTATAAATCTTAGAGACTAAGTAGTAATTGTTTTACTGTTAGTCTCTATAAGATGTGTACTACTTTATAGTAGTATACATCTTAGAGACTAACAGTAAATCAATTAAAATACAACCATAAGAAAACAACACACCAGCAAATGCTGGTGGGAAAACACTGACAATATGAGGGATTTCAGTGAGAAAAAAAAACCCAAAACATTACGGGAGCAGGTGATCTTACTTTTTCTTTTCCCAGTTTTTACAGGAACTTTAAAAACAGAGAGGTTTTTTTTTTGTGTTTCACCAGCTGAATCTGAAACCATTATAACTGTAAATGAAATTATTATACCAGTTCAACAAGAAAAACAAACAAACAAAAAGTAAATTATCATAAGCAACAGTTTTTGTGTCCAAAAGTGTTCTGGTTTCAGTTTTTGGTTTTCCCTCCGTCTTTGATTTAACTGAGATCTGTCCCAATAAAACTGTCCTTAGTCAATGCTGACTTCATGGTATTCACCAAAATAAGTCGTACATCACCATCCAGTGGTGCAACACAGAATTACACTCTCTTGAGGATTCAGTTCTTTCATAGATACTTCTGGGCTGGCTGTTTTTGTTTGATCTTTATGAAGCAAAGTTATTTTGAATCTTTAAATTAACACAGAATGTAAAAATACACTGAAAAATTGGCATACCTAGATATAGCACTTATGATCCTCTTCTATCAGTACATTTCACGGAAAATTCTCTCACCAGTTGGATTTAAAGCTAAAAAAGATGTGAAATAAAGCTATTCAGTGCTACGAAAGAGCATCTTCCCATCACAGCATGCTTCCCTCACATTTTTCACCCAGCATTATTTTTTGGAATCTGAATAAGAGTCTGAACAGATCTATTGCTTGCTTGGAAGCCTATGACACAGTTCAGGGTTTCTTGACATACCTCCAGGAAGGGAGAGGAGCACAGCAAGGGATAGCATGACCAGAAGGACAGGAAGGAAGGACAAGAGCACCAGGTAGCACATCAGGTGAGGACAGCACTGCAGGGAGAGAGGGAAGGATGTATGGATGTTGAACATCATAAATGGAAGGAGAGAGGAAGATAAGTGTCATGCAGGTTCAGCCATAATGAATCCCATAGCTGAAATCCCTTGCTTTGCAGGGGAGAGATTTCCTGCTTTGCTCTAAGGGATGAGCTTTGAATTCATCTGAGAATTAAATGCCACCTAATTCAGCCTGGTAACTGATTTGCAGATCAGAAAAAGGAGCTTTAAAATAAATTTGACTGCATCTAAATCCACAGCCTCAGCAGGGACCTGAAAGACCCTACCTTAGTGCTACAAAACACAGGTGACAAAATATACTGGTTTTGTGGATGCTTTTAAATACATCCTGTGAGAGACAGGTACCATACTGGTACTGCAAACTTCAACAGCAGATAGAGGGTCTTACTACCTCCTAGGACGGGACCCTGTCCAACCCAGAGTGAGACTGGATTTCTTGATTCAGAGTTTGATTACTCTTTATTTTCGTTCAGTTACCCCTGCTAGTCCAGCAGGAACTGTAATGAGAGTCTTGTGCTGCTTCTAAAGCTTTTCTACTCATGGACTGTCAGATCAATTTTTACCCAAAGGCAGAACAGGAGGAGAATAAATTCTTTTACACTAGACATTTTTACCCTCAAATTTCCCCTCTATCCACTCCAAAGTTGAGCACTGACTGGGGTGAGGAGTAGGCAGTGACTATCCTGCAAACTGGTGCTGATGCTAGGCTGGGTTGGCCAAGCCACACGCCCTAGAGAGCCACTGCTTATCACCTGGACAAAAGTATTTGTATCTTTTGCTTCTTTAGCCTGAGGTCTTAGCTGGCAGAAAGTGAACACTCTTTGTTTTAGCGTGAAAACAAACACAGGCCTGACTACAACTTCCAGGCTACTGCTCCATAAACCACGGAGCTACGTGCCAGAGCAGACAAAGACCTTCCCATAAGTCTTCAATCATTTCTACCTTCAGCACTGGTGACATGAGAGCAAGCCCCGTTGTCTGTCAATACAAAGGATCCTGAACTGAATGAATGCTCTGCGTCTCCCTGCACATTTGTAAGCAATTATCACCCCCTCGGCAAACTCCAGCTTTGTCTACATTTCTCTATCCCCAGGAGAGTGTGGGGAGTGTAGAGTGCTTGTTGCCAGACGCTCACTTGGTCCCTGGTACGCAGCGAGCTGCATGCGCTCCATGCTAATTTGCCAATGTCATGTTGTCTTTCTTCCCAAGGAGGATTGCTGCTGAAGATCTGGCAAAAGGCTATGTCCACTGAAGCAGGAAGAAAAATGGGCCGAAAGCTGATTGAAAGCTTGCCTTCGAGCCAGAAACTCGAACTACTTGACCTAATAGGAATTTAGAATTATTGGTAAGAAGATGATTTGAAAGTTCCCAGTTCCTCGAGAAAGAGCGCTTCCAAGGTGGATTGATTTAATCTTTTAGCAGACATGTGTCTGGTAGTCTGGCCTTGGTAATTTCTTACAACAGGATTTCCTGAGTAGCCATGCGTGTCTCTCTCTCATATGGAATCGATATTTTTAACCTTAATTTTCCCATCTCATTTGTTTAACTCAATTCCTTATAAATAAAAAAATCTCACAGAAAAATCTTACTTTACTACTTTTTGTGGCTTTATAAATAATGTGTCATATTTGGAGACAAAATTAAAAGCAAGCAAAATATATCTTGTTTCAAACTGGTTTTTTTCCTGTAGGCAGGGATTCCACTAGATATGTAATTACTTGATGGTCTAACAGATGATCAAGAGAAACTTTTTTTTGAAGTTCTGGTCTAAAAGCAATGCCTTGACTGTTTCCCACCAAAGCTGTTATTTTGCAGAGCAGCTGCAATCAAACTGGAAGCTTTCAGGCTTTTCAGATTAGGTACTTGAGTACAGATAGATTTCCTTGTTATGCTGTTTTGCAACAAGTACATGCCTCATGTGGTAGAGCAGAGCCAGTCCCGAGCAGTCCTGAAGCAAATTAATTTATTCCGTACCAGCTTTTACATGACAACAAAGATTTCTTGTACTTGATTCATTTCACTTTCTTCAAGAAAACTTTGATCTATATCTGAATTTATGTGATTGTGTGCCATGTAAAACCATAGGTTGCTTTTCCTTTCCCCCACCTCTAATCCACTTGTTGCAGTGTGTCATATGTTGGATTTGGTTACTGAGGAAAAGCTGTATTTGCAATGTTTGCACTCCCAATGCCTGGAACACTCAGACCCAAGAGTTGATCCCAGTCTTCGGGGTGATAACACATATTTGGAATCGGTTATAACTTGAAAACAGAGGTTGTGGGGAGGTGAGTCAGGGGTCCTGCATACAGACAGGGCTTGAAATTTCTTGGTAATGAAGGAAAGGAATGAAAGTAGTCTTTGCCCACAGCAGTTGGCTTGGAACTAGATGACCTTTCAGGTCCTTCCAATCCAAATCCTTCTGCAATTCTATGAAAGGAAGTAATTTCTTTCCATTCCATTTTCTCAGTTTGATTTGTCCTTTCTCCCCAAACTTGCATGATATTTGCACTGTAAATTAAGAAATAATTATCATCACATTGAGCAGCTAAACACCATTCTGTCCTTTAATGTCCCAGGACAAAGGTGTTAATTATTCATTGTCATGTAATGGAAAAACTCTTAATGTACCATCATTAGCTAACAATTTTCAAAGGAAATACATTAATGAGGTATAAGAAAATGTGGGAGTTTTTACCTTAATTACCTGGTTCATAGATCACAGTAATTAGATTCCAGCAGACTTTAGATATAATCCAAAAGTAATCACCACAGCTGCCAGCTGCTAAATATTAAGTTAGTTGTGCTCCAGAAAAGTTAGAAAAATTTTTTGACCTTTTCTGTAGTTAACTTAGATTGAACTTAAGGTACACTTTGAGAAAACAAAAAGAGCCATTAATACAAACTTTTCAACTGCACACTGCTGCTCTTGAGGGAGTATTTATAAAACACATTTTTAAAAAGCAATTTACTTCTTACCTGAATTTATGAAACATTAGGAAATAGTTCTGAATTTTGAAAAAGAGTCATTTTTCTTAATACAGCATCAAGCATTTATGTATTTCATACCCTTTGTCCTAATCCAACAAGATAACCAGTAAAGTAAAGACTTTTTAGAAATTGGCCAGTGATTGCTCTGTGGAAGCTGAGGAATGTATAAAAGTTTAGACAAAATATGAGATGGGGGATCCTTACAAGTAGAGTAAAGCCAGTTATCTTGAAATAGAATAGCTGCATACTCGCAGAAAAACTTCTTTCAGAAACTAAACAGAGAGAAAAGCATCAAGAGAAAGCTGTAGAGGTGTGGTAGGATGGCTTTGGAGAGGAATGGGAGAGCAGTGAAGGAGCCTGCTTGCTGATAAGAGCCAGCAAAAGCTGACGACTCCCTAAGCAGGGGTTTGGCCAGTCAGAAGGGCTCGGAAAGCACAAAGGTTTTTCCTGCTCAGCATTAGTCTGAGGTTTGCTGCTCTCTTCTCATGCCTTCTACACATTTGGTCTCTCTAATGAGGAATGGCTGACATTAAGTAGGGCTACTTCCTATTTGATAGAGGTGGTGTTTAAAATAAGCAAAGCCACAGCTGGCTTTGGAAAGACAGGGAGTTAAACTTCTGTACACACTTGCAAATAGCAAGCGTAGGGGGATTGGAACAAACAACATTTGGGCATGAAGAAGGGAAGTTTAGAAATTAAATACACTACATGATAAAGGAAGAGCTTGGGAAAATATAAACACACCAGAGAAGAGCCTGTCCATCCTCAAAACTTGGGCAATAGTGCTGAATGCTCTGCAGTCCCCTCTCCACAGCTCATATTAGTCAGGTCAGCTCCTTATTTCTGAGTGCCATGGAGTTTTCAGTGCCTTTGCTACAGCAGTGATCACATTTCTGAGGAATGATCAGAAGGGAGATTCTTGTCCTTGTCCATATATTTGCAACTGTGCATACAGCTGCTGTGCCTTACCAAATACTGTCCTAAACTTACATCACAGAAATACATGAGGGCTGACCTCTCCTCCTGCTCTTCCATAAGGGGAATGGCAACCTTGTCCTTCTCTGGGAAAGATACCTGTGTCTTTGCAGAATGGCAGACAGGTGTCAGCAGGCACTTCAACTTTCTTAGGCATCAAGACTTGGAGCTTACAGGGCAAACACCCAAGCTAGTCATTAGCAAAGATGCCAAAAATCTCTTTTCTTTCAAGTAGGAATTGGATTTCTAGGTTTTCCCTTCCCTATGATCCTAATCTGTGGAGAATGGGGCGTTCCTTTCCAGCCTACGCTCTCTAATGAATAATAAAGTGCTTTTTTTTCTGGTGGGAAAAATCACACCTGGCAAGCGTGGAGGGAAGAGCATTCTTGCCCAAGGCAGCCTCTAATGTGACAGATAGGAGGTTTTGCAGGGAAGCAAAAGATGTAGATTTGGACTCTGACGGATAGAAACAAAACTAACCTAATGTAAGTATTCTAACTGTTGTGCACAGCATTAAAAACCCTCTGCATTTCTCAAACCCAAATTGTTCACTTTCTTTCTCTGACCAACGCATTTTATCTGCCCCTCTCAGCAGGGTGTTGGAGACTGTGGACCTTCAGTTCCTGCCACTAAAGGCAATGAGATTCAAGATGATGGAGACCTGTATTAACATTTCCATCACCTTTACCTCAGTGACCTCAGGAGGAGAGCATTTCCTCTCTGGGTTTGATATAATTTAAAAATATGAATATGCTTGTAGATCTGAGTCTAAGCTTATTAGAGATTTAATTCTCTTTTTTTACAATGAGACACAAGGGCCATGAGGTGGTTTGAGAACAATGTGCATGGCACAAACTGCTGCAGGCAGGGGCTGTCAAGGATCCCTAGGAGGGTGTTGGGGAGCCTGGGGCTGCAGACCTGCCTAACTGCACCAACTGGAAAGGGCTGCTTGGTTGGGAAGCATTGACAGTGGCTCAAAATGAGGTTCAGAGGATGAGGAATGGAGGCAGAATCATGTAATGATTTGTTGGAAGATATTTATACCTACTTAAAACATGGGTAGAAAAAACGTGATAAAGTAAAAATGGTTTTTAACTGATTAATGCCTAATCAAACTCTCCAGGACAGAAAGAGCAATAAAATAAAATCCTTAATGTCTCTCACTTAGTTCTGCAAACTGTTAGTAGCTGTGGGAAAATTTGCATGAACTGTTTGTGTGTGTGTTTGCAGGAAAGCTGCAGCAGGTATGGTGAACAGATAGTGGCAGTATAAACCAGGCTTCTGGACTAGTAAAGTAATTTCAGAATGAAAGGCTCTTTCTACCTCTCCTTTTGTGTGTCATTAGGTCCCAAAATACTAACAGATGTGATCACTGAACCTAAGAGAGCAGGCAGCTGAAATAAGAGGAAAAAAGAAAAGAGTTGTTTGCTGACAAAGCAGCTGCAGTGCCCCATGTGGGGCAATCCTGAGCCCCACTCAGAATCCTTCCTCCCTACTATGAGAACCAGAGGAATTACAGAAGGGTGATGTATTTGCAATAAAGGAAGATCATAACATCTGAGGCTGCCCTGGGATGAGGTATTTCATTTTGAGGCTGGCCTGAGCCTCTGGTTGCCAGCACTGCTGCCTCTAGAGCCTCAGGGACAGTGTCACAGAGGACATGGGGATAAGGCACACGGATGTATAGGCATTTCTTAGATCTGGGTGGAATCAGCCCCTTGACACCCCATGCAAATGTTCCCACATATGCCCAAGTGTTAACAAATATGAGGTATTTAAAGTTACATGAGATAATTAAAAGGGTCCAACTGAGCTATCCATCCTGGTACTCCCACTCTGGACAGAGCTGGCAGCAGTGGACTGGGGCAAGAGCAGCAAAGGCAAGGCAAAGGCAGGGTAATCTCTCCTTCTACTCAGCCTGCCAGCAGCTGGCAGTCTGCACTTGCATCAGGCCCACATGGTTTATCAGTTCCAGAGAAAAAGAGCTGTGAAAGGTTATCTTAGAAAATACAAAAACCCAAGAAAAGATACAGAGTAAGTTTATCAAAGAGATTTGTTATTGCAAAGCACAAGAACACTCCCAGCACACAGATACATTAAGAAAACAAAGAAGGAAAACAAAAACAAAAACCCAAACAAACAGCAAAACCTGCCACTAATACATGAAGTAGAAGAAAGAGAACATTCTCTTCAGAGAAAACATATCAGTTTTAACATGGTGTCAGGAAGTTGAAAATTTACATTGGTAAAGGTGCATCAAAGTCTAAAAATGTAAGGAAAACACCTGGACAGTCTTAGTAGGGGGAGGAAAGATATCATATGTGTGAAGTGAAGAAACAGTGGCTTCTTATTGGGAGCATTGTGGTAGATAAGTGTTCCTGTGACATGTGTCATTTAAACAAAAGAGTTTTGGAGTTTAAAGAAGAATACAGGGAGAAGATTCTTCTTATCTTCCCAGACACAAAGGCTGGATATATTAAAAAAAAATGTGCATGTTGATCATCCAAACAGAAAATTCTGTCTCACTAAGGGCTTATGCACACATGGAGTGCTGTGGAAACAGCTGCTTCTGATCAGGTCCTCAGTGAGAACTCACTGGAAATACTTCTTAGCATTAAAAGAGATAAGCCTTTAAGCTAACAAGTCTGTGCAAAAGCTTGTGCCAATCTTTTGCAAAGCAAATATCTTATTATTTAAATACACTTGTATTCTCTTCAGGCATAGCAATTGTGGTCTGTGTTCAGCTAAAAAAGGCTTTCCCCTCCTGAATGCAGTCTTCTTGAGCATTAATGTCTGGGAGTGATAACCATGTCCCTCAAGGATTGCCATGACATTATAGCTTTGTCAAACAAGTATTAGCAAACAGTATGAAATCACTGTGGTCATCTGTATGCCATAAGGGAACCACAATACTTATTAAGTCTTTAATATTGAACACAAACCTTTTATAAGGATCTTTCTCCATGTCTCCTTCCTCCCCTCTGCTTTCCCCAGCAAGACTGGGTGCCCCTTCTTCATAGCACAATCCAGAACTGAATGCAAATGGCATTGTCCTGCTGTGTCATGTTCCCATTTCTGTCACAGGGCATGGTGTTGGCTCATGTGCCTGAGGAAAAGATATGGGAGACATCTCTGCTATTTATGTATTTAGAGAGTTCATTAAACGGCCACCTTTACTCAGAAGAATGAAACTCATTCAACTCTGTGAGGCTGAATATACAAGACAGAATTGCATCCCATGACAAGGGTGACAGAACCAGGCTCCTTATGTGAAAGGATCTATGCAAATAAGAGAAATTGCTTCTTTGGAAGTATTTTGAAGGGAAAAATTTCCAGAAATGGTTGATAAGTGTCATGATCCGTCCTTACGAACGGGTTTCGTGGTGATTTGTAGGGGTGATCTCAGGGTGCAAAAGAACCGACACGGTACAAGGGGGTTTGCAGTAATAATCAAAACAAATGCACCTTTATTGAATGACCACAGCAAAATGCAATAGAAGGATTAAGGGAGAGAAAAAAATAAAGAGAGAGAAGAGAGAGAGAGAGGGATACAGCTACCAATGTAGAGATGAAGTCCTTTGGTCCAGTCCAGTCGAGGATCTGCCTGTTACGCTGGGGAGATCTCAAAATCTCTAGCTAACTCAGAGGTTTTTATTATTGAAAATTGTGAGGCAGAGGGGGGAAACAGATACAATAGGGAATAGATGCAACAGGTAGTCTATGTTCTCAGCAGTAAATGAGAGCCATTGTTTTCTTGGTCCAGTGGTCACAACCTGCAGGCAAACATCTCCCTTTGATCAGCTTGCCTCCCCCACACACCCTCCCCTGGCTTGGGGGTTTCAGTCCCAGTCCCTTGTAAGGAACAGAGGGGCCTTTTCACATGGGGTTTTCATGTCCCAGTCCTTGATGGAGAGGCTTCTTACATCTCAGTCTGTCTGTCACAGTGGTTGTAAAACAGGTGAGGGTCTTCTGTGGGAGACCACCCGAAACTCAGGAGAAGTCCAGCCAGGCCGAGAGGTAGGCTATTGTTGCAAAAAGAGGGCACGGTGCCCCCCTCTTAGCATACAGCAAACAACACCTGTGAAAACAAAAACACTGTGCTTTCAGGTCTCAGGGCCTTTGGCGTGTGAGTTTCTCCTTCAGAGCCAGAGATTCCAGACAAGGGGGGGGGGGTCTTCTCTTCAGTGGTCCCCCAATGACAATCGTGAGGCAGATGAGGGAAAATTCAGACAGACTCTCACAATAAGCCTTTGGTTTTTTTCACTAGATCCCAAATGCCAGTGTGGAATATCCAAAAGAATTTTAGAATTGTTGGGAAAGTTACTGCCATCCCACTTTGTTCACATCCATCCTAACACATAGCAGCTAGAGGACACCTTTTTTCTAGGCTATCTCAGCCTCTCCTTGTCAGACTCTCAGACTCTCCATGTCAGACTCTCCCTGTGCTCAACCATCCTCATGGGCCTTTGTAGGACTCACTGCAGTATGTCAGCATCTTTCTTCACCAGGCAGCCCAGAACTGACACAGTAATCCAGATGTGGCCTCACCAGTGCTGAGCAGAGAGAAGAGTTGCAAGTCCTTCTATCTGCTGGCACATCTTGCCACTGCAGACCAGAAGGCTGTTGACTTTCCTCTCCTCCTTTCTTGTATAGAAACCTGGTACTTTACTGAAGGAAATCATGGTAGTAACATATCATACCTTTCAGAAATACAGCAGATGACAGCATCACATTCAGTAGTAAAGTAAAAAAAAAAAAAAAAATCAGTAGAATACAAAAAAATTTCTTTTATTCAAATACCAGGCTGCTGAAACAAATGGGACTGTTTTGAGCTGCCAAAAGAGACATTCAGATTTTTAAAAAATGCTTAATATGTAGTTAAAATACCCACAAGTGATGTGACAGCCACTTTGGTACACACCTGCAAGCCTTATTAACTAGTGATATTCAAAACATTGTATGCTACATATGCATGGAATCAAGTTACTCTAAGTGATATTCTTAATACTTAAATTGTAACTGATTTTAACAAGGATGAACATTTATATTGAATAAATTAATGTGAGACAATATTAAGAAATCCTAAATTAATTTGCATTAGTGAAAATTAACTATTCAGTAGAATTTTAATAGACAAGTCTGAAGACACTTTACTGTCTGCTTGAAAAGACTTTGGCTTTAAAGAATACTAAGGCATTTTTTGAGTTTTTGCTTTTTAACTCCTCAATAGAACTAGAAATAGGGCATGTCTAGGCTTTCTAAACATATTCCCTTTCTCCACCCTGCTGATTTCTCCACCCTGCTGATTTCTGGATATGCCACTCTGATCAAGCTGCTGTTGGCTCTGGAAACCCCTGGCACATCAACTGTGTGTTTACATATTCTTGATCATTTTCCCTGGAAGTCAAATCCCTGACAGAGGGTTATGGACCTATCCTAGGTAGATAGGGATGGCATGGACACTGATTCTTCAGATCCAGCTTCTGTCCACCATTCATGGCTGCATTTTCAGCAAATTGCTGAATATAATGGCTTTAGTGTGATTCTGGATATTAGCGGTACAAGGGGTTATGGAGATGGCAATGCTACATAATTTAGGCACTCCCAGACCTTGTCAGAGGAGTGGCTTTGCTTTCCAGGGCAGATTACATATTGTGCAATGGTACAAACTGTGTTTTGTTCATCATGTGAAAAAGTGGCAAAATCTGGTCATTTCCAGTTTTGAGCCTTAACCTGAAGCACGTAAGACTGGCTAAAGAAATGAATGTCCATCTTAGATGATACTTTATTACCGTTTTCTTCTCAAAAAAAAAAAAAAAAAAAAAACCAAAACCAACAAAACCAAAACCCAAAGGAAGCAACCATGCAGTTGTTTCAGTAAGGGATGTTCCTTTTGCATATGCCCTACAGAGGTTCAGGAAATAACCGGAATTTCAGGCGCAATAAGAATGAAGGATTGGACTTGGCATCGTTCTCTGAATTCACTAATAAATATGTACAAAAGAGCTTTGTCCCTTCAAAGGGTCATGAGACATTAGCTGGTTTGACTTCTTATTTAGGACAAGTAAGCAGTTTCATTTTGCAGGG
Organism: Emberiza elegans; assembly: GCA_024865655.1. Lineage (NCBI taxonomy): Eukaryota > Metazoa > Chordata > Aves > Passeriformes > Fringillidae > Emberiza > Emberiza elegans. The sequence goes on along the minus strand of JALJVW010000175.1, from coordinate 10,914,662 downwards.
GATTAATTTTGCTAAATTACAGCCTTGTATGCTCTCCATGAGTCAAGAAGGACACTTTCATGAGCAGCTTTTTCTTACAGTTGTGGTCAATCTTGATGTGCCAAGGACACAGCTTCCTACTTGTTTCCAGTTAATTTCAGAATTATTTTCCTTTAGATGTCTCTGAAAACAAACAAAACATAATGACAGGGTGAAACAGGAAATTTTATATTTGGATTTAAAAATTGCACAGGGAGTACAGGTGAATGAGCTCTTGAGATAAATTAATGGCTGCGAGTTAGGGCTTGTCTGTACCATGAAATGGTTTGTCAGTACAATTACACAGCAATCCGAAGACTACAACAAAAATAAAGCTAATATATGACTCCAACACAGCAATGCCAGCAACTTTGCTTAAGTATGTGAAACTCTTACCAGTAAATTTTTATTTTACTGATATAGTTTGTGCAGTTTAGGGAAATATTTAACCTCCACCGGGCAAAAGAGTTCATTTAGTCAGTATAAACTGTGACTCCATCAAAAAGTTTTCCTAGTGTATCTCCATTGTGATTACAACCATGGTGTCCCCTGTGTCATATTCTGGTCTGACAGACATAGTAGAAGAGATACCTTCCTATTGAGGAGAGGCTTTCCAAAGGATGTACCCTGTGACTGATGCAACAGAGCTGCAGCCCTGGAGGGAAGTTAATTAATAATTTAATTAATATTTAATGGCAATATGCCAGAGTGCCAGATTTCACCAGTGGGCTGTGTTCCCAGCTCTGCCAACTATAAAAACATGTTTGAATATGCCCCGTGGGGGAATGGTAGGGCTTGTTCGAGAAGGAAGAACTTCTAGAACATCTAGATAATCATAGTAGTCTTCCCTGCCCTAAGGGTCTCTGAACCTCCAGCTGCTTTGAGACAGGTCCTTTGAAGTCCTGCCTGAGTCAAAGCTAAGATTTGCAGCTCTTAGAGCAACACACTGTTTATTTGCCCCCTCTTGATTCTTCCTTCTCTCTGTAGTCACCGTTGATTGTAACCTGGAAAAAAGCTTCACTTCTCATGTTAGAAGAAAAGTGAAAACAGCAAGGCAGCTGAAAAATTATCTAGCCATGAAAATTAGCAAGGTAGATGATGCCCACAAATCTCCATTGGAAGTTACTTAGGAAGGAGACTTTCAAAACTGCTGGGAACACACAACTACAGTCATGGATTTGGGTTCCTCACTCCAGTATAGCCAAGGCTACAAAACCTGCAAAATCTGCCTCAACCATAGAAAAGCCCAGAGGCTTTTCTGTGAAAGAAACAGCTCGCTCAGAGGGTCAGTGGCATAACAGCATGACAGCTCCAAAGAAATGTCCTAGTAAAACAGTAAAAAAGGATTAATCAACATGCACTGGGGTCAGAAAGGGTGATTTTCATTTGTAGCACTGTCTTTAGATTTCAAATATAAGGTAACCTACATCTCAGCACAACCAAGGTAAAAAATAAAGAAAAAAATTGCACCTTGATCTCTTTCATACAATTAGTTTCAAAAAATTGGTACAATTGAAAATAAAAAAAACTACTTTTCCAAACAAAACCACCTCAGCTGTTCAGTTCACGAGAACAGGAAAACACAGCTGTGTAGCTTTTTCATTCCTTACTGCATTTCCCTCTCTTTTCTACTTTTCCTTTTTTTTTGTCCTATTTAATAAGCACAGAAGCTTAGTTAGCTGAGACCATTCCTTTTCTGGCACTTGTGTGCAGTTCAAGTCCAGAAAGCAACCTCCTGAAACAACCTGACAGTAGTACTTATTTTCAGCTCTCCAGGTGTTTGGACCACATTGTTTCTGTCCTTTTCCAGCCATGTGGCTATCAGCACTCTGCCTTTTACTGGTTTTGCTGCTGAATTTTTTGTGGTTGTTGCTGTTCCTGTTCCTGCATGCCTCCATCTCATTTTTGGTGTCAGGGACATAGGAGGAGACATTACAGCAGCACCAGAGTTATTCCAATTCAATGGTTGCAATGGACCTTCTATCTTCCCATTCTCTCACACTAGAAAAGCCACTGTTGATATTTGCAATACTGTCCAAAAGACTGTCAAGCTGGGGGCTTTCCTTAAAAAAAAGAAGAAACAACTCATGTCATTAAAGGAGAGAAACTTGTCATGCTGAAAAGAAAGCCACACATTTCAAATGCTTCAGGGTGGTGTGGGTTTTTTTTTTACTTTCTCTTGAATATTTAATGAAAGGTTAAAATATGTTAATGATGGTTGTTGCTATAGCAAGCTCAGGCATCTGTAGTGAAGTCTCTTGCTTAATTGTTTGTTGTTCTGGAGTGATGAGGTCATGTTAACATCATTGACCCTCTGGGCACATTTATTCTATCAAAATTAACATAGCAATGACCTGAGGAAACTCTCTGTTCTTTCTCCCTCCTGCTTAGGATGAGGACTAACATTTTACTAGTATCACCATGGCATGCTTCAGCCCTGATCATGGAAAGATTTCTAGAGGGACACTGGTGGAACATTGCAAATAATATATACTGATTTTTTAAATGTAGACTTAACTGTTGAGGCTTACTTCTGGATTTCATCAAAACTATTTTTCCTCCTAGCAATTCTATTTAAAAGTATTTTAGATCAATAGACTTAATTTTGATAAATCATATTTACAATTTGATAAATCATATATAGCAAATAATTAAAAGTAGATATTAAAAATGGCATAAATGTCCTAAGGAAAGGAGGCATCATAGGTGGGAAATGGTTAGCTGATGAATTCTTCAACAACTATCATGATCAGACATTAAGTATTGGACACGTTTAATAAAGAGAGACAACATATTTTTGTGCATTATTATCCTGTATATAAGCCTAAATCAACCAATTTGATTATTTTATCTGGCTACATATTTTTTAAGACTTTTGCCTGTATTAAAGATTAATTGCAAATGCCCACATCAAATCCTTATTTCCCAAAATGCTCACAAGTGCAAGTGTGTAATCTTGATAGAAACTGAATGTGCTAGAAAAAAGCCATAGCACAGATTTCTGATGGCTGGGGAACCAGCAGGCTGAAGGAGCCACACGCTCCTTGGCTACCTAATGATTTCAGAGAGTGAGTATATCTGTCAGCCATTAAGGACAAAAATTTTTGGGATTGCTTTATAAACCATAGATTATCAAAAGAGACTGATCTCCCTCAAGGCAGCAAAGGTCCTTTTCTTTCATGTTTTGCTAGTAACCTCAAAGAGGACAACTAATAAAATGAAACCTTGCTTCCATTAACAGGGAATTTAAAGACCAGGTGGATAAAGACTTCAAAGAGCTGATGCCACAACAGTTAAATGGTATAAACAGATGCTGATCCTCTAGGCTGGCACTGCTTCTTGAAAGTATGCTTTCTCCTTAATGCCTATGGTCAGAAGGGATATTTTAGTCAGAAGAGAGCTTAATTGTCTATTTCTCGATTTCTTTTTTCATGGTAGAACCTCAATAGAACATGGACTGAGGAAGAAATGTGTTATGTGGAGCGTCCTACTTAGTTCCATTTCTAGTCTTTTCTGTAACTGGAGTCTCTGTGTCTGTGAGCAGGGGGAGACATGGCCACACACTGCCCTGGATGTCATGTTTCTGAGGGTTTTGGGCGTTGCTGAAAAAAACCTGCCCCTACTTCATATTCACTATGCTGCTTAACTTAAACACAGTATGAATGTTGCACATGATTTAAAAATAAATATAAAGTATATTTTGAAATTAAATACTTCATGTTAAATTTCTGAAATACAATATTTCAAGTTTTTCCTGAGTTTTCAAGTGTTTCTCCTCACAAAAGAAGCAATTCAGCCAAACCAAGTGAAATTCATAGAAGGTTCAGCTATGAGTAAAAAGAACTGCAACCAGTTTCACTCATACCTAGAAAAATTCTTATCTGTGTTTAGCTGGAAATGACACCTAGAAATTTTTAGAAATAAAAGCCCTCTTCACTGGCACTTAAAGTCACTGCAAACTGTCAGAGCAGAACCTTGCAGATTTAATGAAAGCACTGATAATGCCAGAAAGCTATTAAAGCATAAAAATGCACAACAAGGCATCCACGTCCAGAAAGAGGAAAAGGGCTGCATTCAGAGCACTATAATTTCAGAGCAAATTGGCACAAATCAGAAAAAGGGCCTTCTATCCCCAGAACAATGATAGGTTCTCCTTTAACAAAGGCGGCATGGCTAAGTGGTCACAGGTGGCAGCTCAGAGGAGCCTTTTCTGCCTTACTCACAGGACATTTGCAGCAACAGTGGAAGTTCCCAGGGGAAAACCTCTCTTGTTTTGGGAAGTGCAGGTTACCAGTCAGTCTGAAAAATCACTCTGCCTGCACTTGTTTGCATCCACAAGTGATCCCAACTTACACTCACCTTCTTCCTTTGGAGACTGTATGCTCATTTCTAATGCTGCTGCCATGAAATACTTCTCTTATACTTTCAATTATGTTTTCATCAATATAGCTGTAGTCATGCTCTTCTTCCTCGTCCTCTTCTGCCTCATAGTTTCTTGCTAGACCTGAAAAAGCAGCCAAAAAAAAAAAAAAAAATGGAAGACTCTGACCTTGGCCTGGAGAAGAAAAAATGTACAATTCAAAAAGACAACCATAAAAGCAAAGAAAACAGTGTTCTCTTCACTTTCATATTTTTCAGAGATCCTAAATGACTTGCTCAATTTCCTAAACAGTATCTGTGACTGAACAAGAATGAAAATGAGCTGAGCAGTTTACAAGAGTGTCTTCACTCAAGAATTTTTATTTCAGTTTTTGCATAGGCTTGTACCTCTGACCACTCCCTGCTATCTATGCATGAAAAACTTAGAAGTTTATTGAGAAGTTTGGCTGCGGTAATCACTTACAGCATAAAAGCAGGCAGATAAAATTATCTGACCACGTCAAGAGAAGAGCAGTCCCCCTGCCATGAGTTGCATGTACCGTCTTTACCACAGATGTGCTCCCATGTCACCATCATATTTTCTCAAAAATCTCTTTTTTTTCTCAGCTGCCCAGGATTCTTCTCCTGGGCAGCTGAGAAGCCTCAGAGAAAAATGAAAACAATCATTATCTGATTCGCTTTTCCTGTGTTTTGCTGCTTTGGAACGTGGTTGGAGATTGTTTATCCAACATGTGAATTGTTTTGACTTAATGACCAATCACAGTCAGGCTGCGTTTGGACTCTGGAAGGAGTCACAAGTTTTCGTAATTCTTTGTAGCCTTCTGTTTGTATCCTTTCTCTATTCTTTAGTATAGTTTAGTATAGCATAATGGAATGGAATGGAATGGAATGGAATGGAATGGAATAGAATAGAATAGAATAGAATAGAATAGAATAGAATAGAATAGAATAGAATAGAATAGAATAGAATAGAATAGAATAGAATAACAAATCAGCCTTCTAAGAACATGGAGTCAGATTCATAATTTCCTCCCTTTTACAGGGGACCCCGAAAATACCACACTCCCATGCTTTTGTGTTTCATTGCCTGACAAGAGGAGCCCTGCAGCTAGGGAGCTACAGTGTTGCCTTGGGATTTCCTGGAGCTAGAACCCCGCAGTTGCTTCTTATTTCAAAGGTGATATAGCAGAGACACGGAGTTGAGAATGGCATGAGGTTAAAATGAAAGGTTTTGAAGTGCATTTCTTTACATCCACCTAGACTGGCCTGAAGCATCACGGAGGACAAACCTTTCAGAAAACAGCAATGTTTTCCCACAAGGGCAGAGATCCTCACTGGAGGCCTCTTAGCGGCTCCAGCGTTGTGGTGGGCTTTACTCTGCGTCTGGGAACTGTAACAACTTCACTTTGCAGGTCACAGTGGCTCTGGCTGCTGGCAGGAGGCCCCAGGGCCTCATCCCCTGCTTGGGGGGTCCACCACTTCCCTGAGGCTAGAGGAAGCTCTGCAAGACATGTGGGACCACTGAACTCATGGAACTAAACTCCGTAAGAATCGGTCCCTGAATGCCCCATTTCACCCTCAGAGCCACCCCATCCCTTAGCCCAGCCTGTGGTGGCAATAGGACCAACTAGAGCTGAGATGATGGTGGTGATATCATCACAGATGCCCTGCCAAGGCAAATCATCCTTAGAGTTTATCAGGAAGTCTCGTAGATCATGGAGCTGAGAGGATAATGTGTTTTTAAAGCCAAAACTTCCACTTGAAATTGCAAACCAGTGTGCAACACTGATGTGGGTACAGCTGTTCCTGGTTGATTAATTTTCTAGGTCACAACCTGAAACAACTTACCATGGTGTACTACCTGATCTTCCAGCAAGCCATGTTTGTCAAACAGGTTCTTCTTTATGAAACCAAACTTCTCAAATAAGAACTCTCCCAGTCTTACATTTTCAACCACTGTGTGCCCCTTCAACAAGAGAATAACTCTATAATTTCCCAGCAGTCTCCAAATCCCACTTGTGTTCCTCCTGACACTCCATGACTGAGAGAGTCAGTCAGTCTGACTGAGCCTGAAAACTGGCTAATAGTAATTTCTTTCTGAAGGTGTGATGTTTCCTTTATAGGTTTTCTAAGGCTGGAAATAAATACAAGGTTAATCAAGTATCTGTCTGGCTATACCAGTGCAGAGCTTATCACAGACCTGTATTGCCACGAGTCTCCCACTGCTGAATTAGCAAAGTATTTCCAGATCTGGGTATCAAAAGGAAAAAGAATCCCAAAACAAAACCCCAAACATATGACTAGAAATGCATGAAATATCTCACATGTGGCCACTATCTTGTTAATAAACATTTCTGGGTTTGTAGTTCATTTGCAATTTGGCTGGGTTTGATATCAGTAAAAGCAAAGTAATGAATAAAACAGGCACTGAAAGAATCAGCTAATCCCTGTGATTCAGCAAGGGAAATATTGTTTGTGCACTTAGACTTGCTAATAGGGATAATATAAGGTACAGATTGCTCATGGATGGCATAGCCAGGCTTTCTTCTTTCCCAAACACATGTAAACAAATTGATACACTTCTAAGCAAGACAGCTCAAGGAGAAAGAATGTTGATGTCATCAGGCCAGACTAAATCACAGCCAGTCCCAAACCTGTTCAAAGTTCTTTTTGAAATAAATATATTTACACTTCAATAAAGCATTAAGCAATTAATGAGACAAGCTGAACTGTCCAAGGGGGATTCTGAACCCTGAAATCAATGCAATTTTCTTCTCTGTTTGAAAAAACAATCTATTAGCCTCAACACTGAATTACCAAATGAGATAGGCCATCTCAGTCTGCCAAGGAAACAAGGCTTATGTCATCGTGTTGTCCATCCATCCATCAATCTCCTCAGTACTTTTACAAGTTTATTTCTGCCAATTTCAGTCAGATTTGAAAAGGGGACAGAAGTCTCACAGTGGTTACTAAAGCTAGAGCTGAATTAGTTCCTCTATTGAAAGAGAAGCATGCAGAACACAGCTGTTATCCACTCCATTTGGCAGCAGACAGCAGGATAAATCAGTGTGTGCATATTGGTTGGCCACTCAACACACACATAGCTCCAGACCTGCTCTTTTTCTTTTGATAGGAGCACTGCAGAGTTTTGGTTATTATCAGGAAAGACAGAGAGGAGTAGGGGACAACAGTCCTGAATACTTATTAAATAAAATTTCATTAATTCTGCTCTTCCTGGAACAATTTGTGTAATTATATTTGCCTTTAGAGTGGAAGGCTGGTGCTCTGCAGACTAAAAATTTCCATTAATTTCACTTGTATCTTTGAGTGAGTAGGTTAAATTGGCTTTTTCTCGGAATATGCTTGCTGTTTTACACAAATTTCAAGGTCAGAAATGGCTGTCATAAGACTCCATTTTGCCCTTCTTCAAAAGGTAGGCAGCACAAATGATCCAACTCATCAAGACCCTTGCTTGAAAGAGACAAGAGCTAGAGGCCCCCAACTCATGTACAACTCTGCACACCTGAATGCCTCCAGCCATGTGACCGTAACATAGTTTTATAGCTATGGTAAATATTTCAGATCAGTGTTAACTCTGCATAAATTAACACTCAATCACACAGCATTTATTGTTTATTTGTGCCTAACTTGAAAAAAGTAGTTGTGAAACATTCTGCATAATAATGTTATGAACTCAACATGGTAGAACCACACCCTTATTTCTGCACATCACTTAAGTGAAAATGCAAAGAACCAAAGGTATATGCGTAAACCAAGCATTTTTATGAGCAGCAGAATTTTATTTGCTGTGAGTCTGGTTCTGATGCTCCTCAGTGCTAATGAGAACTAATTCCTCAGGGAGTGCTGCTGAAAGCTGAACAGTGTTAGAAGAATCAGAGCCCATAAAACTAATGGACTGTTCCTTGAGCTGATATCCATCAACCATTACTTCATGGGATGATGTAGCATATCTTTAAAAACTGTTATGTGCCACAATCAAAATATTTCACATAAACTGTAGGGTTGCATTTAATGTATGGGTAATATTTATCTTCCCCTGGAATCTCCTAAACTAATGTTTGGAAAAGATTAGTCTGAATTTCTTTAGAAGAATCTTAAATTTCCTGAAATAGACATCTGTTGACATTTTTCACTGTCCTTTTACTTTAAAATGTTTTTCTTTGTCAGTTTTTTTCCTGGTCTGTTTTGCTGGTTTTATTGAAGTTTTTGAGACCTAGTTTCCACCGTTTCACTACTGCCTCATATAAAATAAATCCCCAGTGCAACAACAGCTCTTGCAGATGAGAAATGGTTGCCACAAGTTTTAAACAGTCTAATATTTCTTGCCTCAAAATAAGTTCCTGCAAGAGGAGGCAGAGTGGGGCTCAGGGCACCATCAGTGACGTTCAAGTGCTGCTCTGCACAGGACTGGGGGAGCAGAGCCAGCAGCACTGCCAGAGAGTGGGAAAGGGCACTGACATGAATTAAACCTTTGGTTTAACTACATATTATGCTGTCATACCCCTTCCTTGCAACCACCTAAGCTCCTGCCTGAAATCCCTGAGTATTACTGCAATTAAAATAAGTCATATCTAATAAACCAGTGAAATCAGAGGGATTCAGAGCCTGTGCTTTCTTCTCCGTGCTGTAAAACATATTAGAGTTTGGTTGAGAGTAAAGCTGATTGAAAACATTTCAATATCATCTACTAAAGTGTACTCACATCCTATAAAATGGTATGATCTCCATATTTAAAGTAATTTTCTTGCCTTTTTTTAAACTTACCACAGAAGATGTGTCAGCAAAGGATAAATTCTGTGTTTACAGATGAAAACACAAAAAGGTTTTTGGTTTTTTTTAAAAGAAAATTATGAAACCATGGGAGCCAAAGAATCTAATATCATTATTTCCCTAAATAATGGTAATGGTAATATTTCCCTAAATAATCCCATCTCAAAGACCAAGCTGAGTGGGAAGATGGAGGGAGTTGTCACACACACATACAGAAAAGGATTTCTAATTCATATTGTTTATTCCCATGCACCTAGCTCAGAACACTACTGGAAAATCCCTATGATGTCATCAAAAGAAAAGCAGCTTTTACTTTTTAAAAATAATTCATAATTCTACATTTTGATTTAAATTTTTGGGGTTATTATGTTTAATTCATTTTAATATTTGTTTTAGAGCATAATGTCACAGTCAAAATATTGTCTTCATTAATGGGACAGCAAGCTACAGGGGCAGAAGTTTCCTAAACTATCTTTGAAAATTTAGTAGACATATGTGCATCCTAAAGCACAAATGGAAGGTCCAATCCTCTTTTCTTTTTCTCCAGCCCACCAGCTTCCTCAATCAAGTGCCTAAAGACAGAATATATAAATACCTTCTCTAAAATATCCTGACATGAATGAACAAAATCAGCATAAATACTGTTTTGTTGAAGTCTGTAACTATTCCCGAATCCTATGCCATGAACAAGATTATGTAATGTTCTAGAAACTCCACTTAGAATAAATTTCAAGGATAAAAAGAAACTGATACAGCAGATTTCTCATGAGAGTTATTATCCTGCAGATATTGCTACCATTTTTAATTAATTCAAACTTAGTCAAATATAAGAAAATAAGATAATATCTTCAGTGGTCTATTCAGGTTTAATTGCAACAGAAGAAGAAGGTTCCATTTCATAGAAACAAAGATAATAAATCCTATCTTTATTAACAGGAACTCTGTAAAGAAAGACAACAGAGGCTTTAAAATGGAGGAAAAAAACGTTGTTTTTCTTTTTGGAACTATCTGCCCTTTGGTAAGAAATAGAAATTGTTTCTGTAACTAGGGGGGTTTTTGAGAGTACAGATTCAACATCCTTATTAGGAATTTGAAACAGGTTGGTGCTTTGGAGGGTGGCTTAACATTCATCAGTAGAAGTTTAAAGATTAGTCAGTGAATGGTGCATTTCCTCCCACTCAAAACCTACAGGAGTGTGTCTGTGTTATTAGTCTTGACATATTTTCTAATCCATTATCTTTTGAATTAGCAGAGCAGAGTACACCCTCTGGAACAGGCTTGCTCCACGCAGCAGTGGACTCATGGGGATTCCTTGTCTGGTCAGAAAGAACTGTTCCATAATCTAATCCACTCTCCTGTATAATTCTGCAATTATCTTTTAATCAAGCCAAATAATTTTGGACTATACTAACATACAACTTTCAGGAAAAACTTTAGCTTTGATTTGTGTATGTCAGAGTACAATCCATCACTGTTCTTTGGACTGGGTCACATCTGCCTAGCTCAAACTCACACTATACTCCAATTTGGACAGAGTTTGTAAAGGGATATACTCCAAGGCAATTAAATGAGAAGGAATTTCCTAGTCTTGCAAAAGAAGTGTAATTATGATACTACTTCATGATTTTCAGTGTGCATACTAAGAGAGGTACTAGGAGTTTGTTTGGAATCCTCAGTAACAAAAGCTGTCCTGTATCTGGTGCTCCATGAATAGCCTAAGCCAAAAGAGTGAATAGGATGAACTTCAAATTAACTAATTGCAATTTTAATGAGAAATGAGCCAGGAGACCTGTGACTGATGGACTTTTGGATCAGATACATGGCTAAGAACTCAGATACATGGGAAGAGTTAGTGCTGTGAATGTTTGCGGTACCAGTCATGCAAGCCTTCAGCAGTCCTAACACCATTTGTTTTCTCTAATACTCTTGGTCATACACTCAAAGCTACCTGCAAAGCACAGGTCTCCAGCCATAAATTCATGGAATAACACAGGAAAAAAATTAACCTGACTGATAGCTAAAGTTTAAAAAAATATGTTTTCTAGAAACAGGAGGAGTTAAGTCATCAGTCTATCATGACTAATGATGGTCTCAACCAGAGGAAAAATAAACTCTGCTTTCTCTGAAGGGATGTCACAGCAAATATTAGGATCTTGATGCAATGAGTGCCAAATAACAAGAACAATAAAGAAAAGATATTTTCAAACCTGAAAAAAGCCTTAGAAAAAGCATTCTTCTCAATTAGATTGTTTCAGATTTAAGAGCAAGTGAAGAATTGGCTAAGAAAAACAGAATTGTGCTAGAAGCTGAAAAATCACAATAAAAATCAAGTGCTTTTGGAGATTATAAAAAAGGGTTATCAATGACATATAAATAAGGCTTAATGAGGTGGACAAAAGACTAATGCTATTATCTCTGGATGAATAGAGAGAGAAGGTGGACAGACTTCAAGCAGGGCAAATGGGACAGTCAGTGATATTTCATCATTTCACCATGGTGCTGAAACACCTTCAGCAGAAAGTCCAAACCTGGAACTGTTGCAAAAGTCCAAGTCTGTTTTCTGGTGTCCAGAACCACAAACTGCATGAGCCAACAAGCAGCATGAAGGAGAAGGAAGAAATCTTGCTGGTATCATGGGTAACAGAAGCAGCTTTCTTGCCTAGGGACCTGTGAAGAGCCCCCCTGACAGTTTCTGGGTCAGGTTCAAACTTAGTCAAATATAAGAAAATAAGATAATATCTTCAGTGGCCTATTCAGGTTTAATTGCAACAGAAGAAGAAGGTTCCATTTCGTACAAACAAAGATAATAAATCCTATCTTTATTAACATGAACTCTGTAAAGAAAGACAACAGAGGCTTTAAAATGGAGGAAAAAAACGTTTTTTTTCTTTTTGGAACTATCTGCCCTTTGGTAAGAAATAGAAATTGTTTCTGTAACTAGGGGGGTTTTTGAGAGTACAGATTCAACATCCTTATTAGGAATTTGAAACAGGTTGGTGCTTTGGAGGGTGGCTTAACATTCATCAGTAGAAGTTTAAAGATTAGTCAGTGAATGGTGCATTTCCTCCCACTCAAAACCTACAGGAGTGTGTCTGTGTTATTAGTCTTGACATATTTTCTAATCCATTATCTTTTGAATTGGCAGAGCAGAGTACACCCTCTGGAACAGGCTTGCTCCACGCAGCAGTGGACTCATGGGGATTCCTTGTCTGGTCAGAAAGAACTGTTCCATAATCTAATCCACTCTCCTGTATAATTCTGCAATTATCTTTTAATCAAGCCAAATAATTTTGGACTATACTAACATACAACTTTCAGGAAAAACTTTAGCTTTGATTTGTGTATGTCAGAGTACAATCCATCACTGTTCTTTGGACTGGGTCACATCTGCCTAGCTCAAACTCACACTATACTCCAATTTGGACAGAGTTTGTAAAGGGATATACTCCAAGGCAATTAAATGCGAAGGAATTTCCTAGTCTTGCAAAAGAAGTGTAATTATGATACTACTTCATGATTTTCAGTGTCCATACTAAGAGAGGTACTAGGAGTTTGTTTGGAATCCTCAGTAACAAAAGCTGTCCTGTATCTGGTGCTCCATGAATAGCCTAAGCCAAAAGAGTGAATAGGATGAACTTCAAATTAACTAATTGCAATTTTAATGAGAAATGAGCCAGGAGACCTGTGACTGATGGACTTTTGGATCAGATACATGGCTAAGAACTCAGATACATGGGAAGAGTTAGTGCTGTGAATGTTTGCGGTACCAGTCATGCAAGCCTTCAGCAGTCCTAACACCATTTGTTTTCTCTAATACTCTTGGTCATACCCAAAGAAAGCTACCTGCAAAGCACAGGTCTCCAGCCATAAATTCATGGAATAACACAGGAAAAAAATTAACCTGACTGATAGCTAAAGTTTAAAAAAATATGTTTTCTAGAAACAGGAGGAGTTAAGTCATCAGTCTATCATGACTAATGATGGTCTCAACCAGAGGAAAAATAAACTCTGCTTTCTCTGAAGGGATGTCACAGCAAATATTAGGATCTTGATGCAATGAGTGCCAAAGAACAAGAACAATAAAGAAAAGATATTTTCAAACCTGAAAAAAGCCTTAGAAAAAGCATTCTTCTCAATTAGATTGTTTCAGATTTAAGAGCAAGCGAAGAATTGGCTAAGAAAAACAGAATTGTGCTAGAAGCTGAAAAATCACAATAAAAATCAAGTGCTTTTGGAGATTATAAAAAAGGGTTATCAATGACATATAAATAAGGCTTAATGAGGTGGACAAAAGACTAATGCTATTATCTCTGGATGAATAGAGAGAGAAGGTGGACAGACTTCAAGCAGGGCAAATGGGACAGTCAGTGATATTTCATCATTTCACCATGGTGCTGAAACACCTTCAGCAGAAAGTCCAAACCTGGAACTGTTGCAAAAAGTCCAAGTCTGTTTTCTGGTGTCCAGAACCACAAACTGCATGAGCCAACAAGCAGCATGAAGGAGAAGGAAGAAATCTTGCTGGTATCATGGGTAACAGAAGCAGCTTTCTTGCCTAGGGACCTGTGAAGAGCCCCCTGACAGTTTCTGGGTCAGGATTTAATGGAGAGACCAATATGAGTGATGCTGTGGGTGCCTGTTATAGACACAGTGAGGCATTACTGGAGCAGTTGATGGGAACGAGCTTTCCTTAGTAAGTTTGCAATGGGAGGAGCAGCTGACATGGTTGAGCTGCCATCCAAAAGGACCTGAACAGGCTGGAGAACTGGGCAGAGAGGATTTCCATGAAGTTCAGTGAAAGAAAGTGCAAAGCCTGGGAAGGAATGACTGGATAGCAACTTTGCCAAAGAAAATATTGGGGTGCTGGAAAGACAAGCTGACCATGCTCCAGCAATTTGTCGTTGTGGCAAAGTGGTCCAACACCTCCTGGGCTGCATTAGGCAAAGTGGTGCCAGCAGAGATCCTTGTCCCCTTGAACAATGCTGGTGAGAGCACACCTAGAGTGTTGGGTCCAGATCTGGGCTCCCAGTACAAGAGGGACATGGATATTCTGGACCAAGTCCAGCAGAGAGTCATGGAGGTGATCAAATGCCTGAAGCATCTGAAATAGAAGGGTCATCTGAAATCTGAGAGGTCTGGGGCTGTTCAGCCTGGTGAAGAGAAGGCTCAGGGAAGATGTTATCACTGGTCATCAGTACCTGATGGGAAGATAGGAAGAAGATGGAGACAGACCCAGACAGTACCCAGTGGTGCCCAGCTACAAAAGAAACACAAGCAGAAACAAATACCTTCACAGTAGAAAAATGGAAAGACCAAGTGACCTCCCAGTCCTGTTATTGAGCTGAAGCTTTAGTAACTCCATACTGCTTTTCTCAGCCAATGGAGCTCAGCTTAGAAACTGCTGTACAATTCCTGTAGCAGGCACAGGAAGTGACTCTATGACTTCATCTTTTGCACAAATTGAGAAGCTGTGTTCAGAACAATATTTGAAGACTTTTCACCATAAAGGCACTTCGAGACTTTAGCCTGTGTCACGTTTCTTGTCTGTGAGGAGTCTAGGCCAATAGAGTTAAGCACCTACTCAAGCACTGACTTTTGTACTTGTGAATAAGCCAGTCCTCAGCACAAATTTTATGTCTGCCTTCTTTCTCAAAGAGGCATTGGTCACATTTACTTCAGGTGTGTTCCCTCTGCTTCCCATGTCTGCCTCACCCCACAGAGAGTAACCCAGACAAGTAACCCAATTAATCCCTGTAAAATGGACAATGGTTTTCAAAGTCAAGCCTCAGCAATTTACAGGAAGTGCCCTTAACAAAAAATGAGTACCACGTTAACCTGTGTTGGCATTCCTTTTTTTTTTTGTGGGGTGTAAACTGAGGATACTGCTTACATGTACCTGTTGACATGTAAGCTTCACCATTTACCCCTATAAAATCTAATCAAATAATTAAGTAGCGACAAAACAAACCTGAAAAGAGACCTTTCAAAGCCACAAAATAACAAATCTGGAATTTTATTTAAAAGCTGCCAGATACCAAAATATCGTGCTGGCTTTGGCTGGGGCAGAATTAATTGTATTCACAAGTACAGGGCAGTTTCGGATTTGTGCTGAACACAGGGTTGATAATATGGACATTTTTTTAATGTGCAAGGGCTTTTTTTATGGGCAGAGCTTGCACAGAGCCAAGGGCTTTTCTGCTTCTCATGCTACCATGGTTGGCAAGGGAAGCTGGAGTTTGGGACAGGTGACACAAACTGACCAAAGAGATAGGAGGAGGAAGGGGGAGGACATTTGGAGTGATCGAGTTTGTCTTCCCAAATCACTGTTACATGGGAAGAGGCCCTGCTGTCCTGGAGAAGGCTGAACACCTGCCTGCCCATGGGAAGCAGTGAAAGAATTCCTTGTTTTTCTTTGTGTGAGTGGTTTTTGCTTTCCCTGTCTTTATCTCAACCCACAAGTTTTCTGGCTTTTTCCCTTCCAATTCTCCCCCCCCCATCCTGCTGGTGAGGGAGTGAGCAAGCAGCTGTGTGAGGCTTGGTTGCTGACAGGGGTTAAACCACATCACTTTCAATAATCAGTCCTCAAATAATCAATTTCCACAGCAATAAGGATTAGTGAATATTCAACATGGCACTGTAATTCTTTTCCAGAAAATTGGTTTATGTAGCTTTTAGAAGTTTCAATACACATAGTTTCAAATAGACAATTCTTTTCAAGAGTCTTACACAGAATGACAAGAAAAAAAAGAGAAACTTTATAAAAAGTTCTTCTATTGATATCAATTATCAGTTAACAAATGCTGTGAGGATTAATACTCGTGCTTTAGTCTTCAAAATGGTTCCAGTGTTGTAATTAATGTGATTTTTTCATATTTCAAATATAACCTGTGACCCAGAGATTAATGAAATTTTTTTAATATTAACTGCCAAGTTGAAATATATAAAATAAATTTGGATTTGTCCTCTTATGATCTAACCTTTCAACTTCAGTATGGTTCATTTCTGAAAAAGGAAAAAATTAAAAGATAAGTAGAAAAACTAGCCATCTATCAAAATTATGGAAAACACTAAAAAATAGAGAAAAATTTAAAGACGATTATTGGTCGAGTATTATTTTGTTCTTCAAAATACAAAAATATGAGTTGTAAAGCATCTTTATATCTCTAATGTAAATGGCTTTCTCATCTTAAAACACTTTAGGATAGATATTTTTTTAATAACAGATTATGTGTATGCGTCACTGTAAAGCAAAAGGACAGCACATGTTTTCCAGTCTTCTGTTCCTAAAAACCACTGAATATTCATGCTGCAGTGTCAGACAGAGTTTAATACCATGCTGCTGCTGAGAGTCTGGATGAATTTGCCTTATGGCATTTATGGAGGAAGAACAGAAAGGTTCACTTTTCATCCCTCTTTGACTAAGCCACAGATTCCAAGTGAAATCACACAAGATCCCCCTGTATTATAAATTTTCATTAGGGCTGAGGTTAAGCTTTGTTGTATTAATAGCTCAAACCAGAAAGCTTTACTGACCTTTAGTCGCAGTGGTTTCCACTAGTGGAGCTTTCCCAATCATGTCCTTATTCTCACAATGCACCAAATCATTTTGACAACTAACTTGCAATTCCAAAACAGCAGCATCTTGATCTGAGCACAATTTCCTGGTGGTGTCTACGTAGAAATCCTGAAATTAGATGGAACAGTACATTAACTTTCCATGTAAATTGTTATTCCAAACTGATGTGACATGCAAGAGCAATATTCTTTGGGTTATTTCTGTGAGTTTTAACTACAGATTTTTCTGTTTGACAAAGTCATAGATGTCATTTACCACAGACCTTGTCTTTCAGGCATGTTCATCACAAAATAACATGATCAGGAGGCAGTCTAGGTGAGGAGATTACCTCTAAAACACATCTCCAGTCTTTCTTTTCCTTTTTATTTTTTGGCTATATGGTGTCACACAAGCAAAAGGAGATTTATGTATCCCTTTTGGTTGATTCAGATTACTTTCTGATTAACTATTTTTATTGTATCGATTGTTCATTTAATGTGTTCTGTTACATATTACATCACAAACTCATATAAAGTCTGACATTTCAATTACATTTACCCAGTAGCATTCACAGCATAGTATAGTTAGATGATGAGAACATACAATTATGGCATTATTAATTATAGTTTTATTACACTGGAAAAAGTAAGTTAGATGGCTGCAATATTTGCATCCCTTGAAATTCAAGCTTCATACACACCTTTCCATAATTATGTTGTTTTATTTTTAATTTTGAGGTATTTATATCATAAATACTTTCAGTCAAATGCATATTTTTAGCTGAATAAGTAACAGTCAATTAAAAGTGTCAAAAATATATCTTTGGTGAAGCTCTACAGTAGCTGCAGTGTAGGTACAGACCAATTGCAATCATTATGCCAGAGTATATATTTTAGGAAATAATCAGTATGGGTTTTCCATTCAAAATCAAATGTAATTTTTTTCCTTAGCAATGACAAAGCCCATCCTATTCAGAGAGATAAGGTCAAGCTGGTAAATCTGACAGTAGCTACACAATAATAGGATCTGATCTTTTCAGAATCAACCCACAATTTGCGAAGGCGCAACACAAGCCCACATTTTACAACAACTTGCCCTTTTTGAAAAAAGATATCAGCTAGCAACAAAAGAAGTCACTGGGAATCAAAATGGAAAATTTGGAAGAGTATATTAAGAAAAACAGATGAGGATGAAATCTATAAAGCATAGGGATGATTTTGCCCAGTGGGTGGGTCACAACACTGCACAAGTGGAATACCCTTATTTTTCAATTAGAGGAATCTCTGATACTTTTTCCTTTTTCTTAAAAAAAATCCCACAGAATCAATCTACAGGGGTCAGTTGAGGTGCAGTATTCAATGCATGTTTGTGCTCTACAGGCTGTACAAGGCTGAGGAGTGCTTGCCTTGCTGCAAAAGAACCTCTGAGGCCCAGCAAAGCTGTAAGCAGTGCTGTAATTCACAAAATACTCGGGGCATGTAAAAAAGAAATTCAGCTAAGAAATACTTTGCCAAGAGGACAGAAATGTCAGAAGAAATTCTTCACAGCAGAGGGTTTAATTTTCTTTCACCAGGAGGGCATGGGCTTTCCTTCATCTCCTTTTCTTGATCTTCAGCACCTAAACATGCCTGTATGCCCCACCTGCTTGTTCCCAGACTGTCCCAATTATATGAACACTCATTTTATAAGCAGTTCTTGAGAAATGTCCACCTTCTGCTTGGGGAAAATAAATGCCTAAATAACCATGTTTCAGATCTGCCGCTAAACTAGTGCCATCCTTGGTATCAGTCATACCTCTTTATCACAATTAAAGGTCTTGGGAAGGGTAGGGTAACTGTTATTCATAGGCAGATTATTCCTGTGCTCCAGTTGTTTGGCATACTTAGCACACAGAAAACTTTCACTTAATGGTCAGCTTTCAGGGAAGGATGGAACCTTAATTTAAACTGTAGACATTAAAAAAAGGTGGTTTGTTTTTTTTTTTTTAAAGTGAATTTCTTATTTTCTACTCAGCTCCTTACTTACGCTATTAATACTAGCAATCAATGTGATGTATGAGTATGTTGAGTTTATTTATTTTGCATTGCCTTAACTAATTAAAAACAGGCCTTGGTATCAAAACAGAAAGATAGCCTCATTAAGAAAAATGTATCTGGAATTTGTGCTAATCTTATAATTCATCAACAAAACCACATGCTGTGAAAAAATAGTTACCTAGGGCACCTTGTAAACAAATTAAAATATGCAAAACTCAAACATTTAAAAACAAATAAGATTACAGAAAATGAACTGTCACATCACTTTATGTTGAAATCTGATAGCATTTTAACATCCTTAATAGCACTATAGATAGTAATTATACTACAGACCAACAAAGATGACTTGCTTTTTAAAAACTATGTAACAGAGAAGTCTTACAGTTGTCTTTCAAATACCTGGCAAACTTAACAGCCCAGAATTTCTATCTAGGCAGACTCATTGTTCCATTAATTTTAAAAAGTCAGCCATTATTTTCAATAGTTACTGCCAGAAAAAACATTAATTCAATTAAAAACTCATAATCTGAGCTGCAGTCATTTGTTATAAAAGACTACTCATGAGGAAACCCCAAATCTCAGCATTTGGAAAATAAAACCAACATCTAGAGGTGCATGAACTAAAAATTTTACAGCAATGACTAAGAATTTCCCATTACATCTTCAAGTTTGCTTGCGGTCCAGGAAAAACTAAGGAGTCAAAACATAAATCTGTAAAGGTAAATGAGTCTAAATACACACAGTCCTTCTCAGGAAAAAGAAGGTGTCACATCAAACAGGATAAACACAAAAAAGTGTGAGAGCTAAGGTGAGAAATAAAGGGCTGGAGATGCATCATTTTAGTAAGAACAGAAGTGTCAGAATTCAGCAGAAGCTGTAAATGAGTGCAGTGTTTGTCAAAGGTGCACAAACTGAAAACACTGCAGAGGCAAACTGAGTTTCAGAGCAGGGGGTTTGAATTAGTTTCCCTTTTCCCCTTGATCACCTGAAGAGTTTAATGCACTGCATCTGTATGCGTGCGTGTGTGTGTACATGAGCTCTCTTCTGCAAGCAAGGCTTCCCTCTGCTTGTCTGCTCCAGAAGCTGTGAAATCTGACAATAGTTCTTATCAGTGGCACTGGCCAAATAGTAATATTTTCCCTATCTACAGCCACAGTTGCACAAAACCTGTCCCCAAAATGCTGATATCCCCTACCACATAAGTGTTTCCTCTCATCTTTCTCTCACAGCTCCAAGCTGCATTCTCCTCCAACTTAAAATTTGGGCTATCAACAATTGTATCCATGTAAATATTTTTTTCATTACGGTGTCTAATTGTTTTTTAAACTCATTTACATTTCTGTTATCAGTATCATGTGGCAATGAGTTCCAGGGTTTATTTCTGCTCTGAAATTTACTTTGGGTCGCAAGGTTTCTTTTTACTGCCCTAACTCTTAATTTTATTAATTTTCTCCTGTCATTCAGATTTTTACTCTTTTTCTTGAGCCATCTCTTCTTTAAGTAGAAGAGTTTCTGGTCTTTAATCTTTCCCCTTCCAGGAGTTAAATTATAATGCAATGCAGTGACTCTGGAAATTCCTACTCCTTTGCAAGATGCAACCCAAAAATACTGAAGGCAATCCCTGTCCCACACAGGCTTCAGACAGGAGTATTTGGTCACAAATTCTCAATCGGCCCATAAAATAGCACAGAAGTTCTTACAAAAAACACCCCAAAACCCCAACCAACCAACCAACCAACCAACCAACCAACCAACCAACCAACCAACCAACCAAAAAAACCCACCAAAACCCCACAAAATCCAACAATAACAAAACCATAAATCAAACAAAAAATAACCCCCACCCTCTTCTAACTCTGGAGGCATCCAGCAAAATTATTGTAACCACTGAGATGAAACAGAAGGAGAAGCTCTTAGACCAAGTAAGAAAAAGGTCTTTTAAATCTACTGACAAAAAAAAAAATTAATTCATGTTCATAATACACATTATTGCTTGGTTGCCTTTTTTAAAAGGAAAAAATACCTCAACAGCACTGTAAAGAAGGAAACATTTGTTTAAAGTACATTAAAAAATTTGGAAGCAAATATGAAACCAATAGCTGTAATAATCTCTGAAAATGTGGTGAGAGATATAGTGCCATAAACCAATCTGACAAAATTGTGCTTTCCAGACTGAAAGTCAAGCTGTTAGGTGATTACAAATGACTCAAGTGAAGAGTAGTACTCATTTGCTGGAGCAATCAGTGCTGGACATGGCACTACACCTTTGGAGTACATTATTACAAGTCACCCATGCTGGTAGATACAGAACATAAACCTTTTACTGCAATCTTTAAAAACAACTTGGAGTGGCAGTATTTACAGCCATCAGAAGCCCAAGCCAAAGCTCCAGATACATATTTATTGCTTTGGCATTAACTGCATGGGTATATTTATCTCTAAAATGCTTAATTGCTGCATGCACCTTTCCACCAGAAGAAAAAGATGTATACATAGAATGAAAGTGTGATGAATGATTTCCCTGTCCAAACACAGACAAAAAAGACAAATTATCCTCACAAGCTGCATATGACAGTTCTGTAAGAGAGTGACACAGCACTGTATTCACCAGGAAGCCCAAACCAGGCTGGATGAAGCTTTAGTTTTAAATAGTTTGCAGAGTATTTCAAGGAAATTGTGAGAGAGGGTGGTAGAGAGAGACATATTAGTATTAATAGTGGCTGACTTATAAAGAAGAGTTCATTAGCTTCAGAACCTACAAAATTAAAACCTACCTATATAATTTTGCTCCCACAGTCGTTATATCTGCATGACTTTCTGCAGGGACAGTTTGAAACTACAGTGGGTCAGAAAATAGTCACAGATTTTGTTTCCCATGTAGTATTAGCCACAGTAAATGCTATCACATTCAGAGACTTAGACCATCTTCAGTCACAGATCTGAATTACTTTTGGATTGGAAGAGCACATGTTGGAGTACACTCTGGAGTAACTGCACTGGTCAGATTTACACCAATGTTCATCATCAGATGATTCCCTCCTCTGTTCTACTCTGGTGGAACCCCACCCAGAGTACTGCATCTAACTCTGGGGCACACAACATAAGAACATTGATCTGCTGGAGTGGGTCCAGATGAGGGCCACAAACACAATCTGGAGCACATTTCCTACGAAAATAGGCTGAGAAAACCAGGGTTGTTCAGCCTGAAGAAGAGAAGGCTCTGGGGACACCTTCTGGCAGGTTTCCAGTACCTAAAGGAAGCTTACAGTAAAGAAGATGAGGGGCTCTTTATCAGGTAGCATAGTGATAGGACAAGGGGAGTGATTTTAAGCTGAAAGTCAGTAGGTTTAGATTAGATTTTAGGAAGAAATTATTTTCTGTGAGGGTGTGAGGCACTGGCACAGGTTGCCCAGGGAAACTGTGGGTGCCCCATCCCTGGAAGCGCTTGAGGCCAGGTTTGAATGGGGCTTTGAGCAACCTGGTCCAAGGGAAGGTGTCCCAGCCCATGGCAGGGGGTTGGAACTAGGTGATCTTCAAGGCCCCTTCCAACCCAAACCATTCTATGATTCTATGAAAATATATTTCACCTACTGTCTGACTAAAAATCTGAATGGGATCTCTTACCTAACAGATGAGGAACACAAATTTAAATAATGGGTGCACACACATGGAAATGCTGACATGTCTCAAAAATCTGTATTATTATGGCAGACAATTAAGACTGATTTATTCCACTTGAAAAGAAACAATTACCTTTTGATTATTATTCACTTGTATCCCAAGGTAGCCTTCCTGTTATGATCTATAGGCAAGCCAACTTGCCTTGCACATCAAGGTAATTTTTGCAAGGGCACAGTGTACCCGTAGCAAAGGGTACTGACAAGGGTCTATGATTTTGTAGCAAAGAATTTTAACAGTCTTTCCCATTGCACTGATTCCAGTACATGGTATCAAGTCTTCATTTTCCACAGTCCACTGGAGTGTGGAAAAGGAGAAGAGCTAGTTAGAAGACGCTTCAGAAAGGCCATGGGCAATAAAGAGGGTCCTCATTTAGCCTTATTAATATACAGGATGAGAGCACTTTGGAGAATTATTATTTGCCTGCAGGATTCATAAGGTACTATAAACTGTGGATTAACAATTTTGAGAAAGAAGGGGTCAAGGTTATATTGTTTCAAAGACAGAAGAAAAATTGTATTAATCTGTGAGTTCTTGTCTGCCTAAAAGAGGCAAAAACCACATGATAAAACTAAGTTTTGTGATCCAGATTCAGGTGCTTAATAAATTTTTTCCTCACAAGGTATTTCCTCTACATACCAACAACATCACAATTAATTTGACTTTCATTGCCAGTAGTCTGGGTTTTATCGTAGAATCATAGAATAGTTTGGGCTGGAAAAGACCTTAAGGCCCATCTAATTCCACCCACACTGCCATGGGCAGGGACACCTTCCACTGGACCAGGTTGCTCCTGGTTCTTTTCCCAAAGGTTAAAAAGGAGAAAAATACAAAAAAATCATTCTTGATTGTAGGCTACTGTAGGCACATCCTAAGGGTTCAAACACTGTATTTAAACTCTTATGTTTTCCTGATAGTAGGAACAGGATTAGTTAAACCCTGTTCAGGATTTGTATAAGAATATTTGTATTTAAAACCAAAACAAACCAGAGCAGAAAGCCGTGTTCCAGCCAGATCCATTCCGACAAAACAAAAGGAAACAACCTGCCAAGCCGATTGGTCTTGGAGAAACCAGCGGCACCGCGCCGTGCCCGACACGCAATTTGTCTGTGAGCCGGGACGACCGATGACATGGAAGGAAGGACACAAAAACCGGTGGCAAAAGGAATAAGCGGGGAAGCAGGCGGCGGGCACCGCTAGGGGGCTCCGCATCCCGGCGCATCCCGGCGCATCCCGGCGCATCCCGGCGCATCCCGGCGCTCGGCCGAGCGCTCCCCGCGGAGCACGCTGCCGGGACCGCGGCTCAGCCGTGAGACCGGGCAGCCTGGCATCCCAACTCTCCTCCGACAAAGACTTCTCCTTCTGGTCCACCCCTCTCCCCCCTTTGAAACGGCACACAATAAATTTCTGGGACTGCGGAGAGACAAAACAAGGCTTGAGCAGATTTGATGATTTTTTTGGGATGCAATGTAATGAAACGTTGAGATCTTGTAATTTAACAGGCTGTGGTTTAATAATTGTGGTGGGGGTGGCGGGGAATAACAAACAGAGGGGGGAAAAAGATCCAGCTGATAGAATGACCTTTTAAAAGGGCTGCTGTACGTGAACAGTACATGCTTTCTTAGGAAATTTTGTGAGGGTTTTAAGGAGGTAAGGAAATACAGACACTCTTCACTGACAGTTCCCACAGTTCAGGTAAATTTTCTGCAGCAAATGGAAAAAAAAAGTTGCATTATGTAATCAATAAAAAACCACACTAGAGTGTATTTCTATTGCATTCTACAGAAATTCTTTGCTTGCTCTGAAAATTCAGAGTCAAGATTTTAGTTCTCAATCCAATGGCTTTCATGTACTCATTCACTGCTCACAGTGTTTGTTTAATCATTTGTTGAATGAGATCTTTTTCTCCCCCCCCAGATCTCTCCAGAATAGTACCTATTGTGTCTCAAGAGACTTTAGAATTAAGTTTTGCTACCAAAGATCTTTTATATCTCTGGGTAACTGAAGCTGTCTGCCCCTTTTTTCCCAGATATTTTTCACCTGCTCTGTCTGTTTACAAGCAAAAGAGAAAAGAAAATTATGCTGGGCACCCTTGAGTGGCTGGGGATGAAGCAATGTTTTATTAGCCAGCACAAAATCACCAGGCTTATACAAGGCTATTTAAAAATCTTTTAGTAATAGTTCAAATGCAAAATACAGAGCTGTATAATGCTCTCCCAGCTCCATCTCTCTTCTCTCCCTGCTAAATACATAAAGGGGGGAGTGCTTGATCCCCAGTGCCTCAGAGAGAATAGTTTTTTAATCTTTACTATAATATGGATGATAATATTACACTTATTTTTGCAGTGATGTCTTTATGTTGAGCTTTGGCTTTTTTTCTGAGCAGTTAAGTCTTAAACAGCACTTTGTCTCTTCAACACACCACGCAGTGAAAGAAAATATTATTTTCTGCATTTTACATGCTGGTAAAGCAAGATGTATTCTTTTCCACATTGTTTCAAAAGTGGGTAGGAACTGGTGAGATGCCACCAGCTGTCACCTTTCTACACACCCTGAGATCTTCACCAGCCTGCCTTCCCTGCCATCAGGCACAGAAATTGCAGCCACACTTGTGAGCTCTTAGCTAAAAAATATTAGGGTAGGGCTGTTTCAGATTGGGCAACGAAAGTTAATATCAGCTTGTGGAAATCCTGGTTTCCATGGCACTCACAACAGTCCTGGAAGGGAGTAAGAAAAGGATCCCATAGTTTCATAGTGAGTGAGTCTAAAGCTTTATCCCAAGGCTGGCTTCACTTCTCTCCTGGGCTACCTACCCACTAAACAGGGAAGTTGTTGGGAGGAAAAAAGTATACACCTGAAGACCTAAATGAATGAGGTCTACTTCTGTATTGCAAATGCACCTCACCTTGGCAAATGGAACTGCTTGTTTGTTCAAAACTATGAAATGCTGTATTTTGTACCATCACCACTAAAGCAGAAGATATGGATGCTTTTCATTTGTCTTTAATGGAACATTAACTGAAAATATAATTACAAGGGACAGATAATTACCTGCAGGTTTGCCAAACTGCAGATGGAATATACTCAAAAACTGAAATATGATGGCTGAAAAGGATGTGAATGTAAGTGCAGTTTAGTGTGTGGAAAATTTGAATTGAAACTAAATAAAAAGAAGAATGAAATTTCCTGTAACTCCTGACACAGGACTCCAGAGGAGGTAGCCCATACTGCACTGTTGTTCCATCTGTCTCTCCCTCAATCCTCAGATCTTCTCTGCCCCTGAATATTTAAATAACATCCACACTGGTTCAGGTCAAAATGCATCTCACAGAGCATTTTTGCTTCACCATTGCCTTAAGCAGACACCAAGGAAGAATAGGAACAGAGCAAGTCAGGATCTGTTACACCCAAATACACTCAGCCTCTTACTATATTCAGCTCAGGGAATTTCCTGAGTTTTGACGTGGTTTGTGTCTTAGTAACACTCAAAGGGTGTCTCTTCCAAGTATTTGTCCAGTCTCCCCTTGAACTCCTGCTCTGCTTCCACTCTTGTTCTGACTCCCCTTATTCTGCCCATTTCCTCTAACTGTGGTCCTGCAGAGACTGGGGGTGAGGTGGGGGTGGAGAAGAGTGGGGGAGTGAGATTTTTAAAATAAATTCCTTTCATGTTCTTACTGCTGTGCTGGCCTTCCTAGCATGAGTCTGCAAGTCCAGCTGCACAACTCACTCTCCACTTCCTCTTCCTGCTAGACAGAAAACTGCACAGGAGACATCAGCCTGGGGAAAGCAGCAGGACACTGAGTTGGTAGGAATTAAATGCTTCAGACTGGATTCAGTCCTCAGACCCTGGGTGCAAATCTGCACTCACTCCCTGTAATTTGAAAGCATTATTCTGGATTTGCTCAGTCATGGCTGAATTCAGCATCAGGCTTCTTTTTTTCAAAATCATCTGGTTTCCAGGCCACAGCAGGGAACGTAACAGCAGGAGTGAAAGGAAAATGGGTTATTTTATTAGCAAAATGCATTGCTATTCTATCAGGTATTTCTGCAACGTTTCAATTCCTTCAAGAATTTTGCCTTCACACACACATACACACATATAAATGTACACAGAGATATGAGTATATAAATATTTCAACGTGCCCACTAGAAGCCAGCCTGTTTTTCAGAAAGAAACTATTCTGCCCCATTTTCCATTTCCCTTTTTATTCTTTATTCTCTGACATAATTTCAAAAAGTCCTGACAATTAATTCCCTTGCAGCTGTGCTGAACTGCACACCAGTGGTTAGCAAACCCAGCCAAGTCACAGGGGTCTTTGGTTTGTTGGCAGCACTGAATCACATCCTGTAAAGGATCTGGATTTTTCCTCATCAGAAAGGATGTTCACATCCTGATACTTTTGGCAAATTGGGAAATACCCACCTGTCAGAAAAAAAAAAATTCACTTCTGATTACAAATACTTACTCAAACTATTAAAAGAAAACTTTTTGGTCTGTTTCTGGCTGTTGGCATTTTAGATTTTGAATTTCCTCAATTCATTACAGGGAGCAAAAATTAAGGGAAAGAAAGGCTTTCAAAACCATTTACTCCTGGGTATCAACATGAAACTGTGTGATACCATGTGCCCGCTTCTGCCTGTGGCTCCCACCCTCCCTGTACCACCCTCCCTCCTAGGCACTGACTCCACTGGAGGTCTGAGTTCTCTCCCAGGGAGAGGCTGTAGCCCAATCAGCCCCAATACCAAGCTCGGATAATGAGAATTGAATATCCCTCTGTGCTCATAACTGTTTTCCATTGCTTTTGTGGCATCCACTCCCTTTCCAGCTTCTCTCCTAAGAGCTGGCTTTGTAGGACAGGCCTGGCACTCCAACAATGTTCAGAGCTATGCCTCAGTGGCATTTAAAAGGCTTTTAAGCCTATTCAGAAAGAGTCAGCTGAGAAGAGAGGATCTCTGCAAATCTCAACCCATTATTTCCTGGCTTACAAAAAAAAAAAAAAAAAAAAACACAACTGGAAAGTCAATCTAAGAAGCAGCATGGGAAACACTGATGGTGGTACTTTGCTCATACGCTAAGAAATGTCAAATAGCAGAAGAAGGTTCATATTCAGTAATTTTTCTTCATACTTTAGATATACCTTGGTTGTTAGTTCCACCATTCTATAGATGATACTAAGGATTGCACAACCTTGAAAGTGGAGATTGCTCCATTGTTCATGTTCATTCATGTTCAGCATATGTTCAGCTTCATGAAAGTGTCTGAACTTGGCAGGTAGTTTAATGTACTGAATCTGTCCTTTTAAACCCCACACCCTGTTTAAATCTTTGCAGAAAGAGTCTTTGTACAGAAGACATTCTAAATTGTAAGTATCTGCATTTCCTAACTAAAATAATGAAGTAAATAATTCCCATACTGCATTTACACATTTACAGAACCCAAGAAGACATCCAGGTTGATGGGGCTTTAAGCCCCATTAGGTTGCACCGTAGCAGCTGACTAAAGCATCAAACAGCTGTTGTCATGGAGAGTTCTGCTGTGAAATTCTGCCCTGTTAGGGCATCCACAAACATTTTCAGAGGGCTTTTCCACAATGACCACAAATATACACCAGATGGAAGATTCTTTGAGCAAATAGATACTTGTTTGGTGGACAGCTCTTCAAACTACTGACTCAGGGCAAAGAGCTGTGTAACTCCCATGACTTTCATCAATAAGACTGCTTTGGTTTCATCAGTCCACTGAATTGCCTTGGGGATTTAGAAAAGATTTTATTTCTGCAGCCTAAAATTTCCTCTCAGTCAGTCTTTGAGCCAAACTTAACTGTTCACTTGCTTTTCAGTTCAGCAGCCAGCCTTTGAAAACATAATGCTGTCTTCTCCTGATGTTTTGTGCTCAACATTCAGATGGTCAGCTGGGTCTTTTTTTCAGATGTGAATATTCTCTTCTCAGGACTTGGAAATTGAGATTACTCTAAATGAGTTCACAGAAGGTTTTAAAAGAGATTATTATTACATCAATCTTATGCCAGTTTTGAGAGGTAATATTTTCAGTTCTATCAATTGCACAGGAAAGACAATTTTCTCACTCTACCTAATCGTAAATAGCCCAAATATACAGACTAGACCTCCCCTCAACAACATGCATTACATGTCAGATTATCAATAGTTGATTATGACCTATATTGCAGAAAAGTTTGCAAGCAACATTGCAGGCTGCTCTCCCAGATCTACCAATTTGGCTCTCATGCTTTGGCTCCAGAGAAAAAAGGCAAACATGTCCAATCAAACTGGCAGCTTTGGCAACAGCAGGACTTTGTTCCTCAGCTGAAATGACTGCTGACCTCCAACCTCCTATAATTCCCTTCATCTGGTTTGCAAAATGAGGGCAGTCTGGGCTCTTGCTTGCAGTGGCAAGAGTTTGTCTCAGAAACTGCCTCAGTTGCCTCAGAAACTGCCTGGAGCTGCCAACCAGAAACAGGCTTGGGGAAAAAAGACTCAGCAAGCCGGATGTGAGAAGACATTTCTCTCTCCAGAGCTGTACTTTTCTGTGATACTACCAAAACCACAGCTTGTTGAAGTAGAGTGCTGCGTAGGGGCACAGCACTGAGCAGATGCAAAATGTTCCAGCTCTGGTCCAACAAGGCTGCCTCCCAGCTGTGCCTCCAGCCAGCCACCAGCAGATCAGGAGCGCTGCGATCATGCAAGCAAAGAGGCTTGTAGCAGAAATGAGGTTGTCCCAGCTGAAACAAAATGGCAAACCTGCAATGAGCCTGGCCAAGCGGCAGAAAGATGAGGTGGCTGGTACATGTTTCAAGCTGGTTGAAAAATGGCTTGTTGAGAGTTTAGTGAAAGCAACACAAAGTCTCAAATTCATTTGGCTGATTTTGGTTGTTGGTGTCCTCTTGATCCAGTGAGAAACAGATTAATGCAATAACCAGCTGAAGAAATCAGTCTGTTGAAATCAGTCTGTTAAAATCAGTGTGCATCTTTGGGTGAGTACAGCTGTGCACAGGTTTCACTGTTTACAGCAGCAGAGCCTCAGAGACGTGCACATTCGCACATACTGAAGTTTACTCTGGTGAATAATCCCCTTTGGTAAGTGGAAAATCTTGCCGTGGTCTTTTACAAGCCTAAGGACTGGCAAAGTCAGGACCTTGGAAACAATGTTTTCTACAGCAGTGTGTGTTTTCTGGCACAAAGGAAGATGAATAATTTGTCAGATATATAAATCTTGTATGTCTTAAACCAAAAGGTATTCAGGGAACAAACTGTATGTTTCCACAGATGAGGACAGTGCTTAACATATTGTGGGTGCTACCAAAATTCAAATAAAAACCAGAGCAAATAAATTGGCATCATTTATTTATTTGCTTCTTTGTGAATATATAAAAAGAGTGACAAGAATAAAAGAATGTAAGTTTGTTGTCATTAATTCCCTGGTTTAATAGTCTTTTATTTACTTAGGTTTAGAAAAATTCAGAACTAACAAATCCATCTATGTTTTCTGGGTTCCTGTGACATTTGAAAGCTTATAAAGGTAATGCAGATCTCAGGTTAGTCTCACCCTCCAACACTTCAGCATTTAGATAACTAATAAGATCAACAGCAGGTGACACTGCGTGTGACAGTGGCTCTAGGGAGAAAATCCTCAAATCGACCTCGAGCTGGACTGAAATCTCTCATTAATTTCACATGGATCATCAAAGAGCATCTGTGAGGCAGCAACAGTTTGTGGATGGCACAGTCCTGCTTGCCAGCAGAAGCCTTCCCTTCAGCACTACTCATTTCCAAAGACATAAACTCCCAAACTATTGAATCCTACTGTGAATTAAAAAGCTGTGTCATAGGCAACCTGAGGGCACCCCTGATGCATCCTTTCAAGACAGAATTTATTGGGTCAGCAACTTCTGACTCCTCCTAGCCCATTTGGCCACCTCTATAGCCAGCATGTCAGCAACAGGGAAACACACCTCATGTGACAGTAACATTTGAGGCCCCACTTTGCACTGCAAAACGGAAAAGAAGCTTTAATGCAAGCGAGAGCTAGACCCAGGGAGGAGTAGGAAGCCACACTTACAGTTCAGAGCTTTTTGAAGTCAGTGAGTTTTACTGTGTTCTGGTTTTAGCACACCTTTGCAGGAGGTGGTCTGTGTGGTTTTGTGACCCAAAAGTTTCATTTTAAGTTTAGGGGGTTGGGTGGAAGAAGACATTTGAGAAGAAACTGGGTGAAAGATTCACACATATTTGAAAACTTCATAGAATTTTCACTGAACTTCATGGCTTCTAGTCCAAAGTAGGATTTCATTAGAATTTTCCAGTAAAATTTCTAAGAGCTTGGATTTTGATCCATCAGAAATAAAGCAGAAATAAAAGATCTTGTATTTTGCACCACCTTATTTAGTTTTTTTTAATAGTCTAACTTTCAGTTTTGTAGCATAAACATTTTCTCATATCTTAGAACAATATAAGTAAGACTGTAGTTACAAAGTTTCATACTTCCCCCTCTCCCCCCCAAAAAAAGGCTTTGCAACATTCATATAGTGAAGGGAAAAAAGTGGAGGCTATTAAATATTCTTCTGATAAAAGTAGTATTACTGATAGAAATTTCTAGGTTTGAATAGTCCTCATCACATTTCTCTTACAAACTTAAAAATATTCTTTATAGCAATTTCATAATGTAGCCATCTAAAACTTCTATATTAAGCCCTGGATTCAAGCAGGTATTCTTTTTTTTTTTTTGTGACTTTACAGATACAATTGGTACATTGCTCCTGGCAGACTGGCAAGATAGCACACAGGAATTATCTCATTTAACTGTAGATCAATGCCATGACTGCAACGATAAAATTGTAGGAAAATTGTACAGTAACTACAAGGTTATTATCAATCACTTTTAGCTCTGCAGTGGCACAGGAGAGAGGACAGATACTGTAATAGGCTCTCTGCTGAGTACTTTTCATTAATATACTCTGTTTTCTCACGGTCTTGCACATCTCTTACTCCCAATGGTTACTTTTGTCTTGCTTGTGATAAAAGTAGGGAAGTCAGCCCAGGTTCAAGTAAATATATCAGGGTGTATGTTACCTTTCCTGTTATGGACCAAAAGGCTTATTTAGTTATCTATTATTTGCTAGAAATATATCACAGGGACATTAAATAAAATATCTTTCTTTTGTTTGGTAATTATTAGGTCACAGCCCTAAGTGGAAGACAAAGCTAAACCAAAGGTCCATGGCAGATTTCTGATGTAGGCAGGTGTTCCTTTACTGAACGTGGTAGCTTTACAGAGGCATTAAATGAAGAGGCCAAATCAAATCCCAGCCTCAAACAATTGATCACATTTCAGCAGTTAATGAATGTATAGAGGCAAGAATGGAACCACAAACTTTTTCACTGCTGTGAAAGAGGCTTTATCAATGAAAATCAATTTATCAATGGTTCCAAAGTAATTTAAAGGTTCAAAGTAGTAGTACAGAAGAGTAGGCATTACTTTTTGTTAAAACGGCTTCTTTTGCCCATCTCAAATTTTTTCCTTTCAAAATTACCTCTTTAAAAGCATTTATTTCACACCAGACCAAAATTCTACAGGCAGTCCTCTGATTTCAGCTCTCTCATAGTCATGGTAGAATTCAATGTTTTGGGGCAGGGAAACATTAACACATTTTGGCACAAAAGAGCATCAAGGATTTTGTTCCAGAGCAGAGCTAAGTACTGTAGTCAACTGCCATAGCATTTCTTCTTACCTGCATAGATTTTATTTTTCCACTATAAAGGGAGGAAGAGGAGGGAATTCCTGGAGAGTAAACTGGCAAATTTATTCTGGTTGTCAGTACAAAAGTGAGTGTCATTCAAGAAAGAGCTGCCTGGTGATGATCTCCAACTACTTCAGAATTATTTTGCAAAACTCATACCTAACATTATTTCACAAGGCTATTTATCACAGAACTTCTTCCTAAGACTTGATGGAGATGTATAGGGACACATTACAAATGCATGACAACTACATCCTTAAAAAATACTGTGGTTGCTGTGAATTCATTTTGTAGGCTGACTGTTTGACAAACTTTGCATCTGGGATCTCATTCTATTTTTTTTGGTTTTTTGGGTTTTTTTTTTTTAAAAACTACAGAGAAAAAGTTCTGCCCAGAGATTTAGTTCAGGACAAAACAGGTCTGCTAGCCAAGAAGCCTCACTACAAACCTGCTGAGTGACTGCAGGCAAGTTGTCTGCTGTCTATTCCCTCTGACATGCGTGCTCCACCTATTTAGAACATAAGGATGTCTGCTGGGATTGCCACTCACTGCGTGTTCCTGCAGGGCTCAGAGACCTCAAGACCCTCATTCCACATGACCCTCTAGGTGATGAGATGACTAGAAATATCTGTGAAATGGATTTTTACCATCACACCATTTCCTAGTGGAATTTTATCTCATCCAAATATCCTACTTTTATTTTCCAGCCATCAGCTAAGGCAAGTCCCCTGGTGTAAGAAGCTCTTCAGCTGCCTAGGAACTGAAGCTATAGAGAGCTGCAAGTATTAAATACCTCCCCAGGATTCTTATAGCTGGCAGCAGCCTTTTGTTCCCATTTCTTTTCATATTACCCTTATATAGTTCTCTTGTACAGCAATAGCAACATGAAAAATGTGGAAAAAAATCAAGCTTGCCTTAGTCTTGACAAAACAGGCCCATGGACACATCACAAATATTGATATATTTATAAAATATATTTTGAACAGAATGATGGAACCATTCAAAATGAAGTAGAGGTCTGAAGTCAGAAAACTTTTCCGGAGTTATGATTAAGGGTATGAAGTTCAATTGATTTGCATATACTCAGCTAATAAAGAAAATCATTTCCAACAACCACCTTGTTTGTCAAAACAAAGGCATCTTTACATAAATGTGCTCATCAGAACCCCAATATCCTAAACCCACTGGAAAAAATGTAAACCTGATTCCTCAAAACAAAGAGCTGTCTTTAGCGAAGGCTCACCCTGCATTTGGGTCACCATGACAATAATTACCGAGCCACTCACAGAGTTATCTGAGGCACCACGAGGATGTGCCTTGTACAAAATAGGAGGCAGAATGCAGTGCGGCGTCATACAGTGTATTCCACAGGGCCATAAGGCAGGTAAGCATCGATGAATATTGAGATTAAATGACAGGCACAGAAGCAAATGCGGGTAAGCAATCAGATCAGTTCATAGCTTCTCTCACTACCCATAGTGTCTTTTCAGGCCTCATAAGTTTTCTATTTCAGTTACATCAACTATAACACCAGCCT
Organism: Emberiza elegans; assembly: GCA_024865655.1. NCBI lineage: Eukaryota > Metazoa > Chordata > Aves > Passeriformes > Fringillidae > Emberiza > Emberiza elegans. The sequence continues at coordinate 10,880,915 of JALJVW010000175.1, read as the reverse complement.
TAACCTTGATACAGGCCATTTTGGCAGGTTTATTTTTTTCCTCCCCAGATGGCAAGCTCTTTCAGCAAGGTTCCTCTCTTCTTCACTGTTTGCAAACAAGGCAGCCCTCTCATGTTTAGAAACATTTACGTATGTTCACAGCTGCCCTGCTGACTTCAAATAATTTTGTTATAAGGAAAGGCTAATGTGTGGCATCAGAGCTGGAGGAGAGCTACATGGAAGTATGCCTCAGGTACCACTAAGGCAAATGCTCCAGCAATTAATGCAGAGAAAATTGACTGCTGAATACAGAGCAGAGCCTTTACGAAAGTACTGACAGGAGGCTTGAAAAGTAGAAGCACGTGACCTGTCTTACTCTCATGGTTCCTCTGAAATTAAGTGCCCCATTAATAGTTACGTGTCCAGTGTGCAGGTGAGACTGCCATCAAATCCATCACTATTCAGTCAAAACCCCAGGGTGAAATTCTGTGCTGTGCAACAAGAGAATATTACTGTTAAGGAAGAAGGGGCTTTGATGGCTTAAAACATCCAACTTCCAGCTGTCCCAGGAGCTATAGTTGGCATCGAACTGTTTTGTGCCCTACCACCCCATTTTTTACCAAGGCCCTTCAGAACAGAGGAAACACTGCAATGAAGTACAGGAGCTACTGTCCAAGGATGTATTTGTTTCAGTCAGATGTAGTGAAGAAGGCATGCTCAGTAGAGGAGAGATGGGAAATAGAAGAGAGAACAAAATTAGGGAACTGAAGAGCAGCTGTTCAAATTAACTCATTGCATCTGTCTAAAGTCATACAAAATGATATAATTTCACCCAAGAGCAAACCTTCCAAATGGCAATTTATTTTCTAGAAATAATTTAATGACATGCAACTACTTGAGTGCTGGTACTTTACATAAAAATAAAAATGGCAAGTCTTTCCACTTCAGTGTTGTCATCTAAATTAGGCTTTTGAGACCAAGTCCTCTGTGGGTATAAATTAGCATAGTTCCACTAATGCTAGAGGAATTATTTATACACCAGAAGGGGAAATAGTATAGGGAAAAGACATTTTTTGACTATAAAACACTAGCTCAGTCCTGATTGTTTTTATTTAAATTATTAATCCTCTGGGCACCTCCAGTGAATAGATTTTACAACATTTGTAGATTTGGAGAATGCATATATAGATACATGAATTGATAGGACAAGCCTTTAAGCTCTCAAAAAGATGAAGCACAGGGCTGAACCATGTAGGACAAGGGAAATCTATAACCAAGGTTTCTAGGCAGCTTATGCAAAACTCCTGCAATTTTGGCTTTAAAGGACACAATTGCCAACAGGGAAAAGGGTTGTAAAAAACAGATATTCTCACATTTAGAGAAAAAAATTCCTTTACTATAAATTATTGTCAGAGCCAGTGTATTCTCTGAACTTTCAGTTCCCTTGGTGGAGAGCTTTCCAAAGAGAAGGGGTGAGCAGTGGAGCAAGTTCCTCTCACCACTGGTATGTGCCATTGTATCCACATGTGGGATCTAATCCTCTGCAAGAATGTATATTAGTCACAAAACAGTAGCAAAAATGTAACTTTTTTTAATAATAAGATTTAAATCCTTGTCCAAAAAGCAATTAAAATGGTGCAAGTTACAGGTGGAAGGAATGATGCCTCTGAACTCTCAGAGAAGAGAACCCAAGACACGACGCAGCAAGATCTCTGGACTCAGTTACATGGCTGCATTCAGCATTGCCTTGGGGCCAAAGCATTTGTACTTTATTGCAACTGGCTGTGATCCCTTCAGACAGAAGGACTACCACTGGGCTATTCATCCTTCTGTGGTACATTGATGGTGCCTCAAAGGTGATACAATATTGTTTTGTAAGTTTAGGGGTTTTTTTCCTTTTCTTTTTCTTCTCAGGAGACAATAGGTAATAGTATTTACCTGCTGGTGTGCATCAAGACTCTTGTGAAGTGTTCCTTGGGAATGTAGGAAAGCCAACAATTCTGCTCCTATTTTCACATCTCTAATTGCATGTATTTCAAAGTGGCGCTGATGCATTCTCTCTTCTGAAAGACTATATTCAAATGGACCCCCAAAAAGCAAAAAAAATAAACAAAATGAAGGGGATGTTAAAAATGCACATTAAACTATTTAAGAAGAAAAGATTTGTGATAGTAGGAGGCTAGGCTCTGAACAGAGGCAAAGCAAGGGCTTTGTCCTCTGAACTGCTACTGAATATGCTTTACTAGGAACATTTTACTCATTAGTTATGTTCTGCAAGTAGAATGACAGCAATGTTTATCCAGAATGCTGAATTTATTAAATGGGGATTTTATATCACCCCTTCTATTACAAAGTGTAGAACATAACCTAAGTGGTCAAAAAAAATTACAATGAATAAGATGAATATAGCATTTATAATTAGACTAGGCAGTAGTAAACAAAATTCTAACTTGAAAAGCTGTGCTTTTTATGGGTTTGATTTCTTTTTTTGAAAGAGTAGGGTTGGCATCTTCCCTCAACTGAACAAGATTTTAAATGTAATGAAAATAGATGCATTAAAATGCTCTTAGTGGTTGTATATCAGTAGTTTAGTTAGATTTCAAAGAAATTTTTCTTGTCCAAGATTATCTGTCTTTAAACTATGATTATATCAGGTAAATTATTAGAAGAAAAACATTTATTATGTTTTGGGAAAGGGCTTCCAATACTGGTATGTTCAATCTATTCACATATATCTACCAGATGAAAGACAATGTTAGTGAACTAAAAATCAAAAAGTAAAATGAAAGAGAAATACATTTACTTTATTGCTCCTATTAATGAAAATATGAACCCTTTGAGATTAATAGGTGAGGAGACATTTATTAAATACAGATGAAATAAAAAGAATTTTAGAACAAAATTATTCTGTGGATGACTTCATTTATCTGACATTGAAAATTATCTAGGACAGAAGTTTAATACAGTGAGATGCTTGTGTAATAAGCGTGAATAAAATGGATTCATAAAATTAAAAAAGAGGAGGAAAGCAAAAAAATTGTGTGCTTCTGTCATGCTACATTATCGATGTACAGTGAGGAGGGAGAGGGAAAAGGAGAGGAGAGGGAGAGGAAGAGGGAGAGGAGAGGAAGATGGAGGGAGAAGAAGAGGATCTATTTGATGTGTGGAGGTAGGATTTTAGCACATTTTCACAGTTTTTGTACCAGTAAGGAAAGGAAAGCCACAACACATGTGTTTTCTTACCTGAAATGGAAGCTGAACAGACACATTCATATGTGCAGTGTTTCAGTATACGGGAATCAAAATTTATGGCAGAACTACAAATCATATTATTTTCTGCCAATGTATATGGATTTTCCACATGCAAATGTAACTAAAGTTTTCTTTTTCACAACAAAGATATTAAAAACTTACTGCAATTGTTGTAATTTTTAAAAAATTCAATACTTTACATCTTCATCAGTGTGGAGGCCCTGGGGGGCATCCCCTGAGTTACACCCCATTGGCTCCTTCCCGTGTTCCTATGTCTATCAGCAGTAAAGGTGAAGACTTCAGAAATCCCCATTTTTCACCATGTTGTAAGAAAGGCATGGGGCATGCTCTGGGATTAGACTGTCAAAATAAACAGTTTTCATCTTTGTGATTTACTGTGTGTGCGCATGTTTGCAGAGGGCAAAGGACAGTCTTCCACAATTTCAAGACATCAAACAAAGAATCAACCTCTAACCAAGCCAACCTGTTTTAAATAAAGGTTTGAAGAAAAATCTGTTTCTGTTGCCTTTGACAGGTCAGTGTTTCTTGTGTCTCTGAAACCTGTATGGATTTTCTCACCTCTTGCATCTCTGGGTGCCTCTGGGCCCTGTTACAAACAATGCTACAAAGGCAAAGTGGTGGATGAAAACAAGGCCCTGTTAGAGATCCCAGAATCCAGAGTGCCCTTCAATTACTGGCACTGCAAGAGCTGTGGAAAAGGAGGACTAGCTTGCACTTGAATTCTTACTTAGTCTCCTTGTCCAGAAAGAATGTGCATGGCAATATTTAGCTTTACTGAGAAAAACAAATTAGAAAAAAACAAAATTTGCCCAGCCATACTAAGTAATTCAAATAATGTTTATTTATACATTTTTTCCTGAATGCATTTCTACTTCAGTAGGAATGAAATGTGCACAACAGAAAAGCAGGGATCCCCAGACCGTTATCTTGAGGATTGATTTGTAAATTAAATTGTGTTTGTGCCCTTTTCTATGAAGGAATGAACTTCATCTTTGATATCCATATGGCCAAGTTTCTAGACCCAATGAGATTCCTGAACAAGGCTAAGAGACTGGCACATGCTACATACCTGGGGAACCCAAAAAGGCAAACTCTAGAGCAGTTTGTAGGCTAGGGATGAAAACAGTTGTCTGAGAATGTTGGTTTTTCTCTAGGCTGTAGGTTTCTGGATGACACCTAAGCCTCAGCCTTCCTTGCCAAAGCATTTTCCTTCTGAACCAGGGCTGCACCTCATCCCTCAGGACTTGTACCTGCACTACTTTGCAGAGTCCAATCCAACATATCCATGGCCCCAGGGTTTCACTGGAGTTGCTGATGGGTGTTGTGTGGACTGGCAGCCATAACATGGTGACCCTTTCCCTACACAATGCACTAACCACAGCCCTATTGTGAAAAACAGGTCTATCATTCACTATGCCACTGGTGGAGTTCAGCTCCAGATCAAGGCACGAAAATGTACATGACTACATGTATCCATCTGCATGTTTCACATGTCCTTGCTCTGATTACAGTCAGGAAACCTCCACAATGCAGTTAAAAACTGCATCCAGCTAACCACAAAATGTCTACTTGGCTGTCTAGGCACCACTGAGAGTAGAGACCAGAGTTGAAACATACATGGAGGTGTAGCTCACATCTCTAACACACGGCTACCTAAGCAAAGGCACCTCTCTCTGTGGCCTGCTGTACCAGGCCATCCATCACTGCAGCATGCTGGCCCAGCTTTGAAGAGACACTCATGCCATTTTGCTCTTCCCAAACAAATATTCCAAATTTGCACTTCTTGGAAGTAGTTTCAATTCCATTAAAGCAAATGGAGATGTATTTCCATAAATCATGCCCACACCTGTCCCACGAGGGCCATCTATCCCATTTTACATTTTAAGACAGGACACAAGCATCAAAATGAATACACAGCAGAGGAGCTGGGCAAACAGCAGAGCAGTCAAAAGTGTGCTCATAGCATGGGTTTCAGAAAGGAAACTGCTTAGCACTGCCTAATGACTGAAGTCAGCTAGAAAAGCCAAATGCTCTGTCAGGAGTCTTCATACCAGGGAGGAGGTTTTGTGGTTATATCTGAATGACACGACATGTTGAGAGAAAACCAAGCACGGCACTTTGGTTAGGGGTGCATACAATGTATATGCACATAAGACATTTGTAAAGTATTTTTTAAATCAACAAATTAGTTTCTCAGACTGTCATGTTATTACAATTGTTCTGTACCTGCAAACAGGGTGAGAAGCTGCATTTACATTTGAAAATTGCAAATACAAATTGCATTTGTACATCTGAAAATATATTTACATTTGATAAAGTTATGAAAAATATGATGCCAGTGCTTGGCAATGTGTCTTTTGAAATAAGCTGGAAGAGCCCATTAATTTGAAGTTGTTAGCATAATGGTTTATGCCATTAGGTATCAAATCTCCTTTTGTAATTACAGAAGAGATCACAACCAACAAATAACAAAATTGTGTTTAGGTGCTCAGGAAAAACAAATTAGTTTAATCTACAGTCCACAGACATTTGAGAGCCATATGTTACTGTTGCCTTTGTTATTTTTAAAAGCTGCTATGATTTATTACTCTAAACATATAGCGACAAATTGAAAACATGGATTAAAATGTCTCCTACTTGACCTTTTCAGAGTTATTCCATGAATATAAATATTTATTTTATGGATTCAACAGCTGCTGATCAAGTTATATATTTTGAAAAGTATTACTTGAATTATTATTCCACCATTCAAATTACATAGTTCCACGATAAATTCTGTAGGCATTTTATGCTAACAGGCACCTTATAAACCATTGTATAACCCTCATGAACTCACACTGCATGAGTGGTTGTAGAGGCATATGATTGTCTGTAGCGTGGTGATCTTTGCACTGTAACAATACAAGAAATCCCCTCTGGCATCAACTCTTCACCTGAAACAAATCTTAACTTCTATTTATTCATTCAGAAATGAGAAATCAGTCAGCTATTGTGAATAAAATAGAAATGCATAACAACAAACCAAAACAAGCTGTTTCCACTTTCCCTTGGATTTTTACTCCTGTTCACATTTGTGACATTTCATTCTTAGCCTTGCCCTTATTTCTCTCAAGCACTGCAATCTTAGCAAGGACCTGAGTTGTCTTCACTTGGCACAAAGCAAAATAAAAGATAGAGCTTTTATTGCAGTGATGGAACACAAATAATAGAAGCATATTGTCCCAGTGCAGCTACTAAATTCTGGTGTGGATTACAGCCTATTCTCCCATCTGTGCCTCTTCTGGTTGAGCCATAGAGGGAGAAAAGATTACTTAATTGCTTTTCAGTGTGCTTGTCTGCTGTAGGATCAAGCACACAAGCAGTGAGCCCTTACCTTCATACAAAGAATTCCTGAGGTTATCAGGATTTTTTGCCCCTTGTCCTGTAAGGCAGTGAAAACAGTCTGGTGTCTCTGTGCTGGTTAGTATTATACTGCTCATTAGAAAATGACTCTAAATTCCTATTTATTGTAACTGCACCGGTTTACCAATGAACCAGAACAAGAACACCTTGTGGGAGTTCTTGTTTCAGCTGCCCTAGGAAAGAGATTTCTAGAAACCTTTCTTTTTTTAATTTGAGTCTAAGTTTTACTTACCCTGTATTTTCCATGTCCTCGATGAGTTGTGACCTGCACAGAACGCCCAACCTCCCTCTGTTACACCCACAAAATTGGGGCCTTCAATATGCAATTTAGAGATTTAACCCACAGAGTGTCTTCCAAATGACATTTATCAGAAATGCTTTTCCGAGTGCTTTCAAATATTCCTCTGCTTTGATAACCACTTTGGATGCTTTTGGTTCTATCTCTGGCCTTGTTTATAAAGATATTGTGCAGTAAGTTAGGGAATGAATTTACAGATCCTTGCCACTAACTCTCTCTGTAAACACCCCTGCAGCACACTATATTGCCTTGGTTGGAAGCAACTTAATCTCCTCTCAATGCCACATGAAATATCTAATACTTTCTGCATACTGAGTAACCACAAAAGAGGGCATGCAGGAAACCAAATTAGCTGTAAATTCACAGCTGAACACACTACTTTCTGCAGAAAAGCCATCTATTTCAGTTATTTCTTTGCAACTAGGTCGTGGTGATGATACACCAGCATCCCTGAGAATAAGTTTCATTTGCTCTTCCTGCTTTCACTTTCACTGTCATGACTGTAGAGCTGGTGTCTAGTCAGTGAGAGAATCTTATTATAGTAACATCCAAATGTGACACACAGCAAGGATTAAACTGTTATCCAACTTGTAAATGCATAAGCAGGCTCCCTGGAAACAGAATTCAGGCTGATATTTTCATTTTCAAACCTGTATTTTTCTCCATCTGAGCAGTCAATGGAGCATCTTCCTTTCTAAGTAAGATCCAATTATAATGAGAGCTTGGATTGACAGGAAACATTATTATAACTGAATGAGCTGTCAAATCCATGATTAATAAGGGTTTTCATTTAGGTTCAACAATAGCAGCGTTAGACTACTGCCATATTATTATTCAATAACTCATAGCATTCATAAGAAGGTTTATTTTCCGTTTCAGAGTGTAGACCGAGATGTTTCACATTCAGCTATTCGTATGGGCAGAAATGGTTTCAATATTTCATGAGACGATTTTATCTCTATTTTTTTTTCTGAAGATGCAAACTAATGAAAAGCCTTCTGCAAAATCTAAGCCTGATGTTTGAGGATTTAGTTTCTGTTTTCCTTCTAGCTCCCATGTTTTTGCATCCATATTCCTATTGCTTGAACCATGAGAACAGAGAGGGAATATGAATAGTGTAGGAGGTTGATACCCTGGGTGTTCACAGCATCAAATGTTGGTGATATGGAGTAAAAGTATGAGGCAAACCAAGACCTCTCTAGTCTGTGTGTTCAGTGAGGTGCAAAGAACAGGTAAAGAGCAGATATTTCATGTTAGCTACCATGTATGTATGCATTCAGCTGTGTCAAACAGAGCAGATTTTTTTTGCATAACACTGCTTTTCACTTTTATATGAGAGACAATGAGGGCAGGATTGTTATGAATTAAGATATCCACAAGGGGAAAAGAACATTTTTAGAAAGAAAAGTGCTCACCCTCAGCCTTCTTGTAACAAAAATGCAATTCTCTCCATCCTACATAAATTCTGCTTTCCCATCCCATTTCACAGTTTGATAGAATGTAACTGGATATTCTGTTTTTCTGTTTCACTGGTTCTCAATTTCACCTTCCTAGTTTAGCTCCTTAATCTGCTCTTCCACCCAAATGGAGGTGCTGCTCCATCATTGCAAGTAGTATAAATGATGTGTCAAGTTGACTTCAAAAAATAACCTTTTAGCCCAGCATTTATTTATACATCATCAGTTATGTCTGACTACTTTTTATACATGTATGATGTATCAATATAAGATACAGATGTATAGATATATAGAGATAGAAAGCTGGATAGCTAGATAGATGTAACCTGTACTCTAGCTATTTCTTTCCTCATTTTCTTCCCTTGCTGACACCTTTTGTACTTGCACAAACTATCCTTTAACATGCAACTCTTAGTTTAATGTTATCGTCTGCCAGTGTCCCACAAGGTGGGGAAATTTATGGGGGCATTATAAGAAACATCTGACTTTCCACCCATAACTCTCCTTGCCTTGAAACCAACTGCTGCCTTCTGTAAGCCAGAGGGTGAAGACAAGGCTAAAGACACCAGATAGACCACAGCAGATGCAGAAGACAAGCACAAAGACCTGTGTCTACTATTAGAATAAACTATGAAGTGGTTAGCAAAAGACTGATCCTTCAAAGGTGTTAGTGAGCCTCAGGCTTAACACCTTGCTTTGGCATAAATTCTTAAATAAGTTATTCTTTCTTGTTTTTTCCTCTTTCAAATACTTCAGAATCCATCTGTCCTAGACAACTGTCACTTGTTTTTTTCACCTCTATTGTAGATTAACTTCCACCTAAAAACTTTAATTAAGGCAAAAATGTACTAATCTCCAGTAATTCAATTTTTGATATTATTTTTATGATAGTATCGTTGTTGCTATTGCAGTAGTCAATGCACAAAATACTTCATACACAGAAAAATCATTATTGTCTATACAAATATCCAAGATGGGAAAATGAAGCATTGTGTCCCATTTCACAGGCAGAGGAGACAGCTACATGAACAAGTTGCACCTAGTAAATGAACATGGATTTACAGCTCATTTAATACTCCATGGCAACTGTCTGTGTGGTTACTGCTCCAGAGTAAATGTGAAGCAGCTCTGACCCTTACTGAAAGTGAGGCAATGTATCTTGCATTTACCTGAGCTTTAAGCATCCCTATAAAGTAACTAATGAGCTGTAAATCCACAATCCCTCTTCACACCTGGCAGTTTCTTCATGTATCTGGAGGCAATGATATTTTTGTGATTTGCCTGTGGTCACTGAAGCAGCACTTACAGAAGTGGCGATGTAAGCCAGACCTAGTGAGCTCCTGTGAACCCCCCTCCTCACGTGGCCAGAATTTTCTTGTAGAGTTACTGTTCAATTTCTTGGCACATTTCCCTTCAAATGATAGTAATTCACAAGTAAACTGAACCACTTTTTCCTCATTAATACTGCAGAACATGCATTTACCACTTATGCAAAACAGATGGATCCCTAAAAGTACCTTCCAGATATGGTTTCTTCATTTCACACATAAAATATTATATACTTTTTCAAAGACTCTTAAATTTAAAGTTTAAAAGTGATGCTTTGGGAATAGCTTTATCCTAGTTTATTAGACATATTTCAACTCTATGTAATTTAGAGTCCAAACTAAAGCAGGGTTCATCATCAGTGTTTTCCATCAGGGTGGTCCATGACGCACCACAAACTAGCAAAGAGCTTTCTTTATTTTCTTTTGTTGTTTTTTTTTTTTTTTTTTCCAGTGACTCCTATTAAGTTACTCTCTACTTAGGCTCCATCAACTAGTTTAGGAGGACCACTGATACAAGCCACTGCCTGCAGTCATTGCAAGCCTGGGATCACTGCTCTGGTTTTTCAGTGGCACTACAGGAATCACAACAGACTTGAATACTCTGCATTTTTTACTCCTCTTGTTATTCTGTATTAAAAAAAAAAGAAAAAAGAAAAGAAAATCTGAACCACTATGTCACAACACACTGCCATGACATCTATTTACTAGTAAAATTGTTTTGTGTTCTGAGGCAAAACAAGGCCAAAATGTTGTTAAATCCCTTGAAAAAGTTCAGTGTAAATTATACACCTCTACACATAAAGAAAAAAAAATTGTGGTAGAGACAATAAATACATTAATTTTTAGCCCTTAAAAGCTCCCTCATCATATTTTTATGCCGTGTCTATGGACTAACACATTCAATAAGTAAAGAAGGAAAGCCCAGGGCATGGGCAATCATTACAAATTTTAATGGATTTGATGAGTCCCTCCACAGCACTCTCTGTTTCTTGATAATCACTCAATTCCTCACTGCAAGGACTCTCTGAAAAATGTGAACCACGGCTGCAGGTATTTTAGGATGTGACCCTGCTGCCACACTGACAGCAGCTTTCTCATTTCTTGTCATGGGGCATATATTTCAAAGCATAATCCCAACTTTCTGGGATGCTTTCATTACCAGAATGCTCAGCTGACAGTACTGGCAAATCTTGAATTTCATGAAAGAATGCATAATGTGAATGGGAAATGTCAGTGCTGTCCCTTACACTGACCACATACAACACTTAAGTGACTTCAGTGAAGCTCCTACTTTTTTTTCCCTATAATTTTTTAGCAGTGGCTCTATCACACTAGTTGATTACACAGTGCCTGGAAAACATCACTGGACTTCATTTCAGCCTGTGCCAACTATCTCTTTCCACACAGTTCCCTGGCCTAATCTGGTGGTTAGAGCACCCAAGGTCCATTCCCACAAATAAGGAGTCCAAAGGGTTGCTAGCAGGGACACCAGCCTGTCACCATGATATTTTATGAAGAATCCTTTCACCAGGATTTCTTCTCCTGGGAAGCTTCAGCTTCTCCCTGTTTTGCCGCTTTGGAATGTGATTTGGAGAATTGTTTACCCAGCATGTGAATTGTTTTAATTTAATGACCAATCCCAGTCCAGCTGAGTCGAGACTCTGGTTAGTCACGGGTTTTTATTATTCATTCTTGTCTAGCCTTCTGATGTCACCTTTCTCTTTCTTTAGTATAGTTTTAGTATATCATTTCTTTTAGTATAATACCATAAAATAATAAATCAGCCTTCAGAGAACTTGGAATCACATTCTCATCTCTCACCTCATCCTGGGGACCCTCACAACACCACAACACCAGCCACCCCAGTGCAGCTGGCCTTCAGGGCCCAGAAAAGTTCCTGAAGGTGTTTGAGCAGGGATGGAGTCAGAGAGCCTGGGAGCTGCCCAGAGCCCCGGCAGCTGGCTCTGTGGCGTCCTGGGGAGCTGCCTGCCTGCTTACTGCCACTGCCGCAGACAGGCATTGCAGGAGTATGGGCACTGTGCTTCCTGCTGGAAATCTGCTGGGCTTTAGATTATCTCTGGCCATTTTAAACTGGAAAAATCTTCACTGATTTCCAAACAGAAGTCCAAAACATAGTTCATAACAGCTAGTGCATCAAGAGCTAGCTATCCACAAACTTAATTTTCCAATTTTCTTGCTGTGAGGAGAAGGACAAACAGTAAAATGCAGCCTGCAGACCAGCTTTGTGTGAATTCAGGCTTCTTGGAACCCCAGTTGAAAAAAATGACATTTCTGTATCCCCACTCCCCAAATTCTGTTTTTGGAGAGTTATTCTGCTGCAGTGGTTCCTCAAATTTTACATTTACTCTTCCACATTTTTTTTGTCCTGCTTCAGAATTATACATAATTATAATATTTTTATGCTGTGTGTTTTATTATGTTATGTGCTTTCTGTGAGACAGGAAAAAAAATGTGCTAGCCAGTTCTTTCCTTACTGACATCAACGGCTTTTGACTCACACACTCTGTTCAGGATTTTCCTTCTTATCATGGGTTCCATATTTTCATGTGGTTCAATTTTTTATTTCTTCTGGGCATCCTCTTTATTTTTATATTTCTTTTCTCTTTGTTCTCCAAGTAATTCATTTTTAGCTCTAAATTAAGCAATTTGCTTTTAAGCAGTTGGCATTTTCATCAGTCAGCATATCCAAATGTTCATCTGTACCTTCCTTAATTCCATGTACTATATCAGCATTTCCTGTATCACTAATGCCTTTCTGCAGTGAGACTTACACCTCAGATTACCCTGCTGTTTCTTCAGGCAATATTATACTGTCTGTCCTTCTGGCAGGCACACTGATATCTTCCCCACTGTATTTCGGATTTGAGACTAACATCAAACCACAGTAAGTCTGCCTACTGCAGACTTGACGATTCTCTGTGGAAATTTTAAGCTTTTAGTATTTTTTAAAAGGAAAAGAGAGTACTGAGAATATCAGGAAAACTCCAGTCCTTCATTAGCTTAGGCTTTAAGGTTTCCAGTTCCTCTAATCCCTTCCAGCTGGTTCATTCAGAGTCCATAGGGCACCCAGCAGTCCTGGTCTCTGGCCAGCACTGCTTGGTTTCTTCTGCAGAAAACCCCAGGAGGTGAAATGGGATGGCACATGTGAACACTTCAGCCCAGCATAGTATGAGGATGTGGATAGGCTTTCCAGAAAATGGTCACAGGCCCCCAGATACAACACAGCTACAAGGATCTCTGCATCAATATAAAATCCTTCAGCTTGGACTGTCCAGCCAACAAGAAAATCAAAGTGCTTGACACTTGTCGGCACCTACGCGCTGCTTTCCCCTAAGATCCTCGCAGGAGACGGATCCTGTGCTGAGGTTTGGAATGCAGGCTGCTGGGGGAGGGCAACAAAAGCCTGTGTGTAACCTGAGGTGTGCCTGCAGCTCCCACTCCTTTGTGCCTGTGACCTTGGCTTCAGCTCACAGGCAGGAGAGAAGAGCAAGAAGAGGAGATGTGTTGGGAAGAGGTGAGGACAGGAAAAGGCAAGCCTGTTGAAAGCAGTACAGGGGACTGGGGAGCCAATATCATGTAGGTTAGGGGTGGGGTGAAAGGCACATGAAAAGTGCAGCACGGGGGCACACAAACACATGGGTCAGGGGAAAATCAGGCATGTCTGTCGCAGGATGGGTTTTAGGAGGGAAAGGAACCCACGGCACAGTGTGGATACGGTTCTTGGAGAAGTAAGAAGCTGCAGCACAAGGACTTGGGGGGAATTGGGGCCTGATTCACCAGGTGGGGCTGTAGTGGGGATAGGATTTTGAGACACTAGGAATTTGGCCACAATGACAGTATGGAGTGGTCCTCAACTTGTAGAGCCATACTTCCAGCCTTCACATGTTATTTTCAAAGCTACTGGAAAATGACAGGGATAAACAATAGATGGGATGTGGGGAAGAAGGGTGAAAGAGAGGGTGGAAAGTGAGATTCCAGAGAGTGGAAAATATCCTCTTCTGTGGAGACAAGAAAAAAGAGAGGAAGAGGAAGCACAGGTGCAGCATCAACAACCACAACTCCACACCTGTCAGAGAAAACCTCCTCCTTATGTTTGCATATGCACATTTCTGCATCCACTAATGAACCTCTTTTTTCTTCCTCATTTCTAGAGCCAGAAGATTGTTAATTCCTGAAGTCTGTTCTTACCTATTCTTTCCTGGCTGTCCAGTGTGCATTTTCTAGTACGTTTTTGTTTATGAAGGTTAGTTTCTTGCTACACAGCAGAAATATTTGTGTTAAATCTACTCTATAAAGGAGCCAAAAATGTGAAAAATGCTCTGGAAGCAGAAAAGAAATATTTATGAGGAAAGAAAGGAGACAGTACAAGAAAACTCATTTGCTGAGAAATGCAGCTTATGTCTTATCAACTTAATTCCAGATAAGTCTTCATTTTGCTGTGAAGACAGATGCGATAAATATGTTAATGGCAGATTTCGATAACTTAGCTTGTAGAACTGCAAAGCCAGATGGAAGTGATAATTTTTCTTTCATTTTAATTTTGAAATAAAAAGCAAGAAAGCAAGAAAGTTCTTGGTATCTTAGCACTGTAATGACTTTTGAAAGGATAATGGACCTTAGCACAAAATGACGATTAACTATCATGCCCTGATGCTCCTATTTTATTACATTTCAGTTTCCTTGGCTGGAATTCTCTCAGCTTTCTTGCCAGAGATGAGCAAATTGCTGCTTGTGACTGACTTTTCCAGTTCCACATTCATAAAGTTATTTAGCAGCAACCCAGCTGGTGGATATTTTACTGATTCTACTGTTGCTCAGGTTAGATACATGACTAAACAGACCATTGATAACAGCATTGGATGGAACTAGCCTCTCTTACTCCTTATCAGGAGTGAAATATACTGCCTTTTTTGTCCCTTAAGCCATGCCCTTATGGTCTTAGGAGTACAAGGCTAAATTGTGTCTTTCCATGCATTGATTAAGATTCCATTTAACAATATTTCGTGTGGACTCTTTGTTTCAATTTAATACAAAAGCACTGAGGGACATTGATTAACACCTTCTTAAATGTTTAGGATATTTACTGCTTGAACTGATAGGCAAAGAGAAGGCTAGAAAACTTTTGCTGCTTGAATCCTCTTGAAGGGAAGGAAACAGTGGGTTTCTGAGCAGGTGAAAATGAAAATTTTAGAAAATTATTTTCAAGGAAGTTACCAAGTGAAAACATGGTTTGTCATATTTGCAATGATGTTTCTAATGTGTGATAAATCTGTGTTGTTCCCTTTATATGAATTTTCATTTCTAGAAAGTGAGGTCCTGACTGAGTACTCCCCAGGAACTTCTCTCCAGGAACCACTTGACAAAAAGGTGAGACGCTCTATTGTTGAATCAGTAGCATTAACTTCTAGAGCTCCATTCTTTCTTTCTAGATAAGCTCACAAACCAGTAACTGAATGACCATTTAATTCTACATGTCAGTTAAAACCGTCTCTGAAATTCATTCAAATTATTCTAACAAAGAGAATGTAGATTTCTGGTTAATTTTATAATATATTTTACCATGAGACAAAGGATACAAGTTGTTGTGTCCTCAGCTGGGGTGCTTGTGGGTGGAGATATTAACTATTGGATAGATACCTGCTACAGGCTAGTAATATCAGATAGATATGTACTGTAAAAAGTAAAAGATTATTTTCATCATTCAATACAAGCTTTTTTTTTTTTCATTTTTTTTTAGTTTACATGCATTTGCTTGGGGGTTGTCTTTTTAAATTCAATTAGCAAGTAATGAAAAATTGCAAACATTTATGGTCTGGATGTTCTATCACAAACAAAACGTTCATATGAGAGGGAAAGGGAAGGTCTGTGCAGTTCTGTGGAGGAGAGAGGAGAGATCCCACGTTCTGGAAGTGAAAGCTGCATCGGCAGAAGATGAACCAACTTAATTAGCCCTGTGAAGAGACTGGGCAGAGTGCTTAGTTAATGCAGCTGTATCATGTTTGAGAATTCATCTGCTGTCTCTGGACTTTGCTGAACTGTGCAGACGTCCATGTCTCTGCAGCATTGCACCTTGCACACAAGCAGAGGCAGTTCTCATACTCATCTGAGGCTCCAGTCCACGCTGGATGCCAATCTCATACAAGCCAGTGACTCACATGACCAAAAGTATGCAGTGAAGCACATGGCCCTGCTCTTGGGCCCAGAGTTTCCTTACCAAGGTCAGAGAACAGCAGGAAGAGACAGCTGGAGCCTCTCTGCCCTCACAGCCTTGCTGCAAGCTGAGGCAATCAAAGCACAAGCTGTAGCTAAAGGTGACCCATGCTTGCAGATAATCCTCAGGTATTGGCAAAAACCAGGCAGATCTTAGTCTTCTGTGGACTCATGCAGCAGCAGCATTTTATCCTGGAGCTCCAAACCAAGCAGAGCTTCCCAACTGATGTGCGAGGAAACCATTCACCACTCTCCAGCAAGCAGCCAGAACTCCCCAAGCACCAGGCAGGGAGCTGCCTGCAGGAGCAGCGTGGCAACTCATGCAGCACTAAAGCTTATCCCAGGCTGCCACCTTGTCAGGCTTAAGTTCAGCTCATTAGGATGCTCATCTGTTATTTATGCAAATAAGCCTATGCATAGTCACAAAATATGCAAAGATGGCTATTTATCAGTTTGTCACAGTTTCTGACTTTCTGAGCCCTCAGACATTCCTGATACATTTAAAAATAAATTAAAATGTCCCCTAGCACTGCACAAGGGCCAAGGCAGAACCTAGCTGCTACTATCCACGTCTTCTCAGAGGACTCAAGGTGCTCAGGATAGAAAAGATACTGCATTCTGTGTGACTTTAAACACAATATGTTACAGCTAAGGATGTTTAATCTAGTGAATAAAGGATCTCTACTTCTTTCACCTTCCCAGGGGAGGAGATTTACAATATGCATAACTCCAAGCATTCTGACTGCAGTTTATTATTTATTTATAAAAGACACCTGCCCCTCAAAAAATTAAAAAGGGTCTTCTGAAACAGTGTTTAAATTATCTCCTTTGTATGGACAGCTGCAGTCTAAAGTTGCCCTCACTCATGAATGTGCAAAAGAAACTCAGCTCATCCCTCCTCTACCCTTACTGCTCTCTTCTCCTAACTTTAGGAAAATATTATCCTCCGCATGAGCCTGATCAGGAGTCAGCATCCACCTGCTTTTCTGCACACACAGCCATCAGTAACTGCAGGAGGCCTGAATCCTCCTGACAAGGGTACAGATTGACCAGAAACACAGCTTTAGGGAATATTCCCTCAGTTCTTTACCCCTGGCCAGTACCAGGATGATTGTTTGCCCGTCAGTTCCATGGACAAGTTTCTCGTGTATCCTTCCTTGCACAACAGGATGTCTTATTTAAGCTGCTCAATGTTCATTGTAAAAATTAGAAAAAAGACATGTCTGTAATAAAGTCAGGAGAAAATGACACATCTTTTTTTGGTAGTACCCTTATCTTAGGGAGCCACCTTATGCATTGAATTCTCCTATAGACTGTTGTAACCATCTACCAGGTTCTATGTGGAGCTTTGGACCTGAATGTGGTCTTGGAATTGAGGAAAGAGAGAAGGAACACCTCCAGCAGGCAAAGAGAGGTACTCACAAACACTGCCCTATCAGAGGCTACAATTCAACTTCAGCTTCATACCAACACACAAAAAAAGAACTCCCTCTGAATTCCACAAAATATAATAACATTAGTTACATTTTATTTAAAGCATAGCAATCACAACACAGGGTGCTCAGTCCACCCTGACATCGGGATGATGATCTCATCAGGAGAAAGAATAGTAAGAGCAAGAGTAGGAAAACTTGTGGGTTCAGATAAAGATGGCTTAATAAATGAAGGGAAGAGGGGGAAACAAACCCCAAAGCAGTGATGCAAAGGCAGTCATTCACCACCTCCCACAAGCAGACTGCTGTTCAACCAGTCTCTGAGTTATGCTTGCCTTCCTAGGCAAATCACCCCCTCAGTTTTTATTGCTGAACACAGTATTATGTGTCATGGAATATCCCTTTAGTCAATTGGCGTCAGCTCCCCCATCTGTGTCCTCTCCCAACCTCTTTTCCAACTCCAATGAACTTCCTTGGGGAAGCCTGGGAAATCAAGAAGGCCTTGATGCTGTGGGTGCATGGCTGTAAACAGCCAAAAGATTGGTGTGTTATGAACTGTGATTAAATCTAAAACCAAAAAATACTTCAGAGACTGATGAGAAGAAAATCAACTGCACCTCAGCCGGACCCAACACAAAGATTAATGAACAAATGCATTGTCTTAGTTAGTTAAACACCAAGAAAATTGTCTGGGAAGGGGCACTTTTTTAATATAAACTTCTAGTCTAAAAGAACTGCCTTTTTTTTTTTTTTTTTTTTTTAATCCAAGCCTATTTCCCACTTGGGTGAGTGCAAAACAATGAATTCGAAAATTTCAATAGAACCTGTCTCTCTGTGAACTTAATTCCACAATTTCCAGCTGAGCAAAATTATCTTTACATCATGAAAACATATGCTTCCCCTTAATAAAGATTTAAATACAGGCACTTCAAATCCCTCCCTTCACTTTTACAATGGTGCAGTAAAGGATTATCCATGCAAAATTATACAGCCAAGATTTCTGCTGTGAGTCGGCATGGTTCCGTTGTTTTTCATGGATCAATTAACACACACTGGAGATTTTAGCCATTCCTGTCTGTAATTGCTAATTTGCCCATTACAGGGAGCTGAGAGCCATCTGTGTACATGGCATAAGGATGCAACAGTGAAATGAAGACTTTAAACCCACAGAACATGACCTGTGGTTGTAAGACATTCAAAGACAAGATGGGATACCTTACCTTTGGAGCCTGTAGTACATCAGACACATCTTGCTTAGGCACTGCAAAAGTAGGTGGCGGTGCTGTTGTTGGCTTTTTGGGAGGCCTGGGTGGTGGATGAAGGGTTAGGTTTTCATATCTTCTCAACATATAGTATTCCTCTTCGCTGACCTCTTCCACTGTTGTCCTCGTCACAGGCGGTGCAACTGTCTGGACATCTTTGCTCAGCAAACGGACCAACATGTTGAAGCGATACACAGGAATCTCCCAGCTCTCCACTGGACTGCTGGCACTACTGATCAGCAAGTAAGAGTCTGTGATTTCTTCTTCAAACTGCAGACCAGGCGCAGCAGCCAAGACATCCTTCTCGATGGAAAGGTCCCTGACAGACACTTTGACATTAAAAGGCAAATGGAATTCTTTGCAAATCTCAGAGAGGTGGTACTGTTTCTTGTCATGAACCACTTCCACAAATCCACCTTCCATGTACATAGGGAGGAGCACCTTTTTATATGAATCACTTAGTATTTGCTCACAAGCTAAAACATCTATGAGTTTCTTTCCTCCCTCATATAGAACTTCACCAGTCTGGCATTGCTGAACTAGAAATTGATCTCCAACTGAAACAGAAAAAAGCTCTTTATGAGGGGAAGTAAAGGCTTTAGTTGCTACAACATGAAGGTGTTCTTTTTCATTTCTCACTATCTCTAAGTCATAGGCAGTTGGAAACTCCCGAGGTCTTCTCTTGAACTTTCCTTTGTAGCTCATAGGGATTAAATAATGTCTTTTGGAGGAATCACTTCTCATCTCAGAGGCTAGGACTCTTGCTGCCTGGTACTTTTTGTAGATGACAATCTCTTTCCCTGTAGACAATAAGTTATAAGGTTTTTGGTTTCCCGTAGGCCCTTCCATTATCTCAGCAACCATAGGAAATTCTTTGCTTGTTCTCTCAAATATATCTTCCAAAGAAAGTGGCTGAAAGAAAGAGCTAATATCATAATGGTCTGTTACATCCTTGACCTCAACATCCAGATCTGAGAGGATATGAATTATGTCCTTTCGAACTGAAAAGAAAAAGAAATATATTGGGCTTTGTTTTCAAACTGACATTGAAATAAAATACACATTGAAATAAAATATCCTGCTGGCCAGATGCCAAAAGTACCTTCCCTGAGGCATGCATGTCCATGTGTAAATGTACACTACTAACTGAGCCAACCAAAGTCTAATTGTTGTAATTTGAGAGACATGGTTATCACATATGCATGAAACCACACAAATGAAGAGAGACAATAAGGTGTGCAAGTGAACACAAAGTTTAAGACAAAGAAAAGGCTAGTTCACTATTTCCCCCACAATACCTCCAAGTTTAATCAGTTGTTTATCTTCTCAAACTCTTGGGTGCAAGCTGTATTTTTATTCTTTTCCTTCATAGTGGTTTATAGTTTCTCTAAAGAAATGAGTGGGGAAACATTTTTTAAGAAATAAATAGCATTTGGATCCATTAACAACATGTTGCTGCTATAGCCAGACTGGGAGAAAAAATGTATTTTGATATTTATAAGAATAATTAAAATATCTGTAATTATTATGAAATAATATCACTTAACAAAATGGCAAAGTCTTCGTATAACTAAGAGTAAGTTATTTTTATGAATTAAGACATTTTATATTATGTTCCTCTCTGGAACTGTTGCATCTTTTTCTGCATCTCCTCGTTTTATTCACTGTCAGAAATGAGCCAGTGAATTTAACAACCTGATGGGGAACAACAGCTCTTTTACCACAACTGAACTTGCAAAATTTTGAATGCAAAACTTCCAAGAACAAAGCTGACTATGTAATTAAGACTTGTTTAAGAATTTGGCTCCAAGTCAGTGACACGGCAGATCGCTGACGAGGGCAGTAAAAGTTAACAAGCAAATAATATTTAATGACTCTCTTCAATAAGATTTATTCTGCATAGACCTACATATAGGGATAGTATATACTGGATTCACACTTCCTTGTAGTAGGACATACCAATATTTTATACTGAAAAGTTGATATCGTATTTATTTTATATGACAGAGTTCTATGACAGTGATTCAGGGTTTGTTTGTTCTGACTCTGTTTTGTCCCATTTGACACCTTGAGGTGATAAACATCCTGAGCACCACAAGGGAAAGGCAACAAAGGAAAATGACTGGTGAAAATGAAACTTTCTATGAGCATTTGTGAGAGTTCCACAGTTCATTATTAATAATGAGACGTATAGAGGATTCCTGCTCACAGCCTGTGAAAATATAATCACTTATCCCAGTTATCAGGCATCTTTTTTTTAGAGTGGATAGTAATTCTCATAATTTATCTTGTGTCTATTTATAGTTCTCCTAAAAATGGTGAAAATCCATTCTTCATGGTCCACAAGAAAGTAGTTATTCATGTACCATGAAGCCTACTTTTCCAGTTTGCATTAAATAGATATTTAGGACACATGCAATTTTTCTTAAATGTTGAGAACACCACAAAATTTAAAATAAAAACAACAAATACAATCCTTATTGGAATAACTGCTTGGAAGACTAGTGAATACCAAATATTTCTGAATCTTCTGAAAATTTTCAGGGGCATTAAATTCCTATTGATTCTGCACCTATAATCTTACTGGATATACCAATACACCTGAGTTAATTGAGCTTCAGGAGATGAGCTAGATCCCTGAATCTAGCTAGAGTTACAGCAAACATTACTTATACATTTTACTTTTTCATTACAGTTGCTTTATCTTATTGTGAAGTTCTATTTTCCAAACTCACACATTAAATCACATAGCAAGCACAGCTGAATGTCTTATGATAAGCATATAATGACTATGGTATATTGTGCTAACAATCTCTGCCTGCTTTTATTTCTTTCTCTTTTGTCCACTTCCTTACATAATTCAACAGAGAAATGCTCAGTTGTGAAAAGATTTCTTGCTTAATATCCTCATGAATGCCATACTTCTGTTAGGATTTAATTTCTATGGAGCTCATTGGTTTGTTTCTAGTAAATGCAACAAGCAGCAAAACCTTCCCAAAAGCTAAGCTACTATCCTGCAATCAGAACCCAGTTGTATCAAGGTTTTGGTGGAACAACTAGTGTCATAAATATTTTGGACTTTTTAAAAATAAAAACTCAGAGCACAAACTTTTAAAGATACTGGTTTTCTAATCTTTCTGTTTCCTCAAACCTACATGTTTCAGAAATTGTTCATGAGTTTTTGTGTTCATATTCAGTTGATATTTGTTTCTGCAACAGAATAAAATAATATGATTTTCCTTTCTCTAACATCCTTATTCTGAAAATTAAATGGTAATTAAGCGTATTGCAACATGTGCAATTGTGATTTTTTTTCTTTTTCTACCTGCTAGACATAGCCATATGAAGCCATCAAGTGGCTCCTGCATGGCTGAAGTCTAAGACACAAAGAAAGAGAATCTAGGAACTGAACAGAATTCCTAAACTCAACCTTTGTACTATGCAATATATTTTCAGTGAGGATTTAATTGTAGTGATCAACAAAATGGCAACAGAAAGAAATGCAAAGTAATAATCTGAACTAACAGATGATAAAGATATACTAAACAAAATATTATTTTTATAATTCTTCCTCTTGAAACTAACATTAATGGCAAATATGGATAAGGGATTTTTAACAAACTGAATCTTTCATGGCTAGTTTAAGAAAATGTTGTGTATTCAAGGGTACTTTTGTACTTTGCTACACCAAGCTGAATAGAACACATTTTTAATTCCTACTTACATTTCATTACTGCCTGCACTTCGTAGACAGGCATGAGAATCAAATAGCCATCAAAATTCTCAGGAAGTGGACTAGAGGAGTCCCACATACGTAAAGTAGTGGAAAGTTTAACAATCCGGTTTCTACCCTTAGGGATTTTCCATTCTGCAATCTCTTTTAAGGTGTATAACTGGTCGTCTTCACACTCATAGAATTCTCCTTCTTGTGAAAGGGGCAAAATAAAGGAATGATACTGGTTATTTCTGACCACAACACAGTTCACAGCCATCATTCCATGGACCTCTTCCACTGAGTTGAAGGTGATCTGCTCATCATGTTTGATAGTGAAATTTTCCAATTTTATATCCTTGGCACTGTAGAAAGAAGGATAGCCAAACCTTGTTGGCCCAATAGAGACTTTTCTTGCAATTTCTTCAATGCTGACATATGGAGTCTTATCTGCCACAACCTTATAAAGACCTAAGAACAGAAAACTTGCATTATAAAAGGGAAATACACAAAGAAAGTCATACCAAATTTTAGACTGTGAATGTTATGAAAATGGAGAACAAAGCCCATCAAATAATTCATAGGTGATAGTTCAATTGCTAAAAATACCAGTCTATAGAGGTAATATCAGCTGGTACAACATATAGTCAGCTGGAAATAACCCTTTCTGACATGTATCTAATTTCTGACATCCAGCCTTCTTAGTCCACAGTAAAATTTTTCTTTGCCACAGAAAAAAGAAATATTATCCTAAATTCCTATCTGTCTTCTCAGGAAACCAGCCTTTGAAATGCAGATGTGGTATGAGGAAACACAACATTAATGTGAAGAGTTCATGCAGGATAAGTTTCTTGTCTAAACATCAGTACTTATGTAACCTTCCACATGCAGACTGGGAATTCCTAGACCAAGTTTGTTTAAAGATACATCCCAAATGAAAGAGTAGCACCTACAGACAAGAAAGAGCAAATAGATTTTAGCATATCTAACAGCCCAGTCCACCAGCTGGATTAATTCAAAGTCTGGGTGTTGTAGCACTCCAGCCATCACTAGGCAATTAAAATGCTGAAGTTCTGCAAGGCAGAATCTGTATCTGAGCTTCCCTATCTCCTAGGGACATTATTACTTCATGTTAATCATGCCCTTTGGATCTGTCTCATTAGGAGTTTCCATTGCAAGAAAAATGTGTACATTTCTATATTTGTGTGAGGGTTTTCATAAAAGAAGATGAACTGGAGGGTTGAGAGGACTAAAAAGCAGGTCTTAGCTGAACTGTATGATTCAGCTGTCTTCTTCACAAGGCATGGCAGCATTGTGAATGCTGCCTCATGGAATTGCAGTGCATCTTCATGAGACAGACTTGGACAAAGACTTGCTTTTAAGTGAATATAAGCGAGAATAGAGGTTATTTCTAGGCCAAGTTTGCCAGTCACAAATAAACCAATACTTCAGCTACAGTGACAAAGAAGCCAAGCTCCCTGGGAGACACTGTGCCTTTTCTCACTTTGTCTGCCAAAGCCAGCCAGCAAAAATCCTGTGGCCTCACTACTCCATGCTCTTGACTCCTCTGGACCACAGAGAGGGCACTTTGTGGTAAAGGTATACTCCTATTTTGGCTGTTAAGGAGGAAACATGGGATGGGGAATCAAAGAGCCTGGTTGGTACCACTAAAGACACTTTTATGGCAGCTTCAAATCCCATGAGTAGTTTAAGCCATGTCTGAAAGATTTTAAATGCCCTACTCAATTCTCCTCAGCCAAGTGCAGGATGTACCAGCAGATACCTGGATTTCAGTAAGGTGAGATGCTCCCAAACCACACAGTTGCTGTTGGATTTTGGGAAGACGCTCATTTTCTTCACTAGACCTCTCCTGATTGTGAGATTCTTTAACAAATTGGATCAGGAGATATTGCTTCTCTTAAAAATAAACAAGGTGCTTATTTTCTTCCAAACTTTTTCCCTTACTGACTTTCATTACTGACCATAATCAACACAACTGAGGGCCATGCATGGTATCAGGGTGTCCCTAAGATTGCATTTCTTTAAATGGATGTATCAAATAATTACTTCTATCATAACAGCCTTTTTAAAAATAAATTTTTTTGGGGGGGAGGGGGGTCATTCTGGCTACAGGATTGCTGTGATTCTATAGAGTAGCAAAACCCTGTGCTTTCACTTTGTAACTTTAGCATCACTCCTGTTAAAGGCGACATAATTAAGATTCTGTCTGTTGAGTAGCTTTTACCTGAATGAATCAAAAGATTGGGCATACTTGGTTCTGTGTGTCCCATGTGGCCACTAGTAACTCTGGGAACTAACATCTCTGAGGGCTTGTGAGCAGTCTAAGCAGTAATAACCTCTTTGATCTGCTGCAGAAATAGTCACCAGTTGCACCAATGTCACTTATTTCTGCAGTTCTGTGTTCTGCCTTCACAATTGTCTGTATGTCAGCCAACTTTTCCTGTGTGAAGTCAGTACCCTTGTGTCAGTGCATCCTCTACATATATGTCCTCACTGCAGGAAAACCTGCAGGAAAACCTCCAGGCATTTTCCTGGGCTGCAAGGAGGGCACATGCATGAATGTACAAAGTACAGCTTGCACACAATTTTCTCTCCCACTGATATTTCCAATGTTTCTCATTGCCATTTTTAACACAATTATTAGCAAGGAAATTATCTACCACAGTCCTAATCACCACTGGAGCATGTCAGTGCAGATCAACACAAACAGGTTCATCAGCATTTAGAAAGTATCACTGTGACAAGGTCCCAGTGACAAGCTGAAACTGTGGAAAAGACAAACAGTGTTCTAGTATGCTTTGCAAGCAAAAGATGGGTTTCACCTCCTGGCAGTGCTGGGAGAAAACAAATAGGAACATTCTTCATTAAAAAGGATATTCAAAATATTTAGGATGTGTCCCAAAGGCAGTAACTATGCTTACCCATATGTGATACAGGAGCAAGTGTATGCCCCCCCAAATTTCCACGATTTACATTGAAAAACCTCCATAAACTGTGCTAAAAACTTCCAGTTGAAAATATTTGGCAAGGTACAGGTATGAGGAACATACTTCTCTTCTATGAGTTTGACAATAGTCTGAGGCTACTAATTTTGCTGGGCCTACAAAACTATTTGGAAGGCAACTATTTCAGCAACAAACCGATGAACATCCCAGGTTGGAAAGCAGGTGTCATATGGAAGCATAATTATCAGATTTTATGCAGAACTAGACACCTGATTAACCCCTTGGCCCAGGCAGACTGGCTTTGTCAAGGATGGGAGCAGAAGAATGTTTGTCTTCTGCTCTGGTGGTTTTCATAATTTTGGTGACAGAATGCTTGCTTAGACAGGTGAAGAGCCATGTGGCTTGCGTACTTAGCTTCTGTATTGATAAGACTCCTGACATGACCTAACAGCCACCTCTGAGTGGCCATGAACATGCAAAGTTCCATATGTTTCTCTCTATATAGAACATAGATAAATATATAGAAGGCTGTTTTGGTATGTTGGGTGGAAGTCACTGCCATATTCTGCCATGGTATCCTCTCATAAATGCTCTCCTTGATACTGTATATATGTAAAAACCAAAACAAAACCATAAAAAACACCAAACAATATTAACAATTAAGAGCCTTATTAAATTCACTGTGAATCAAATTGCAAAAGCAAATGTTTTCCAAATCTCAGATAACAAGGAAACCTCCAGGAGGAGGAGACATATGGTAAGTTTGAGATGCTAAAATTTGGACATTTTGAGGTCAAACAAAAATATTTTTATACTTTTTCACAAACCATAAAACGACTGAATCAAATTCACTTAGACTTTCCCAAGAGATCTTGGTGGACTGTAAGGGGAAAAGACAGATGGAAATAACAAATTTGGAAAAAAGTCCATCTGGTTTATCAAGATCTGGCATTCTTGCTCCTATAGATTTACTTTCTAAATGCAATCTGGTCCTACAACCAAACTGTACTTGTGTCCAATGGTTTGAGGGAAACTAAAACAGTCATATAAGAAAAACTATACATGTATATAATAATACTACGGGAAAATGTAATCATTCCATTCTAAGAACCCTCTGTGACATTTCACTAGGTGAAGTCTGCCTAGACATAATACAATGAATGATTAGTAAGCCCCAAACATCATCAGCCCATCTTTTCAAGAAGTTGACATGGAGAGAGTTTGAGAATCTGAGAAAATTGTTTCACTAGTATGGGAGAGAAAACATAGACAGAGGATCACAAGACTGAATGTGCTATGGGAAAGCACATTTCGATAGAAGGATATTTTTACCACTTTTTTACAGAAGAGTATATGCAGTTCTCTTTTACTGCCTGTAGTGTAAAATTTACCACTCTGGAGCTTTATGGACTTCCTATTTTCAGTCTTAATTAGACTCCTGAAGGAAGGGAGTATTTTACTCTCTTTCCCCCACAGAAAGTTGAGAAAACCAATAGTTAGGCTTGTCTAGTAGAGTAGCAAGCAGCTTTCAAGAAAAAAGAAGAGCAGAACAAATCATCTGTCCCAGACTAGCAGTTTCTGTTCCCCAAGTAAGGTTGGGAAGAGCACAGTTTCTACCTTCTCTGGAGATGACTTAATTGCTATTCCTCTTTTCCCACACCTCCAACACCCACTTACTACCTCTTCTGCTTCAGCATCCTCCTCCTCTCATCCTGTCCCAAAAGCCAGCTTTTCCTCACCTAGTACTGAGATGAGCCTTTTAGAGCCTAACCCCATTCTTCCATGGATGTGTTTTGTGGTCACTGACAAGTCTCCTGTCTTTTGCCTTGCAGATGAGGGCTCAAAGGGGCAGTCATGTTCAGCTGTGTGTCTGTCAGACTACACAGGAATGAGCAGTAGCAACAGCCAGGGACTTCATGAGAGCAGGGGCAGTCCAGTAATGTTTTTTGCAGAAGAAGGAATACAACAGAATGAAATGTAATCATTTGTGCTGGCAAACAATTCAGCTGTTGTGCAAATTACCTGTCTGTTAATTTGCTAGTAGTGAAAATTGTAGTTCAAAATGTGGTTAGATGTAGTCATTGAAGTGTCTAGAGTAACAGCAGACTTCTATTATTTTACCCAGTGTATGAGCACAGAAAGAATAGCCCAGTCCTCTGAGGCATGAAAAAGAACAAATTAGAATGAGGATAAAAGAAATAACACAGATAGTGAACTTGCGGTTGCAGCGGTTTCTCTAATGCAAAAGGCAGATTAGGCCTTTATCAAGGATCTGAGAAGAAAAAAAAGGTGTTCTGAAGACTGCAAATACGTTCAGAAAGACAGAGTAGGGCTCATTTAAGGCCAATGACCCCAGCTCTTCACTCTCAGCTGCTATCCCCAGAGTAACCCAAATAGGAGCATTGCTCATTCGTGCCAGTGTGCACACAGTGAAAGGATACATGAGCCCATGGCATGCAAAAGAGCTCATGGCAAAGGAAATGGAAAAGAGCATCAAAGCGAAAGATCTCTTTGCATCAACGCTGGCAACAGAGCACTGTACACACAATGTAAATACAGGGTCAGCCTCCTGGAGACCTGTGGATATTTTTATTGAATTAAGTCAAAGGCAGCGTGAAAAAGATCATCTGTAATTCAGTTCTGTGCTTCGTTCAAGAGATGGGGGCAAGCCATGTTTCATGTACAGTGTTTCAGTTAGATCTTAGCACGTCTATGTAATAAAGTGAAAAGGAAAAAGGTCAAGAAAGAGCAAGAGACTGGGAAATCTTGACTCTGCAGAGCAGAATCATTCATCAGCTAAGAACTAAACTAGAGAAATGACAAATTTATGTCTTACCAAATAGCTCTTGAATGCATAAGAGTACATATACAGAGAAAAATAGGAAAGTGGTGCTCCCTGTTGGGCTAATAAGAAGTGTCATTATGCCCCTCTTCAGTGCTGCTGTTCAGTAATACCCATCATGTGGAGGATAATAATGATAAATTTCAGCAAAATGAACTTTGAATTTATTTTTCAAGTGAAATAACCCAGTTTTCTAGAACGCTGGTTGGGAGAGTTCATAACTATGCATGAAAATTGTAGTGATTAGATTGAACTTGAAAATGTGCTCAGCAGGGCAACAGGATCCAAATGCCAGGTTGTAAAACTGATCACTTGAATGCAAATAAATCCCGATTCACCAGGTTCTGGCATTTGAAATCACAAGTCTTTCTGTTCTAATAGTCGGGACCTTCAACATTAATAAATTTAGGATTACTTTTATCACTCTGTTGTGTTGGATATTTTGGGATTCAAATGTTCAACCTCATCTGCCAATCAAGATTTAGAATACATTTCTATCGGTGTATGAATTTTAGAGATAAAAGAAATTTTAATAATATCAGAGAAACTTGGATTACAAGAAAAATACCAAGTATCTTGAGAGTTCACAGGAGAGTCGTATTTCAATATCTCTAGATAGCCACAGATAATTAAAAGGTCTTTGATCTCTATGTCTGGGCCCTACTAGTGCTTAAAAATGGCATTCCAAAAAAGTATTTTAATAAGTGGTCATAGAAACCATTCTGATTCACAGGGTAAGAAAAACTTGAAGGTAAATTGAGGATCTATTTGTGGGTGGGGGGGGGGAATTATATACACACAACTATTTCAGAGAGAAATCTGTATTTTAGAGATGACAAATAAAGGCATAGAAGAAGATTTTTTTGGTAGAATTCAGATGAAACATTTCATTCCCACGGACTTTTACATTTTATTTGTTTCAATAAGTGTGTCTTGTCTCCCACTGCAGAAAAAGCACCTCCCAGCTTTGATACTGGCATAACCTAAACCCTATACATGCATGTGCACACTCTGGCATACTCAGCAAGACTTTAGAAGAGCATCAATGAGGTTATTAAGTCAAGCACTCAAACACTAGAAAGCACTCATATTATGTTCCCCATGTAGCATCAATTTAATTTCCCATGTGCTTTCAGTACAATACAGTGCTAATTAAATATTTAGGGTGAGTTTTTTTTGTACAAGGCTGTAGTCTCATTCAGTCTATTAGCTAGACTGATGGCCAAAGTGAGTCCTGGGCATGATCTCAGACTCTTGAAGTCTGTTGTGCTCTGTGTGTGCTCTGTAGCAGTGTTTCCTTTATGCATGTGCCCCACAACTTCTCCCCCAGACTCCCTCCCATTCCCACTGCCCTCCTCATGCAGTTCTCCAGCTTGCTCATCTCCTCTCACCAAGGGGCTCCCATTACCTGTGCTGCCTGCAAGACTCCCAGAATAGGAAATGCCCTACTTGCAAACTTGTGGGTGGGTGAGTGGGGTCTTCCTGTGCTGCTGAAACCACCTGCACCTGCCTCCACCCTCTGATCTTTGCATGGAAAATCTGCATCCTTCTGTCCTGCTCTGAGATCAAAATTTTTTCTACCATTTTCCTAACAGTTTGTCTCCTCCACTTCCCACACTTGGGATACTCACATGGGAGAAACACTTCTCCCTCTGTGGTTTATTCACTTCCCTGTTTAGTGCTGCTGGGCCCTAACAGTGGAGGAACTGAGATGAGAGCAAAATTCAGAAATTAATAAATATGACACGTTATGAACTAGTACTGGGTTCAGTACTTGGCCAGCTCTCCCTAACAAGGTAGCATGGAGAGGGGAAGATATGGTTCAAGTAACAAGTCGGTTCCACATGCCAAATTTCAAGTCCATCCTCCAAAATATGAATATATTTGGATTTCCCTATGGAACAGTTAAAAATTACTTTTTAAGCATAAAACCACATCCATTCCCCTCTAATCCTGTTTCCAAGCATGGAGCAGCCACTCTGGCCATCATAGAATAAATCATTAAAACAAAAGCAGCATTGAAAACAAAGTATTGAAAATATTTTGTACCCATAATAATAAAATAAAGACATAGTAATGGTAAATACATCATCGTTTAAGAACACAACAAGGAAGATTTCAGCTCAGACAAGGTTTGGCAAAGTCACAAGTAAACAAAAAGAAGATTTTTGTTGTAATTTTTACACCAAGGGACTCCAAGTGTAGAAAGCATGACCACAAAACTTTATAATATTAATAACTTTTATCCAGGTTTGAGAAAGGACTGTAAGAGTTGAAATTTAAAAACTAGTTGACTGTGTCTTGTATCATCTGATAAAACTGTATTCTTGACAGTTGAGTTGCAACCTCAAATATCAATCAAGACAGCAAATCAATAAAAAGAACAAAGGTGATTACTCAGGGCTATAATTTCTCAAAAACATGTATTCATTAAATACTATACCAGGAAAATTTAGTGGTAATTCCACTTTGGCTGAAAACTGGCTGACTTCATTATTCTCACAGATACTTGCTATGAGTTTATTAATTTTGAAGCCAATAACTTTAATGACATCTTCTGTTGAGAGGGAGAATTCATTTCCAAACATCTCATAGATGGAGTCTGAAAAGAAATGCAAAAGGAAAGAAAAGCATTATTTAGCTTTTTCTTACTTTGTCATGTGTCTTTACCTCTTTGAGCGAAAACAAAAATAACACTTAAACTATAAGAAAAAATACTTATTTTGTGATAATTAGCCTAATTTTCTCTTACCTCTTCAGGGTCATGAGAAAAATAATCTTGTGACTTCAATGACCAATCAGCTCTATGCAAGGAGAACAAGGTCTGAAGAATCTATATTTCCAAATTTTTAGACCAGAATATGTCGAGGTAGAGCACAGGATTACCTGGGTTGTCAGGAGCTGTCTCCTGAAACCAGCAGGCAGTGGAACTCAGGCACTAAAGGTGTCTCTGCACAGCACAGGGCACAGCATACCCCATAGGAAACAACAGACTAGAGCAGGATACAAAAAACCCACAGAGCCTTGAAGGCACCCAGGGAGATGACAGTAGACATCTAAGTGCAACCAGCATTTGAGTTTCCTGTGGTAACAGAAGACCTGAAAAAAGCACTAGAAATTGGAAAACTGGCAAATTACCAATGGCAATCCCTGTCCCATGTTGAAATGAGCATATTGATTCAGATCTGGCAGCACAAAATTCCTTTTCTGTCTGTCGTGTTCAGAACTTTGAGAAAAGGAACAAAAGCAATCCAGCCAAGTGTTTCAGCACTTCCTCAGCAAAACCTGGAACTCTATCTTGTCTCGACCAAAACCAGTCCTCCCTTCTCCATTCTAGTTGTGGTCAACCTTTACTGTTTCAGAAGCAGATGCATGAGAAGAATAAAGCCAAAAACCTCAAAAGTCAAGTTATGGAGAAGAAGGAAAATTCCTCCTGGTCTCTGCAGGAGATTAACAGAAGCTTTGGGGCATGGGATCAATTCACTATATATAAAGGCAATGCAGTGAATACATAGTGTTCCATTTGTAGATAGAATTGCATTGAACACAGAACATCAGAAATGTTGACTTTAATACTAGCTTCCATTCTTCTGTGCATTTCCTCTCAAGAACTAACCAAGATCTGTCCTGAAGCAGTGTGGACATGCCCTTTCTGAAATCTCATCTCAGAATTTCATTTCATTTCCCTTGTTGTGAGAAACATTGTTCTCATTTCCACTCCCAATGCATTGGTGAGTGTATTTATTTCCTCTCCTATCAATATTGTTCAGCTACTTAAAATACTTTCATTCTCATTTCCATTTTCCCTTCCCCAAAGGGTTCTCAGGGTTAATTTTGCCCTTTGCTTTATCTCCTCTGAGAAGACAGATTTTCCTTCACACAATTGCTCTAAGCCCTTAGTTATATCTTGTTCAGTTTAAAGTCTTGTCTTTATTTTTTTTTTTAACCTAGGTAAGCAGAATGGTATCAGGCAATGAGAAATATTTAAATATTTAAAACTTGACCTCTGGCTACATAGTTGCAATCAATAATTGAGAAGGCCAGTACTGAAATATCATTATTGCTGGCAGAACTCCTTTCCTTGAAGAGCAACACTCTTTACAGCTCTCCTTGTAGTTGGTGGGGATGGTGGGGAGAAAAGAAAAAAAAAACAGCTTACCTTTTTCTTTTTTTCACCCAGGTGCCACACCAAAAAACCCCAACTCTTAGCTGACTACTCTTCCTGGTGTTCATTCAAGAACAATTCCAGTCCTGAATATAGCCTGGGCTGATAAGCATCTCTTACTGAGTCTGTGATCTATTTATTAACTCTTCTGCAGCATCTGCAAATGACAAGTGCTTGACTGTCTCCTAGACCTTCAAGAGAAGTCACTGGGAGCCCAGCCTGAACATAACTTATTCTTATTTCAGCCTAAACCTACCCAAAGCCTCAATAGAGCACCACAAAACAACAGGATAATGATGGAGAGTAATACTGAGTAACTGGGTATGTGTGCTCTTTTTGTGAATACATATCCAGACAAACCTATTGGCTGCTTGTAGAATGCTCTCAACAATTGAGATGAACAACAGAAAATCCTCAGCTTCCCTGAAGAAGATGTAGGTTTTTAACCCTCTGGAGAAGGAATCTTGATTGAAAAAATAAAGTAAAAACCATCTGGAAGATGCTTTTCACAGGCTGGATGGACAGCATCCCCTGGATTCCCTTGCTGAGGACCCTATACAGGCTTAAGGTCTCTGCTGTGCTTAGATTCCAAACTCACACACCAGGCTTCCTGCTGCACACCAGGATGATGACCAACCCAGAGGTATCCTGGATTATAGTGCCACACAAATATTAACCGGTGCCAGGAGAAGAAAAGGGCTGTTTAATTGCTTTCAACAATTCTGGTACTGAGCAGAAGACCAAGAGAGCTTCTGCTCTTTAACAAAAAAGAACAATCTGGTTTTCTTACTGTAAAAATAGTGCATAGTTGTTTGCACTGTTCAGTCCCTTAGCAATTCAACACAGACTAACTCAGCTGTCTCTGTGGAAATTGCTACAGCTCCCATCAGGAGGCTGGCTGCTGCTAATACAGATCATGAAGTGCCAGGTCTCACTTTTTTAGTACTCCATTTTAATATTCACATTTTTAATACTCCAGGTATAGTGACTCCACCATTTCCCTGGGCAGCCTGTTCCAGTGCTTCTCTCTGGTTCACTCTTTCAGTGAACATTTTTTTCCCAATATTTGAGATGAGCCTCCCCTGGCACAACTTGGGGGCATTTTCCCTTGTTATGTCACTTGTTGCCTGGGGAAGAGAACAACCCTTACCTCACCACAGCCTCCTTTTAGGTAGTTTTAGAGAGTGGTAAGATCTCCTCAGCCTTGTTTTCTCCAGGCTTAAATTCCCCACCTCCCTCAATGGCTCCTCCTAGGGTTTCTGTTCAATCCCCTTCACCAGCTCTTTTACTTCTCTGGGCAAGCTCCAGAACCTCAATGTCTTTCCTGTCATTCTTCCACCACCACTCTCTGGACTTGGCCATCCAGTCAGTTTTATATCCAGTGATGTGTACACTTGTCCAAGCAGTGGGCTGCCAGCTTTCCCAGGAGAATGCTGTGGGAGACTGTGCTAAAGGTTTTCCTGAAGTCTGAGTGGGCAACATCCACAGCCTTTCCCTCATCCACTAAAAGGAGAAGTTAAGGGGCTAAAGCTCTCCAAAAACCATTATTGAAGAATATTTAATGACTATTTCAGTCTATATCTGCAACAGAATGATTCCACAAAACTTCCCAAGAAAATTAAAATCAAGGGAGGTCATTGTCCTACCATCAAAGAAATGAACATGGGTACATAATCCACTGGCAAACAAAATGCTTTGCCATACAATCAGTAAGGACCATAGGATAATAATTTTCTTTTGCAGAAGAAAAGTTGGATAGATAGATAGATCATATAATAATGGAATAATGGAGGTGTGCCACCACATTTTCTATCTAAGATATCAGAGACCAACTTTCATCAGCTTATCAATAGTAAAACATGTATTACCACATTTATTTGAAATAGGCCAAGAGGTTGAAAGATTATGAGGATGAGAGGTTGGGTGAATGATTCCTAACTGAGACCATGATTGCAGAAGCCTCATTTTTATCAATACTAGGACTTAGAAAAAAAAATTTAAATCTGCCAGCCACATTTTTAGGGGTACATTTGCACATACAGTATTGATTTTAATTACATATTTGTCTGCAACTAGATTGCTTTGGCCCTGATTTTAGCCCTTGCTTGGCAGTTCGCCTGGAATAATACAATGAAGATTACATTCTGACAAGAAAAATGTTACCTAGGCACTTGCAGCAAATATTTGTGCTGGTAAAAGGGAGCCAGGGAAACTGCATAGCTTTCAAAAAGGATAATAAAAGTACTTTTTTCCTTTAGAAACCATGATAATTAATCTTAAAACATTTTGAAAATTCCCACTTTGTGACAATGTGACCCTGAGAGATTTTACTTCAGCTGCGTAATATGGACCCCTCACACAATCTATTGAAAAATAAAATTTTAATTAAAATGCAGTTTTAAACATTTATTTGTTGTTGCTCAACAATAACTTTGTTTTTCCCACTCAAGTCACAAAGAAAATGTAACTCTTTGAAAATGCAAATCAAATAACCTTGAGAACAGAATCTTTTGATTTGAGAAAGATGTATGCAATATAATGCAAAACCCCCCCAAATCAACATTTTAGCAGAACCCAGAATAAAGCAGCTTATTTACAGTGATCAAACAACGCCCCTGAAGGCTGTAATTAAAGAGCTTGTTGCCTTTGAAAGAACCTGTTCTGAAATGTTACTTTGTTCAATAAAAACCACATTTGTATCCTTTCATAAGCTCATCTCTAGTTCGACAATCTGTGTTATCAACCACCGTGGTCAGATCAAAGCAAGCGTCACAATCGGTTCAGTATCTTTTCCCTCCATCTTTCCTAAAATGTTAAGCAGCCACGCCACCATCGTCCCTAACACAAGCCCTCTATTTGACTTATTTCTCATTATAGGTGCAAGAAGAGCACTTTTGTATTAAAAACAGCAATATAAAATATAAATACAGTGAATGCCTGAGATGGATGATATCATTCTTAATGTCAGGGCATCTGACAGTACCACTGAAATAAATATTTTATAATACAAGGTGAAACAATAAAACATCTCAGTAATATGTCCCTTTTTCTTCCCAGCAGCTTGGAGCTCTGTTGGTGACTGCTCTCGCGCCTCACTGACGCTGATAGAAACAGCTCCCAGTCAGGGCCGGAGTAAACAGCAGCGATACATCACTGGGATGGAGCTCCTTTCTGCCAAATGCCTCCGGCAGTTTAGCATGGAGGGCCAGGGAGAGCGATGCAAACGAGACAAAAGGCTTGACTAAGGTGGCACAGAGGATTATTCAGCAGCGGTGAAGCCCAAGCCCAGGCTGGCTGACTCCCAGTCTCACAGCCTGTCTGATACAGGGTGCTGCTAAGCGCTTCTAAGTATCCCTGACTTTTTTTTTTTTTCTTTTTTTTTTTAAACAAAGACCAAGCTTTTTTCCTAACAAAACCAAATCACTTTGGAGGCCAAACACTAGGCATTGACTGCCTAGTCCCATGAGTTTGAATCTTTGAAGGAAAATATTTTCTCTTTCATGTCTCAGTAACACTCACTGAATTCATTGCAGCTGGCAGGCTGAGCAGTCTTTGAAAGGAGATCCAAAGAACCAGGAACCTGGATGCTTAGTGGGGAGATGAAAGATCCCCCTACATCTCCTGAAAGAGTAGAACTTTGTCCCCATGTCCTTTTCCCAGTGCTCTTTTCTCCACTATTAAGTTGTCATCAGCTGCCCATATGGGTGCTGTCTTCACCATCAGAGGTGACTCTGTTTCAGGGGCTGGTGAAATGGTTCTGCTTTCACATAAAGGCTCCATGCCCTGGTGCAGCCATTCAGCCAGAATTACAATAGCCCATTCTCCCCTACAATATAGCTCAGCTGAAATCACAGTTTTATTAAGGCTCTTGCAGGCTGTCAAAGTAATATGAAGTGCGTAATGGATCTATAATTAGTGTCGATAAAAAAAGGTATCATTCTTTATGGGCATTATTTGAGGGCTAGCCAATTGTTCAGAGTTTATGCTCTTTGGCAAGAAAAGAGATCTATTTTAAAGTTTTAAGGAGGAGAGTTTTGCTTAATCATTAAAATCATTTTATACTCTGATCAAGCAGAAGGAAAAGCAAACAATTTCTGATGGGGAGACATTAGGTAGGTTTTTTTTCCAGTCAAATATCTCCTGAGCACAGGAGATATTCAGCTCAGCAGCATGCTGAATTTCCCCACTAAACTCAAATAATCTAATGCCTTGTAGGGAAGAGGCTGGAAATCACGCACAATGATAGACAAAGAAGGAAGCGTGCCCCAGCTTCTCTCTCTAACCCCAGGCTGTGAGAGTGGCTGCAAACAGGATAAAACACCTGAATGGCTTTTATCCACCCCTCCCTTCCTAACCCCAAAAGGTGCCCCCACTGAGAGCAGGTGAGCCCAGCTCCCCAGTGCCCACACAGTGCTCCAGATGCCTGAGGATAGCAGTGGTCATGAAGGCAGTGTGAATTTGAGTGGAAGATCCTTTGTCAAGTGACAGAGCAACTTAATGGGCTTTCAAAAACCTCTTCTGTCTTTAACATGTCCTAAGCAACAAAAATCTTTAGGTTAGATCAGTTTGGGACACAAATCTTCCAAAAGAGACTATGCAAAGATGCATCTTACCTAGATCATACCTACTTAGGCTGTGAAGGGTCTGATTTTTGCCAGCACGAAACCATCAAAAAACAAAAGCCATTAAGATTTATCTTTTGCTGTATAAAGTCAAACTTTAAATGTCAAGTGCTTTAAGCCATTTCAATCATAATGGACTTTAAAAAGAAATTACTTCTGAGGTTTCTGATTTATTACTTTCCTGATAAGTTGATGGCCTTTTTTTTACAAATGCATTCTTCTGACTCTCATCTATCCAGAGGCTCACACACTGCATGTGGCAGCAGAGCTTTACGCATGCAGCACCCACTATAATGGAAAGAGCAAGTAAAACCACAGCTCCCAATTTGACCTTTTATTTGGGTTTACCTAAATGAGTCAGAATTACTACAGCATTGAAGACAATGCCCAAACCTGATTTTGAACAGCATTAGTCACTGTTATAGCTGGTCATGATTTATTTAGATTTATTCATTTCCTTTACAGCATTAATTACTTTGAATTTAGTATGTTTATTCACATATATGTTCAACAGAAAATTACATTTTATTGGATGAGATTTAGGAAGGCTGCTCAGACTGAGTAGCAGGATCAGATCAGAGTGTTGAGCCCTTCACAGGTGCAGTCCAGAGCTGGAAGTATGTTTAAGCACTTTCCCCTACTGAGATCAGAGCATGATGCCCCTTGTGCCACTTCTGTGTGTCCAAGGGAGCCTAACCAGAAACAGTGGACTTGGACAAATGCCATGTTCCTTCATGAACACGTCACCAGGTACTTGAAGAAAAAGTTTTGTCACAAAAGCCTTGTAGCTTAGAAACAGTGTGTGGTCATGGGCTTGTGAATCGTGGGATGTTTACCCCAGGATCTTCCCTCCTATGCAATTTTACATAGTTGTCCCTTCTTCTTTCCAGAGCCTGAGTTTGTGAAAACTATCTTGGCACTTTTATAGGCTTTTTAGAGGTTTGTGGGAAGGGAAACAGGGCCCCTCCTGCTGCAGACCTCCTCCTCCTCACATCCCTGGAGCCCAAGTGCAATGACAGCTGGGGAGCTCTCTGCTACTGGACACCAGCACATTGAGGGAGCTTCAGCAAGACAAGACAAGGAGTTGACCCCTGCATTGAGACAAGCCAGGCAATTTGGGTATTCTTCCTGCCTCCTGTGCCATCCATGGGGAGGCCCAAAACTGAATGTCACAGAAAGAAAATCTCCTCAGAGAAGATCCTCAAATCAGCTTCACCCTGAGTGCCAGCTACCCAGGGTCAGGCTTTTCTCACCGTGTCTGGATGAGTCATTCCATTGAGGGCAGCAGTACGAATAAAATGAGCAATATTTGACCCAAAAAAGTCAGGGTTTGTTCTCACATCCACTGAACACTGAAGAATTTTCTTTCTTGTTTAGAATAAAACAGGCATTTGAAGAAGCTTGAACAAGGGCAGGAGAGTTTCAGTGGTTTGTATTAATAGAGAAAATTTACCAATATGCTCCAACTAGTGACCACAAAAAAGAATCCAGACTATTTGTTACTCTGGCTGTACTTAAGGCTCTTGCTCCTACTTGCTCAATCAAGAGGAACACAAATAACTATATTCAAAGGAAACTACCCTTCCACTTTTTGTTATGTTTATCTATCTTTAAAAAATCTTCTCTATCTTAAAAAAAAGAACAAAAATTAGTAAGTGAAAGCCCTGTACCACAGGTTTCACCAATTTCACAAGCAGTTCTCCCTTGGCATACACTCCACTGAGAATCCACCCAGTAAATGCAGAGAATGATAATAATTTTTAATTATAATTCACCTCTAAGAAATACAGCCCTAACTATCTTCATCAAAGCTGTCTTATGCTCAGCTTCTGTTTTTTTGTTGCTTTTTGTAAGAAACAGTAGTTTTATTAATCCTGAAGAAGCAGTTTGCTTGTTTTATTCATACGTATTATAGACTGCATATCCTAGCCTTCATCAACTCATTGGCTTATCATATTTGACAAGGGAGAAGGATTTGTTCTCTCTAGGTTGGCTTAGAAACAGTAACATAGTTCTACCCTACATGATCATTTTTGAACTGTTACTGTTGAGAGATGTTTCTTGTCTAAATTAGGACTCAGGGCAGCTGAGTTTGGTTAGATAAGTTTGGATAGATAAGGATTCCTTTTGCATTCAGCTTGCCTAGCTACAATAACAGGGTTATCAAAACCTTTTGAACTCTGCTGATGATCAGCAGAGCCCATCACTTCCCTGAAATGCTTGCAGAAATGCATGCTGGAAAGATGCCATTTTCCAGTCACAGAAGCAGAGAGAGTGAAACCAAAACTGCAGAGACAGCGAGCCAATGTGGATACGCAGCCAGCAAGAGGAACCATGAGTCATGTTGTTTAGAGCTGACCAAAATGAGTTTTGAAATGGAACTATCCACCCAAGGGTTTTGTCTGCCATTGCCTCTCATGCAGCTGTCAGAGAGCACCAAACATCTGTTCCAGAGGAGGAATCCCAACCTGTCAATTCTAAGAATCTTTAAGAATCCCTTAAGTCTGGAAGGACATTAACCAAGAACATACTTGTGACCCTACAGTTGCCCCTTCCCAATATTTTCTCCCTGCACAGATCTGGTGCTTTCCTGAATCCCAGAGACTGGAGTACCACAGCCACAGCACACTGCCTCCCTGCATACCCAGGCTGCAGAGGTGGAGGCTGCTGGATTAGAGTTCCCTGCTCCTCGAGAAGGAGCACAGAGTTTCCTGTTGTAAAAGAGGGTATGTCCTGGAACTGCAATTTACACAACACACATGCTGTTTTCAAATAACTGAACTGCAGAGCAGAGCTAAAAACTCCCCCCACACTCTGGCAAGTTCCAGCCCCTGAAGAAATGGGGAAATACCATTACTGATGTATGTGTGTAGGTGGGGCAAGAATGGGAAGACTGTGGGTAGACTAATGATAACAAACACCAACAGAAGAGGTGCCTTGAGAGGTTCTTCATTTTTCACAATTAAAATTGGCACTTTTTACTGCTTTGTCACTGGTTAAATTAAGCCTGCAAAATATTAAATTCAATTACCCATAAAATAATTATATTAGTATTAAAACAGACAAAATTTTTTGCAACATAAAAATGAAAGCCTACACTTGCATGCTATCTGTAAAAATCAGTGGTCAGACAGTACTTACCTCACTAAGTATCAATATTTACTAAAATGTTCAAAGAGAGATATTTGATCAATCAAATCAGTTCCCAATGGAGTTTCAGCAATTTAATTTTTAATAACATATTTTAATGAGCTATTAAATTATCATGTACTTCAGTCTGCACTGTAATTCCTTTCTAATCAGTGCTGATTACCAAGTTATTTGTATCTGGCAGACTTGCTTTCATTTTATAATCATCCTTCTTATTCCCTTCAGAGATTCAACTGTGCAGTCCAGTTTCTGTAAGGACAATACAACTGCAGAGTCCAGAGCAACTGCCCTAGGGGCATCCCTGGCATTTGCAAAACTACCATCTCCCTTCATCTGTGTTTCTGTTTTCAAACCAGGGATGACAATGATTTCTCTGCTTCTGTATGGCCTTTTGATGATGATGAAAAGCATTTTGGAAGAACTCAGGGCTCTTACTAACACCCCACTTTTCTGACTCTGGGTAAGTGATGGCTGCAGGTTGGGTCTCTGACTATGCAGCCCCACACAGCTGGAGCTAAAGCAGAATAGAAACGTGGAAGTGTGAACAAGCACCTCCAACTTTGACTGTTCTGCCTAGAGGCAAACTGGTAAGGCTTCAACCAACCCCAAAGTCCAAGTGTAGCATGAAAATCACTGATATCATTCAAGGAAAACACTTTCCTCTTCTTCATGCCCAGAAGAGAGGTAAACAGCAACAGAACTTCCTGAGAAAGGTGTCTAAAATATAGTATTCACTACCAACAGCAAAAGTTCAGTTGCCTAGAGCTTTTCTAGCTGAAAGTATTCCACGTGGAAGCAGGGTCTATAAAGTTGTGTCCATTTGCAGTTTGGGGAACTACAGTTAAATGCATCACATTCCAGTAGTATCAGCAGAAACATAATTTTTTTATAGGCCAGTAGAGAGACTAATGGTAGAATGAGTGCACACAGCATATGTTTTCTACTTGCTCTCCACTGGGAACAGTAGCAGGCAGGCTTGGGTCTGAAAGGAGAGACCTAGATTGTATTTGGTGTAACATGGATAAAGAAGCAGAATGGATTCTTTCAGAGATGTTACCTTGCCAAAGGCAAGTAAATTCCCACTCTCTCCCTGGAGCTTGACTTTGCAGCTTCTAATAAAAATACCTCACCACATGGAAAACATTCATCCTCACAAAGCATTAAACTTTCCTTATGCTTCCAGAGGTACTGAAAATCTGTCAGGAACTGTAAGGCTAGTTTGCAAGTCCTATATTTATAAAATCATTAGACTTAAGTGCAGTGTGTGGAAAATGCTGCTTCCAATAAAGTAAATGGAGAGTTTCATCCCCACAGCACACAGAGCACCAGAGAAGAGCAGTGAATCAATCACACCTTGTTGTCTTATTATCAAGTATCTTGGTGTAGCCTTCTTTGGTTGGCTGCTACAGCTTTGAGGTGACAGCTCTAATGGATGTAATAGACCATCATTTGCTCCATTAGCTATTCTATGTACCTGCCTATGCTATGTTAAGAAAACTTGCCCTTTTTGGGGGGTGTTCTGAAGGGGAGAATATACATTAACATTTACATATATAAAAACTCTTCCTATTTAGAATTCTTACACAGGAAAATTAAGTATCCCTGCTGATTGATCAGTTTCAAATGATCACATGTAATGCTTTAACAATTGATCTTCTCCCTTACTATCTGCAGGTTGTGCTGAGAATGGTTACAGATTCCCATGAAATCCCATTCCACAAAAGCACTTAGCTGACTGGGCTGCCTGTGTAGCCATTTGGGAGCTATTACAATCAGTGCACAAATGCTGAGATTTGGTCCCAGCAGCCAGAGCAATAAACTCATGTTCCCTGCCGATAGACCTGCCATTACCCACACTGTGATTGCTGGTGGACTGCATGGGGTAAAAGAGATCAAAAAGGTTGGTGCAGGGGCAGAGGGATCTGCCTGAGGAAGGACTAAAGAGTGGTTGTCCTAATGGAAACTTGAAGCGCTCAAAGTGGCCCATTCTCCAGTTTAGCAATATAACAGGACTTACTCCAGACTCTTTTTGAAGCACTAGTCTTTCAACAGAAAATGTAACATAAATCATAATGCAATCACAGAACAATGTGTTCACCCCAGCTGCCAGGTACAGAAGGAAGGAAAATATTCAGGAAAGATCTGACACAGACAGAGAGCTCAGGGAAGAAGGGAGAGAGAGGGAGTGAGGGCCTGGCCTGAGGAGACCTTTTGTAGCCCTAGATCCTGCAAACCTATCAGGCACCAAGTGTCTTGAGCATCTCAATCTTCCTCTGAAGCAAGAAGAAGAGGAACCCACAGAAGCCTACTACAGGACATCAGTGTTCCTAGGTACTCACAAGTATTTTTTGAGATACGATGGCTGTGAGGGCAAGGAGCCAAACAGAATAGATCAGTCTTGCTTGTTGTATAAACAAGAGACTCGTGCATGGCTGTCGGAGCTGCAGCGGCTGCACTGGTGGGACACATATGAGAACAGCTGAGAAGCCACCAGGAGCAGAGGACAGGAG
Source organism: Emberiza elegans (assembly GCA_024865655.1). Lineage (NCBI taxonomy): Eukaryota > Metazoa > Chordata > Aves > Passeriformes > Fringillidae > Emberiza > Emberiza elegans. Next base: position 10,838,285 of record JALJVW010000175.1, on the reverse strand, counting down.
GAGATAGTGCTGCTGAAGGCCAAAAAAGCACTGGAGCAGTACAAGGGCTGTCACTTTTTAATGCTAATATTCTCAGGGGCACATACCACCTCCTCCCAAGGCTAGTCAACAGCTAATGGACTTTGTCTTTCATGTGTGAGGAATTGCTGAGTGATCTATGTGCTTGCTCACCAGTGTTTTTCTCCTCAGGAAAATTAAAGGGTTTAGACAGCATAGAGAATCACAAACTGAAATACTCTGGCTACAAAAATGTACTGGTATAAGTTTTACCATCCATGGGCAGTAGGATGCAGACTGCAGGAACTCAGAAACCTGCAGACAGCTGGGCTACCATAATTTTAGCATAGCATTTTGTATATATACATATATATATAGTTTAAAAGATAAAACTTGAACAGGCCACATAGCAAAGTTCAGAATAACAGTATTTTCAAAAGTTTCTGGTTATTTTAGCTAAGTTTATTTCCCAGAACACTTTTTCTATATATCAGTATTATTCATAGGTAGTTTCCAGGGCAGCCAGGATGAGCAATCAGGAGCACATGGACAGTACTCTACCATCACAAATTCAGTGTGCCCTTTCCCATTTCCTTTCTGCCCAAAGAGTCTGTTGTCATGGAGGAAAAATCACCCACTCTGGCCACAGCTACTGATTGCCAGTCAGACTCTGGCCACCGCCTCTCTCCTACTATGGAGCAGCATGGAAGTACTTAGATTGACGTAAAGATAGATGTTGTGGATCCCAAACTGGGTGTTTGGCTGAAGCTAAAGAAGGCTTCAGTTCATTTCATGAAACCCTCTCTGTTTTATTAGTTGAACACAAGTTTTTCCCTCTCAGTGGTATGGAAGTAACTTTTTCTAGACTGATACATGGGCTTGACATGATATCTTCACTATCATTGAACAAAGTCCATGCCCAAACCAAGAGCAGACTTTTCCCTCTAATGCAGGTCTCTTTGACACAACCTTTCGAGTGTGTTTTGTGCACAAGCAGAGCACTAAAACTATCATAAAAATAGATCTGAAGCAGGAAAACCCAGTAAAATATTACACCTGTGTTGCTCCTGTCCAGCTCATACCAACTCCTTTGCATTGTTGCACACTTGAAGTGCCCCCAAATACAGGACAGAATTTCAGGAAAGTCTTATAGTCCTTCACAGTCACTTTCCAGACTCCCTGTTTCCTTATTTCTGAGACAGAAGAGACCTCTCCACGGCAGCCACAGAAGTCCAAGATGAGTTAAATAAATCAACCTCTGTGAGGTGATTTGCAGTTGCTGTATTGATGGCTCTGTGTAAGGGCAAAGCAAATTCACGTCTTAGTCCACTACTCTTTCCAGGATATGATAAGGACTAACTAGTTTCTTTCTCACTGCCAGCGAGAAGACCAAGTGCACGCTGCACCAAAGGCATTTCCAAAGCCATTCTTTGGAAACACTCATTTTTCAGCTGGTGGGAAACTGCTAGGAGACAACTCCATGAGTATCCTTCCTATGCCTCCCCCCCATTCTACACTCAGTTTGAAGGGGGACCTGATGTCAAATACAGGCTTGCAAAGCCCTTCCCGAAAACATTCAATGCTCACCTTGACAATAGATGCCTGACTGGATCTGGAGGACCCTGGGAAGGGCTCTGAGGTCCAGAGAATGAATGAACTTCTGCAGGGTAGAGGCCATGGTCTGCAGCACTGTAGCATGTGGGTTTGGCACGTAAACACCAGTGAGAAGCTCTCAAGGCAGCAACACTCTCAGCCTGGTGCATGCTGTGCTCAGAAGCTCCACAGCAGAGGGGAGGAGTGGCATGGGGAGGAACTTCTGCTTCCTTCCCTCTGTGGCTGTTTCCTCCCATAGGTGCAGCTGGAGCGGGGTGAGGCAGCTGGTGGTCCCATCAGCTGGTTCTGGCACCCACACCCACCAAGGGTCTGTGCCAGGCTGGGAGACATGGGAGATTGCTGTGGGTACTGGGTTCCAAAGGGAAAAGGGAGATCTGGTACAAAATTTCATCAGTGATAGTTTTTGACCCTGTGAAAAGAAGACACTGAACATCAGCCCTGCTTAGAGTGGGAAAAAACCCCACCATATCTGTGTGGGGTGTTGTTGGTTTGTTGGGGATTTCCCCCCCTCTCGGAACACAGCAAAATAGCTTGGTGTTTGTTCACTTCAAAACCACAAATAGTCCTTGAAGAAAAGAGATGAAGCACTCTGCTGTCCTGAATATGTTATCTGGATTTAAGATATACAAATAAAATACAAATTACTTCATCCTCTAAATGGACAATTAAACACAATATTGTTATGCAATACAGTCAACATTTTCTCATGCCACCAATGACTCGTGGGAATTTGATTTTGAGGTTCTTCAGCTGGGAAGGAATTTTAAGAGACAGCACCAGGTGAAAATCAGACTGCACTGGTGACAAACCCCCAGCACTGATCCCTGCTCTGCCAATCTGAGCTTGACTGAGGACTGTTGTTTCAGCAGGACTCTTCTGAAGAACAAGGCCATAGCAAATTAGCAGCAGACTCAGATCATGAGGAAAAACGATGTGACTGTGATTTCATGTTTTCTTGCACTGCTCTCCTGTCTCTCTGAGGGGTCAGGGAAAGTAGAAAGCATGACATTGTGACAAAATAGTGAGCAAGATAATCAGTCATTTGTTTTCAAAAAGCTTGCTGGCTTCATTTCCTCTATATATAATATTTTGCAGGAGACAATATTATTCACATATTAAAAACTTAACAATTAAAACTCTCTAATTCTTAAAGGGGATGTCCTGGCCTTTTAGGTGTTGGGCTACCTACAGAGTCTGAAAAGTTTATTAACTTGCTCTTAACAAATATTTCTCTAGAGGATGTGAAATACATTTATAAGTGGGGAGTTTCCAGGTACAGAGCTCACTATTGCTGGTCATTAGTGCTGCAGGTGGTACAGGGAAGAAGAGTAGCTGGGCTTGGAATCTAGAAGTAAAAGCCAACCCAGAGAACATGCATAGCCAACAAGTCATCAACTATTTTAATACAATGCATTACTTGTTCTCCCCTCCCAAGGAAACATATTTGTAATTACGCAAATGTAATTTGAGAGCGAGGTGGAGAAATTACATGTATTCAGTAGTGATCAAAAGACCCATATGGTAGAAAGCTGGTTCTTACAAGCACAAAGCAGTGAAATGTGTGAGTGGTTTCAGTTATTTCAGTGGGACATCTTTGTATTTTTAAGGTTTTTTGTGCAACTCTAGCAATTCAAGGCCAACTTTCTTGCTCCCAAGGCTGTCAGGTATTGTGCCAGCATCTGGGCTTTACCTGTACACATTGTTTTGATCAATGGATAAAGAGCCCCTAAGGCCATTTCTATAGTTCCTCAATTCACTTGTATTTGGCTCTTCACTTTAGTAAGACTGCCAGGAACAGTACCACAAAAGAACATTTAACATGGATGGCAAACACGCACACAAATTAATAAATGTTTTTGAAATTGCTTGAATTCAGCAAAGCAAATGCACTAACAGACATGGATTTCACACAAGAAAAATTCAGAACAAAACCTAGTTTATGTTGCTGAATCCAGCAGCTCAACAGCATGTAGAAGGGAACTGCAACTCTGCTCCCATGGCCAAGAAGAAGCATGTGTTTCCAATAGGCATAGACAGACAGACATATACAGCACCCACACACATAAATACACTGCCAGACAAACCACAGCAAGCCCCAATGGTCTCATCCTGTTCCCCTTTCTGGCTGATTGATGTATTAGTGGGAAATACACACATATGTATTTGTGTAGTGGGGATCCCTCCAGCAGCTGAACTTAGACACAGTCCACCCAGTGGCCTCTGATCCTGCTGCCACTGGGGTGTGCAAGCAGCTCTGGAGGCCCAGAGCCTCTGCAATGTGCTGGGGAATACCCTGGAAATACCTCTGGAGTTCCTCTATCCACTGTTATTCCTCTGTGCTTCTATGTGTGTATGTATGCAGAAGCCAGCCTTCATCACATAACCTAACAAAAGCAACCATCTTAGCTGCAAGGAAGGAACTAGAAATGCACTTGTCTGAAATTGCAATTTAAATCAGGAATGCTACCCACTGGTCATTTGTTATCAGAAGAGTCCCCAGATCTGCTAACACAAAGACTGGTAAATGAGAGTCACTGACCTGTTCTTCCAAACGCTCTGCAGTAGATTTTCCAGTTTGATGTGTAAGGCCAAGTGCAAAAACAATTTGCCATCTTCAAACCATCCCTGATCTCGAAGTGAGAGATCATCAGATTGTCATCATGGACTGCTGGTAACAAGGGATCCTTTGGGGAGGTGTTCATATTGCAGACTAAATTATTAGGAGGATCTTGACTGAGAAAAATTCCTTTTGTTTTGTCCAAGTTTCAATTTTGAAGATTAGGACAAGCTGCTGAAAAAAATGTATGTATACTGTACCAAGTGGAGGCCTGCTCTTCGCATACGGAAAGAACAGAGATCACAAACCTCTCCTTACCCCTGCTTCAGTTCTAAGTTATGGCATTCTTCACAAAGAGCCTGCCAGGACCTCAGTGTTACCTCTGCCCTGTGGGAACCTGCAGGTAGGGTCAGCTTGGCCGCTCCATCTCTACTGCCAGCGACGGGGTGAAGGTCAAGCTGCACAGCCAAACCCACAACAGCCAAAGCGACCACGAGTCCTCACGCAGCTCCAGCTGCTCTGCAAGGTGCACACAAACAGGGATCCATGTCTCCCCAGGTGGAAAAGCCCTGCTTATTCCCCTGGGGGGTGGCCAAGAACCAGCTGTAGGGGAATATATCACAGGAAAATAGTTCTGAAAAATTCAGAAGGATGGACACATAGGCAAAACACAGAAGTCTGAAAACTATATCCAGGAATATTTTTCTACCTTGCTGATGGGTTTAATTATTGTTTTTCAGAAAGTCAGTAAAATGTTGCAAGTTTCAAAAGAAAATAATTTCTAAACCTGTGAAGATTTGTATATTTTTTGAGCTCAGCCCATTTTTTAGATAAATGCAGCCATTAGTTGAGCTGGTTGAAACTTTAAAACAACACCATAAATATGAAACTAAGCATTATGTCTACAGGAATATATGCACCATTTATTGAACTTATAAACATAAGGGAAATGTATTTGATATAGCTGGCAGAACAGTAATTTCAAAGAGGAAAATGCTTTAGGGAAACTCAGAACAGTCAGGACCTGGGAGACAGGTGTGAGTGAGGTTCATATGGAATGGTTGCACTATCTTTTGAATCAAATTCAAGATACTGCAGGAAATTCAATACACTTGCATTTTTTTTTTCAGTGTAAGGTTGTCATGGTTTAGGAATTAAATTCTCCAATTTAGTATTCCAAGTAAAAAAACACATAATGCTTCCCCTCCCTGCTCTCCAGTTGGAGGCAAAAAAGGCAATGTTCACAGGCTGAGATAAAAACAATATACTGGAAACAACAATGAGATAAGAAAATGAACAGTAACAACAACAAAATTAATAATAAAAGTACACAAAAGAGAGAGTGATTCACATGTAAAAATGCTCACCACAGAGCCTGAGACAATAAACAATACCAGATGCCATGATTTTTTTGACCAGAAGGAACCCCTTCTCCTTGGAAGCAGTGGTCCTTTTCCTCTCTCTGGAAATGATGTGAGGTGTTACAGAACTATCCGTGTCCTAACCATGGCTCTTACTGGCTGCTTTAAGAAAATGAACCCTGTCCTGGCTGAAACTAGGAAAAAAGTGAACACTCTTCCTGTCATTAAAATAGTCTGACTTTATTGAAAATAGAGTCAAACTAAGCTGTAAGGAATCCTCCCTGACACAGGTGCATTGATCTGAGAAACAATCTCCCAAGGGAACAGTGGATTCCTGGAATGTTTAAGCCTTGAATAAATAAAGGACTCTATCATACCATCTAGAACAATTCTGACAAAGAAAGGGAGACATGTCATCTATTCCTATGGGTAGTTAGCTGTATTGTTACCCTTCCATTTTTAGGAGTCTACTGTCTCAATACATAAGTTAGTTGAACAGTGTAATATTTAACTGTTCCAGAGGTGAACTGAGCATTAAAAGAAGCTGCAGAGACTTTCAGGAGCTGTGGTCTTCCTCTTTTAACCCACACTGGTTCTGATAAGATCAATCAGGTTTCATACAACCCACCCAAGAAGCTCAACACTGAACTGACAGCTGTGCCCTCCCAATGGCCCTTGTGGTGCAAGATGATGGTCTCAGCTTGAACAAACTGTCCCCAGTATGAGAAAAAATCTAATCCCTGCAATAGCACACATGGATTATTCGCAGAGAGGCAGAGGCTGAATTGGTTGAAACATGAACTGCTGGAACACAAGTTACAACATGATAGGTGGGTCTTTGTGTAAAAGCTTTTTCTGTCCCTTCGGTATGTATAGGTGGATAGGAATTATTGCCCAATAAAGCCAAAGGTGATCAGCTCATAAGCACTGAGATAATTTTATCCAAAGAAATCTAACCTTTTCAACCTAATATTTAGGTTATTTACCCTCCAGCACCTGCAACAATTACTTTTAATTTTACCTGAAAATATAAAACTCTCGTTGTTCAGAATATTTCACTAACCCCAGATAGCTGTTTTGGTTTTTTCTCTTTTTTTAAAACATTCTTTCTTCCATGGATAGCTGCTACAGTCCCCTAAGATGAGTCAATTCAGGTAGAGTACTTTTCAAATCTGCAGAGGCAGATCTTGCTGAAAATTAAAATTAAGAGCTATGTTAAAAAGCAAGGATCATTACCCATAGAATTTTATACTGCTTTACCATCAGTTGAAGTCCAGAGATAGAGATAAAATCTGCCTTTCTAAAAATACAATCTTGCTCTGATCCAAGTTTTTGCACTTGGTATAAAAATTATTGTGATAAAAATCCTAACACCTTCACAGAGCAGGTGGTCACCCTTGTGAATTGTGGTGGCTCCTGGCTTTAAAATGTCAGAACATTTTAGGGCCCTGTGATTTTATTTTGAGTTTTCCTTTACCTTTTCAGGGACTACCTTTTGGGTTCTTTGATATTTCCTTACAGTTTAACAGAGATATCTTAGACATGCTCTTGGTATGAAATTTAAATGGCTTAACAGGTATGAACAAAAGATTGTTAGTAAAAGCTCTTGAGCCCACCAGGATTTTTGCCAGTGTTTGACTCCAGTGAACAGTCTGTTGAAGAACCAGGATCCCCCAGTGGTTTCAAAAGGAATTGAAGCACATGTACACACATTACATTGTGAAAAATAGTAAGGTTTTGGCTGACTTTTTATGGACTGAACAACAATAACCTGTGGGTATTTTCAAGATTTTATTGAGCAATTCTGTACCTGCCAGAGACAGAAAGATCTTTTAATTGATTTCAATAGAAGTTGGAGTAGATTGTTAATAAGAAAGAGCTATGGCTTTCAGCTGGTTGTGGCTTCACATAGAAGCACCTTGCTTATCACGATGTTTCAAGTTACAGTCCTGCAAAGAATATTGACATGAAGTTCTCCAAAGTTTCTTCAACAAAGATGAATAGCTCTGTATACACCAGTAAATTATAGAAAATATATCTCCATAAATCTCTCCCCAGCTGTTGGTAAGTGTGATAAGAATCATGGTCTTAATCAATGCATTTGAAGTGTTAGCACCATGTATGTATTGAACACTCAACCCCCTGAAAGGTTCCAGCGCTGCGGAGGCAGAGAGTTCTACCAATGCTTTGTTCAACCACACAGAAAAAAAGACACTATTTGAGATTTCTAAGCTCTGTGCTAGTATAGACTCAAAGCTAAAAATAGCTTTGAGACTACAGTGTCTCAAGCAAAAATTCCTCCCATCTATTGATAGGTATTAATGCTACCTATCTTTATAAATGTATGAAGATGATTGATACTGAAGTGTTTCTAAAGCATTTTGAAGATAAAGCAAAATGCAAATATTTAATACAGTAGGAGTCCCAATACAAAGCACCTGCCAAAATGAGCCATCCAGGTGATCCTCAGCCAGGGTTACCACTTTTTATATGACAGCACAGAAGATGAACTCACTCTTCAATGGAAATATTTATTGATCTGTGCATGGCATCACACTACAAAATCTATTCAAACAGGCTCAGTGTTCCAATGGCTAAGCAAATATTAAATATATTTGGCTTCTATCTTCCGTACTCAGTTTGGGGGTACTATTTTGCTTGAGTAGACTCAGAGCAGAGATCTTTCAACACAACCAGCGCTACATGGAAAATCTATGGCAAAGCTATGGTCTTGAGTCCCGACCCCTAAAGCCCAGCCTAAATCTTCTCACTACAGTAAGAATTTTTACTCTTTCTAAAAGATAAATGTTTTACTCTCTGAAAAAAAAAAAAAAAAAAAGCAAAAAAGTTAAATGCAAACTCCCAACTCAACACCCAAACTGTGCAAATTTTATTATCTGTCTGGTTTCTATGGATTGTTGGTTTGTTTTGGTGCTTTTCTTGTTGTTTTGTATTTTTTTTTTTTTGGTGGGGAAAGAAAAATTATGGGAGGGACCTAAATAAAAAGACATTCTATAGCTTTAGGAAAAAGATGGAGTAAAGATTTTGGCAGTAAAAATTACTTGAGATGTCTTCAAATTGCAGAAACTGTTTTGAAATATATTTGGCATGTCTTCAATGCATTTTGACAGCTGGAAGCATGCTGAAGAAATTTTTGAATTAATTTCAAATATCACTCTCTCCATTTGTGATTTCTTAAGTGGGGTGGGCTGTAATTTATTTTTAAAGAGTCAGTGTAGGCTTCTAGATGCTGTTAAAGGAATCCAAAATAATCTTTTTGCACCCTGTCACTGTTCAAAGAAAAGGACACTGTATTAATTTAAATATATTTGTGAAAGATTGATTCCCCCAATGGAATTTACATAGCTACTTTCACTAATTATTTCTGAAGTTTCACCTATAAGCTGTCAATTTTCCACAGAAGGGAAGCAAAACAGTTTGACTTTTCCTGACAGCAAAGAGCTCTAATAGAACTATAATGAAAACTGGCATCTCACACTCCTTAGCTTCCCAATGTCTATACTACCAGAAGAAAGAGCACTAATAACTCATCTTTATGGGAGCATTAAAAACCACAGTTTAGCCTAAACATCCAGTTAAAGAAATTAACAAAACATTTCATTTAATAATGGTTATCTTCAATGTTTTTTCATCCTTAATATTTATGTTAAATTACAGACTTGTCTAATATTCAAATTAATGATGAATTGGTGGCACTGAAGGTATTTGCTCATTTTATTGAAATTCCTTCCTTCCTTCCTTCCTTCCTTCCTTCCTTCCTTCCTTCCTTCCTTCCTTCCTTCCTTCCTTCCTTCCTTCCTTCCTTCCTTCCTTCCTTCCTTCCTTCCTTCCTTCCTTCCTTCCTTCCTTCCTTCCTTCCTTCCTTCCTTCCTTCCTTCCTTCCTTCCTTCCTTCCTTCCTTCCTTCCTTCCTTCCTTCCTTCCTTCCTTCCTTCCTTCCTTCCTTCCTTCCGCCACTACCTTCTGCCACTTCCTTCCTTACACCCCTTCCGCCACTTCCTTCCTTCCACCACTTCCTTCCTTCCTTCTTGACATTTTTCTTTTTTTCCTTTTCTTTTTTTTTTCTTTTTTTCCCTTTTTTAGTCATCATTAGTGGCAGCCTTTCTAGAAGGTCCAGAGAAAGATAGTCAAGCACTTCATTTTATTTCCCAGTTTTAGAAAGAGCTTTAGAAATCTGAAGAACAAACTTAAATGTAATTGCTTCCATTCTGTGTATGAAGTTGAATCTAAAAGCAAATTGTTTCTGCAGGAAAAATGTGTCTCATTAAAGAATAAAGACTTCATGTAGAATGCAGTTAACACTTGCCAACATATCAGTGAAATTGGTTATAATTTCCTACCTTTTCCAAGGCATTGATATTACCCTACTGCAAGACATTTTGGTTGCCATTATAATACCATATGAAAACTCCGATGTATTTGCTGCCTCAGTGTTCAGCATCTGTGCTCTTGTTCCAGGTGTCCCTAGCTCTTTCTTAAGAAGCAGTATAAATGTATCAGTGATTGGTGGACTTTTGTCTTGGAGGCTTTTCTGAGATTTTTTTTTTTTTGTTTGTTTTGTTATTATGTTGCTTTTTTGGTTTTTTAAAAATTAAATACACGGGCAAACTGAACATAGATGAAGGAAATTGAAAAAGTCTAACAAGGCTGTAGGAAAATTAGGATCTGACATAAAGAGTTTAAAGATTCCTTTTATTTGAAGAGGCAGCCAGACTCTTGGCTTGGCACCTGCCAGAGTTTCACCCCGTGGGAGAAGAGAGTGCCCAGGGAGTTCTCAGTCTGCCCTCGTGACTGGGGATTGTGGACTGAAGGATGCATTTGGTCCAGCTGAGATGAGGTTTGTTTTCATTTCATCACAAGCACAGATACAAGCTCTTTATTTCATGCTTGTGTCATATGTCTTTTTGCTTACTTATCAGCCATAAAGATTTTTTTTTTGTTTTGGGGGAGGGTCTCACTATAATTAAACAGAGGCTAGTTTTTAAATTAATGCAGAATCCGGTACATTTGGTCATAAAAAAAATCTGAGAGCACCACAAGATATGTACATTTACTTCATTACAAGCAAATATAAGCATCCCCTTCTTTTTCTCTTCCAGTCCTGTTTCTCCCTCTCCAGGAGCAGAATGCTGCTTTTTTTGCCCTTCCTGGTATTATTAACATAGATAGGGTTGTCATCAAAACCCCTCTAATGGCCTCAGTGGTGGCACAGGTTCCATCCTCTACCTCACCCAAGGAATGGCTGCTGGCCATTTTACCTTTTCCAGTCCTACAGAGTCACCATTCTTGTGGCAGCCAGTGACAAGCTGTCACACACACTGTGAGAAGCTAAGCCTTCATGAGAGACTCATTTGGGAAAACTGCTGGAATACAAATGTGTTCCCTTCTCAAATTGGTCAATAAACCTGTCTTCCCTGCCTCCTCCTTGGGAGCAGGAAAGAGCACAGGGTACTTCTCCAAATATATATAAAAAAGCATTTTTTTTCTTGAAGAACCCATAGGTAAAAATTAAGGTAAAACGTAAAACTTAATTTTAACTTTTTTTAGCACTTTAACTTTTGTGTGTGTGTGAATTTTAAGCCTATCTTATTAAAATACCCAGTCCAGAAGGTTCTCCATGTGAAGGTCCACCAAGTTAAATAAATCTCATTACTTCTCATGTAAAATGATAAGTTACTAGGTAGTACACATTGCATCCATTTCTTCTTGTAGGCAGCTTTGCTTTGCAGTATGAAACATATGTTGTGATGCAGCCAAGACCCTTTCACCTTGCCCTTCTCCACAGACTTCATGTAAATTATCTAAGATTTCAAATGGTCTGTAAGGAAACATCCTGGGGCTCTCATTTTGGAGTATAAGTCCTTCTGCCAGCCTTTCATCCTGATTTCAGTTTGTTGCATGTACATTTATTTGACATCCAAGAGCATTTCTGACCCCTGGGCATCTCCTTCAATGTGTTCCTAGCACATGTTCTCCTGGATGAAGCATACAGAACAGTTGGACCCTTCTTGTGTCCTCCTTTCTTCCCTTCTCCACACTGCCAGGGACCCCTGAGTCAGGGGATGATGAGAACCTGTGGAGTACTACAGTATCCTAGACCTTTTTGTGTTATGATGTGAGATTTAACACACACCCAGCATGAATAGATAGATACGTTTTGAAAAATTAAAGGCTGCATCTCCCTCCACATCTCTCTGAGCAAAGTGTCTGTAAGTGTTCTTGTAGAATTATGTCAGCAAATTGTTTCAGGCTTGCCAAGGCTAGACAATGAAATCTACAAAGCCATCCAACTAAAGTCCATTTTAAAAACAATGTGTTTTGTTAATTTCTTTTTCTGAATTCTGCTCTCTGCTCACCTACAAAATCCACCTATGCAATATGGCTGAAGATGAGTTTGCCAGGGAAGATTTAATATATATGATATGAAAGAAAGTACTTTAAAAAGGGAAAAAACATCCAATCCAAAAACTTAAACTCTTCCTAGAAGAGAAAATAACATGAAATCAAAGTCAGCAGAGTCACAGCAAAAAACCCCCTGACAAACACCGAACCAAACTGAACCAAACTGAACCAAACCAAACCAAACAAAAAAAACATAACAAAGCCCATAAAAAGCCAGCCCCTGGCTTGAAAAAAACATGCTAAAGAAAATTTGCTGATTTTGGTTTTAACACAGAGCTGAGGATGCTTCCTAAAACTAGCAGGTAAACAGATTCCCTTGCCCATCCAAGCCTGCCCTATGATGGGCACTTATCATGAGCTATTCCATGGGGCTGTCTCTCTCTCCTGGCTTGAACAGCAGCAAAAAGAGCAATCAGCTCAAAAGATGCTTGTAACTTGGGGTGCATCACCCTGTTTTGGGCAGTTATCGTTTTTCTAGAACAATTTCTTTCTGAATATTAAAATAAATTTGAATACATAAAATGTTATTTTTTGTCCCCAGACTATGTATTCTAAGCCAGCCCACGGCAAAGAGAAAGGAGCACGTGTCCCAATTCCATGTGGACACCAGGAACTGTACTGTTATTGGAAGGTGGGTGTGGGAAAGTTATCTTTGCCACAATCCTTTGACCAGTCAATTTTAAAGTTTCCTTTAAAAATAACTTCACAGTAGAACATTTCAGGAACTGCCATGTCAGAAAGTCAGTTGCATATACATGCTGGAGTACGTGCATCCAGATATTCCTGTTTCCTTTGCTTTAAGGCCTCGGATCTTCTGAGGAGTTAACCAGCCTACCCCCATACCTTGCTGGGTGAATGTTTTTTAAAATAAACACACTTAAATATATCACTTACCCAAGATCTTTCTGCTTTGTTTCATGTTGTTTTAAAGCCCACTGTCCTTTAAAGACTTGGAGACACCTTTAAAGAATTGGAAGGGTTTTTCACCTTTTCCCCACCCAAGAGAAGCACTGGAAGGAGCAACAGATCAATGCCAGTTGTTTCATTTTGGAATTAAGTCACTGTCATCCTGCTTAAAACACTCAGCAGATTTTGAATCTCAACCAGCAAGAAGCTTGATTTCAGAGGTGCCAGCTGACTTCAAATGAAGGTAGGAGGTGTTGGTTCAGCTATTTAGCATAAATTTGGAACTACCTGTTGAAATTGTTTCTGCTGAAAAGTTGAGATGTGCTACAGAGATAATACCATGTTCCATCCATACTTGGTTTGCTTCAGCGTGTGTTGAGTGAAAAAACATCAGTGACAAGAATGAAAAGAAATGAAACCAAAATAATAAAATTGAGCAACATATACAATGACCTGTTTCTGGATCCCAGTCAATTTACAAAGGCCACTGGAAGAAGAGGAAGAATGATCCAGTAAGAGTATAAAATCTAGTTGGAGAAGCACACGGGCTTGAAAAGAGTATGTCTTCTTTAAACATTTGCGTGCCTGTGACAAGTTCAGATTTGGCACCTCCTGGAAAGTCAGGAACATCATGGTACTGAGAGGGGCCTTTGCACCACCATGCAGGTGTGTTACTTAAAGTCTTAAAAGTGAAGGCGAGGAAAGTGCAGACTTGTATGTGTGTATCAACGAAATAATTGTCACATTATAGTCTCTGTTTTTCCTAGGACTATCTGATAATTGAATTTTTATTTTGCCTTGCTGGACTGTAAACTCAGTCCAACTTGCAGGGCATGTGCCCCTCCCCATTCCAATTTTTGTAATTTTTCCCAAATGCAAAACCCTGTAGGATTCTGAAGGTATTAATTTATCAAGTCAGCTTCTGTTTTCAGGACACTCAGAATTCTCACTCTCTGAAATCTTTCTTTACTGTGGCTCCCTGGAGGAGTCACAGTAATGCACTTGCCTCTCAGAGTGCCCTTCCATAAAATGCTCTCCCCCATCAACTCCCATCTCTGATATTGCTTGTCTCAGTAAAAATTTTCTTCTTCTAAGAAATGAAAATTTTATATATATATAAGATTGTGCTAAAAAACAAGCATCAAAAAGAAGGCTGCAGTGTAGCATTTGGTTGTCACTTAGCAGTGAGGTAGGGGCTGCCATTACCCCTGGGAAATCTCACCTGAGCTATAACTTCCTGTCACATTTGCTTTACTTCTCATTTGTTGCTTGTCCTCAGCATCAAGATGAATGGCCATGTTCAATGTTGCAGCACTGTTCCCCTTTCCTTGATTGGCATCAACCAACATGGTATCACAAAAATTGCACCTTGAGGCCTTCAAGGCAGACTCCAGAAACGTACTGGCGTTCATAGGTCATCAAATGAGGCATGTGACCAGATCCTCACATTTCTTGCCTGTGCTAAACCAGGTTTAGTGGCATTATTATTTTTTTTTTAATATTTCACAATACCTCTGTAGAAATGTCCTTTATTGAAGGATCTGATCACTTAAATTGCCCATTTCTTTCTCCTTGGCACTGTCCCTTGCTCAGCATCTTTTATCCTCAGTGGACTAAATCAATTGCTCAACCTTCTTTGACCACAAATATGACATTTCCTCAATATTTGAAACTTCTTTGCTGACTGAAACAGTCAGTGAAATTCCATTTATTTCATAACTGCACGCTTTTTGGGAAGTTTCAATCTTTTCTACATTTTTACACTTTCCATCCTGCCTATTCTTACATCCAAAGCAAGTGCTTTCTATGCTGTTGCCAAATAATGGGTGAACAAGGTTCCTATCTTTGTGCTGATCCCAGTCAGTTCACTGACTATTTTATTCTCTGTCTCTTGCACAAAGTTTATAATTCCCAAAAAGATTTATAAAGGCAAAAGTGCAAAAGTGCCTTTATAAAGATTTATAAAGGCAAAAGTGCAAAAGATAAAGGCCTATTCCTTAGGCTTCTGTGCATCATAGTCCCCCCCTGAATATTCTGTAGGGCTCATCATACCTGTCCCTGCTACCTTTAATCCACACACCAACAGCTTACTTGTATTTAGGGACAGCGACTGCTGCAGGCTGTGATTCTGACTGCTTAAAGGACTATCATCTTAGAAGGGGTCTGTGTAAAGCAAGGCTATTATTTGAAGTAAACAAAGTGCCTGAAAGAAAGGCACATTGAAATAGAAACAAAGGCTGCACTTCTTCCCTGTTTTTTAAAGAATTTTTGAAAGCCTTTGCCACAGACAAAACCACACAGTTATTTTCTCACAGCTGTAATTACAGCTCACTGTTGCACTAGCTGAACCACCTCATCTGCTGGAGGAGAAATATGAGAAGAACCTATAACGTGCCTAGTGCTTTTATACTCTATTTAATCCTCACCCCTGAAGAAGTCTGACCTACGAAAATTGCTGCTGTATTTCTAACTGCAAGGTAAGCTGCAAACCTTGATCATTTCAGGAGATGAAACCAAGCAGCAACCTATTTATACAGTTTAAACTGCACCAACCGAAGCTTCAGTGACAGATTTTGTGCAACAGAAAAGGTTGCAGCAGCATCAAAGCTTACTATGATTTTCCACCTAGCTTAAAATAAACACATACACTCCTTGAGCAGGGTGTTTCAAGCATTTTCAGTACAAAGAGGCAATTTTGCAATGTTAGTCTGGATAATCAGTGAGTTTCATAACAATTTCACCCTGAGAGTGAGGAAAAGGGCTACAGCACCAAGTTCTGTGCAGAAGATAGTTCAGACCATGGGTTCAGATGTTTTGTACCTCTTCATTGATACAGCAAGTGGGTCAGAAAGACTAACAAAATATTAAGTAGTTTAATGTCCTTGATCGCAAATAATCATTTCAGCTGCTGGGACTTAAGCAAAACAAATATATTCCAAAACTTTTCTGAAACTTACAGTTTGACTTTATAGACACTACAAAGAAAACAACTCACTGTGGTTATCTTGAGAGAGAAACCCCAAAGATACTGTAATCTTTGGTTTCGTGTTTGTTATTGGAATGCAAAAACACATTCACTTCAACATTGCAGGACTGCAAGATACTGTGTCGTTTCAGATACTATTCTAGAAGATTAAATACACAAAAGAAAGACGAAAGTTCTGCACTGAGAAATGGAAAGAGCTCACACTGGTTTGCACCTGGCAGGAAAATGAAGAGATATTATCACAGTTTGGAGGTACTGTGTTTTGCCAGATGCCATTTCCGTGCTCATTATCAAAGAGCTCCAGGATACACCAAAGCTTGCAAGAAAGATCAGGCTTTGCTTCCATGTCCAGTAGACAGACATTTTTGCTGCCTTTTTTTTTTCTCTTTTACTTAGAGGACATTTGGAAAAAAATCTCTGAGCATACATGGATTTCAAATTTATCTTGATGTAATTTGTGAAGTAAGGGACTATTTTCTGATCCAGATGGAAGCTAGAAGGCGTTACAAAAGATTATTTAAATCAAGCTGTTGTATTTCAACAAGGCACAAAAACATCTGTTCTTTGTTGGCCAAGACACAGCTAATAAACATTATTATTAGGTAAGCATCCTATTGTGCCTGTCATCATACATGTCAATCGTTGCATAAATTAGGACTCTAAACCCAACAGCAGGGAAAGAATTAATTTCTGAGAAGCGTGGGCCAAAATAACATTTATGCTTGTCAACCACCACCACAATCTCACATCATCCTTTTAGTCAGTCTTAAAGGAAAATCATCCAGGAAGCTTAAAATAATTTAGAAACACTTCTCTATTCTCAGTATCTCGATGTTTGCTGAAACAGAGCCCCCAGTTAAAAAATTGCTCTAGGTTTTTCTGCATAAAGTTGAAGAAAAATTTATGGGACTAAACCTCTGCATATTCTGAAAGTCTCATCCTCAGCACAAACTATCTGATGCCAGCAGATTATTCAATCCTAGAAAGTAATGACATAGGTGAATATTCACAGATACCCTTGACTATCCTGGATTTGCAGAGGTTACAAGATCTTTGACTGTTTAACAAAGACCACTAGCAATAAATCACCACAAAGGTTCTTTTGTGAGATTAGGATCACTTTACTCAATTCATTCCTCTATGTGACACAGGAAAGTACAGCAGAAAATGAGTTACTTTTCTTTTCAGTACAGAGCAGAGCACTATAAAAGCAGCTTTTACATTTATTTCAAGATCTCAAGGTTTCTTCTGACACTGCAGCAGAGTGAAGTTTAAAAGAGGCCCTTTATACAGTCATTTGTCAGTCCAGGTGGCCTGGCCGTGCAATGATTCTGCAACGTTTTTTCTCAGGCTGTCCCTTCCTTGTACTTCAATTCACACTCGAGGCCCAATGACTAAGTACTTGCCTACCATTGCTTCCCCAGTCTGCTTTTTTTAGACCTTTGCTTTTGGAAATTGTTAATCAGTTTGAAAGAGCACCCTCCTGCAGTAGCTTTGGCTTTCATGTTTCTTGAAGGAATATTCTATTTCTTAATGTAGTATGTAGGACATAGCACAAACTAAGTAAATATATTAACTGAGCAACTTCTCAAATGAAATAAATCCCAGTAACTGCTTGCATATGCTGAAGATATAAAGCTTCAGGCTTCTAACCCCCATGCCAGTGACTGTTTTCCAGGAAGGTAAAGCCTCTTTCCAAGTTGTTTCCCAACAGCATCATTTACCCAGGAAGCAGGAAATGTAAATACTAGGATCTCATTGACCAGCTGGGTCTGATCTCTCAGGACCCAGATAAAAGGTCAAAATCTGAGTCTTCTCACACTTCCTTCTGCTGGAGTTAGGTCACTATGAACAGGGAAGGCAGATTCAGAAGGCTAAAAGAAAAAAAGAAAGATAGCCTCTCCCTATAACAGGGTGCTGAGGTTTAGTAGCTATTCCATCTCAATGACACTGCTTTAATCACTTCCAAGGTGTTTTATGCCTTTTATGGTTCTTCAGTGTTGGATCCTAAATCTGGTTTTTCTGGGAAAATTCAGATAATTTCAACAATTACCTCTGATTACTGGCCTATAGAAAATGAACCAAAGCCATCCAAGTGACTCACACAATTCCTTCCACTAACAACTACACAGAGCAGGACACTGGGGTCATCACTTCTCAGTTTTAGAGCAGAGAAAAACCTCTTGCACATAGCAACCATGTTTTTGGGAACTTGTACATTCCTTTGGTTATTTTCACTATGTGATATTAAACCAGTTTCAACTTCATTAACTTCAAATATGAAGCATCTCACATAAATCTCCATGGATGTAGCCTTTTGTGCTTCTTTGTACTCTGCCTTGAGGCCCATTTGCTTTCTGTATTTACCACATGTGTGAGTCCAGCCTTTCCTTCATGCTGCTGAGGAAGGCAGAGAAATGCACTCTGCAGGCTTTAGCCACTTGATTGACTCTGTGCTAGTATTTCAGCAAGGACGATAGAAAGCAGAAAGATTTTGAGGAGTCTTGAACCCTACTGACCACTCCACGTTAGGAGCGGCTGGCACATTGTGATATTGGTGCCAGTGGCTTTTCACCACCTCATTTCCCTCTTCAAGTGTCCAAGGTCAGGAATACTTCAATTCTTCTACAGCACACTCTTTTTGTGATAAGTACTTGTTTTCTGTCTGGGTCAGGATTCAATCCCATCATTTCCCTTTCTTCTGTCTTGCATGGGTGTAAGTAAAGGATACTGGAGCAGCATTTACTTGGAGTAACAGAGCTGGTACCCTCAAAAAACAAAGCTGGCATTTGCTTACACTGGGTGAGAAAAGGGAAACAGCTGCAAAATGAAACAGTGTCTCTTCTGAATTTATACTAAAAATCACATTCTAATATTATCTTTTGCCTAAGAGACCCTCAAAAGATACCATTACTGGAGAGTGATATTTGTGATCTGCTTCTCACATACCATATTCCCTCTTTACTTTTCCCTGACCTTGCCAGGAAGATTTTTCAATCATGAGCTATTACAAAAGCTCTTTAGATCATCACAGTCAGCAACAGTTACAGAAATTATGAGACTCTCAGAGTACTTGAACACCGGCAGAGTTCCCCTCTGCAGAATGACCAGTGGCAGCTATAATCTCTTCTAGCCAAAGGGAATGCTCCCAAGGAAGAGTCTTTTGCAGGCTTAGTATGCTGCAATGCCAGGATCAATACTGGCACTTGCACCAGTCATGCTTAATGTCCAGGGGAAACTGGACTCACAGATCTTAACCAGGATCATGAAATTCTGATGGGGATGGACACCAATGTCCCAAACACAGCAGCTCTGCATGAGAAAAACTCCACCCAAAACATAAATATCATTCTGGGCAGTACAGAATAAGGTTTTTGCCTTCCACAAACCCCAAGAGCTACTCATCTCTCCTGTCACAAAATTAATCTAGACTTCTAGACTAGTCTTCTCAACATCCTCTCAGACAACAGAGGAAGATTTTTCCACAGTCAAAATCATTTAGTGCCAGACAGATGTCTAACAGGCAGGATGCATCAGGCGTGTTGTTTCCACAAAATGTGGTGACCAGACAGTCAGCTCGAGGTAACAGACCCAGCACTTTGACTGCCAAAGTTAGTTGAATGCCATTTCCTCACAGGAAAAGTGAAGAATGTTGCAAAGCATGTAACTTATACTCCACTTTCCAGTATGACAGAAGAAAAAATAGGGTAATTTGAGTATTTATAAGCCAGACCCAGTAAATGTTTCAAACCTTATTTATTTACCTTGCCATTCAGAACTAGGAATCAACAGTGGGTGTCATAGGAAAAAAAACCAAACAACAAACCAAAAAACCCCCAAAACCCCCAAACATTAACAAAAAAAGTGGTTTAGATTTGAAAGAGGTGGAGCTATGCAGTACAGATGGAGGCACTAAAAAAAATCTGAGAAGCAGTGTTTCTCTAAACATTTCTCTGCTGTTTATAGTGTTGAATGGATAACTCCATATATCTGAAGGAAGAAATTTAGGACATACAGATGACATACTCCCTAAAGCACCAGGTGAAAAATAATACAATTTCCTTTTGAGATTTTTCCTTATCCAAATATATTGGTCTTCCAGACAAGAATGACTCCTTAAAAAGGACAGCAAATGAGAGGATATCAAAGTAGGAAAAAAAAAAAATCTTTAAATAAAAATTTAGTTCATTCTTACTTTACAGAATATTTAAAAGCACCATAGCATTTTACTGTCTGTTCTAAAAATGACCACGAAGAGACTGGAATGACTTTAGCTGGTAACATAGAGAAAACTTTGTGAAGAAATAGCTGCAAGATAAGTAAAAGCAAAGCAATATTTTGTACACAACAACTATAATCAGAATCTGGCATTGGTTTATTCAAATTTTGCTTTCTTGGAAGCAAAGCTTACATGTTTGTAAACATCAAATTAAACATTGCTTAATTTTACAATTTCCTAAACAAATACTTTTTTACCCTGAAGGGTATATGCAGACCCATCTATTTGTGTCACAGTTCTCCTGTTGATCTGTGCTTCAATATTTTTAAAACAATTGGTTCCTGTACAATTTTTAATGGATCTTAAAAATTTCTTCCAATATTGTGCAAGTCATAGGCAAGGCCATTTTAAAGTGTGCACTTCCTTACATATTTTTTTATCAGTCCTTAACTAATGCAACTGTGAAAAACTATACATTTTCAGGAAAATGTTTATATTTTGGTCCTGTACTTAAAGACCTTCTGTAATCAAGTTGTTTACATGAATTTGAACCACAAGCATGTACACAACAAAACCACTATACCAATGTTTCTTGGTCTATGCATAAAAAGTATGTCTTCTACTTACACTAAAACATACAAAAAATAAACTACAAAAATTGTTTACACTTGATTTCAGCAAAAAAAGCTTTCTTCAAGAAAAATGATTCTTCTTTTTTCAGCCATCAAAAAAGGAATGCAAGTAAACAATAAATACATGTGCTTTCTCCATATAGACATATTTACACTTGAGTCTTTGGCTTATGTTTAAGTTTCTTTATAAAGATCTTTATGTGATCCAGCCATCATTGCACATTAAAACAAAATAAGCCAGTTTTTCTTCTACTATATATAATATATATATGCAACACTTGAAACGTATAAAGAATGAACCTTACTATCAATCTGCACTGTTATTGTACTTGAACAATGTATCAAAAAGAAAAAAATTAATACCATATAGGAAATATTGATACATGCAACAGATGGTCGCTCTACTGTATCTGAGAGACGGCTGCATATACACGCACAAGAAGGTCCTAATCTGAGCAAATCTCTTCTGACTCTGCTTTTCATTAAATAGTATTTATGTGGCACTAAATGTTGATACTGTATACAAGCATAGAAACAGATTGAGTTCTTTTATTAAGATACACAACTTCATAAGAAAAATACTTTGCATTTAAAATTTAAAATCCCTCCCACCCCCCTCTTCCCCTAAAATCTTTCTTCACAGGATCAAGAACTGTTGTCAAAACAGCTTATTGAGATTCATATATTTGGTGAACTTCGTCACGTCCTTTCCGACTACGAGGATTCCAGGTACTCCAGTGCAATATCGTAGCAGAAACGATATTGCTCCTTTAAGGAGGAACAGAAACAGAAGTTACATTAAAATCTAAAACCTTAGCAGCAATATCTTTAACCAAGAACATTCTTTGCTAACTGGTAAACCAGACAGGCTTGGATTTTCTCTTTTACTCCCCTATTACACAAGTATATTACCAGCTCTGATTTAAAAACTCACCCTAACCAATGAAGGGGAAAAGGACCCTGACCATGGAAAGTAATGATGTGCTTCTCTGATTTTTTTCAGCCTCTGAACTGGTTTATCAAACATGAAAAGCTCTCCTCTCAGTCAGAGCACTCTTGCAGTGAAAGCACCTTGACTCTGATACCCCAATTCTATTTGAGTTAGTTTATATTGAGCAGTAACTGGTGCAGGACCCCAAGCAGCTCCGTGCCCAGAGCCCATTGGTACAGTCCCATTGGTATGGCATCCAAAAGATCTGATGAATATGTAAAAAAGAATTCCAAAATCTCATTGTGGTTATTATTTCTCCTCAACAGTGCTGCTGTTGAGAGCTGATACTGGAGACAGGGAGGGGAAGAAGAAGAAATAAAACCAAGGAAACTAATTTGATGTCTATTGTCCTTACAAGTAGAAAAATGAAATCTGCCCTTGTGATTTATTTTTGCTTGCCCGGGAAGACAGTGTGATGCATTAACAGGAAGTTGTGGAGATATCTTAAAGGCTTTATTGCACTGCTCGTTATCTGATCCTGTTGCTGAATGTAGGGCACATGACACTGCTATATAGTGGTTTTCCTAGTTTGTTTGCTAACTAACAACTCAACAGCTTCTGCTGTTCAAGAGTTCTGAATAAAAATCCACATAGCACAAATACATAACTAAAAAAATATAGCAACTTCAGTGCAAAGCCGCAGTGGAATTCAGAACTATTTTGAAATGCAATATAAGTTTGCGGAGCATTTATCAAAAACAAACACAATTTACCTTGGCCTCCCTTTACAGAGACACAAATAATTTTCCATGTGATCTGACCTGCTTTCTTGACAGCAGTGAACTGAAACCCAGGCAGCAATTCAATATGTTGTGTCTCAGATGTCTATGGCACAGGAGAATACAAAGCATGTGCAGCAAAAGCAGCAATACCTAGCCCAGTGTCTCTGCTGCCACAGGATGTTCTATTTGTTAACATATTAACCATCTTCTTAATTTGTGTGCTGGCAAGGGATGGAAGTGATACACTATGATTAAGAGAATCATGCTACAGAAGCTATTTGATATTAAGCAAACACTGACACCTGAAAAAGGGGAATATGGGAAGAGGCAGATACAGCCATTTTACACAATATGCAAGTTCACAGGGTCAGAAGCAATTTCCACTATGCGTTAACTAAAACATGTTTTTAATTTCAATTGGCATTCCTGATTTTTATGCTGTAGGCAGCCATCTGGCTGAAAAGTGACACTGGCAGCTGGCAGTGTGAGACTCAAATGGCAGGAACTCCCAAACACTATATAACCTGCTTTCATTCACCTACAAAATGGAAAAACATCCATGTGGAAGAATTTTTTAAGGAACTTCCAATGTTCAGTTTTTGTTGGAGAGGCAAGCATTCAAATGGATAGGCACTCATACTGTGTGCATAAAGATTAACCAGAAGATTCAAGGTTACTTTGAGTTCTGGCAATGTATATATGGATATTCAGTCTTGCAGTTTTGCTAATTCAGGCTCATATTGTTTGTACTAGTTTATTGCTTATATTGTTTTTTATTTAACTGTTGGATTCAATGATCTGAAGGGTCTCTTCCAACCTAAATGATTTTATATATTCATTTGCAACATACTAGATCTAAATGTTTGATTTCGAAGTTCTGAGGTATCATTTTGACTACTACATATCTGAGTAACAAAGACTGTCAGTATTCAATACAACTTTCAAAGCAGCAGTTTTTACTAAGGAGCAAAATATTCACAGCTCCAGCTAGGAATCTGTACTTCACAGCTTAATCCTACCAAGGGAGAAATGCCTTGCTCTGTAAAATTTCAAGACAGCTTGTGTGCGTGCAGTCTGCTGCAACTTCCTTTCAAACAGACCTGGTTATTTTGGGAGATTAAAGTGCATTCTGTTAACTCAGAATGCTTTCTGTGGAAAGCATGCAACCAGGACAAGAAAGGTAGTGTAAAATGCTTAGCCTGTCTTCTCATTATGCTGACTTGCATTTACACACAATAGCTGTCCTTTCTTCTTCTGGCCCACGGTAGGTTTACACTGGTTTTGTGGGCACAGGACTGAAAACACAGCTCACGCAAAGAGCAGCCTCTGGCTCCCTGGCTGTTTGCAGGAACCCTGCGGGGCTGGTGCTTACCGGAGTTTCTACCATGTTGGGCTTGCTGTTCCTCAAGGTCTTCACGGCGTGGAAAACGTCCACCACATTCTGCCTTTTCACCATCTCAACCACGATGCCGATGGCACAGAACATCCCGCTCCGGCCACCGCCGTTTCTGTACGCAAGGAAAAGAGAGAGTTAAGTGCCACTGTGGCCTAAGACAGCAACCAAAACATCCACTTGAGTTCTTTCAAAACAGTGTCCATTTCAGCTCTGTAAGCACAAATGATTCCTGAGTCCCAGAGGGAGACCAGACTTTAGCAATCTCTTTGCAGCTCCAGTGGGTTTGGTCTAAGACATTTGCTTTTTCTGACCTTCCACTCAATTACTGCTTTTGAATTCTGCCCTTGCAGCCCATCATGCTGCCCAACTATGCTTTAAGTCTAAATTACATATGCATTAGAAATACTAATAAAAAAAAAAAAACCTAAGTTCAATGGCAAGTAGGACATTAGAAATAATAACAACAAGTTCAATGGCAAGTACATTTTCCACTTCTGGAAAGACACTCACTTAACTTATGATATGAGGATTATTCAACCAGATATGCTAAGGCATCACTGATTTAATAACTTGTTGACCTTTGGGGACATTTCTGAACTATTTTAATCTAATTTCAAAGAAATCAAGGTAGGTATTTCTTCTTATTAATTTTGAAGTGGTGTAGGCAGAAACGGGTCACTAGTTAATTCTGAAATTTTAAACAGAGGTCTTTTCTTCAGAGTAAGGAGACTGATTACACTCTTAGGGAGAAGAAGATGCCATCTTTTCAAAACTACCAAACTAGCTCCCATTTAAATATCAGGTAAGCAGCCAGCAGCCATTTACTAACAATAGTTTTAGAATCATGTGCTGTAATAGAGATTTTTCAGATTTCATATATCCATAGTTTTTAGTTTAAATCCCTCAAAATACTGTTTTTCCTTTTGAGAAAAAACGTAGCATACTCTGTGCAAAACAGACACAAACCCCCCCTATCTGGCACTTACAAAAGACTTCCTTACTGAAACCAGGCAGAAGAAACAGATCTGTACACGTCTTGCACCTGAAAATCATGCTATTATGCACAGGTGACAGTATACACAGTATCTCTGTAGTATCACACTCAAAATGCTCCTTCCTTGGACACAGAAAAACCCAAAAGTTGAACAAAAGCCTACAGTGATAGGCAGTGGTACTTTTTTTTTTTTTTTTTCATTAGAAAAATAACAGTTACAGGTGCAAAAGAAGGTATCCATAAGAACACTGCTTAAATTAAAACCAAGAATTAATTTATAAGAATTCATTTGAAGATCAGCAGTTGACTTTCTCCAAGTTACTCACAGGCAATGGATGATGGTCCGGCCCTCCCCTTCTTCACATTCCTCTTGCCATTTTTCAACCTGGAGAATTAACTTCAAGAAGGATCTCTTGGAAGCTGGTACATCTCTATGAGAAGCCCATCCCAAATACTGGAATTGCTGCACCATCAGATAGCCCTCTTGCGGCTGAGGGAAATCAAAGAGATTTAGGTCAAAATGGCACCTTTACATCTTGGTTTAGGAAACCAAAGTAAAAAACTAACGTGAAACCTAGGTGTTAATATTATGAAGATTCTAACACATGTACATTGCATGGTATGGCCTCCTAGAATTTCTACCACCTGAGCTCAACGAAAATGTCAGAAAAGATAAAAAAGAAAACTATATTGAAGACCACATCACAGTTTATCAATCACAAATGTAACCTGTCCTTAATTCCAAATCAACAAATACCCTAGATTCCATAGATTCTATGTGCCAAGGTTGCTCAGCACCACTAATCAATTTAAAACATCACTATTAAATTCTTAGACTTGCAGAAATAGAGGGAGATACATTTGGCCCCTATTCATGAACTGACCCCATTATAAATGAACAACGAGTAATACTGGTGCACAAGCATGACTACTGTCCTTGAAGTCTTCCCTTTGTGCCAGACTATGATAATCATGACAGCCTTGCTGCCAGTCTCTGAGCCTTCCACGTGCTAGATGTGACACAGGGAGAGCTTTGAATAGAATTTGACTGTCACAAGAAAGGCCCCAATAACAGGAAGAATAAATACTCTATCTACTTTCTTGAAGCTGAAGATGACAAATAGGGATGTGGATTTTAGAAAAGTAACAACAGAGCACATTTTTTTAAAAGCAAGGCTTACAAGCAAAAGGACATAGGAGACAAAGAGAAGAGTAGAAAATCAAAGCATCATAAAAAAAGAAGAGATGGAAAAAAATAAAATAAAAAAAAAAAGGAAGTCTCAAAATACAAGAAAGAAGTGCTATGGCGTAATATTTGCCAGTGTGCCCACACCTTTGTTTCCTGTAGTTTCCAAAAACAGCTGAAAATGGTTTTTGTAATTCTGAATATAAGCAAAAAAATAAAAATTTGAATAAAATACTAGCCACATGATCACTGATCTTTGCCCTCTGATAAATGAAAATGTGACCAAAAGAAAAGAAAACAAAAATAAAACAAAACACATGAAAGATCTTTTGTATACAGTAATTAATTTTCCCCAGTTATCTTTCAAGATTAATGAGAGTTAAACATATACTCAAGATACACTAGAAATTGTGATAAGTTCAGTATTGGATAGATGATAAAAAGCAGTCATGGTAAGTAAAATAGGGATTGCTGGTCAATTATACATAGACGGTGGCACAAGCGTCTGTAACTCTTTGTGGTGGGCAATTTAAATAAGCAATTCATAGAAGTGAGCTAAAGAGGAAACACTGTATGGCAAGCAGTGTTTAAGAAGATGTTGGAAGAGTGTGGAACACTATGGGACAGTAAAAAGATAAGAGGGTCTAAGGTATGAAAGAGATGACAAGAATGCAAGAGTGGCACTGCTACTGAAGTTGAGAAAAATATGATAACTCTAGGTTGAGGCACAGTGGTGGCAGAACCCACTAGAGGCAGAGGAATTTTCAGGGTTTTATCACACCCTGCTTTGCAGGGTGCCACAGTCTGCCTTTCCTGTTGTGGTTTTCACATCTTAGGCTGAGAAGGTGCTGATTGCAAAATCAGCCTCACTGTTTCTGTTTGTGATTCACCACAGAAAACATCTTACCAAAGCTACGAACTAACTACCTGTCAGTACACATTCATTACAGGGATATTTCTTTTACTGTACACCAAACAAACAGAATACAGAATACTTCTCACACATCAGGGATGAATGCCTCAGAACAACATCCATTCACCTTAAAGCCCTCTCTGGTTATTGTAGAAAAGTACTGTAGAAAAGTACTGCAGCTATAGAAAAGTTCTAGAAATCAGTATTAGGTACTGATACTTGACTGACTTTTTTCTGGATAATGTCTTGTGAACATTAGTACTTTACTATTATTCAAAATTAAAAAGCACAAGAGCCTAGAGAGCATGAAAAATGACATATTTTTCTGTCACATATTGTTAGAATAATCCTTACTCTTGTTAGATTGCATATCCTGAAAATTCTGTTTATGACGTCGCAGTCCATTGAACATGACATGCATTCCACTTGGATGGGGCCGTACCGCAGTATCCCCTCCTCAGGCCAGTATTGTGGGCAACCCTGTGCCAGAGCAAAACAGCCATAGTTAAATGGTAAATTACAACTTGAGCATTGCCTTATTCCACTGCAGACCTTTCACCTAACCTTTACTGAGCAGCTAGTGTTGATTAGTTGCTGTAGAGCAGAGAATAATTGTAAAGTCATGCACTGCTCTACATTTTCATTATGTAGTAAATCCAGAATGATTAAAGCATGCGATGGTACATGGAGAACTCGAGCTCCAAACTAACCTGTGCTAAGTCGACTTCATTTAACATCACAAGAGAAGTACAGCCATAGTCGTACACTAATCTCCAGAAATCTTTCACAGTGTTTGGTAAAGGATGTTGTGTGACGATAAAAGCTGCTGGCTGCCTGTAGCTCTGTAAAGGCAAACGATTTTGTTAGTACTGGTATGGGATGTACTTAAATTCTACTGAAACAGAACAAAACATAAAAAGGTGTGACATCAGTAACTTCATATATCACTGAGGGTGCAAAAGTTAAAAAACATATTATCATGTCCAATAAAAACAAAGAAGTTACTCTGTTCAGGTCTGCCTCCTTGGTTACAGAACAAGCCCTGTGTTTTTACACTCAGATATGCTGCGGGCACTGAGGATGTTGTTCGTGGCTCTGTTGAGTTGAGGCTCAGGCAACTCTGCTCTAGGCACTGTATCCAGGAGACAAACAGGGAACCTTCACTAAATGATGCAGAGAGGGCTGCAGAGACCTCAGAAGATCACCCTCTCCAGAGTATGTTTTATGTGAACTCTGCGACTGAACTGGGGACTAAGCTCAATCCCAAAGTCTGTTTCACAGTGCACAGCCACAGGGACACCCACAGAACTGAATTTTGGGATCACTGGGACCCATTTTCAGCAGAAGGCATAAGTTCAACAGCAAAATCCTATTTCCTGCCATGACCACAGGTTTCATTCTCTGTATGCTGTGTTATACACAGCTGCAAATAGGGACTCCCAGTCTGGCACATAACTGAGATGCAACTAACAGTGGAGGGGTTACTTTCCTGCTGTGGATGTATTATGAGCAGCAAGCAAAAGAGCAGAGATCAGAAGTCTTTTGCAGGCAATTTGTAACCATCCATGGAAAAGTAAATTAACCCAGGAGAAAGACCTGGTAGGGCAGATAAACCACTTTTGCTGTGGAAGCTTGCTTAGTTGAATATTGATCCAAGGGATTGTTACGTGCAATGTATTGACATACCTTCCAATAACTTGTTGTTAATGTCCTTAGCATCAGTACTTGCTTGACAAGAGATTAAGGAGGTGGCTGATTTTATTAATATAGATTTTTTTTTACATTTTCTAATGCGGGAAGGATGTTGGGGTACTAGCAGTTCATGTCCTACTTCCTAGAACTGCCCAGGGACAACACAGGGACAACCAATTTTTATTCTTCCCTTGTACTTTTAAGAAATAAAACAAGTCCTAGCTGACATTTTCCTAACCCTCTTTCCCATAATTTATCATGTTTCTCAAGAGAAAGATAAGGGGTAAGTTCCTCTTTCAGTTTTGTTATTGAAAGTCCCTTTTTCTTGTCCAGGAGTAGTTCCTCTTCTCTGAATAAATCAGTCTTAAAAGAAACCACCAGAAGAGAAAATGCAAAAAAAAAAAAAAGCTTGTGTTACCCAAAATTTTAACCTTTTACTTATAACCTTGTTATATGCCTTCATTGTAATATAATACCTTTTATTTCTGCTTTTGTTTTTCCTTTTATTAGTACCATTTCTGCCTTTTCTAACTTGCCTCTGATTGCCAATCCCTTAATATATTGCTTGGTTCATGTTCTGCCTGCTGTTGCACACTCAAGAGTCCTCCTGCCCCCCACAGCCTGTGTTGCCTTTCTTTCACCCCAAACCACACTCCTCAATGCAGCTCTGTTGGTTGGTTCATAGCACGGCAATTTTATCCAGGTGCTTAATGCCATTTTAACTGCAATTCTAAACAATTTTTGCTGCCAGAATTCTATTCACTGCTCTAGTTCATCTGTTCAGCCCCCAGTGATACATTGGTCCTACACACACTACTCCTCTATTTTTTTTTTTTTTTGACACAATAAGCTGGTTGTGAGATTTGGGGCTGCATTTTGCTATCAGTTTGTTTCCTGCCCTAGCTCAGGCAGAACTCAAGGATGACTATACCAATCAGTGTTGATGATTTCTGCTGCTATTTGCCATTTTATTTCAGCATCTCTCCTTGACATGGCAGTTTCTGATGCAATTTCATTTTTGAAGAAGGGGAGATGCTCCTGGAAATCAGGCCACTTATTTAAGCATTTACTGTAAAAGTGGCTTTAGGGGCCTAACTTTGGAAATGCTAATGGGAGGCACAGGAAGGTGTCTGGCAGCACATGAACTGCTTTATTGATCAGACAAATATAAGCAGGTTCAACTCCATTTTTCCCATTAATTCACCTTTTCCCCTGACAGTAATTCTATTACTCAGACATCAACTTTAAAGAGCAGCAACTCAAAATATAAACAAACTCCTGAATCCTATACTCTATACCCAAACATGCCAAGAAAACATTTTTTCTTCCTCTGTTGCTCCCGCCTCAGTATAGAAAGACTCTTTTATGAAATAGTGATAGTAACCTCATGTTCAGATAGATAACATTTACTTCCTAACAAACAGCGGATTTTTGAGATCCTGATGAGATTTGAGATTTGGAGGTCTGGACACTGGAGCTTTATATAATGCTGTTAAAAGGTGAGATTTCCAGAGGGTCCCACAAGGATGCCAAAGACTAAAGATAACTAACCTTCTGAACAAAACCACAAACTGGTGGGGCTTTTTATCTTCTCCCCCCAACCCTTCCTCATTACGACTGTTTTACTGGGCACCGCAGCAACAGAATTACCCTTTCTTAAACCAGCAAGTGCTCTCTCTCACATGACAGGGCTTTCCATGGCACGCTATGCAGACAAAGAAGGTAGTCTCTTACATCCATAAGAGCAGCATTGATGTAGTTGCTGCTCTCCCCATCAATAGTAATTAAGAAAGGCAGACATCTGTCAGGTGGCAGCATATCCATGAAGCGGTTCTTGTCGTGGTTCCTTGGCAAGCAGGCGATGCTGCAGTCCTCTGCCTGCAGGCGAGGGGTCACGGAATTCAGGGTCTAATGGAAAGAGGATGCTTGTTTTAGCACGCTGAGCTAGCACACACGGGACTCAGGAGCCCCGAGTTTTACTGTAAAATATTGCAATATGAGAAAACACGAGGCACTAGGAGGAAGACATTAGTAAATGCAAGCTCCTCTCTGTTTGTTGGACATTCTGGGGCTTTGCAAGGGGGGTGAAGCTGAGGGTATTAAAGGCACTCCATGCACCACTGAACACATTCCACGTGACACCATCCCTTCAGAAAGGAATAAAAAAAAGAGGATCCTTTGGACCTCTAAAGAGCTATGCCTTCAACATGCAAATGCAAGCCAGAACTCTCTCTGGCTCCTACTCACTGGTCTTTATTTCAGACAGATATTTACTGCAATTTTATTAAAAGGACGATATTCTGTATTTAAAACAATTTTGCAAAGCACATAAACATGGGTGCTTTATTTTGCGGACAAAAAGTTAGGGACCAATTGCTATAGAAGTCATATGAAAAACCTTCTCCTTAAAATAAATTAAATGTATCTAGAGGCAAAAAATTGTTGTCACATCAAGAGTTAGTAGGAATTGTGAATACCTGAAACTCATCTTTGAGATGCGAAGAGTTTGTCTGAGAGTCTATTCTAATCATATCAAAATAAGCAGCTTTGAATTCACAGACAGGAATGGCAGTTTCTCCACACAGGCAAGCTTCTAGAATGGCATCGTGAATAAAGATGTACTGCTCCTGTCAAATTAGAAAAAGAAACAAAAATTGCAGCCATTTAAAACCAACAGATGTTTCCTGCTTTTAGGATAAACAGGTCTATGGCACACTCTTAAACCCATTCAAAGTACTGTCCATCAATCCATTAAATAATAAACATTCTTGTTTTTACTGGGGTGCAGTGAACAAGGATGTTTCCTTCAGGACCAATTTAAATTCAGTGAAACTTAACAGAACAGGGATAGTAATTTATTCAAGAGATTTTCAGTTTTCTTGTAGTGCTTGTGTGTTTCTGTGCATATGCCAAAAGTTTATTTCCTTTATCAATTTTTTTAAAATAGCTTTCAAGCTTCTGATGTTTGTAGAAAGTGTAAATTGCTTCAAGCACTACTAGTGTGATTAGCAAGCATTTGGCACACTGCATTCTCCTTATGCATGTGCAAGCTACTGCATCAGTTGCCTCATACTTGGCTCTAAGCCAATAATAAATTCCAGTGTGTTCAAACAGAAGCA
This sequence comes from Emberiza elegans, assembly GCA_024865655.1. Classification (NCBI taxonomy): domain Eukaryota; kingdom Metazoa; phylum Chordata; class Aves; order Passeriformes; family Fringillidae; genus Emberiza; species Emberiza elegans. The sequence continues at coordinate 10,806,578 of JALJVW010000175.1, read as the reverse complement.
CCATTTCTTCCCATTTTCACTAACTTGCCTTGTGAGAGCCTGAGTCCTAGATAACTGCATTACTATTTCAGTTGGGCCTCCTGTCAATTTTTACACAAATGCCCATTATATTTGCTCACCCTGAGAGCAATAGATGTAAACCTTTTCTAGAACTGTGCCAGCCTCACGTAGCTATTGTGAATACCAACAAGGCTCTTAAGAGCACAAAATTTAACCTGTGCCTGTAAAAGCAGCACATGCCCAATGACCACAGTCATCTTCTGGCTCCACAGCCTTATCCATACAGCTATGGAGCTATAGTTGACTGCATGACCATCACAAGAACTTGATGCAATGACAGCTTTGTTTTGCTATGCAAGTATGAAGCCCTGAGAGAAGGTGAGAGGTAAGAGGCTAAAAAGGGAGAGAAAGGAATAATAGTAGATGTGTTAATTCATATGCAAGTGCAGATTAGACTGGGAGGATTAAAGCAGTCACACTGAAACACTCCACCTCATGCACTTCCCGAAGGTTAATGGGCCTGTAGCAGGAGTAGTTGATCAGGACCATCTATTGTTCATTGATAGGTTCAACCTATTGGCATAAGTTGCAGCATAGAATAAAAACTGCACCGAATTACACTGACATGTTTGGCTGCCATCTGCAGAGATTTCCATGAGGTCATAGGTGAAATAACATCTCAGGTACATGTTCTTCTGGAGGGCAGGAGAGAGAAGTGGTGAACCACTTCAAGTAATCTGCCAATAGAAACCAATAATCTATGTTTCTTTGGAAACTCAGTGGTACTCTGGTGGCAGAGTGGGAGCTTCTAGAACTTCATTCCTAAGGCAATGGTTTTATTGTAAAGATGCTGAAGGTGCGTTGAAAGACCAAGAGTAAAAATATGGAAAAGATTTGCAGCAAGGTTAATAAAGCAAACAAAAACAGAATTGAAGAGAGAGTGTGAAATGGACGTAAAGTTCACCAGTCAATTTATAGATAAAGTGATTGGAGATTGTCTAAAACAATGCCTACTGAATTTCCACCTTTGGGATCCTGGGATTGCTAATACCAGAGCTGGAGAGAGATGTCCCAGGCATGTCTAATGTAAGGTCTTCCCTGAAAAAATCCTCCTTTCTTTTCTTTTATTACCTAGTTAGGAGGGCACTTGTTTCTGTGAAGACTACAAGAGTTGGCAGATTTGTTGCACCACCATGGTTCTGGGTGCTTTTACATTCAGCAACTGTCCCCAGTGGAGGCACCCCCTTGAGAGGGCCACCACCTGCTCACTTTGCAGAGCCACAGTGAAATCCTGACCTAGAATGTTTCAAAAAGCATCAGGTGCTTCAAAGGCAAACTGCTGTACCTCAGTTTGTACCATGTTGATGCGCCGGGACCGCAAAGCTTTGACACAGTTGTAGATATCCACAACCCCTTCTCTTTCTGCCATATCCAACATGATATCAATCACAATATAACAGCCTGTCCGTCCAGCACCAGCACTGAAAAGAATCAGTAAATACTTTTGGGAACAGCCCCAGAAAAACATCCGCAAACTTCATAACCATTATTGACAGCATTCTAATAAAATAATTCACCTTTTTTTATCACAGCCACTATCTAATATTTATCTTCTCTCCATCTGATCATAATGTCCTTTAAATCTTTTGATGTGCTCAAAACATCTTTTTCCCACCACATTTGATTCACTAAGTAACAGCAAAAAAAAAGTTTATTCCTTTTATCACCCAGATCAATACTTAAATTTAAAAAAGTTAGTTTAACTGAAATCTCAAGATTGATTAATCTTATGCACTTCAGAATATTATAGATTTTTTTTTCTTTAATAAGACTAAGAACGATTTTTAAGTGATCTATTACAATAAGAAACTCAAATGTATGTTTTACCAGGCAAGTTCCAAGCTTGTTCAGACATCACATTTAACAATATCCAGAGGATTCACTTATGATTTATTTTGGCTTTACATAAAGCTATGGACAATTTTTGCACAGTGAATTATTGTAATGTGTAAAGGCTGAGTAACTTTATCCACAAAATGTAATTAAACATTTGACTAAAATACTTAGGTAAATCAAATGTTTGTAGAAAGCAAATTCTATTTGTCAAAGGATGGTGTCCCAACAACATAACCTTGCAAAATCTCCTCAGGAGAAACCTTCTGTATTTGTTGCCACTAACCTCATTCCATCTTTCTTCATCTACTTTCTTACTTTGTTTTAATTAATAATCTGTTCAGACATTATATGCAACACCAAGCTATCAAAGCAGATGCATCTACACTCATTCTCAAATGCTGTCACAAAATTGTTGAAGGCTACCTAAAATGATAGCCTGAAGTATCATGATTTAGCTGGTGCAGCTGTTGTGGGAAAAAGAAAATCTCAGACTATTCTATTTAAGAAAAGAATCTGGTTATTTTCAAACATTGTTGTAGACAGCCCAGTCCTACTGCAGTGTGAATTAGGCAATTCAAAAAGGAAGAATGAAAACAGAGCACTTCGAAATGATGGATGCTTCAGAAGAGACTGCTGTAAATATCCATATAAACAGTGGTGAAAAATACAAATCTACACTTTTGGTACATACCTGCAATGGACAACAATAGGCCCTGCACTAGGAGGGTTAGATAATTTGACTCTCCGTATAAAGGAAAGCAGTCCTGTGGCATTGTAAGGAACTCCATGATCTGGCCAGCCAGTGAAATGAAACTGTTTAACTTCACGGATTTCATTGTAGCCTCTCTGTAAAAGGCAAAAAAAAAAGTTATGAAATTCGAAATATTTCATAGACTAGATATTATCTGGCTCAAATAATGATCACACGTATTGGGAGAATCTACATGCAGTTTTCATCATTTCATCAATTATTTAAAGCAACAATCCATAGGAAGCTTAGAGTTGTCATTGGGTCTTTTTAATTTTGAAGTTTGTAATTTTTACTTTAGATATTAGGTATGCTAGTTTTGCTGCACTGAAGACTTTTTTAATAGACTTCGATGCATTCCACATTGATTTTCAGAAGTTTTGCTAACTAGGGCAAGGGCCTGCTACATTTAAAGGCAAATGTGATTTAGCATAAGACCACAACTGTATCATGTAAAGTATTCACAGAATTTGTCCTTTGATTGAGATTGACTCAGAAGCAGTCAGAACAGAGGGCTAAGGGATGAACAGCAGGCATGACTCATAATCTGGTACTTGAGCTTAGCTCAGAAGTGTGACTGTGGAGAAGAGGTGACTTTCAGAGGGCGATGGCAGCAGCTGACATTTTTTGGGAAATTCAAAGTCCCACAGTGAGATGCGTGCTTGGGCAGCACTGATGCAATGCATAACTCCCATGGTAAGGAAGGCTGCCTACATTGTGGCCTAGCTAACAAGCCAGAAGGATTTGGTATTCCATAGAAACACCAGCATAGCCTCTTTCATCCTCCTTGCTACCAGGGAACAGGCTTTTGCTAAGCCCTTTCAAAATGTGCTCACCCTTCCCAGAGTGAAGGTCCTGACAACATATTCCGCGAGGGGCTCCACCTCTACACAAGTCACTTTGAAGTCCCCATAAACTTCAGTGTCGTCAGGCCAGTACTTGTAACACTTGACCTAAATAAAAAATGGGTATGATTTTACACCAAGGGAAAATAAAAGCTTGAGGATACTGTACTGTATGTACTGCATTATACCACATTTATTTCCAAAATGACTGTGCATTCATGTGGCTTGTCATGGCTAGTGGCTGTTATGTCAAGTTAAGCACTAGCTACAAGGAGTTTCCACTGCTTTACACAGCTGCATTCAGGTGCCAAATTCACTTCTAAATGAGCATTTGTATTTTCTTTAGTGCTGAGCTGTGGAATATATTTCCACTTATGCTAAATTGTGATGCATTTTGTACCCATAATCAAACTGTTGCAAGTAATCCCAGATACCTTATAGACTTCCCTGAGGCATGTATTACTGCTAAACTGTAAATAATTTGCTGGTTTCTAGCCACTGATATAGAAGCACATTTCCTCTACTACTCTTCTCATTTGAGTGACACCATACAAATCAATTCTGCTGAAATATAAATTTTGGATTCAGACAATTTTCCACTACTCATGAAAGCAACACAGCATCAGTTTTCAGAAACTGTTGCTTTTAGACAATACCATAACTGCAACATTGCCTGGACTCCTTCCCCTTGGCCCCTCAGGATGCACGGCTGCCCTTCACCAGACCCTTCTACATTCTGTCCATAGCATGCCTTGCCAGCAGTTTTTTTCTTTACACTTGCAGCACTAAAAGAAAAACAAATCCAAAAAACTTACTCTTCCAACTTCCACTAAATTTGTGACCATCACAACACAAGCTGACTGCTCCTGCCATATCATTCTCCAAAAGTCATAAACAGTCTCATGAACTGGACCTGTAAGAAAAAAATCCAGGTAATATTCAGCAAAAAAATAGCAGTCAAAGTGAATGCTAAGAATAAAATCCAGTGTGTTTCAGAGCTGATGCATGTGAGCACATTTGCTCAGAGTAGAAAATTTTGTGAAACCACATCATCCTGCCATTGTGCCGGTTTCCAGATTATACTGTTACTTCTAACCAGTGCTGGATATTCTCAATTTAACTGAATTACCACTTGAAAGGAAATAATGGCAGGTGTTTCATGTAGCAAAATGACAGAAGTTGCTCGAGAACTACAAGAACAGCAAGTGTGACTGCATCTATAGTTACACTTCCAGTTTTGTGTTACATTTGGTAAATATAATGTGTTGAGAACACGTTTTCTTCAGGTGCTCACCAAGGAGAAGCCCATGCCAGAGTGAGGTATCAGGCAGGAGGGTGCTGGTACAGATAACTCTGCACTCGCTATCCGCTTCCTGGCAAGGATGGATGCACAAGTAGGCACTGAGCCAGACACTTCCCCCTGAAGTGTATTTAAACTAACTTAAGTACTTTTCTGTGAGGCAATGAGAAGCACATGTTTAAGTTTTGCTTCTTGCACTGCTGCAGAGACATGTTCAGTTCAGTGACAGAGGCATTTACCCTGTTAAAATGGTCTCCAAAACAGCTCCTTTACCACCATCCAGCAGTACTATAAACATTATTGTATACAACAGACATAGAATCACAGAATTTTCTAGAAAAGACCTTTAACATCATCAAGTCCAACTATAAACGTTGCCAAGAACACCACTAACCTTAAGTACCACATTTGAAAACTCAAAACACATTCTTTCATATGCTAGATCAAAGGCTGCACACAAAAGCAGCAATAAATTTTTCTCTCCTTTACACACTTTTATGAGCAATGATTTGCATAGTAAAACTATGAGAAGTGAAATACAAATGTAGACTTAATGCCATGTAGAGACCTATTTAGGCAGCACTTACACAAAAATAAAAACCAAATGTGGTCAGAACTCTAAGCATCCTGCTTTAAAATAAGTTTTTTACTTTGACTTTCTTATGTGCACCTACAATCAACTGATGGACAGATAATAGGATATTTCCAGGCAGCTACCTTGATTATGCTGACAGATCAAATAATGGCACACCTTAAATCTAATGATTTTTACTTTAAATCATAGCCTCTGATATTTCAGTGCAATCTTAGACTAATCTATTTGGTTTTACTCATTGTGAGGTGTTCTATCAGAAAAACAAACCAAAAAATATAAATTCTTTTTTTTTTCTCTAGCACCCCTTTTTATTAGTAGGGTGTTATATGATAAAGATTTGCCTCACTCCTTTGTACAAAGAGTCTTTGTCCTCTGGCATTACCCAGATTTTCTGAAAGAGTTTAATTTATCATTACTATCTTCACTGCATCCTGGACCAAGTTGTAGACAGCAAAATAAAACATAATATGGAAAGAAAAATGCCTCAAGGCGGGTTGAAACTGTTCTCTTCTCTGTTCATGTCTCTTTTCTCTATTCATCTTCATAATTGGAAATCATGGTAGTAGGTTCTGACTTTATCAGCTGAATTTATCACTGACAGATTTGCACAATAGCTAATTAACATGATACATTAGTGCAATTTTTGAATTTATTCACATTCCACCCAAACATACTATGTTAATTTACCGTAACACAAGATGACAACTCAAAATACTGGGTATGCTTTACTTTCTTCTACTTCTATTTTACCAAAACACTGTGGAACTCTACAGAGAACAATCGTTTGATTTGATTAAAGCTGGCAGATCCTTACCTTGGGTTGCAATGTAGTGACTTGGTCTCTGATATCCCTAAAACAGCAATATAAGTTGGTTTGAGTACCATATTAGTAACAAAGAGTGGAAAATAAAAGCATAAGGATACTACAGAATCCTTACATCTAGACAACATTTTCAGAACGAACCAATATTTAAGAGCATCATGAAGCTCAAAACCTAAAAAACCAGTTAATATTGAAAAGGTTCGAATGACAACAGATAAAATGAAAATAAGAACATCTGACTTGAACAGACATTGTAATGTACCAGGAAGGGATTGGTCCCTTGCACGTAAAAATGAGTGTTCTATTGACATTATTTCCCTAGCTGTATATATTTGGGCTTTTATTTAAAATTTAATAAAAATTCTCTGCCACCACATTATCTCACAGCTGATCTGTGTTCCCAGCTTAGCCAATATGAAAAAATACACACCTTTTGTATTTTTATAAACAGAGAATCACTGTAAGGCACAAAGAGGGATGTGCCTCAGCCCTAACTAATGGGGACAAACACATTGGTGTGTTCACAGAATCAAGGTCCTATTGCAGTGAAATCTGTTCGACTGTACAAAGTGTGCATCAATTACAGTGGGCATGATACACACAAGTATATACACAATCTTACACACACACACACACATATATATATATAGGCAAATAGATAATCCTACACAGCTAAGCCTTTCCAGATAGCTGGATCTATGCCAATGCTAGCAGCACTAATTGTCCACATAATAACTACAAGACAAAGAGCTGCTGCTCTTGAGGAAATACTTCAGAGACTATTTTGACCAATGCCAGCAATTTAGCTACAAAGTGGAAGGGAAGTTTAGTCTTGCTGGTGAGAAGACAACAGTGAATTTCACAATGTGGCAATGTTCATAACTCCAGTTATTCTCCATGTTAAGTTTTATTAGGCCACTTGCTGAAAATATCACATTACAGGGGGGTACAGGCCCTCCAATTCCTGGTATTCACAAGATGATACTAAAGTGAAGGATTTCAGTGTACACATGGAGTTTATATTTTTTTCCCCAGACTGCTTCATTATCCTGTCTAGAGTGAGAGCACCTTCCTCTGGGGCTTCTAAAAAACCATTTGAATATCTTATTCTTGGCTTTACAGGAGACCAAAATTGCATCAAATGACGAAAGAATTTCTCCTGAAGTCCTTAATATGAAGTCACATCTTAAAATTATGGAAGTAGAACCTGTGATAGACAGGTTTACACTCAGTAATGGTTTTGAGAAGAAGATAAAAGTGTCACTTAAAAATTGTAAAATGCCAATTTTAACTTGTAGCCTTCTTGCCTGCTTTTAATGAGATTCAATTCACTCCTAAATAAGAAAATCAATATCCTCAGGGAATTATTAAAAATCTGTGAGTTTGCTTTTTTCAGGCCCCAGGCAAAATATCACAGGCCTATCATATAACAGAGATTGCCATGTTATAATATCCAAATAAAAAAGACAAATATATCTGGAGCTAAATCTTTATATCCTGGAAAGTCAAAAGGGTCTTAAATAACTTATCAACTGAAAGTGGTCAAGAAAAACTACTAAGGTGCAATTATAAAGAAAAGCAATCAAAGCCATGGATTTCAAAAACACTTGTCATAGCTATTCCACTACCTTTCAAATGGCTTTGGAATTAATTTGAATATAACAACTTGTTTATTCCTAAGGTGTTAATTACCGAAAAGTCATATTGTGTTAGTCAAATTGCCTGGCAAAATTTAGATCAGTTTTTAATGTTTATAAACTAATTTGTATTCTGATTAAAGCATGGAAGTACAAATTTTAGAGATTTTTTGCAGAAGTGAGGAAATTTTCATGTTAAAGTATATATATATATGTGTGTGTGTGTGTTTGTGTATATACTTTGTAATACCTAAATTAGCACCTAAAGCAAATGTCAGCTAAATATTGCTTGTCTAAAACATTGTTAAAAACAAACAAACAAACAAAAAAAACCCCCCACAACCTACATATGTCATTATCTCTCCTTTTTTTACTAAACACATATTATGACTACTCCACAGGTATATTTTAAAACAACTAAAGTGCAGCCTACTATCTAGCTTCTTACATATACATGGGAAGGGGAAAAAAAAACTAGTGGCCAAAATGACCACTAAAAATGGGAACAGCAAATTCTCTTTAACAGATAGGCTCACCTGAGTTACCTAACATCCAATAATACTCAGGGCTAAGCTAAAAGGCTAAATTATCTTTTTAAAACAGGTACAAAAAATATTCACACAGAAAATAAATTTTTTAAAGGAACAGATGAGATAAATTAGATGAGGCATGCATAGTTATCAACTGATAAAAATAGAAGAAGAAAGTAATTTATAACAATATCTATATTAAATATTTACAATAGGATGCTGTTATTCACATATAGTGGTACTTACATCCCTGTACAGCCAAATCTACAGCCCAAACCAAAGTCAGATGTGAAAGAAAGCACAACAATGTCAGTGAGTAGTAGGACGTAGAACAAGGAAAGTGTACATTTGTTCTTAATAAAAGAAAGCTTTCAATAATTTTGTAGCATAACATGCAATAATTTCACATAGAGAAGCTGGCAAATTGAGAGGGAGAAAGCTGTGCATTCCACTCACATCTATGTAGTTGGCATTAATGTAATCTGAAGATGGATCATCTTCAACAGGTTGCAAAATCACCCTGGAGTGGTCATCTGCAAAAACCAAGTGGTTACGGAGCCTTTTTGAAGTGTGATTTTTAAGTAAGATATTAACGGTAAGTCATCTAGAAAACCAAAATCAGCTGGCATAAGCATCTCACAATTTATAATTTTTAAATACACAATACATCATTTACACAGACATACAAAGAAACATTTTGTCTGAGGTCTGCATTTACTTCAAAAAACTTCACTACATTTCATTAAGCGCAGCTGAAAGGTATTGGCACTGTCACAAGTGGTTAAAAAGACACAAAGAAACCAGGTTACTTGTTCAAAGTCCCTTTCAACATCAGCTCCACTGTTGGTAATCTAGAAAACCAAAAATGCTGATTACTGTTTCCTCACTTCCAACCCAAGCCTGCTCAAGTTCATGTTGAGACATTAATGAAATCAAGACAAAGGAGTTAGTAATGCACTTGGGATTCGATGAAGAGGTAACTCTGCCCATTCAGGGACTTCCTGGGCACGGTGATTCCTGCGTGTTCCATTGCATGGGTAAAACAATACAAATTGCAAACAAACAGAATCAACACCCAAATGAGTGCCAGCGTGTTGCTGATATATGCTTACCACAGCTTGCACAACAGAGATGCAAATGCGAAATTCAGCCTGAGTTATAAAAGGAAGAAAGTTGAACTGTGAAGAACAACAACAACAAAAAAAAAAAAAAAAAAAAAAAAAAAAAGCTGAGAAAGGCACTGTTCTGCTTCTCCACTGCAGGTATTAAGCAGCTGTGCCACTGGAGACTTGCAAAGGAAGAGAGCACGGCCGGAGTAACACACAAGTAGAGCTATCGCTCAAAGCGAGGACACCGATACTCACATGCTATAATGTTTCCATAGCGGTTCTTTGTTCTGTTTTGATCCTTCTTAGCGACATCCCAAGAAGCTGACTGCCCCTCAAAGAAACTCTATAAATAAAAATGTTCCGAAAGAAAACATTCTGACCATTAATTTATCTCCAAAAATAACAGTTTAAAAGAACTGCCCCACCATAAAGTAAGTTCAGCTTTGCTTGCCTGCCCTGGTCACCCAGGCAGCACCATGGTACAGAAATCTCTAGAGAAGAAGGAGCCTCTGTCCCTCTGACTGCCTCCAGTAAATGGGCAACTCACTGAGGAATTCCACAGGGATTTCAAATCCTGTAATTGCTGGAAGGCTAAACTTGCTTATACATCCTTGCTATGGAGGAATGACAGTAAACTGAGAAAGCACAGAGAGACTGATCTTTCTTCTTACAAGACGGTGGAATATAGACCCTGTTTACTACAGCATTACATTGCTTTCCACATTACTTAGGAAAACATCTTTCCTTCCTACAGAGACATCAAGAACTCTCCTTTGCCAATGTTCATTGCTCTTTTTGCCTTTCCTCATATCCCTCCCTCTAGTCACTAGCAAAATTATTCTACATTTTTGAACTCTTAAGACTTTGATCTCTCAGTATTGATAGAAGTAGTTTTTATTTCTCCTTGGCTTTCTCTTCATTGCCCGTAGATATTTTACTGCTGTTGTAGGTCTTTGCTACTCCTTCCTTCCAGATGATCTCTTATCCTGGGTAAGATATCTCCAGAAAATACACAGTAGCCATGGAATCAGAACTGTAATGCACAGTGAGAAGCCCAAAGCAAGGAATAGGTGTCATGTACAGAGATAGAAGAAGTAGCAAGCAGGAAAACACCTGATACAGCATCAGGGACCACCCTCCCCCCAGAGTAGTGGCTGACACTTGGTCTTAGCTGTGAAGTTAGGCAGAGCATAACAAAGCATGTTTAAGTAAAAGAGAGGAAAAGAGCATAATATTCTTTTAAAAACCACACATTTATTTATTCCAGTTCTTATGTTTACAGTAGAGATAGCTGCAGAAAGGAGAGAAGGTTGAAAACTGTGTCAGAAGAGATTGCTTACTCAGAGAAAACTTATTGTAAACCTATCTGTATTGTGAGCAACCTTGGCAGTCCCATTCCCATCTTTACTGTGTGTCCTGCCTGATATTCTAATCCCAAAGAATCACAACAGATTCAGAGATCAGAAGCCAAACGAATCTGTACTCATCTTCTACCTCCAGGGCTGGGAATTTCTTTCTTCCATTTTAACATTAAACTTGTAAGTAGACATGCTCAGGCAGGTTTAATTAGAACTTCAAGATGTTACTACCCTTATTATCTCTTTACTGCTTCTGAACTGGAGCTAAGTCCCAGTATTGCCCTACTGAGATGCTAAAATAAATCAGGAGAGTGCTTCCAGTCAATGTTTCTTGGAAAACCAGGCAGGTTAAATTCTTTTCTTTAACCTAATCCAGGAGATCTGCACTAAAAATAGCTCCCATAACTAATTACAGCATTTCCACTAAAGAGCAGCAACAAAAGAGTGGCAACTTCTTACAATATGTAAAAAATTTTTTTTATATCCTAGGGAACACTCAGGGATTTTCTACCAGGCAGTTGTAAAGGCCCAAACCATTGCACTCCATTTACTATTTCACTTTTGGGTTACATATATAAGAATCTTAAGCCTGTTAATCTGTTTTTCACTTAAACCCATGACATTTAGTTCCATCCTTCTGCAATACAATGCAAAGAAAAGGCTGCCCATTTCAAAGGGATTTTTCCTAGCAAAGCCCCACCGCTGGAGATCTCACCTCATACTCCTCTTTAAATCCATAGCTGTCAGAGGTCTTCATTAGGTTAATATGCTGCAGGAGATCAGCCACCCTGATGGCAGGGTGCAGCTGCCCAGTCTGGTATGGGGATTCTGTGCCTTCGCAGAGATAACGAGGGACATCCAGGAGTCGGCTGGACTCAGCTGTTGCACTGTGATTTTCATCTGTATTCACAAAAAATCAGTGCATTATGTACCCACAGAGCAGTAAAACCTGCTGCTATACATATCAACATCTATTTTGAACCTTTTCCTTCAAAGACATCTCTAATTTCTGAGGAGACAAGGCACTTACTCTCCAGCACATAGATACTGTGAAGTACATAAAAGAATTTAACAGCAAACACATACAAAAGTCTGCAGTCTTCGTTCAGTAATAAAGATGTCTGAGGGGCATTTTATTTGACTCTACAAAACTTTATGACATTAATGTACTTGGAAACTTCCAGACTCTATCGACCAAAGTAACTTTTTAAGGGCTAGTACATATCAATAGCAATATTACACCTTAAACAATAAATTAGAATAATTTCATAGTGGTATCAGCACATAATTTGTCTAAAGCCAACAAAGAGTAACTTGAAAACCCAGTAAAAAAGAGAAACAATTATGCCACCAGTTCAGAACACCACCTCCACTTAAGATTAATCAGCACTACAGAGTGGTCATTTTAACTCAGGTCTTTTAGTAGACAAATGAAACTTAAGTTGAGTGTGCTGTTTTAGTCACAACTTTTTGCCCTGTATAAGCAAAGAAGTTTTTTATAATGCTGTCTGTGCTACAAGAATTCTCATATCAAAACCATATGTCAAAGCTGCATGAGGTCAGCTGGATATATTATCAATCCCTTCTGTGAAATAGTAATTTTATTCAAATTAGAAATTATTAGATCAAATGAATTTACAGAGGAAGAAAAATTCTAATCTAAGTAGCTACTGAAATAAGAAGTGGGTAGCCAACCCCTCCTAAACTTCTTTGAAATCAGTTTACCACTTTCCTTGCAAAGGATCTAGATTAGGAGGCAAAACACTCTAGGAAAAAAATTGGACTCCCAAGGGTTGGATTTTGTACAATTACACCAAAATGTAAACAGTATTGATGTCTTCTGGAATTAAATCTCCTGAGAAACCTGACTCTTTGAACTGTCACCTGAGTTGCTAATTCAGTACCTAATTTATACCTTACTAATCTGCCTAACAAGGTGAGCAACAGGCAGCAGTCACTTTTTATTGTAGCGTTACCCATACCAAATCACACACCTTTCAAATCACCTCAGGATTTGTAGTTCTCTCCATTGCTCATAGAATACTTACCAGTAATAGGCACTTTAACCCATCGAAGCAGCAAAAAACAATGAGTGAACAGAACATGAGAAATTTATTTCAGGACTATATTAGAAAATGGCTTAAAGAAAGTGACATTCAAAGTTGTTAAATCTTCACAATAGGCAACAATGAAATCCATTTTAAAAATGTAAGGGCCACATTATTATACTATCAGTGTAATAATTGGGACTTGGGAAAAGCAAAATTGTCATACCAACTTAGTGCTAATGTACACAGAATGGAGAGCAGCATTAATAACTTATACATGAAGAAAAAGAAAACTAGTATAGCTACAAAGTAATAAGAGTTTCACATAAAAACCCCCTAATTTTCTACGATTTAGAACCCATAAAATATTCCCCTTCTCTAAATAAGGCAGAAGAAAACTGTTTTGTCATGCTGGGCCAAGCAAAGGCTCTATTAAAATGAAGTAGGCCAAATGATGCAGTTCCAAAGGAACAAGGTGACAGATACCCAGCTTTTACTACATGGTGTACCCAAAAACTTGTACATTTCTCTCCACTTTTTCAGTCCACTCTATGGAAATTAATACCTCTTCCAACTATCAATGGTTTGCTTATATGAGGAAATTATCATGCCCAGAATATCATTACCAGTAGATGAAAAAGCATACAGGAACTATTAAACTGTTCTTCAGTTAGTTCCTTGCCCTCAGTATTCACAGCTACCTGGGACTGGGTCTGCCACAGCAGAAAATACCACGGCAGCATGCCACTGAAGGTACCATGAGCACTTCACAAGCACAGGATCAGATTTACAAAGTTATCTTGATTATTTGGGAGACAACGTGAAAATCAACAAGGTGAATCGAATGGTGAATGCAACAATAGTGTGTGTTGGAAAGGAAAGTCAAATATATAACTACAAAATGGAGTAATGGACTGGAAAATTATAACTGTGAATTTAACAGGTAACTCAATGCAACATGAACGCAATAAAAAGGAGAAAATACAGTTCAGTTAACAGAAACAGTGAAAGTGGGGCATGGGAATACCTATTCCACTCAGCTCAGCATTAAGACTTCTTTCAAGAATGCTACCTGATTTGGGGCACTGCAATTTAAAATTCAACCTATGAGTTGGAAAGCTGGAAAACATTCAGAGGAAAATAATGACAACAAATTTAGAAAATGTCACTTACAAGATGATGAGTGAAAGAACTGGGTTAAACTCAACTAAAAGAGAAATAATTGAGGACACAAGCCTTTCAATGTGGAAAAGTCAGTTTTGAAAGGACAGAAATGTGCCACTTTTCCATATTTTCTATGAGTCTCTCAAAACGAAATGGCTAAATCCACAGCAATGAAAATTTAGTCTAGATTAGGCTTATTAGGAAAAACTAGGGGTGAGCATTATTAATACTTAGTAGTAACACCCAGTAGTAATTAATACTCAGAAAATTGACCTTTGGGTCCCAAATATTACTAATATAAATCAGAATTTATTCTTGCTAAGGAGGACTGAGGCACTGGAACATTCTCCTGCAAGAGCAAAATTCTGTTTGTTATAAATTTTTAAAACATAATGAGAAAATTTCCAGAAAGAATCTGTATTATATGTATAATATCCCTCCTCAAAACAGAGAAGGGATTTCCTTGCCGCCAGGTCCCTTTAAGATTTACTTCTAGGAATCTAATTTTCAACATGTCTATATTCACATCTACTTTCTGATTTTCGTCTTTTATCCTAAAATAACCACAGCAACTGACTGAATCTCAATACTGCATATTGAGTTTATCCAACCAAGAACTTGGGTATAAATTGTACTTTTATCTTTTTATTTTAAAGAAGAAAAAAATCTCTAAAACCTGCATTCAGTGTTAGATGCAGCATAGACATATTCAGCCTGTCCACTTCAATGTGTGTTCTTCTTTCAAAGTAAGTAAAAAGCAGGAAAATTTATTAGCTAATACTAATTGAATTATGTAATTAATATAGGCATAGAAAAGTACCTGTTCAGAACATGCAAAGAAAGTTATTGTTTTCTCTTAGATATTCTGAAAGTTTTCTTGTTTTCTGTTTTTCTTTTCATTCTTGTTACTTAGAAAATTGAACTTTGGGAGCCAAAAAATGTTAATGTGGACCTGAATTTTGTTTTTAAAGATTTCTTAATAGAGTTCTAGTTTCACATGTCAGTTTATTGGAATTCAGTTTCAAAGCTCTGGGGAGAAAAATTTTAGTGTTTTCCATTTACATATTTCCTCACGTACTCTTCAATTAGCAGTGACTAGGAATAACTTTTTAATGAGGACATAAAATAATTTTTATTCTAAAATTGTTGTCAGTCTAATTCTGAATTGATGAACTGAGTGTAAAATTATTTTCTGGCAACAGCATAGTTTTACATAAAACGAGCTGTTTCAACGTTCAGCCATGCAAGGAGACAGAACTCATGCAGGGATGGATAATGAAGGACTAGGGTCCTCACCTAACACAGCTGTCGGCACAAGTGGATCATTGGGCACTGTAGGAAAACAAAGCCCATGAAGAAACACATTACCCTTAATTTGTGTATTTTTAAGAACAAAAACAATATACTTCAGAGTACAACTAAGTGATAACTAAACTCCATTAATTTTGTTACAATAGAAAAGCAGAATGAATACAGTTCCAGAAAGCATCCTGAATAAAAGAGGTATGAAAGGCAGTGATTTCAGACTTTAGCAATGTAATGATAAGAGCCAAGAGATCCTTACTGAAATGAAATAAAGAAGACATTACATGCAATTTAGTTTTTGAAAGGGTTCCTCCTTCACTATTGTTTTTTTCACTTCACAATAAAGGTTCACTTTCATAGAACTCACTTCTTTCCTTTTAAAACCATCCTCTCATGTAATACTTGAATAGCTAATCTCAAAATAAAATGGTATTTCTATAAAGTTTTCAAGGCAATTAAAAAAATTATATACATTTTTACTGTTAATAGCTTTTTTAATGCTCAGTACCAAAGAGATTGCTCATAATGAGTATAGGAAAATCACAGATACACAGATGCAGATGTCTGAATAAAATTCACAGAATTTAATCTTTTATTATCACAACTAGAACCATGCAGAGATAAATGCACTGTTTTGGACAGAAATGGCAGAATCCAGGATTTGTTTTGTTCCAGTCTGGAACAAAAAACTGTAGCATCAAAGTGTCTGTAACGGAATTAAGCTCCAGTTCTCAAACAATCTGCCTGAAAGTTTGTCACATAGCAGGAAACCCTGAAGTCTTGGAAGATTTGTCTCAGCACAGACAATGGTCAGAAGAAACAAATCCTCCAATACACAAAAAATCACATTCCTAGGATGATAGAAATCGGTGATGTCCAATTTCTTTGCCAACCAACCAGGACAGCTGTGGTCACAGGAGCTCATGGACTCTTGGCATCACATCAGTCCATCTGAAAGGCTGCCTGAGTGCCTGGCAGCCCCAGCTCACTAACAGCCATGTAAATTTTTGATAAATTCTTAGCCTAGGATCCACCATCACAGTCCATATCTAAATGTCTCTGCAATCCTGCCTCCACAAATTTCAATGCCAATAAGGCATCAAACTTTGGAGACTTTTCAAACTGTTCCAGCCAAAACTGTAGAAAAACCACCAAACTGATACTCCCATTTATAATTGGTTATGAGACACTTAAAATGTTAGCACTTGGCAGTTTGGTAAGCTTCAACAAACCAATCAATAAACCCTCCTCCAAAACCCATTTCCCTTACAACAACCAGGAAAGAGCTTAAGAGCCTTAAAGGATGCATTTTGCTCAAGCATGGTCTGCAGTATGGGAGATGAGAAGAGACATGGAGCATCATTCCCAAAAGGTGACAATTCAGAAACAGCTCAGGCTGCCCAAATCTGTTTAAAGCCAAGCCACAAGTCCATGGAGCTGTGATAAGCTCAGGTCCCTACCAGCTCCGTAGCAAAATTTTATGCCTTTGTTATTTATAAACTAGTCCTGAAACATTCAGTCTGCAAGTGGAGTACCTTGCTTTTGGCAAGGTATAGTGCAGATGTTGGGAGGCAAGAGTGCTAAACACCGACAGCTATAACCCTTAACAGTCAGAAACCCAAACTTTTTCCAATCCAGACAGTTGGCATGTCTACAAAAAATGAATACAAATATAGAACACATTTGCAGATATATTAACAAGCTTGTTTCTAAACTCCACGAACAGCAATGAAAATTGTCAATGTTTCCTTCTGCTGTAATGTCCTTACTGCCAAAAAAATAGAAATTAATTTGGATCTCATAATATTTTTCATTACAGACATGGTGTTGTGCAGTAATATTTAATGTGCTGGCATTAAATAGTCTCATGAGAGAAAACTCAATTTCAAGTTTTAACTGAGGTATTCTGGAAGTATGATCCTTTCCCTAAAATATCATTGCAAAGTGAAAGCACATGCAAATATTTAATTAAATAATTTGCCACATTCTAATAAGGACAACATTCAAGCATCCCTACTCAACCTTTTGCTTTACCATAATTCCTGGAAAACCTGGAGCGTAAAACAATTTTCTTTAAAAAGCAGAATTGTTTTCTGTGTTTCTATATTCACCTACACTCTGGAGTATCTATAACTGTCTACTTACATCTGGGGCTGAAGTTATGTGAGTCCATAAATGTGATTGACAGGGGATCCTCTGCGTGCAGAGTGCTCTGGTCGGCATAACTCCTGTCCATGGCATTCACCATGTGGGTCATCTCCTGACGGGTGGTTCCCATGGCATCCTTGCGCTTCTTTGCAAGTTTGCTGCCCAGCCAAAAAAAAAAAAAAATTAAACCACCTTAATATTTGATGAATGTTGGTGTCTACAGTTATCATTCTCCATAATCCTGAGTGACTGATAAGTTTGACTTATTTCCCTGTGTGCAATTTTTTCAGTGTGTGATAAAACTGTGCACCCTGCTATTGAACAGTCATGGTCTTGTGTTTTCTGTACACACACAAATGCTGTAATGGAAGTGCTTACTTCTGTACTCTGGCAATATTTTTTTTTCCCTGTGGAGTAATTATACTAATATACACAAATTAGAGAATATAATTACATTTTAACTGAAATGACAAATAAGAAGCATCTGTGCATGCAGTTTTATCAACCATCTCCATTTAAATATCTATTTTGATTTTGTAAATGGATAATTCATTCCCCTTGTTTGCGTTGTTGGGAGAAAGAGTCATGTAACCTTCTAAATTACTTTGTTAGTCAAGAAACCTATGAAGTAACAAAAGAAGCATAATCATTCAATACATATTTATATTTAATATTTGTATTACATTTTATGTAAAAGGTTATATTGCCCATTCAATATACAAGATACGAGAGGATAATACCACACTATGGTCCTGGTACTTAACTTTGGTTCTTTGAAAAACAAAACCACCCCTTATTATTCCACCCTTTCATGCAGTTTGGGATCATAGCAATTTGACATTAACAGTCTTACACTCCGACTGCATCACAGTTAAAGACCAACCTAATCTGTACAACTAAGCCCCTCAAATTAACAGCCAGTGCCCTAAAGTGAACACTTCAGAAATATCACTCAATTCTTCCCTTTTGAGAAAGAAATGGAAGGGATTTTCATTGTCTCCAGGAGTCAGATGGAAGCAGATAATATATTTTAATTATAACTTCAAGCATATATCTCAAGTAGCAGGAAGTATGCAGAGCAGCATGAGGTGGGCCTTGGTTCTGCAGAAACCTGTAACATGCATCAAACTGTTCTGAAATCTCCCTGTTTTCAGCTGAAGCCATTACTATAATTCATTATATAGCCAACCTGCTTAGATGGATAAATCTGACACAACATGGAAGAGGCACGATCATCACTGAATATAATGAGTTCTTGAAAATGTATGTTTAAAACACAGCTTATCTTCCTAAGCTTTTTCTGCATAGAATACCATCAAATGCTCTGGTAATTGTTTAGACATTGTTTGTCTTACATTTCTCTTTACTAAAAGGATGACCAACTCTAAATATTTCATGCACATTCTAAGAGCAGACAAGGATAATATTAGATACTTATTACATATTATAATGTTAGATATTAGGAAGAAATTCTTTACTATCAAGGAGGTGGGATGTTGACAGCAGTTGCCCAGAGAGGCTGTGGACCTCCCCTCTCTGGACGAGATCAAGGCCAGGTGGGATGGGGCTCTGAGAAATCTGATCTGATAGAAGGTGTCCCTGCCCACAGCAGGGGGTTTGGAACTAGATGATCTTTAGGGTTCCTTCCAACAGAAACTACTCTGTGAAGATTATCCATCCATGTACTTGTTGAATCCTGGGAGAGCTCACTAGAAAGGACCTACACTGTTCTGTAGGGCAAGAAGTACTTAATGCATAATTAAGAAAATGTTACAGGGCTGTTTCTTAAGTTAACAGTCTTGGTTCATGATGAGGTACCACGGTGTAGAATATGGATGAACAAAGCCCTCCTGTGACAAAACAGATTCTTCCACCAATCAGACTTATGTCCTTATTTTGTCAGATTCCCCCCTTCTTTTGCTCCATCTACAGAGGGAATAGTTGGAAAACTACTACTCAGTAACATTCTTACTACAAAAAATCTCAAATGTGGTCTCTAAACTTATCTTTTTTTAAATCAAACTATTGTTTGATGGTGTTCTGTATCAGTTGTTACACGAAAAATAAAAAAAAAATTGTTGGATGTCCCCCCTACAATGCTTTATTTTATACATTTACTCCACACATTCCTTTCAACTTAAGAGAAGCCAGTTTAAGTGATGCTCTGGTTGAACAAATGAAGACCAGAAGAACTTCCAAGAGTGAAACTGCTTGAGCTTTATAACCGGTTCCCAATAGTATCAAAGGCTTCACAAAACTAGCATTTCTAGTTCAAAGTAGTTTTTTAAGTTTCAAAGCCTTTCAAACAGTTTCTTCTTCATACACTGAAGATCACCTTTTTCTAATGTCACCTCAGAAACAGAACAAAAAGACTATTACATCTCATCTCTCGACAATATTAAGGTTTTCTTTGAAGCATCACTTTGTAACAAAACCTGCTAGCCATACTAAATAAATCAACAGCTATTAAGGCTTTCACGTTATTACTTTATTACAGTAGCTACTTTCTAATTCTTATGCTCTGCTTCAATGCCTAAAAAGGCCTATTGTGTTGTAGCACTGCAACCCGAAGCTGCTGGGAAATGGGAGGACAGCTTTATTGTTCAACAGCTCCGGGATCCCTTGGGGTTTGACAACTTCTTTTTCCTTTCCTTTCCTTTTTTTTTTTCCTTCCCTCTCTCAGCCATAGGCGTATGCAATCTATGCTTCATGATAGTTAAGCGAATCATCAGGTTAAAGAACTTGAGGCTGACAGAAAGCATAAATGATTCTCATTATCTGCTAAAGGATTCAGTTGGATCAATCTCCTCAGGTGGGTGTTACAGTGGTTGAAAGGGAAAGATGCTCTATCATTAGATGAAACTGTGTGGTTAACTATCTTGAGTAGAAGCAATTGCTATTTAACAAGGAAATTATAATTAGTCACAATAAGTCAGAGAATGGCAGTTAGCTAAACCAGCCTTTAATTTTTTTTTAAGTTTGTTTAAAGAAGTAAACTAATTCTGTGTAAAAATGTGGAAGAGCATCATTATCAGACACCACCAGTTCATCAAAGCAATCAAGTGCATCCTTAGAACTCCTCTGAAGTCAAGCACTTTATGCATTTATTTAAAATGAGGGATGTGTGTAACTGCTTGCTCCATCACAGACAAATTTGTCAAGAATCCTCACAAAAACTCATTTGGTCAGCAAGTATCAAAAAAGCCAGTTTTGCTTCAATGATTAAGAACTTTTATACAAACCAATGCCATAAAGTAAGATCCAACTTTAAGATGTGTATGCAAAGCACCTCAAACTCAGAAGAGGCAGACCATAAACTATTTATAAACGTTTGGCATCTGCCTACAAACTGCATAGGAAAATGGTACACAAGATCACTCCTGAATTGATACTCTGTGAACATACAGATGGTGATTTACTGGCACTAGCTAGGAAACAGGAAAAGAACTTTTTTCCTTAGTGTGATGTGTTACTGTGAATCATAATGCAAATCAAATTATGATCATAATAAACTAAAATGATAGTTATGGAAAAAAGCTGTAGCAAAAAGCTACGTCTCAATATACAGTTAGAAATACAATATCCCTTTAAAAAAAGAAACAACAGGGCAAGAATAACAGGAAAAATGATACAAGCAATTTTTCAAGCCTGAGAACAAGAAAAGGTAACTATCAATAAAACTTTGGAAAAATTAGAGAGACTGTTTTTCTTTTTTAAAAAGGGATACTGCATCTTTAAAACACATAAAATAGTAAGTCACCCGTATTCTACTTACAGATAGTAGGAGTAAGAATAGTAGCTCCTCCTGGCAAGCAAATCACAGACAGTGGAAAAAGAGAAGCAATGGTGAATGAAAAGCGTGACTCTGTCACATCCAATAAAGCAGAGAAATGTGCGTTTGAAAAAAAAGTTGAAAAAATTCATGTCTCTTTGGTTAGCATTTCAACTTGCTCATGCACAAACTAGCCTTACTTTGCCATGCAATTAAAAACAAAACAAAACCAAAATTAAAAAAAACCTAGCATATAAAAGTGATTTGTTTTTTAGAAAGATCACTTGAGAAAATTACATGCTGAGATTTCACTTATTGCCAAAAATTTTGAAAATTAAATGGATTGTGTAATTTCAACATGCAGTTCAGCATAATATAATGATTACCGCCTAGATGTCATGACAAATGAACAGCTGTGTACAAATCTTGTGCAGCAGATATGCTTTTTACTTTTCAGTCACAAAAAATAAGGTTCTATTAATAAATACATTTAATCAGAAAACAATTTCTTTTCATTCACTTTAACATATTTATCAGTACACAGGTGTATACATATATGTTTGTATGCGTACTATGCGTAGCTATATGAGTACACACATTTTAAAGAAAACTGCACATTTCCAGCAGATATGTGTGTACTGGCATATCCACCACACATTTCCTGAATGCAAACATATGCTTTCTATTTGAAAATCTTACAATTGAAAATGCTGATGTAGTCATGCTAAGCATTAAAAACATGGAAGGTAAACAAATGGAAGGAAATGAAGGACATTTGGAAATAGTCCAACAATGATTTCAAAAATAAAAATGGCATTGCTTGTTAAAGATGCAGTATCCCTTTTCTTAGCTGGTTTGATTACTCCAGTAGAAGTCTTTAAAAGCTGTTAAGAGCTTCATTCAGGAAAACTTCAAACCAATTTGTACAAAGTGATCAGGCAAAGCCTAAAACATTTCAAGCTCATAAACAAAACTGCTTAGTACTCCATTTTTCAATAAAATGTAATGCTGCATGTAATCAATGATTTGAGATACTGGTGGCTGTGCATACGACTTAATAAACTAATAAAAATGCAGAAACCATTGTTTTATTGACTTTTCCATCTAATAAGCTGTGGTCAATTCGGGTACCAAAAGGGATACTACATAATGGATCACTGAATAGGTACGCTACAGAGGATGATTCAGACAGATCGGTTTTCAGTCCCACCACAACTAAGTGAAGTGTGTTTTTGTATGTGTGAAAGGTGTCAAAGTTTTAACAGCTGTTTCTGCCTTCATTATATGAATTGCCCTGATTCACTAGATGGACTGATTTAACTCAGGAACACAGTTTTTCTGTGTTTTTTCTGTAAGAGACCTTGACTAATGCTGGCATAAAAAAGTGCCCATTTTCACTAAAGGCAGAGGTGGAGGAGAATGGCACACCTACAACATATGCAACAGACAACCAATTAAACTATCATTATGGAAAATTGCCAAACATTAAAGATTCATTAAGCAGGTTAATTTCTCACCTATTTAGAGTACAAAATAGTACAGGAGTTTAGAAATATTATGTCCTACAAAATGATGATAATTTCTAAAAGGATACTGCCTTCACAGGTTCTGAGGAGGGAAAGGGGGGGAAAGGGAAATTTAAAAATATCACTTCACAGATATAATTAACCCACTTTAGTCAAACAATTCAATAGCAAAAATTGGAGCCTAAAAGGACTCAGAATGGAAGAGGCAAAAACGATAGGAAAAATGTACACATGGATTTGTTTGTTTGTTATTTGCAAAACTAGTCAATCAAATCTGGAAGCAACTGACACTCTGTAGTGTTAGACAGTCCCTCTGTCACACACAAACACACGTGAACACACAGAGACTATTCTATTAAACGTAAGGGGACCACTGTAACACTCACTAAGATGATACTTCCCAGCACACACCATACTACAAAGCTACAATATAGAGATTTCCTCCTAAAAGCTGGAAAACAACTTCACTTTTGTTTTTCAAAAGTTGTGTAAATAAAGCAAACTGGCTGACTGTATGTCTTTTTTGTATATGATGAGTTGGACCTTTTGCATATGTGTAAATTCTCAGCCACAGAGGTAAACAACAGAGAAAAGTAAAAGCACTTTTGGGAAAAATCACATATGTAGCTAACTAACACAGAACACTATAAGCATACCTAATGTTTCTAATGCAGACGTTTCTTCTCCAAGTTATATATCTCCAGGGATAATTGTAAAAAGGCAATAAATTAAAAAAATCTAATGCAAACCAGCAATGATAACATATAGAATGATCTTAATCGATAAAAATTATAGCAAGCTGCATTTCAGAGGAATATATGCAACAATCACAAAAAATACTTTTTATTATAACTTCTGCAAAAGGCAAGGGAACGCAACGCACACACCATGGGAAGGCAAAGGGCTCATTCTATCCAAGAGAAACCAGCTTGTGCCACGTGAAGGGGAATCACCAGGGAAGGGGTGCACAGAGAGAGAGGAATTAGTTTCTATACTAAAACTATGGAATTATAGGGACATAGTATGGACTTCTACGCCAGGTTAAAAGCATTGCAACTACTGGGAAGGCTAGGCTTTGAAACACTGACCAAGCAATAGGATAGCACAAGTTGCTACAGGTAGGAGGACTGGGATGCAGGGATAGCATTGAACAATGCCAGAAGATGGCGATATTGCTTACTGTCTAAGAAAGCACTGAAAAAATTTAAATTCACTCAAATTAATACACTTTTAAACAATTTCATGCACTAAGGACTCACTAGATAATTTTACAGTGATGCACTATAACTTTTAAGAAAAAACTCCAGGTTTACAAGAGCATAAATAGAGGTATAAAATTACATTATTTTGCAAGTTGGGTAATAACATACAAATAACTAATTAGAGCCACATAGAGAAAATAATATTCATTAAGTGGTTAAAACATGAAAAGTGCAATAAGTTATTATTTCTTCTTTGCTTTAAAAAATAAAAAAGGCCCCATGAATTTCAATTTCACCCACTTTAACAATCTGTACATTCTTCTATCTCCAACTTAAAAATCCTTGGAAATAAATATGAGAAAATGTATAGTTATCAGAATCTTAAATATAAAGAAATCCTACCCTTAAAGACATCCTAAGAATCACAGCAAAACCAAAAGAAAACACAAGAAACTAATCCAAAAATTGACCAAAAAGACCTACCAGTCCCAAAACTTTTTTTTCTAAAGACCTGTAAAAAACATCCTCTTTAAATTGTTTGATAGGGAGGAGGGGGGAAAAAAGATCAATCAGCACAGATAATTTTCTTACCTTTTTTTCACGATCAATATGACAACAAGGAGAAGTAGGATGAATACCAGAATTCCAGCACTTATTCCTGCTATTTTCACCACTCGATCTGTTTGTTTAGCAGGATCTGGAATCACCTCAGGTTCTTCTGTTGCTGCTGCTAAATTAATCAAAAAAGGAAGTTATTTAAATGTGTAAGCACCAGAGACAAGGAAGTAATTTCTGGTGATAATTTTCAAATATGTGTGTGTCTTAATAAAGTAGTAAAAATATAGATACAGGCATCATGTGTTTAAACATCTGCACATATGCATGTAGACAGACCATAAATTAAACAGAACAATAGAATAAGTATAGTCAGATGGGATCCCACAAGGATCATCGAGTCCAACTCTTGGCCCTGGACAGAACCATCCCCAAAAGTCACACCATGTGCCTGAGGGTTTTGTAGTAACACTTGAGCTCTGTCAGGTTTGGTGCTGTGACTTCTTCCCTGGAGAGCCCATTCCAGTGTCCAACCATCCTCTGGGAGGATGACTGGGTGTGGTGTAAGAACGTCTTACTAATACCCTACCTAACTCTCCCCTGACGCAGTTTCAGGCCATTCCCTTAGATCCTGTCACTGGACACCAGACAGAAGAGATCGGTGCCTTTCCCTCTACCTCACCTCACAAGGATGTTGTAACTGCAATGAGGTCCCCCCTCAGCCTCCCCTTCTCCAGGCTGAACAGACCAAGTGACCGCAGCTGCTCCTCATGCAGCTTCCCCTCAAGGCCATCACTGTCTTTGTTGCCCCCCTTGCAACAGCAAGTATATGTGTATGTATACAGCTGAAGAAATACATGTATATACCTACACACATATATATATATATATACACATATATATATATATATATATACACACACCTCCACACAGGCAGAAGTGTTTATGTACCTGGATTTCCAAGTAAGTTACTGTATTAAAAAGCAGAAGACAAAGCAGAGACAAACTATCAACTTACCACCATTATTTAATTTAATGTTATTTTTTTCAGATATTAAATGTGGAATGTTTAACACTGAATAGTAAGAAAACATTTATGCACAAATAATAAAACACTTCTTTCCAAGCCACAATGTGAACCCTAAACTGCAGTACTTCTGTCCTCCTTGCAGTTTCAGTCCACCTTTGTACATTAATTCACCTTATAGCATCTGGTCTGAGATCAGCATTCTACTGGGAATTTTGATTCTCTAAATAAGGTCATCCACAAAGCTAAGCTTAAATTCAGCAGTAGTTTTATTTCTGTTTATAGGCCCTGAAAGATACACCACAAACCACTGTTCTACAGAGTGATGAAGCCAGTCCATAACACAGCTGAGTGGGCTGAGGCTATAGGTTACAGCAGAGAGAAAAATAGAATATACATGTAAGTGCACAACCATTCAGTCTGCACCTCTTTGCATAACAGCCTGGTGTAAAAAGGATCAGGAACAGGAGCTTTTCCAGCCTGGTAAAAATATAAAAAATATAAATAGGTTTCAGCAAGGGGTAAAATTGCTTGATTTTCTTACTTGTAGAATAGAAAATGGCTTTCCAGCTCTCTAGTTCCTCCTTTCTAAGGCTGTGGCCTTTCCTCTACTCACTGGCATGAATGGGTACATGTGCTTGCTCTCCCTCTGGCCCTTCTTCTCTCACACTCCACCCAGCATCCAGCAGATGCCACTTGACCTCTCCCCTCACAGCATCTTCATGTGGAAAAAGTTACAAGCTGTTGATATCATAGTAATGTCATTACACAGAAAGTGTCCCTTAGTCTGAAAGAAGGATGCCTCTCAACAGATCACCAAAAGCAGCAGAACAAACACCAAGATGAAGTCATATGAGAGAAAGGCTAATGCTCTCCATTCAGAAAGCCAGTGTAGTCGTT
Source organism: Emberiza elegans (assembly GCA_024865655.1). Classification (NCBI taxonomy): domain Eukaryota; kingdom Metazoa; phylum Chordata; class Aves; order Passeriformes; family Fringillidae; genus Emberiza; species Emberiza elegans. The sequence goes on along the minus strand of JALJVW010000175.1, from coordinate 10,780,090 downwards.
ATCAGGGATACTTGGTATCTAATACTTTCTGGGTTTAATCATGTTAGGCAGATCATTTCTATTTGTATTCTATGCGGAGGAACCCAAAGCACTTTTCGAGGGAAGGATAATGTTCTTATTACTCTTTATTACTTATTTCTGCAACCTTCATCTCTGCATGCTGAACCACGTACTAACAACTTACCCTCAGAAAAACCTTCTGAGTTAGGAACGTGCTCTCTTCCAGACACCCACACGAGAGCTAGACAGACAGTGAGAGGTCTGGCAGTGCTTTAATCGTAAAACTTAATCATCATCATAAGAATTCATCATTATAATCATCTCTCTCACCTACAGCTTGAACTCTCTCTGCTGAGAAATACTAAATGTTTCCTTCTGTATGTAAATACACGCCTGCATGCACACTTGCATACATAACCTGTGAGGAATGAATATTATATTTTTTGTTTGTATTATACGTGTTGTTGAGGTGTCAAGGGATAAAAGTAGGGATCAGGCAGGAGATGTGTGCATGTACAACACGCACTAGGTAGAATTAATGTCAGATACACATATGATGTTGTCTAACAGAGGAAAGGAGGGCCATGACTTTTGAGGCAGAAGTGGTAGACTAAGGTATTCAACATTCTCAATGCTTAAAATGAATCAACTCCCAGTCCAGTGTTAGCTGGCCTGGATGTGACAAATGTGAATGAACATTTGATAAGCAGTATAGACAAAAGGCCAATCAGTAGAGTCAAAGGACAAATCTAAGATAAACATAAATGGCTTTATATGCCAGTGGGGAAATGAAAGTCATGTTTGCTGTATGGAGTACCGAGAAACAGCAAGGACATGGGAAGGGTAAAGAGGGAATGTGCAGGAATGGGATATTTGCTGTGTCTGGAATTGTACAATGTGAGTGCAGCTGGTCAGCTCTGACCTAGCAAAGGTAAGAACTACTCAATCTGCAAAATAACTAAGGCTGGAGCAAGAGATTTACTTGTGTGGATGGTGATTTAAGGACAAGTCTCTGAGAGATTTCATAATATGAATGACAGGGATTGACCTGAAGATGCAGTTCAAAACCTGAAGGCTCAAAAATACAACCAACAGTACAGGCTTTGAGCTTAGATCAGGACAGTGGTATTTTCAAAGGAGTATTAGTGATGAGAGACTGAAGGGGAAAGAATGACAGACCTGTTTCACACTTCCCTGGAGAAAGACAGGACCCTTATAACTTGATAGGGCAAGCTGCAATATATGTGCTTCTCAGAGTCATGTTTAAAACTATTCCATGGCCACACACAGAGCTGTTTCATTCAGAAAAGGTACTTTAGGAAAACAGCTATCCACATCTCAGAAAATCTGAAGGGAAGGTTACTGAGGGTGTTGGTTTGGATCATCAGTAAATTCAAAATGAAGCTCTCTGTCAAGTTTTTCAAGCAACAGTGGAAAACCAGGAGGATATCTACTGCTACAACAAATGGTCATTTGTTCTTATTTCCTTACATTAAGGATTTTGAAGCAAAGGACAGTAACTCATTCCATGAACTTTAAGGCTACTTATGAGATAAAGCTGGTGCCCACTAGAAATGCAGCACAAAGTCCTAAATTAGTTGAGGAAAATGTCATTGAATAGTCATACACTAACCAAGAGTACAATCAATGGATGAACATGCTATACCCAAAATGCTAAAATCTACTGGCAAAATGATACTTGTCTTGCCAATATCAACAGAAAAATTGCTTTGAACTTAAATGAAGCCAGGATCATTACATGTATATGTCCAGCAACAGATTAATGTATGCATTCTTTAGACTAAATTCTACATTTGGGGACTATATGAAGTAGTCATAGATATAAATCACACTGTAATCTATGTGTATTGCATGCAATAATTATTTTGATGAAGACATTGAATGTAGCACAGAATAATTTAATGAAATTTATTAATTTGAAAGCATTTCTTATTACTTGTGTTTTAACTTTGATATCTCAAAGTGCCTTGTAATAACCATGTGTGATCTTACCCATACATAACCAGAGAGAAAAATAGAGAAACCTTGTGTCTACATGTTAAACCTACAAGTGTAAGTGAATATCTCCTGGCTGCTGATTGCACAAGGACTATAGCAGCAAGCAAACTTCTGCTTACTCTGAGAATTTGCTTTCTCTACTCTCCAAAAACAACCAGGATTTAGTTCTCTGAAGTGGCTCTTCTGCAGGCTGAGCTGCTGATTTTGCCAAACAAAACAACTCAAGTAACCAAAGATGCACAAACAACGAATCTTGCCTAACCAATCAAGTGACCTTCTATAATGGAGTGACTACATCAGTGGGCAAGGGAAGAGTTACAGATGTCATCTATCTGGACTTTTGTAAGCCTTTGACATGGTCCATGACAACATCCTAACACAAAATCTCTAAATTGGAGAGAAACAATTATTTTGATAAGTGGAATTAACTACTGTATATTTCTAAAAAGGGGAAAAAATGCTCTAAAATTATTTAAGTTACAAAAAATTTGCTCATTTTAATGCTCATTTTTAGTAATGTAGTCCTGCAATGCTCTCTTATATCTTGAACATCAGACTCTATAAAAAGGTAATTTATTGATCTGAGAAAGAACCTTGCATGGTAACAGAATCATGATCATACAAAAAGGTAGACTCTCTATTGACTACTAATTCTTTTGGCCAGCCTTACTCTAATGGATCATGAATTAAGTGTTAATTTTTATAATGACTTTGCCTTGCACATCAATATATGCATTTCTGCATTTTGATCCTGTGAATCTGAGAAGAGATAATCCAACAGTTTTCAATCCATGCAAACTCATCTTCCATAAAATTTTCAAGAAGAGTTTCTGACCTGAAACAGAGCATTAACTACATTTTCTGCCTGTACAAAAATAGCTGCCTACACTGAAGATTTATGAACTAAATTGGGAGGTGAACACTGGATTTTAGCAATATATCTACTTGCCTTTCTTCTGAACTAATGAACAGCAACAACAATCATATCCCACAGTCCCATTCGAAAAGTTCATAAAATAACTCAACCCAGTGATTCTGACTCTGCACATAGCCAGTAACAGTCACCATATAAAAAGTTGTTCTCCTTGTTTTCATAGATACTACAGGAGAGTATTCAATCAGTCAACTCCCATGATTAATAGCATGAAGTTCAACTGTGAACAGCACTAAATTAAACTAGTATAGGTAACTCTCTCAGGAACAGTAAAATTCTAAACAGGTGAGGTAGAGTCCATCTTCTCACAATTTCCTGATGTACGTAATTGCTATAAAATTTTTAACCATGTTTTAATCAAACACACAAAAAATCCAATATCTACATCTAAAATTGAGCATATTTACACTTAATTTTTGAAATATACTGTGGCATAAGGAATCCAGTCAAGGCACGTATTTCTTTCCTGTCTTTTCCTTCCTTCTGTGGTTCAAAATTTACACAGAGCCTTGCAAAATTGTCAGGGAATTTATGACACTCAGCACAAAATCTATTCACCTACACCTTCCCAAGAAGATGGTGTAGGAATACAGATAATGATATTCTACTTGCTCATCCAAACACAATTATTCAAGCAGAAAATTCTGGTAGGATTTTGCAGGGCTGTTTGCATGCTACCACTAAGAGAACAGCCAGACTTCCAAATGACAGCTTTTAAATCAGAAATTTTGAACAACATTTTTATACTTAACCTTCTCACCATACAATTTAACTCTCTCAACATTCACAGCATTTTATTCTGGGTTTCCTTTGTGTGAGCGAGGGAGGAAACTCAATTTTATGCATGATTAAAGCTGCTATTTTATTACACTGCATTTTCTTTGAATGTTAATTTCTGTTTATGGCAGATCTTTGAAATCTCACAAACTGGTGTTATTGCTGCATAGCTTGATATTCAAAATAGCTGTGCTCAAGATAATCTGTTCTGCATTTTCGTTATGTGACATTCAAAAACTTTTAATTAAATCCAGGAATGACATCTGAATGAGTTCAACAAGGTAACATCATGATAACATCAAATGAAACTGAAGGTATCTCTGGAGATGTCAGTCTACCACCTGAGAAAAGGGCTTATGGAAAAACCAGGTGAGATTCTCTGACATATTTTTTTTAATTGCCCTGTGTTTTAATCATCTGCCTGAATCAGTCTTGTTTTTTTACTACTTTGCTACAGTGATAATCATCGTGCAATTAAAGAAATTGTTGTAAGTCTGAAATTTAATTAATAGATTAATAGATTCAAGTTCAGTGAGAGAAGATCCATAACCACTTTTAGCTTTATCAAGTTTTTAAAAAAGCCTGAGCTGATTCTATTTGCTGAAAACATTTTAGTGTATATTTGCAGGGACTGGGGGACAGGATGTGCAACTTGTTCTAGCAGACTATGCACATCATTCATGAGGTCTTACAGATATCCTCACATGGGTCACTTTGGTCCAGCACTACTGATTTTTCTTTCTCAAGCTGAAAGATGACACATTTAGTGGGAAAGGAAATTCCACAATTTTCCCTTCCCTACAACTCCTAAAGAATTTCTCTCTTGGACTACAGCTTCTCAGAGATAAAGGCATGCCAGAAATTTACTGGGGTTTGGATCCATCTAACCTGTTGCTTCCAGGATTCTAAATTACAGATTTTTTAGGGTGGCGTTTTTAGAAAGCAAAATTGTATATGACTGTGAACAGAAATTGTGATTCCCTGAGCTGTGCTCTGAAGTGTCAGGTTCATCCTTGTCACCATAGAAACCAGGTTCATGACTGTCCCAAGGAAGAGAGTTTTAACAGGCTCTGCCAGTGAAAAGGGGGATCCCAGGCACCACCAGCCTCTTCTCTCAACCTGTCCTGAAGGGAGACAGTAGTGAGGTGATGCTTAGATAAAATCTGCTGTCTTACATTTGTGTTGCATCATACTGTGCCAAATTTATCCTCATGAGTGTCCCTTGCAGAGGGAAAGGGAGAGGTGTCACCACCTCCAGATGCTGCCAGCTGAGCCTTACAGAAGGAGCCCTCAAGGCTCCAAAGCTTCATGATATTATAAGTTAAGCCTCCAAATGGACAAAACGATATAAGACTATGTTCTCCACATAAAAGTTCATTACTGCAGAAATTGATACAGACACTGTTTATGGGCCCCTTCTGATAAAGTGCAAAACCAAAAACCAAACAAAACAAAAACCAGCTTCAGGTTAACCTCTTTAGTCAGATTTGGGATGGCATAAGGAGCTGTCGAAGTTAGGCACTGGGAGACCCACAGTTGGCTGTGCATACAAATATGGTATCAAGTAAACAGGTTACACATCCTGCCTTCAGATAATGCAGAAAAATAACCTGGACTTATGCTACTGGATACTTTTTAGATTATGGACATGTAGCTTATAAATATTTATATACATTTTCATTAATTAAACAGCCTAGCATAGCATATCTTGTCCTACAATAATGATAATGCTACCTGAAATTCCAGTATAATATGTACATTTATGTATAAAAGACCAGTTCCTGACTAGTGCTGATAAGCCTTCTCTAATGTTGATAAATATTGCTTTGATAAGTAATATACAATAAAAAAAAGAAAACCCAAACACATCTTTACAACTCTCCAGGACTTTCAGATCACTTAATTGATGGTACTACTTTGGTAGGAAACTGTGTGGATATCAGAATCATGTGAACCATGCCTCTGCTGCTATAATGGTCTGAAATGAAAATTAATGAGAGCTCTGAAATCAGTAACGTCCATGAATTTATGACCAATTAGCAAAGAGTTTACCTTAATAGATTCAGAAGTATCAAGTGAAAAAAGTGCTGAATCTGTTTGCCTCAGTAGCTGAGAAACCTTGGACATGAGCAAATGAGGAGAGCCAGAGCAGGAACAATGCTGAGGAGACAATGTTCCTGCAACACTCTGCCTTCCTGTCAATGGGTCACATTGAAAGGGAAAATTAATGCCATCTTTCTACTACATTTGTCACTAAGATCTACTTCTGGAGCCATGTACTTTGCAGGCACTTTACTGTCTTTAAAACTATGGCAAGGATAGGAATTGGTTATGGGGAATAAGGATGTTCAGTGAATGTCATAACCCACAGGTTTTACAGCTTTTGAATTGCAGGCTGCTATCCTCTGCCAGAAAACAGCTGTTTGTGCAGAGATAAACCAAGTTAGCTCTAAGGGAGCTGGCTCACTGATGCAACTCTGCCCCAGGACATAAAAAGCTCTGGGCCAATACAGATGGCAACACTGACAAGGCATTTTGCACAGAGGTGTAAACTGAAGTTACACTGTCAGCTTCTAGTTCAGTTGGGATAGGACACAAGATAAACATGTGAGCTAAGGCTTCTGAAATGGCGTCTCTCAAAGCAAAGGGCAAACATGGTCAGAGGAACATGGCCTGTCCCCAGCTCACAGCATCCCTGCCCAAGAGAGTGGAGACTCCTCCTGGTCACAGCCTGTGATGAAGTGCAGGGGGCTGAGTTGCCTTTGGAACTTACAACTCCAAAACATTCAGAACAACTTATGTTTCTGAGTTTTACCTGTGGATAAATTTGAGTCTATTCATTAGTCTACTTGACATCAGAAAATCCACGACACAACCTTTTTTCTCCCCTTCCATTCTGGACTGCCTTAGCTTCAAAACAAATAACAAATACTTGAAAGGAATCAGGATACCATATTTCAGGGGTCTGGTACTGTGTTTTTTCAACCTTTGAAGTCCTCTTTTGGATCATTGTTTCAAAATTGGCAACAGTGCAAAGGCTGGAGATTTACCTGAAAAAATCCTAATTTATGTGTTAACCCTAATAAGGTTTTAGAATCCTGGATCTTCTAAAATATAAACGATTGGACATATTAAATGCTTGTTATAAGACATCAGATCTCAAAGTGTAACAGCTGCATGTTTGAAATATTGGAAAAATTCAGAGAAATACCTAATGGTATTTTATTTTTTTGAAATCTGGTTAATTGTTTGTGTCTTGCCAAAAACTTTCAAAATAAGGCTTTCTTGAGCAGCTTGATGTGTTTCGTTAAGTAGCCAATATAGAAGTAGAGATCTAAAACTTCAAACAAAATTTTTTCATAGCATGTGTACTAACAGACCTTGAAAAGGGTATGTAAAAACAGGTGTAGAAATACATAACACGCATACTGTAAAGTATTGGACTGAAACAATGGAATATAAATAACTATTACTCTCTGATTTTCTGGAAAGGGGTATTGGCTAAGAATGATCCTCTGATCCACCTCATCAACAAGTCATTTAAAACCTGCTTGTTGGATGGGCTGCTACCATTTCTTAAGGTCACTGTGATTATTTACCTTATAAGCACAATGGACCTGTTGTTAGACCTGCTACAGCATTTTTTCCTAGGAACATATAAAAACAGTCAGTCTCTTGCTAATGAGATCATTTGTTAAGTTAGTGTTTGGCTATGTTACAAATCAATCAACTTTCAAGCTTTACTCTAAATAAACTGCCTTCAAAAACATGTGTTTTTAAAGATAAAATCTCTCTTGATGTTATAAAATTTCAACTGTGCAAGACACTGCACTGAAAAGTTACCTGGTGTTGACAATGAGTCCTATATGGCTTGTTAGCTCAGAATTAATTCTTAAAAGAAAATTATTTAGAAAGCAACATTTGGTAGCAAATATACAAAATGCCTCATCTTTCCACCAGATGATAGCATTTAAGAAGTTTAGCAGAGAAAGTACATTATCGTGATCATTATTACTTATATGACATGGTTTATGTGGAAAAATATTACTCTCAAATGCCTGGAGTTACATTTTTGCTATATTTATTTGAAATAGCATTCTATGAATAACTTCTGCTAATTTAAGCAACTATAAAATTGCAAGTGAGAATTTACTGGTAGTGTAGGAGTTGCAGAGTTAATGCAGAGCTGTGTAATTACACTGAAGGAAGTAAGGACAGCTTAACTCTTCTCCACCAGTAAAGTACAAACTCTCACCATGAATGCTAGCTCAAAATACAGAAAATGAGATGAAAAATTTTCTTATATCAAATGCAGTGCTAATAACATTGTAGATGGAATAAAAAGATGGAGGAAATGAAGAACAGAAATAGTCTTTCCTTTATTCTTTCCAAAAAAACCAAATCCATACAAATTAAAGCTTATATAGTACTAAATCCAGCCTTTGGTAGCAGCTATCAGTTGTTCTTTGCCATTCAGAATGGTGAAAGGTGAGAAAATAAGCAGAAACCCTCCAAGAAAACAAGTGGTTAATTCTTCCTTTTGAAATAGGCCCTAGTTTTTCCAAACATGCATAGATTAAATTTTATACACAGCATATATATATATATAGTTTATATATAAACTTTATTAGCACCCATCTGTTCTTAGTATCCCAGATTATTACTGTCATGACTGCCAGCCTTCAGTATTTCTTTCCTGTAAAATTTGGTACTTTTTCAAATAGTGAAAAAATAGAGCAAATATATATAAATACATATATTACACAAAAGAGCAAATATATATACACATATATATATATGTGTGTGTGTGTGTGTATGTATATATACTCTGAAAGAAGAAAATATTCTTTCTTTCACAAGAGTTATATTCTTCCATTTAGAGAAAATTTTCACAGCTTCTTCAGTTCTATAGTACCTTAATGACATGGTGCAGTGTTTGTAGGATTCCACTGGGCTGGCTGGGAAGTGCACCTGCACCAGCAGTGCAACAGCCATGGCAGAGAGACTTTTCCCTTTCTTTCCCTTTTAAAACCTTCCCATCTGAAGAGCATCCACTCACAGAAAGTTCCATGGGTCAAAACTCTTGTGGTTCTCTGGAACTTTTTTAGCACTAATAGGTGTCTTAAGCAGCTGGATGGCTGGGAGCAAGAAGGAAAGGCAAATATCCTCTTCCAAACCAGCTGCACATCACAGCAGGCTGCAAGTACTGTCTCAGCCATTACCCTAATTATGCAGTTGCTCCCAAATCTGCTTATCCAAATACATCTGAAAGGTCTTATGTCAGCACTTTAAGCTCAGCCACCTGATTTTGGACTGAAACATCCAAAGCCGTGGTGCTTATCCGTGCTAGTCTACCAGCTGTGATCTGAGGGCAGCAGCCTTTAGCTGGCTAAAAGCTTTGTCATCTTCTGCTACACCAACATTTCCAACCCAAATATGTTACCTAAGCCTTAAACCCTGTGTAAGAAGTCAAGAGCCTGTCCATGGGCTTGTTTACCACATCTGACATCTAGAAATGCAACCATAATGACTCTGCAACAACGTGCAGCTAATGCAATGACAACTGTATGAAAAACACATGAATAATCACAGCTCTGGCTTGACTGCCATTGATTATTGAGTTCAGATCAGGACTTGTAATGATATTAAAAGCCTTTCATACTGTGTCATTGGTTCTCTGTCTATATATACCTACATTATTAATATGTCAAAGAAACTTTCAAGCACGAAGAAGAGATGGCAGTCCTGCAGACTACAGGACAAAACAAGCCTGCAAGAAAAAAGACTTAAACTGTATTGACACTTTCTGAACCTTTGGGTCTACTTTTTCACATTTTTCCTTTTAATACTGAAGTTTTGTTGCCTTTAAATCTTAAACTCCAATTGACCTCCCTCATCTGAAAAAATAAAGAGATTTTTTATTATTTCCATTACTCAAGGAAATATTCACACAAGACTGTGATGGGGAACCAGGTGTAATAGAGAACTTCCATGACTAAAGATAGATGAACTCTTTATATCTGTTGTTATACTGGTTAGTATAAAGTAAAGGAAAAGCAATTTTAACTTCACAAAGCACAGGCTATGGCAGAGAACAGTGAGGCTGTAGGAAAGGTAGTAATGGGCTGTGCAGTATGCAAAATTAAAAAGTATCAGTTTGAAAATTACTTTGGTGCCCCCTCAGCTGCTAATATTTTACACAGGTAGAGACTGTTGGGTTGTTTTTATCCAGAGGATGAAATTTCCTGCTCTGTATTGGATGTGCCTTGGGCTGCTGCTTTCTCAGCTAGTTTATACAGGAAAATACAATTGTATCAAAGGAAAAAACCCCAACCATATATTTAACAAGAGCTTCAAATTCACATACAAGTCAAAATAAACAAAGCCAACTACAACATGCAAATATTGTATTATGATTTATGTAATGGATTGTCAGCAAAGAAGATTAGTGTTCTGGTGTTTATGCTTTAAATCTGCTTTTAGGGTTTTCAGTCAGTTGTGATCTGATTAAAATGTGACTGATTTGGAGGAGAAAATCACCTTAAACTGATGGAGTGCCAAGAACTCTTGCAGATGAGGTGGCAGAAATATCTCTCCTGAGGCCCTGAGCTACGTCTAATAATGACCAAAACTAAATTTGCATCTTAAAATGAGAACAAAGATTGTATTAAACAACTGACATTAAAACAATGCGCTCTAGTGTTGAGCACACAAGCTAAGACACACCTGTATATACCTAATTTACATGGTTCATTTGGCAAATGGGAATAGCATTTTGAAACACACAGGCCACTCCATATTGTGAGTTTCCATTTATAACCAGGTATTCCTGGCCATTCAGGGCAAAAATGGCCTTTCTTCTTTTCAAGGAAGGGAAAAATGGCTTTATTCACTGACTAACTTGATATGACTTTAATGATTGGTTCCCTTCAGCTTCTTATTGCTTAAAACCTGAGCAATGTTATCTATCAGCTTTCCTAGAGACAGATGGACAAAATTGTCAAACTTGGGTTGATGGATTCACCCTCATATATTCAGACAGCACCAACATAGGAGATGACTTTCAGACTGCTTGAACAGCTCTCATAAATCAGATGAATTGTCATAGTTTAACCAGTATGTGAAAAGAAACAGACACCTGGGAAATATACTAGCCAATGGATGGAATGGCAATATCTGATAAGACCTTTTCTTTCCTGATTCTGGTGTAATGATAAGTCTAGTAAGTACTACATGAAAACATAATGCAATCTGATATGATCACACCTGTTATCTACCAAATACTCAAAAAAAGTAAAATTAAATACAAACCATTTGCATATTTCAAGCATTTAAGAAATAGAAAGCAGAGAAAAATAATGTATTTCTGAAGCAAATATTAAACAACTTGGGACTACATTAAACTTCACAGGAAAACTATAAAAGTCTTTTCTATCACTACAATGCTTCAGCAGGACAAAATGCTGGAAAAGTAAGAAATTTAAATTAAGTCAGTGATTTGTGATTAAAAAATGTTGGTTTAAATTGGACTGGAATTATATCTCTAGCTACATGAATCTGAGAGACATATGCCAATGAAAAAGTAGGCAAATCCAAATGTGGATCTCTGTGAGTGAAAGAGGTGGCCTATTTCTTTCCTTCTTTCCAAAGGCACAATCCAGACTTGTTACAGACATTACTTCACACACTCTAGAACGTCCATCCCTTGTGCTGGTTAGCAATGGGAACTCCAGATGCAGCTACACATGCTGCCACCACAGAAAACTACTATTAATTCTGCATAAATTGTCTGCCTTTTTGTGAGATGGGTGGAACAGGAAAGCAAATAGTGCTAGCAATCATGACTGAAAGGCACTATCAAATCTGCTTGGAGTCATTTACAGATCAACCTTCTGGGGTCACTGCTAGTAAGCCTTCGCTTTCAGCTGAAGCAAGTACATCCCTTCCTCCTTCTTACTGTGCAGATAGAAACAGCCAATCAACACCACTGAAATGAGGGAAGTGGTGTTACCTTCTGCTTAACAGAAAATATCAACAAAGATCCTGTCATTTAAGCTTCCCTTACCTTTGCCGCTGCTTCACAATCAAATAATAACTGTCTCAAAGTAGTGCACTGCTTTTACTCTTGATGTTTATTTAAAGGTTTTTAAGCCTGTATACCTTTTCCTAAGCTTAAAGAAATTATTGTAACCTCTACTGACCAAATGACAGAATCCAAATCAGATTAAGCCTAAAGATATGCAAAGTAATGACTAAATTTCAGTGTCTGTTTACTTTTCAAAAAAAATTTTACTACCATTGTGAACTAGTGTGAACAGGTTTTTAAACTAAAAAATGTTCCAGTTTACTTCAAATATTTTAAATATTCTTTACATTCAGTTACTCTCTTGAGACCTGGCAAATCAAACATCTCCATATGCATTTGAGAGCAGGACTTCTACAGAAATCAAGGGGGTTATGCCAGGATGGACAAAAAAGGAGTGGTTCAATCACTCTTAACAAAAACTACAAAAAGAAAATCCTTATTTCAAGATTCTGTCTTTTGCTTCATGAATCATAATGAACAAAGATGCCAATTTAAGGATTTTCAGTTTACATAAAAGCTATACTGACTGAAACATTTTTCATCAATTAGTTAAATGTATTTGCTGTAAGCTTCCAGCAGAATCATATGCAAAAAAGTCTTATTTTCAGACATTTACAGCAAAATGCATTTATGCCCACTAACAGAATGCCTTATTAAACATTCATAGACATTGCAGGCATTTATTAAATCAGTTTTTTCACCAGAAGATTTTTTTATATAATATCAATTTTCACTCTGTTTTATTGAACGCTTGCAAAGCCTCTTTTAAGAAACATGAAATATTTTACTGAGTAACAATACACTAAATTTCATTCTCATACACTCATTGACTTAACAATGTTCACTTAGTGAATGTGAATTCTAAACAAGTTTCATCACATTGAACCATCTTACACTAATCTTGACTTTTGGCAAGGATATAAAATACACCATTAACATTCAAGAACTTTTCATTACAAATGCTGATTGGAAACCCAGTGACAGAAGCAGCCAAATCAAACAAATTTTTTTTTTCTGAAAAAGGCAAATAATTGTCATCCCATCATTCCAGAAGAAATAGCTCTCTCTGCTGGCATGTACTTCCTCCTTAGACCCAAATATCCTTCTCCCATAGCCCTTCCACTATGCCTGTGCTGCTGCAGGTGGGTAACAACTCTAAGGAACTCCTGCTCAGGGTTTTGCAGAGACCTTTTTCACATGCTTGGCCCATCAAATACTCTAGTAACAGATTATGCCATCTTGGATTTCATTCCTGTCTTCAACACTGGATCAGGGAAGATTACAGCCAAGATTAGGCTGAGTTAGGTTCAGAACTGGCTTATCCCTCCCTCTTAAAACAGGGCCCCTTGTACTTCCAGCCGCAATGAAATGAACAGAAATGTTTTGAGAATAATTTCTAAGGATAAAGAGGTCTTTTCACCACAGCTGATACATTAAAAATTTCAAGAGGGATTTAGGCAAAACAGCAAGAGAGTAGTAAAGAGAGACTTTTAAGGGAGGCAGAACTCAAGGAATTTGGGGGAAATGCAAGTGTGGAGTAGCACGCTCTGGGAATTACAAATTTTCTCCTTTTCCCACAAAGGCCCTGTTCTTAAATCCCAGTTAGATTCAGGTATCTGACAGGAAAAAATAACCAGTTCATTCCCCTGTGCCCATTGGTATCTTTTTCCCAAATTTAAAGTGAATGAAAAATTTAATTAATATGAAACTCCAGAACACCAAATTTGAGTCATCACTGTAAACCTAGAAAAGGGAAGAAATTTTACTGAAAATTCCTCCATTCTCAATGGAAATATAATATGACCATAAAGTCTAAGCATTGTTAAGGAATCTGTCTGGCTGTGGATGGAGTAAGGATAAGCCTGACTGAGGTGGAGTAAACCTTCCTCACTAGAGTTTTTAGGGTGCTATGCCTTCAATTTGTGACTAAAACAGTGCCAATAACACTGTTTAAGCTGTTGTTGAGCAGTGCCTGCACAGCATCAAGGCTTCCTTATTTCTCACACTGCTCTAAGGGGTATCCCATGTCATGTGATGTCATGCTCAAATAAAAACTACAAATTCCATTTTTCCAAAGCTTGGAGACGGTCTGGGTAGGGGACTGGGTGTGGGAGGTAGTGAGTGACTGCCTTTGTACCCTTTTTTAAATTAAAAATTAATCCATTCTTCACTGACTAAATAATTCTTAGCTCACAGATTTTCTTATTTCCCCTCTTCTGATTCTCTTTCCCATTCTGCTGGTGAGCAGAGAAGCTGAGTGGGTACTTAAATGCTGGTTGAGGTCAATTTTCTACCCTCCAAAAAGTACACAGAAGGAAAAATAAAAGAACAACAATGAAAATTGTTCAAAACCTTAAAAAAACCCCAACCCACAGAAGAAACCCAAAAGCTACTTAAACTATTGTCCATTTATATTCAGGTTGGTTTTCCAAAAACAAATAAACCATTTCTTCTTATTCAATTAATAAGACATATTTATAATGCTCTATTCAATTAGTTGCTACACTGTAACTGGCATTGCAACTCTCCTTCTAAGTCCTTTCCTTTCAGGTATTAATTTGAGACAGAGCACTCCTATTTAACAGCTGAAAGAGTGGAAACAGAAAATAAACAAGCCTGGGGACAACAAGGATCTCGCACTTGAGCTATAAGTGTTTTCAGATAAAGGTAATGTTTGGCATAACTCTTACTTTCCTCAGCGTCTCTTTTCCCCTTCCTCACTCTGCTGCTTTTTCAACAAGGTAAGATAAGGTCATACCACATTTAACAACCTTAATCAGAAAGCAGCCTATACTAACTGGCACTTTTTCACACTTTTTTTTTTGCTATATCTCTCTTCCCACCCCCTCATTTTTTTCACACAGTATTTAAGGCAGTTAAAGATTAAATGATTTGAATGTCAGACTTGAAAGGTAAAATACTCCAGTTTGCTACAATTTTTTTCTCTATAACAAGTGAGGATGAATGAAAAGGGAATAAATGACACAGTAGTCCTTTCATACCCCCCTTCTTCTTTCAAGAGCATTCCTTTTTATTTCCCTCACTTTCAATTCAACCCATTCACAAAGGATTAGCATAACACATCTTTTTATGCTTGTAAGGGTTACAGCTGTAATCGCCTCACCTCATCCCTTTACTTAGAAATCCTGTCTCCAGAGGAGTAATTCGATTACTCACAACAATCCAACTTTTGCCTAACCAAATAGGAATTCATTATAATGCTGTGCTGCTTCATCAGTTTACTATGAGTGGATGGAAAAAAAATATAGCAAAATGAATAGCTGGTGTGAAAGGAAGAAAGCAATTGTTGGCTAACAAAAGGCTACCAACAAAAGGCAGGATGACAAGCAGAAATTCTAAGTCCCATGGTCAGGGTAGCCTCCAAACTACTAATGACCTATAGCTTTCGAAGTCTTGGGTTTCAAATAGGTATGAAAACTTTGTAAATCGATGAGAACACCTGAGTGCTTCAATCTGACCAGTCTTTAACAGGTACTGGGAAAGCGTGTGTAAAAACCTGAGGCAGAGCTTTTCCGCCTGCTGAAGAATCACCATCATCCTCTGTTGGTGAAAAACATATTCATGCTAGTCCTTACAATGGCTTTTCTTGTCCTTTTCTTCTAAGATTCAAAAATGTACATGAAGTAATCTTGGCTGCATACTGCTTCAAAGTAAAACTAGTACTGTCCTTAGCAACTGACAGTGGATAAGGAAAAAAGAAAATAAAATAATGAGGACAACTGGCATCTCCAAATGACTTCCAGTTGTCCATATGCCTACAAGCACAAATCTAAGAAAAGCTCATGCTGATTGTGGCACAGAAGGACAGCACTTGGGGCAGAAGCACAGATGCCAGGATCATGCCTTCTATTTAGAAGTAGAACATTTTATTTTATTTTGTATTATTTCTCTAGAGTGATTTAAAATGCCCAGATATAATGAGGCAAGTTCTCAAGGGCAACATTTGTTTTGCCAAAGGTTTAGGAGCATTAGGATACAGCTGACATGTCTTTAGCTGTTAGACTGGCTTAGGTTGGTTTTCAGCTTTTGGAGCCCAAAACTATCTTCTTGACTTTTATTTTTACAGATTCCTAAGGATTTCAACACAACATATGGGCAGCATTAAGGGCATTAAGGATTTATAAATTCACATCATCATTATAAAAACATACGAAGTCCGAAATATACTTGGGTTTAAATGGAATACATGTATTACTCATGGTCAAATTAAATATTGATGTGTTCCTGTCTGCATTAAAAAGAACAAAAGAAAACATAGTTTTTACAGTAGCCATATGAAGAAAAGATTCCAGACACGAAGAAAGCAGTTCACTGCATTTACTGAATCTGATTTCTTTTTAAGCTGGAATTTCTTTTTACTTAAAGTTGCTGCTCTTTTACATTCTTCTAGGCAGTTAACCTTTATTGCGATGTGTGTGTACTTTACAGTGACTGGAAATCAATAATAATTCTGATACCAAGCCCTTTTTGTCTTGAAAAACTTAAAATATCCCTAAGACAGCAGATTTCTTCAATACTACTCATGGGAATTTACTAATAATTACATGTTAGATGTGAGCAGAGAAATTGAGTACGTGAAATAAAAGCCAAACTTTAAAATAAAAAAAAGTCTTCAGAGCATAGAAGAAACTGTCAGTTATTGTTATGTGCAAATTTTTGTTCAACATATACACGACTGCAATAACCATGTTCACTCTACACAGGCAAAGTATCTGCATTCTTTCTCTTTATTCCCTAAGTTAAAAATCAGAGAAAAGCAATTCCCCAACAAAGACCTCTTGCTCTGATCCTAATGAGACTTCCAGTTCCAAGAGAGAAATCTACAGCTGCTCACAGAGATGGGGCAGGATCCAGAATCCAGGCTTGAATCAATAAGACTCCTCAAAAAATACAGCAAATTGTTCAGGTACACGAACACACATTTTGTTTTGCTTCCTGACACTTTTTGATTCACCGTGGTTTATTTGCTGAAACTGAATTTACAATACTAATTTTTATTTGAGTATGTCATTTAAGAAATTAATAACCCTGTTTGCAGAAAAGCAGCTCTGATACACTGTGCAGAGAGCTCAGGCATGGTTAGGCAATGCTGCATATCCCGACGGTAACTAGACCTTTCTCTTCAGTAGAGAACTCCCACAAGAAAAGTTGAAATACCTTACATTAAACTGGCCAGTAATAATAATAAAATGGAATAGAGAGTGGAAAGGCCTCATCAGAAATATGAAACCATGCATTATTGCAAGTGACCTACCCCAAACCAGATAAACACCCTCCCAGTTGCTTAACCAAGATAAAAATATGTTGTGGGATGGTAAATATCACAAGGCAGCCATCATGCTTACAGATAGAGGACTAGATAGTGTTCATTAGGGTGATAATTTTTTTTCTCTTTGCTGTAAAACAGCTAGTTAGACACTTAATAAGGAGTCAAAAATTACAAGTTTGCAAAATGAATGTGGCACAAACACCAGTAGAGTACAAAAATAGTTGAGAATATCTGATCTCATTAAAAATGAATTTAAAACACAATAGCCAGTTTCAAAGCTGGCAAAAGAAATGTATATTATATCTGTACCTAGCTTCCAGTTTAGGGATGTTTTATTTATGCTTCTGTCTCAAATCCTTATACCACAGTATAAATTGGTTCTAACTACCTTAGGTAGCTACATTTTGAGAAGGAAGAGAAAAAGATGACTCACAGTCAGCTTATTCTGTATGATTGTACTTCCCCTTTAGCCTAACAAATATGACAATTTGTTGCTAATCCTACATTTCTTCTTATGTCATCTCCAGCTATGGCAATGACAAAATTTGTCTTGATGAAATACTTCAGCATTGGGTAGGACTCAAGAAGCTTCCATACATGGCTGAATGGAGTATGCAGTACAGCTGATATGTTTTACTTTGGCAAGAAGTTGAAGCAAGCAAGTAAAATGTGGAAGGAATTGAAGAAATTTTGCCATTAGATAAAAAGCAGCTGTCACTTGATCTTAGAGTTTTGAGAAACTAGTCAAGTGTCTTGTTCATCATAAGATGCTGGACACATCCTCATTTGTAACAAATTTTGTATCAATCAGGGCTCTCGTTCTGGCAGTATGACCCCACCTCAGCAGTGACATGGGCTACATCCTGCAGCCAGGTCCCTGACAGGTCCACTGCCACTCTGTGCACACAGCTATGCACAATGTGCTGCTTAACAAGTTCACTTGTCAGTTCTGTGGGCTGGCTGGTGGCAGGCAAGGCACTACACCCTCACTGTAAGCTCAGGTGGCAGCAGCACCTGCCCAGCTGTTCCTCTTCTCCCCCAAGCTATAGGCATTAGGTCATGCAAAAGCCTGATAACTTGGTTCAGGTCCAATGCAACAGCACTATGTGCCTACCAGCGATCACATTGTTTTTTGACTTATTCAAGCACCACACACCCCTCTGCCAGCAAAGAAAATTGTTCTACCTAAGTATGTGTTTGCATTCATCTAAATAGTTCAAAGGACCATTCAAGGGAATGGGTTACTAAAAAAAAAAAAGCGTAAAAGATTTGTACTTCCCAAAACAATTAGGAAAAATAATTCCTCACGGTTCTGTTTTGTGAATTTTGTCGTCTAAATTTCACCACTACTAAAGGGACATCAGGGAAGTTGTAATTTCTGTTGCTCAATACTCTACATGCATAAACCGAAAAACTCACTTTCTGAGTCTGAGAAAACTCTACAGTTCTGTTTGAATTAAATCTGTACTAGTAAAGCTATTTGATTTGGCTAAGTAAGATGATGTCTCATAACTTGTGCTGAGTAAGCAATATGCTTTTAATACAAAGGCAATCAAATGATCAGATTTCAAATTTGGACAAGCATATAATGAAATTCAGTTTTCCATGAGCAGTAGCTGAGTGAGCTGTGGTTCTTTAGGCTGCAGAAAAGAAGGCTCAGGGGGACTCCATCACTCTCTACAACTACCTAAAAAGAGGTTGTAATGAGGTGGGTGTTGTCTCTTCTCCCAGGTAACAAGTGGCAAAATAACAGAAAATGGCCTCAATTTGTGCCAGGGGAGGTAGTTAGATTGGGCATTGGGAAAAAATTTATTCATTGAAAAGGTGGTCAAGCATTGGGACAGGGTGCTCAGGGAGAAAGAGTGGAATCACCATCCCTGAAAGTGTTCAAAAAATCTGCAGATATGGCACCTGGGACACAGTTCAGTGGGTTGAAATCTTAGATATTTTTAGCAACCTTAACATGACTGGTCTCTCAGTTACTAAACTGCCAATAGCCTATCATAGAAGGAGGTTTTCTAAATTATGTTCAAAAGCAAAATAAGAACTTGGTAAATTTACAAGTATGTAGTGAATGCTGCAAATAGTCAGTAGCCTTTCCCATCTCAGTGTGCCCCATGATCTAGGCTGAAACACGTAAGCATTTGGTAGCAGCCCGGGCGCACTCCACAGTCCAGGTTACTGACCAAAAATCCCATCCAACCACAATGGTTAATGTCTGACTGCTTTCATAGGTACTTTAAGCATAAATTCCTCAAAAGACATAGTAACCTGAAAAATCAACCTTCTTATCTGATATGTATAACAGAATTTTCTGTAAATGAGTGAGTAGGAAAGGAAATACATACAGTAATTTTCATCTTTGATCCCATTTTAGATATGGCAGAGCTTCCTTATAGATGTGTCACTGAGCAGATGAAGCACCCAGTACCCAGGTTTCACAGTGCAGTATGTTAAAAGCCTTTAAACCAGGACACAGAATGATAACCCTTTTTATCACAGCTGTACAAAAGGAAGTGCTATCAAAGATGAACATATGGATGTAAAACCCTGTCCAAATATTATGGTTCAATGATTTCAAGAAGAACAGGAACTCACTTGAAATTTTCAAAATTTTGGAATACTATCAGGTAACAGGCCCTTCAGGATTAAATCTTTATGAACTACCAGAAATGAGAAACACTAAAGAACTGTGAAAAAAATCTGTTTACATTTGCAGAAAATAATTACAGTATGTTGAATTAACAGTCCTTATAAAATTTGTTACAAAATTCTAGGGGATGCAGGACCATCACTTAAAAAAAAAAAAGGCAGACTCAATTCAGCAAAATCTGTGAAATAAGAAACAGATCAAAAGCTAATTTGAGATTTGCTTGGTTTTCTGTTGTAATGGGTTAACGAAACAAGCAAATTTACACAATCCAGATGGTGTTAATGTAAGTAAAAATTAGGATTCATATTAAAAAGTGCCTGTACTTGTGCAAATCAATGCCTTCCATAAGTTGAGTCAATTTGAATGTCAATTACGGTAATTGTAGAATCCTATCCCTTCTCTCTCTGATATAGAAAAAAGGGGTTTCTCTTGTTAAAAGCATGGATATAGCAGTAAAATCTCTTTCAACAGTTCTGGCCAATAGTCAACAATTTGATTTTCTGTCATTACCTAATGATCCTAAGAATAACACATACAACCAGGATGCACATCTTTATATCAGAAGAGTATCAGTTGGAAGGGACACTTGTCATCTAGTGCAATCTGAGCCCACTAAAGAACCTTGGGGGTCTCAAACCAGATTCTGTTACACTCATTACAACCCTCTAGAATCTGCCATTCCGACAGTTCTCAATCCACATCATTGTCCACTCATCCAGTCCACACTTGCTGAGTTTGCCAATGTGTATATTGAGAGACAGTGTGGAGGTAGGTAATATCTGCTGCTCTCCCCTTAACCATCAAGATAGTTGCTTAATTGTAGAAGATTGG
Organism: Emberiza elegans; assembly: GCA_024865655.1. Lineage (NCBI taxonomy): Eukaryota > Metazoa > Chordata > Aves > Passeriformes > Fringillidae > Emberiza > Emberiza elegans. The sequence continues at coordinate 10,759,500 of JALJVW010000175.1, read as the reverse complement.
TCAAGCATGATTTACCTTTAGTGAATCCATGTTTACTAGTCCTGATCATTCATTTTCTAGTCATTCGTGTGGAGAGAGGTGGCCTCCAGAATGAGGTGTTTCATCACCTTTCCAGGGATTGAGGTGAAGCTGACTAGATAGTACTTCCCTGGGTCCTCCTCCTTGCCTTTTTTGAAGACTGGGATGACATTTGCTTTCTTCCAGTCCTCAGGTACCTCTCCTGATCATCATGACCATTCAAAGATGATCATGAGTGGCCTAGCCCTTCTTATTGTCTTTTAACACCCTTGACCAGATTTTATTCCTTGACCTTGGCCTTCCTTGTTTCATTTCAACTTACTCAGAGAGTCTCTATATTTCATTCCAAGTGGCCTGACCATTTTTCCATCTCCTATGTATTTTCTGCTTATGTTTGAGTAATGACACGAGTTCTTTATTCACCCATGCAGGTCTCTTGCTCCCTTTGGCAGATTTCTTATTCATTAGGATGCATCATTCTTGAGCCTGGAGAAATGGCAAATTCAGGAACACAGTAGCACGAGGGATGGAGAGAGTGATTGTGACTCCTGTTTTCCATCAGTACATAAGGACCTGGTTTCATTGTCCCAGGAAGACTCATATTTTCATGATTCTGTGAAGTGTGCAGATGTAACCTTTTTGCCACCATATTCAGTTTTACCATACACTGCCATTCTAATTTTATTTGAATGTTATGATGGCATAAGTACCCATTCTTCACCAGAGCAGGAAGTCTTCAGATTTAATTTCCCACACTGTGAAAATGATGACACATAAGTGAGGATTTGCCTTAAACTTATGCATTAGCCACCTCATTATGATGCCTCTGAGCTTTACTCTGCATTTCAACTGCCCATATAAATCAGTTTTGGGCAATCTGTTTTCCAGCATAAGGAGCAGGTCTGGCATAACTGGATGTCCTATAATCGTGCTTCAGTGCTGACAATGTGACAGCAATTTAGGAATGCACCATTCAGGGCAGTATCCTGCAGTTTTATGGCAGGAAGGGCATGAGAGCAGTGCATCAGAAATTGTTTGGATACTATATGTGGAGATGACAAAATGTCCAAGTTTTGCAGCCATACACAGAGTGACAGCAACTAATGTACAATAGATATTTACTTTTATTTGAACCCCAGATGCCTCTTTATTTCAGATATGTTGCTTTAACATTCTAAATACTTTATTGGCTTTTGCTCTTCCCTGCATGCCTTTGCTATTAACTCTGGTGTTTTGAAAAAAGTATGCTGGTGAAGTAGCATTGCTGTTCTCACAAATTTCAGTAGTGTAGCATCAGCACAGACTATTGCCTCAGGATATTTTCCACCACAGCAAGTTTAGAGCAGGACCTCTTTTTCCCCTGTACTAATGGCCTAGCCAATCTCTTGGCAGAGGGGCTGAAATAGTCAATAATATGTAGTCTGCTTACATATGTTTGAGTAACTAATATTCAGTCATCAGCAAAGAGCAAGTAACACAAGTTAGGAGATATGGGACCTTCGATTTAATGCTCAGGTTAAATATTCTGGCATCTATATGGTACTGAATGTGGTTATCTTTCCTGTTACCTCAACAAAGCAGATGTTAAACAGAAGTGTCAAAGAATGCAATGTATTTTGTGACCTCTTTGACAGTAAAGGGTTCTGGAAGTACATCCTGATCAAGAACATTCATCACTGTGCAGCATGGAGTATATTCCCAGTCCCTTCCAAACTGCTGAATTTGCACAAAAGTCTTCAGGTGCTTCCTAAGGTGACAGCGTTGAAAACCATGCACAGGATTGTAATTCTGTTCCCTATCCTTTGAATTCACCTGGCCACAAAAATTGTTTTAACACTGCCTGTAACTACCTCCTGCTGTGACAGACAGATGTGTGGTAACCACATTATTTCTAGAAAGATCATCCCACCTACAAGGTCCATCTGCAAGCCCTTCCAGCTGGCATCTTTCCAAAAATAGCCTGGTTAGTACACAACTTCCCACTAGAGCAAAAAGCAGCGTGAGCTCCTGAACTTCAGAGCCATCATCTCCTTATGCAGCTGACAAAGCATCAGTCTCTGTATTTGAATAATTTGGCAGCAGCGCCAATCAACCATACTGACTTGCTCTGCAACACAGTGGAGTGTTTAGGAAGTGCTACTATACTTGGCAATGCTGCTCCTTGTTTCTAGATGACTTTCTGTAGAACTTCACATAGAGTTCTGTCAGAGATGACATGCACATAGTTTAATAAACCTTTGTAAAGTTCATGACAACAAAAGGTGGGACCTCTTTCCATTTAGTTAAAGTATTCAATTAGATACAGAGAAACACGGTGATGCTGATTTCAGGGTCCTAAACTGTATTCATGAAAGTAAATAAGCACATTTCTGATTTAGATGTTGCTGAATTTCTTCTGCATTCTCTGTGCACCATTCTTTTCTGATGTAAAGCTCTTGTGTCCTTCCTGTCCAGGTGCACAGTGAGCAGCCTTACTGCTCAAATATATTTTGTCTTCTATTCAGAATACCTCAGTGTTAGGCAGCTGTTAATGCAAGAATGAATAGTTGCAAAGATTACTTCCTCTGTGGTAAGATGTTGCATACTCTCTGTGCTGACATGCTTGCCAATGAAAAGAAAGTGTCATTCTGGCTGAAGAGTACTGTGTACATATAAACACAATTTACAATTCCTAGAGACCCCTTTCTCCTTCTTTCTTGAAAAGACTGCTGTTCCTTCAAAGGGCTGCTCTTCATTACAGCACACATAAGCCAAATTCTTGTCGCTCCAAGGCTGAACATGCACATGAGATGCCTGTGACAGGCTGATCCAGGCAGCAATCTCCGCCTGCTCTGCCTCACACACTCTTCAACTTGAGGCATTGCAAGAGGCCATTTCAGCCAATGGTAGAGTTAACCACAACAGAAAATGAAAGTGTACACAGGCTGCCTGTGTGAAAAGGGGTTAATGTGACCAGTCCTATCAGGGGATGATAGAATTTACCTTCTCTAACCACTTGCAATTTTACAATGACCCAAAGAAGGCAAACACATTAGAAAAAACAAATGAGAGATAGTGAAAGAACAGTAAGAAAAGAGGAGCTGAAATATATCCCTGCACCCAGCAGTATTAGCAAAAGGTACTTTTAAATGCATGTCTATTATATGGGAATGAAGGATTTTCAGTTGCAGTTAAAAATCTAATGAGCTTTGTAAAAATTCTCGATTTCTAGCTTTATGTCTCCATATTCTCTGCCATGGATGCAAAACACTCAATACCCATAGTCTGATTAATTAAATAATATTCATAATAGGTGAAGAGACCAAATAAAACAGGCATAAAAAATAAAAGAGCATATATGCTAAGATGCTGATCCTTGTAATGTATCAACATTCTCCCTCTAATATTTAAATATAAACTCTACCTGAATTCTTACTTCTAAAATTCTCATTCCTTAGGAAATCTTTAAGTTCTCTAAGATTTTTATCTTTGTGCATACATGAAAATACTCACATCATAGGTTTTGTATCTGGAGGCGTCCCTCACTTAACTGTTTTTTTAAATAACTATCATCAAATATTCCATCAATGGATCACACCATTTTTTATTTACAACCAAAGGTATTACTTATCAGAACTAGCAGATGTGGTTGCTTGGTGAGCTACTGCAATTTCATATACAAAAGAGAAAAATATGCCATGCTAATGTTCTGTTTCCACCTTCGAAAAGCTCAGCAAGTCAACTAAATTCTCCTCTTTGAGTGATAAAAGACATTATGCAAAAGACCACTGAAGTTTAAACATATTAAATGTTTTTCCTATGAATGATTGAAAAAAAGATGTGACTTATGAAACACCTGCGTTCTTCTCTATATTATATTAACACTTGGGTCTCCAGTTCCTATTGGGATGGTACAGCTCAAAGTCATTGCAGCAGCATTGATCCAAACATAAAACAACAGTGAGAGAAAATTCCTTTCAGATACATTTAGCATCTGACATATTCCCTTCATTTGTGCATTAATTGATAACAGACATTTTTGAGCATCCTGCAACAGGAGGTGATTTAACTTTCACAAATTTCCCTAAGAGCAGAAACATCATCAGGAGCAATTTCAAGGAAATAATTATGGTCTAGACAGATTTACGACTTCTAAAGACCTAATCCAAAGCACATTAATGTCAGTGGAAGGACTCCCATTGACATCAAAGGCCTTTGGATCAATCCCCAACTGCTGTGGGAATGAATTCAGAGCAGTAATGATGGTGGACTAAATGCAATCTTGGAGTTGAAATGTTACCACCCAGACCTCTTTATTCCTCAAATCAGATTAAAAAGTCATTTTCTGCCATTTCACAATTACTTCCAGATGCGCATCATCTCAAATGGCATTTTCATCTATCTGTATGAACCAAACATGCATAGAGATAGAGGTTCTATACTGTCTGAACTAATAAAACAAATGAAAACCATGAGGGAAAATAATGTTGGAATTGATGAAGTTCTTGTTTTAAATGTGGACTGAGAAACAGTGGACTTCATTTATTCCCTCTAACTACTTTGTGATAGAGCTGTCAGGTCCACCACTTCTTTATTTACTGCCACAGTAGATTTCTTCTAATTAAATTTTCAATATTTTTCTCTAGCCTACTAAACAAAACAAAAGAATACTCATGAATCAGTGTTAGCTTCAAACTTGGCAGCCTGAAAACTGTCAAAAATGTCAGCTTCATATACTCTGCTTAATAACAGCTCTGCTGTCCCTTCTGTCCTCTTAAATGTATATTTACATGCTAAATAATTTGAAGCATCACTCTTCTCCGACCATGTTAGTCCAGTTTTACACCCTTAGCAGTCAGTAACATTTTAGACTGCAAAATGAAATGCTGGTGCATGAGTGGAAACCCATTCAAAGTTCCACACAGTCAAACCCAACTCCAGGATATGACAGATCAGTCACCAACATCATCTATTACTCTGAAGTGCCCACACCAGCTATTTACTTCAGTTTATCAATACTTTCATTAGGCAGGTTTGGTTATTGTGTATTCATTTTGATATGTGCATGCTATGAACTACTCAAGGGTCTCAAACCAGGAGGTCTAAATCGGATATTAGGAAAAATTCCCTCATGGAAAGGGTTGTAAAGCATTGGAACAGGCTGCCCAGGGAAGTGGTGGAGTCACCATCCCTGGAAGCATTCAAAAAACATGTGGGTATGGCACCTGTGGGTGTGGTTTGGTGGTGAACATGGTGGCTAGTTTGATGGCTGGACTTGGTGATCTTAGGAATCTTTTCCTACCTTAAGAGTTCTATGATTCCACAGTTGAAATCTGCCTTACTAAGCTAGCATTAGGAAGTTCAAGACTTTCTTTAGGAAATGATATATAACAGATTTTTAAAATCAAATAACAAATATTTCCTAACTCCATCTTTCCATTTCTATTGAATATCTGACCTGTTATCTCAGCCTCTGCACTCTTCTCTGCTCTTCAGAAAAAAAGACTTTTTTTTAAATCCTTTTCATTTACTATGTGTGGGAAACCAGATTATTAGTGACTGGCTAATCCTACTATCTAGGTTCAAAAATTAACAAGGTATTGAACAATTCAATGTTATTAGGGAAAAAAAAATACACTGATCATTGGTTACTAAGAGTTTCTGGATGAGAAGGGGATTCAACTTAATGGAGGAAGGCAGGATAGGTTAACAGTGTCCAAGGAATTAAAATTGTTCATAGTTAATATATTTTCTGGATTATATCTGTAACTGGAAATGGTGCTTTAGGTATGTTGTACTCACCACCTGTGGTACAAGGAGTTATTTTTAACATTGTTTCAACTTGATTTCCTCAAGAATCAAAGCTTATGCAAACAGACTCTGTACATGTCTGTAACTTTTTATACTCTCTTCATCACATCTAATAACTCGGCCTGGCCAATTCACTCCACTGTCCAGAAGGGCAAAAGTTACTCATTAAGCTCCCACAAGTGCCATGGAAGTAGGTGCCTAGAAAAAGGGGCAATGCTACTGTTAGTCTAATTAAGGACTACCAAGAATCACTGGCCTTCATCCTTCAGCTGCATGTGCACAGGAACTGCTCAGGAAGCTACTTTTTAAATAGGTGTTGCTCCAGTATTTTCTACCATGAAAAATTAACTCAGTGTATTTCAGTACACCAGACACTAGTATGCCTCTCTGTTTACTCAAAAGCATTTTTTCAAGGCACACCAAGAAGGAGCAGCAACATTCTTTAGTCATGATTTGGCACCATCTTTCAGGTGACCTGAAACTTCCGTGCATTTGTTATCAGAAGCACATGACAGCACTGCACCTGGAATATACAGACCAAAAAAGTACAAGCGCTTCAATTTCAATTTGTTGGCTTCCATTAGTTTAACACCAATAAACAAAGTATTCTATCAATTCCCAAAGGTAGAAAGCAACCTTAGAAATCATATGGGTGAAACCCATAATGCCTTAAAATACATGGAAAGCATGCTGTTAGGGAATTGTCCATAAAAAAAAATTAGTTAGGGATTAATTTCTCCAGTACACTGCTGTCATATTTTTTCCATCTTTACATCTTATTGGTGTGAATATTCACAGTAGATGAACGAGATCCTTGAACAACATAGAAATAAAGTAACTTTGCTGGTAATACTGAACTTCACTACCAAGGAGATTTTGTCTTAATGTGCACCTTTTCTCCCTACTCCCTTCCAACAGAGCTTTTTAAAATTTTTGATGTCTTTTCAACATGTTCAAGGCAAAATTCAGTTTGGCCATCTATAGACTTCTTCAAGTCACAGGACACGACATAGAACTACACACTACATTTATAGTGGAATACATAGTTTAGACAATTTCCCAGATTTTAAACAGGTAGGTTTGCTTTACTGGAGTGCATTAGGTAACCTGAGACAGTCCCTTTTTCCTATGAAAATATCATAAATATAACCAGACATTTGCTGTACCAATAATTCAATGTGATCTTACACACTACAGAAAACCAAACAAATCAACAAACAAATCAGGGTAACCAGATGAGCATACACATAAACCAGTATATTAAGAATACTTTTCTTCAAATACAACATATCATGGTATTACTATTATGATGAAAACATGGGAAAAAATCATCAGTATGAACTGTGAAAAAATACTTTAGAATACCAGCATAACTCATTTGAGAAATGTGAATGTACATGATGTGTACACAATGTACACAATATGACTCTGAAATGATGATTCCTTATCAAATGCATTCCTGCAGAGAAAGAGAAAGCATTTGTTCCTAGTGTTGCCTCCCCATGCAATTCACAGCCAGCAATTAAAATAAGTCAGAGAAAGCACTTTGGTTTTTAGGTCCATTTTCAAGGAATTTAGCACTGATGTATCAGGCAACTCAGTTACTTCAGGAAAATCTGTCTTCAATCAGAGTGTCAAGGGCAATACATAAGGCACAAAGGTAACAAACCTCATACTTATTTTGCCTTTCTTTCAGACTACAGCCATCAGGGGGAATGTGAGTGTTGCAGCAGAGGAAGGTGTATAAGCAACCACCAAGGGGTCTCTTGCTACCACGAACATTGCTTTGAGATTGGGGGAATGTGTGTGGTTAAGCAAAAAATAATTTCCTCATATGACAGGTGAATTCCCTTCTTGTTTTATTATTACTATTCAGAAAATTTATGATGAGAGAGACCATTGTTTTCCCCTTCCAGAGTCCTGCAATATTTTGAGTTATTTCTGAGCCTTTCAAACTCTCCCTAGACCCAAATACTAGCAATACATGCTTGTGGTACATAACTACTTGGTTATGCAAATATATTTTAATTCAAACATTTAATATTGCCAGGTAAACATAAGAAACATAATGCTGATATACTTTTTACAGAATATTTAGCTCATGGTTTTAATTTCCTGTTCATATTAGTATACCTCACTTGATGAAAATGCTAACACATATTAAGAAGTACATTATTTTTTTCTGGTTTCTCAAGAAAACATTTGATTGCCACCATCTCATTAGAGACATCACCTTTTCATTTGAACAAGATTTAAATTGAGGGAAGTTATTGAAAAAATGGGGCTGATCAGCCTCTGCAGTACTTTAATACCTGATTCCTTGTAGTTAAAGTTGATTTATACTGAATATCAATATGCAATTAGAAAGAGACAACATAAGTGCTGGGCCTCTGCAGAAGACTCTTTGGGCATTTGTAAGCTCCTTGCTTGTTTAGCTGCCAGAGTCTATCAAACAACTCTCATGTCGGCACACTCAAGCCACCAAGACGAGCAGCTATAAATACAGCCAAAGCAAGAGATAACAATAAACAGAACAACCAAGTCCTCATTTGAAGATGAAACAATGTTTTTGAGTGAGCGGTATGTGATTAACCTGCTGTATATGGGGTCAACATGGTTTATTCTCACAGCTATGTAGTCAGCCTTAGTCCTGGAACTTGCTGTCAGAGAGAAGCTTTTCTCAAATCAACCTTCCCCTACGTCTCGCTAACACTTGGAGCTCTTACTTAGGAAAATTAACTGTCATGTCCTTCATTTAAATTATTTCCCCCCCTGCTTGAAAATAACAGTTAGTCTAACAGACAGTTTACCCATGTGCACTTTCTTCTCTCCTGTCCATCTATCTGCTGCCTGCAATGCTTCAGCACTCTAAAAGCAGATCTTGAAAGCCACAGACAGAAAGGGGGAATAAAGAAGTGTCCTTATTTTGTCGAAATTCTGCGTATTGCTAGAACAGTACTCTCTTGGCTCAATACTAAAGAATAAAAACCAGGAGACCATTACATTTTAACACAATTGAGTGGCTCAAAATAGAGGGATAGTACTGGCTTTGCTTTGAACCTTTAATAGCAGCACCACAATTCATTTAAAAAGCTACTTTGTGTGTGGGGACAAACCTCTTACCTTTTGTAGCTATTCGAACACACTGAGTTTTGGTTTCCTGTTAAGGAAAGAAAAGTAAAGAAAACAGTCAGATCAAGGGCTTTTTCTTGCCCTCCTCACTCCATAAATTCATCTTAGATCTACTGATCAGCTGGTACAACCCAATGAATTGGCTCAGGGCTCTGGGCTTAGCAGGGGTGGAGGCTGGGGAATTTTGTCTTGATTGGAATGTATTGTCCAGGATAATAATGGGGAGAAAAGGTGTGGGACCACCCAAATATAGCAAAATTTCAGATTATTCAAATAAAATGGAAATCATGCCATAAGAATACAAAGAGAGGATGCAGCAGGAGGAAAAGGGAGGAGTGGTGCTCCTATTTATGTCACAGCAGAAAAATCCTGAGCTTGTGTTGACCTGCAACAGCACTGTGCAGCAAAGATACATTTGCTCAGCACTGTCTCCAAAATTATGTCTTGCTACATCCTGACACTCTTAAAGAGTCACCTGAAGCACATGAGCAACACGCTCCCTCACGCTTCTGGGTGTGGAATAAGCGCAGATGCAGCTCCACACATGACACAGTTAATCTACAACCTATACTGTCTGCCCAGGAGACAGTGATTTCACAGCAATGTGCTTCAGAAGATGCTGCACATGCAAAGACAATTTCTGTGTAATTCACTACTCTCTGCCCTCAAATTTCAAATTGCTGAACTTTGGTTGTCGCAGACATCTTTTCATGAAAATCCTTTCCTTAGGATTTTTCTCCTGAGAATCTGAGAGGCCTCAGGAACAAAATGTAAACAATGGTTATCTGCTGCTGTGGAATGCAACAGGTGGATCTGTGATTGACCCATCTTGGATGTTTACAATTAATGGCCAATCACAGTCCAGCTGGCTCAGACTCTCTGCCCGAGCCACAAACCTGTTATTCATTCTTTTCTATTCTTAGCTTAACTAGCCTTCTGAGGAGAACCTTTTCTTCTATTCTTTTAGTATAGTTTTAATGTAATACATATCATAAAATAATAAATCAAGCCTTCTGAAACAGAGTCAGATGCTCGTCTCTTCCCTCATGCTAAGACCCCTGTGACCACTGTCATATTTGGTGAGCAATTAAAACAAATGAGCAGAGAAATTACTTGGTTTTGCACAGTTTGGACAACTTGGACAGACAAGGATCAATCATAAATGGGATTTCTGACCTTACTGTACAATGTGCAGTCATTTTAAAGGAAAACATACTGAAATAGCATAAGGTTGTGTGACCATAAGGTATTAGACCACTCTAAACAATATTAGCATGTAATTTGAAAATATAATAATGACAGTTTAACTCTATAAAATATGTTTACTCTAGTCCTCCATCCCTCAGTATTCCATCCCTGAATACATCCCCGGGCATCTGTCTCCTCTTGAAGGTTCAAAAGCAACAGGTAAAATATGTAGATGCCAGTTTATAAACACAGCTTGTAAAGAGCTAGCAAAACTCTAAGTTGAGGCACTGCAGGTGTTCAATAAGGACAATTTTTCAATCAAAATGAAAGCCCCACAAAGTTTACTAACATAATCTTACCCATTCTCCCTAGTTACAGGATTTACTTGTCTGTTTCTGTTCAATGTCTTCAAGGATCACAGAGTAACCTCCTCTCAACCCTACCATGTACTTCAGAGCCTATTTTACTTCCCTCTGCCTATTTTGGATCCCATTGGTTTACAGCAAAGCATCTGTTTAAATATTCTGCAGTTCAGATGTTATCCTATAACCACTAGAACTCTGTCCTGGCAGAATGAAGTGCAGTTCCCCTTAAAACCTCCCCCTAAACCCCTGTAGGAACAGAAATTTGATGCAAAGTTTCAAACATAACAAAGAAATCTGTTTTAGGATTAAAATTTCTCATAAACTGAAATCAAGTTTAAGCAAAAAATACTGTGTTTTTTTCTCATTTTCTACTTATTTATCAAAATTGAAAAGCCAAAATAGATATCTAAATATGTTTTTATTTTGTACTTTCATTTTACTTTTCCCTCTTTTTTTTTAGCTCTGGGAATGAAACAAATTTCTTTACAATGCAGTCTACTGAAAATCCACAAAAACAAAGGGAATTATTTTTAGTAGGTGAGGGAAATATGGATGGGTGTCTAGCAGTCACCTTTTACTTTTGCTTTGTTTACTTCATATAGGTCTTTAAATAAGAACTGAAAAGAGGGAATGATCTACTAAATGAGAAAAAAAAGTCCAGTTTTCAAACACCCTTGTACCCATTCTGACTTGATGCATATTCAATTTTCATAATCATAGGTACAGGTTGAGATTTCCTTCAAAGGATTCCAAGGCAAGGCTGCCTGTTAGCAAGGATTTGTTTAGTCACCAGAGTGATCCAAGCATAAGGAAGAGTAAACACTGCTTCTGCTCCTTTCCAGTGGTTCTGCTAGATATCGGTGATTATCAGTCTAGCCTTTCTAGTTCCCTGTCTGAACTGCCTGGACACCTCAGTTTTCTAAACTATATATCCAAATATTAAATTTAAAATACCTAAAGCTTCTCCATCTACCATATTTTCCCTTCTCACCAATCCTTTTCCTCTCTCTCATTTTTCATTTACAAGAGGAAAAACCATTCAAAAGCAACAGCCTGGGGCTTGCAGAGCCACAGTTGTTCTTTGCACCTGGAACCTCAGAACCTCTCTCCCTGACACTTCTCCTCCTTCCACATGCACACAGAGCCAGCAGCAGCACTCAGCAGCAGAGGTAGAAAGAAGCACCCAGGAGGTAATGAAGGTGAATGATAGCCATAATTCTACTGCACAGCAGTGCTGCAAGCCTGATGTACACTTTCTCAGAAAGACTCTCAAACTCATGGTGGGCCAGCAGTTACTTTTGCTCAAGAAAATGTTTACTTGTTATTTGATGTCCAGTGTGAGAGTCTTAAAAAGTTTGCAATGTTTTACTAGCCCACTGAGCAGCCCACATTCTCTTTAGCCTGCAGTAATTTAATCTTCTGAAGAGTGCAAGTAGTGAGAACTGGGGAAAGCACTGTGGATGTTATTTACCAAGGAGACAGTCACAGTCCTGAAATTACTTTCCTCAGACAATTACTATGAGATGCATTAAACTCCCATCTAGTAGCAGTTTCTATGACATGGTGCTGATGTGAAATGTGAATGGCACACTGCCATGCTGTCACAGCACCAGGGGGATTTCAGCCATGCCACTGCCAACACCTCCCACGTCCGACTCCAGCAGCCCTAGCTGTCACCACAGGCATGTCTTTGCCTCCTTGCAGGAGCAAGGTGCTGTCAGCACTTGCCTTCTCAACGCTGCTCATGGCCTGGAAGTAGATGTTGTAGCCTTTCCGAGGAGCCAGCGGCGGGTTCCAGAAACCTTGGTACGTCCTGTTGTCACCCACAGTAAAGGGGGCTGGCTCTGGCAGGTTTCCTGGGGGCAGCTGAGCAGCAAAGTAGTATGGTGAGCCTCCACTAAGGGCAGTCTGATAGGTGACAGGGATTTGGTAGCACTCCATGGCACCAGTTTCTCGCTTTGTTCGGTGCGGGTGCAGCTCTTCAACAACAATCTGGTAGGCACTGGTAAGACAGAGGAAAAAAGGACAAGACAGGAGATGGATGCAGAGAAGAAACAAAGGCTGGAAATACAGCAAAACTGTTTATTTCAACTATTGGAATGAAACAGCATCCTTTATTTTTGTGTGTGTGTGTGTGTGAAAAACAACAATACAGTCCATACATGACCTCTTATTATTACTTTCCTTTAAAACTTTTTTTTTTAAGAAACACAGGAAAAAAATGTGTTAAACTACAACAGATTAAACTCTTGGCTGATCAGAAGCAATCTGAAGTTAGCATTTTCCTTTGAAACAGTATTAGAGAAAGCTGAGCTTCAAGTCCCAACATAATGGCTGCCTCCAGGCTGTGCTTGAAGCACCAATTTGCAGTTGTCATATCATTAGAGACAGAATGTGCTGACAGGCTTCTCCACCTCTTGACCTTGCTGTGGCTTCTATCTTGGCTCAGAGCTATGCAGATCTAAAGTACAAGTGACATGCTGTAATACAAGCACAGATGGACAGAAATCTGTCCATTCCACTGAACGAGACTGCCTCATTCCTTTACAGTTGTCAATGATAAAATGTTATGAATTGCTGAAGCAAAGAGTATTCAGACCATCAAAACACTACCTCAAGCTCCCAATACCTCTGTTGAAATGGATCATGGTTTGGTCACTTTTCAAAATCACCTGCTCAAAATAGAACAGGTAATTATAATTCTTTCTTCTTTAGAGGAACTACCTAACTGCAGGATGTTACCAACTCATTATCAGCTTCCTCTGCTTTTCAGAAGTACAGAATTTACATAGTGAGAGCAGAAGGCAATTCTTCATTTTATAATAAAAAGAAAAGAGGTTTGGGGATTCTAAGGCATGTAGACAAGAAACCTGAAGCTTTTGAATTAAACTGGCAGACTTGTCTGTCTTGGGTGTGTTATAAAGCTTTCTAAACTGAAAAGGTAAAACTGAACCAAATTCTCAAAGTGTCACTGCATTGCTGCAAGGACTCTGAAAGGCAAAGACAATCCTCCTCCTTTCAGAATTTGTGCGGCAGCATTAAATTATTTTGTCAATTTTCTCTGCTACTGCTGCCCAGAAAACCCAATAACTGCAGTGGCAGAGATAAAGTACGATACTGGAGAATGGAAGAAAGAGAAGAAGAAATAAAATAGGAAATTAGTTTCACGTCTTTCCTAAGCTGAAAGAAGATGTTAGCATCCCCTTTTCCTAGCAAGTAAAAATCAAGCAGGAATGTCTCTTTCCTCCATTTCAACGTGCCCAAGAAGAATATAGAAAGTCATCTCAGTTTTGAAAGTCCAGATAGAAAGAAGAATGTAAAAAGAAAAAAATGTTAGACCTGGGGATATTTATTTCTCATAAACTGACCATGAACTGAGCTCAGTTATACATCACCTTCTGTGGTAAACTCTATGTATTAACCACCTTCAGTTAATGGGGACTGTACCAACAAATCACTTACACAAAACTCCTGTATATCCAGCATATTTCTTTATGCCTCAAAATAAATGTACTAGCAAAAACCCTCCAAAGCATTGATATTTTCAAAACTGGACAGAATGAAAAATTTTTAAATTTTTTTATTTATAATGTCCCAAGGTAGAGAAATAGCAGTCATTCCCTCCATGGCCTGGCCCTGGACCCAAGCAGGGTAAAAACACTGTCTCAGAATTGGGCAGACAACCAGCTGGAGAGCCCTGGGACACAAACACCACGTCTCTGCTGCTTAAATTCTGCAGTCTTCTCTCATCAGCTGCCAGTGGTCTGGGACAGACACAAATTCTGCTCTCAGAAGTGACAGAAGAGCAGGAAACTTGTCTGTGACACCCTGGGAGCTTCAAAGGAGAAAGCCAGCAGGGACAGGGGAAGGACAGTGCAATGCCTGCACGTGACAGAGGCAGCAGTCCCCTGGAACAGCCTGGTTTGTCACACAGCTCCGAAAATGAGACACACCACAGCTAGCAAATCAACCCCTCTTCCCCTCTCCATTTTATAGAATAAGGGATAAATGGAGTAGCTTCATTTTAAGGCATATCTCCTTTTTAAGAATCACCTCTCTTTGGAGCCAAAAAATCAAATATGAAGGGCATGAGAATCAGACTGGTTAAAAGTCTCTTTTTATAGCCTTCTATAAAAGAACACTGATTTTTGAACAGGGTATAAAAGGTGTGGCAAAATTTTAAGCATAAGACCACAATAAAATGTGGTGGTTCTGAAAAACCTTTAACTAAATTAATTTCTGTAAAATATAGTCAAAAAATGTTTCTTGGACCCCTACATATGAAAAGCTACAATATGTGGAAAATAAAACCTAGATATATATATAGTAGTCATCTACACTAACAGAATAGAAAAAAATAGCAAATAACAGAAACTGTTTTAAGTCTCCAACAAAGCATTTTTTTTTCTTAATGCAAATTTTTTTTTCACTAAGTACATTTAAATAAAAGATTTGCCAATCCTCTTTAGACAGATGAGCTAGCAGTATTGTTCATGCAGTATTGTAGGCTAACAAGACATGGAGGAATACAGTAGTTTACCTCTGGGCCCTTTGTGATACCATCTGTTTAAAGCCATTTACAAAACACTGCAGTGGCTCCAGAGCAGCACTGTTACTCTATGCGCACACAACAATGTTCGGAAAGGACACCCTGCTGTAACATGTAACGAAACAAGTCAAAGCTAAATTTGCAGCTTGAAAAGTGGGGTGTTCACTGGCTGCAAATGTCTTTTGATATCAGATATTAGTGAAAATTTAACTATGTACTCTGCTTATCCCTGTGTCTTTACATATAACTAATCCTAGCTTCAATTATCTTAGATTTTCTATACTTCTCTTCTTTTTTGTGCTGGTGAGAATTCAGCTGTTGAGAGAGCTTTTTTATGACAGGAGCTGAGGGAATTCCTACAATAGAATATTTTCCTTGTCTTTCCATACAGCAAAGAAGGATTAAAATAGGGAAATAAAGAGAGGAGTGGAAAGCTTAGATGACATAATTCCTTCTTCTTGATGACTAAAATAAATTCTGAGCTATTCTGAAGAGCAATAAAAATTTCAGAACCTGCTACATAAGTCATCAGGATCATAGAGGCCAAATAGTTGCCTGAGAGAGCCAGGTAAGCAGAGAAATTTTGAAGATACAGCAGCTGAAGAGCTCCTCATGGAAATTTTCCATGAAGAAATTATTTCTCATGACAAAACCTTTTTGGTTAATTTAAGAAAACCCATACAGTACCTTGCTATTGACTAAGACAATTGCAAAAAGGTAAAGGAGGTCTCTGACAACATCTTCCTTTTTATCCCTGCCTAAAAATGCAGGATCCAAAGAGATACAGCAGTGGTGAACGTTGTTCATACTTTAGCCCTATTCTGACTAGACTTTAAATACCTGCTAGACATTTCTTTCTATGTGTCTAGTGGAGATACATCTTCCTCTCCTTTGACAATCATCAGACTGACTGACTGACAAGTCCAAGTTTCAGTCCCAGCTCTTGGAATTCTAATTGACAGTGATTGTTTTAGTTGCTCCCTGCCATGGTGCCCTTAATTAATCCTGCTGCAAAATGAAGAAAACCTAATTCATTTTAAGGAAGTACAAGAAAAGCACTTTAACAATCAAATTAAAAAAAAAATTTAATCATTAAAAATATACTCTGATTCTGATGTATACTCTTTGTAATCCTTATCTGCAGTAGGATTTGAAAACAAAAAATTGTTTTTCTGATACTCAGTTAGGAACCTTCAGGAAAAACTACAGCAACAAATCACATCTTCAAATGAATCACCGAAGCACCATTGATTCTACTGACTGGAATCTCATCCACAAGATTGATGGTGAAACTATACGCGCTTCAAAGTGAGCCTGAGCCATGCAGCTTTGTCTCCCTTTGCATTTCTGGTTTGTAATTTTGTTTTTAAACTCCAGGAGGCCATAAAGAATGCTAGGGATTGCACAATAAAACCTGACAGTGAAGGTATGATTAGAGCCATGTTAAAACTGTGACAACTAGGGCACCCAGGCAGGGTCTTAAAGAAATACTGCACAGAGATTATACTTAAGATAAGGAACATCTGCTTGCTGAGGGGTTGTGCTGATTGGGAGGCTATGATGGAAATCTGATCATAGCATAAATCCATTTGTAAAAGCAAAAGAGTAACAGATTGAACTTTTTTTTATTTTTTTTTCTTTTCCGGTTATTTTATTTTTTAAACATTAACCTATTGATATGAAATGAAATGACCATCTACAGCTCCAGAGATTACAGGACTGGGTGAAAAAAAAAACTTTTCAAAAAGGCAGCTGTATTATTCATGGTCAGGGTAAAGAACAGCATCTGAATCCCTTCTATTCCATCACAGCTGCAGGCACGGTGATCCATTTTTCCCCACCTACCTAGTAACACTCATTATGGCAGTAATCCAGCTTCTAGAGGAAACAAAATTGCAGTATGGATGGAGTGAAGCTTCACTAAAATATATCATAAAGTTTAGCAAAATGCATTGAATCAATTCAGAACTTCAGTGTGCTACATTTATCTCCCTATTAAGAAGCTGCTGAAAAGTACCTGACTGCAATATGCATAGCTTCAGAAAAGGCAATAACACCATGCCTTCTGCATTCCCCTGGAGAATGCTTCTCATTCCAAGTAAGGAATAAAACACCTGGTTGATTTTAAGAATAAAGCCCAAGTCTCCAGCTATGGTAAAGGACTTATTTCCTCGGCCTCTTGATGTTAGAAACTTGATGTTATATTTTAGAAGTTAACTCAAAAGGAGAGGGAAGATGACAGAAAGGAAGGAAGAAAGAAGTCAGCTTTTTTGAGAACAGTCAACAGTTATTAATACTCTGTGAAACTATCAATATCAAACAACCTATTAACGTTTAGTACATAGGTCCCTTCTGCCATCTTCATTGGCATTAGTGACAAGCTCATGCCATTGAACTGAGGATGCTGTGAGGGAAACTGACAGAATAAATGTGAGGTTTACTCTGCAGGTTTACTCTGCAGCAAGTTCCTCGTCTGCAAGTACAGAGCAGAGAAACCAGAACTTCTTGAGCTAGGGTGAGTAATTTCCTACCCGCATGAGTAATTCTCCAGCCACATCTCATCATGCTACCAGTTCAAGAAAGAACTACCCTTCCAGGAGAGAAACCCAGGACCCAAGACTGACCCCCTGAAGATGTGAGGTGGGATTGAAGGTGGAAGCCTGCTGCTGTCAGCACAGGAGTGCCCTGGAGCAGCTGCTGTAAAGATGATGTGCACCACTGCCATCAGCAGATCCCAGTGGTGTCTGGCAGGGAAGCTCTGGGCAAGAATCTGCCTCAGCTCCCTCAGGTGGCCAGACACAAGACTGAAAGGATGTGGCATGGATTATGTGAGAGACAGATATCACATTTCCTAAACAAGGACAGCTTTTTTTCATTAGGGACAACAGCAGGACACTTGGAAGTCTTTAAAAGCACCTACAAAGACATATAGTGAAGCAAGTTTAAGCACCTGCAGATTTGGGAGCAATTTCAGACCACAAGTCTGGATTCCATGGTATTAACTTTTAAAAAATCCATATTTTAAGAATTCAAGTCCCATACTGAAACCAGCCCTGTTCCCCAAAAATCCTAGGTTTGCCCCAGAGCAATTTCTCAGAAATGAATGATACGTGGGATTACAATTTTAAATATAACACACGAAAATCTCCTATAAAGGAGATGAATCTGGATTATCTTCTATGACAGAATATAAATAAATAACTCGATAATATAAATCATAAGAGTGATTATATATGATAAGCACATAAAAATGCATATAGGTATGTGACTCATCCCCCACAACATTCATGTAAAACGTACATTCTTCTTAATGGAAATAGACTTAAGAGACAGTTAATTTTCCTCTGCTTTTAGGGTTTGGGCACGTGACTTGGCATCAGCTGAGCCTTGGTAGCGGACTTAATGTAACACAGAATGAAATGCATTAGCCTGTGTTTCTCTAAAATGTCACAAGGGTAATAGCATGAAAACCTTCTGATGCTCAGCAGCTAATTAACCCCCAATTAGTCAACCCTGCCCCTGAATATTGCTGATGCAGCCGCATCAGTAAAATACAAATGGAATCAAATAATATCATAAAATTTTTACACTAACAAGTAGAAGTAAAGATCAGGATGTGGACTAATCTTTGCAAACAAAATTAAATTATCTCTCAACAGAGAGCAGAAAGGGAAAGACCCCTCAAAGTTAACATAAATGAAACATTTTAATATGATTAGAGGACATGCCAAATAAAATTTAATAGCTTGCTACATGAATCCCAGTAAGAAGCGCTCTCAGAAGAAAAAGGTCAAATAGTTTGTATTCATCACTATTATTCTCCCATTTCCCCACAGCTTACAATTTCCCCACAGCTTACAATTTTCACACACACATGCTATAGAGTAGCTGACTTTGAAGCACTGGAGTGGAAGTGTTATTTTGCAATCTACCTTCTGACAAACACCTTTCAGCATCATATTTCAGAGGCACTGTGAGAAAGTAAAATGCAATTATAATGGCTAGAAGGTGGTTCTGGGGACTCTATATCAAACAGGTCAGGTAGCTGAATGATTCAGGTCATGACTCTCTTTAAAAAATAAACCCTGCCAACCCCAGAATTTTTTTTAATTACACATCTATTGGCAAGCTAGGTGTAGGTAAGAAAAAAAATAGTGATGTTAAATGAATGTCACTCAGAAATGAACAGCTCTATATACAGTGACACAACAAATATTCAACTAAAAAATTAACTCTTGATTTATTATTTTTTACCTGATAGGTGCACCTTTGGCCTGGGCAGGTCTCAAGAGTACAGTTATTGTAGTAGCAGTTTCATTGAGAGATGCATCCACTCCTTCATAGTCTGGTAAAGTGGGAGCTGATTAATGTTGAGGGAATGAAAAGAACAAGAAACAAATCAGTGAAAACATTTAGAATTTTTATGAGGTTGTGGCTGCTTGGATACAGAACAAAGAGACAATCTTTATCAGCCATGTGAGTATTTTAAAACAGTTTTTCCAGTCAGACACATTCTTTTACTGTGGCATGAATGGGATTTAATGAACAAATGATAACACTGTCCCTAACCACTTCCCATCAAATCATGACACCTCTCAACTTGAAACAGTTTTATTCAAGAAGGAGAGAAATAGAGGGAGAAGGTGACTGACAAGAAACCCTAAACTACAATAAAACCCACATTTTTTGCAGCAATTTTTCTACCCTGCAAATAACTACAGTCACCATGTCAAAGACCCAGCTTTTACCATCTGCCTTGAACAATTTAAGAACCTCTCATATTTCTTCTTGCACATCATGGGAAACAATGCCAATATCAACCAATGTGCAGGAAAATTGTACTTGTGTAGACATGCATCTGTGGGCTAGATCTAGATCAGGGAATCCATTCCCATGCCCATTCCTATCAATGGACGGCCAAGCTGCTCATTAATCAGCTTCAAAACCACTATGAAAGAACAAAATCAAAGTCAAAACCAGAAGTAGTTCAGGAATTGATTCACTAATGGGCTGTCAGACTGTCACGCCTCCATGGCAGCAGTATTTGTTGTGGGTGGGATGGCTAGTGTTGGCAATTACTTCAACCATCCACCTTCAATCTGCTGCCTGTTACAGTCCTCACTGGTAATACTGTTGCTGACTTCAGCCCCAGTGCAAGGAAAGAAACAGGATTTTCTGCAAATCAGAAAAGAATAGATTTCTAGTAATTGCTAATTTTTTATAAGTTTGAAAACTATCTGCATGTTTGTGTTTTTTTAAATATGTGGCTGTATCATTATGAAATCATTCATGAAGCCTGTATATTTCAAAATGAACTTTCAAAAAAGATGTTTCCTAGCAGGACATGAATCATTTGAGTCATAATAATTTTACAGTACTATATCAATAGATAGAAGAGCTCTGAAAGATTAAAAGCTTTGCTTCATTAGTCCTAGATCCTAGATGAACACAAAACCTGCTCTTTTTTCAGGAAGTAATATTTTATAGAATTAATGTTCATTTAATGTTAATTTTAAAATTACTGCTTACACCATGTTCACTGGAATCACAGTAAGCACTAGTAAGCTTAGTTAAAAGGAATCATTTCAGCCCTCATTAAAGGAAAGTTAGAATTTTTTGAAACATGCATCGCTCCATATAAAGTACCAGTCATGCAGAGCAGAACTGGACAACAGTTCAGCATAAAGCAAGATAGAAAGAACAGGCTGAAGTTCAGATACAAGGGCTGCCTTTGAGCTTTCCTAGCATTAACTACGCCTTGCCAATTAACAAGATACATACTCTGTCTAGAAAGTTGTGCTATACTGGACTCTGAATAAAACTGCCAAAATTTCTGTGTGGAAAAAGAGGGCATATCTGAAGAAGTCTAAATTCACTGTAGTTCTGAATAATCTAAACACATCAAGGAACTTTTTTCTCAAAATACTGAAATATCACACATGCCAGCAAGATATATACGTCTTTTCTTTCCCTTTTACTAAGAGGTTAGAAGACAAGTATGCAAGGACTACACCACCATAATATCTGAAAATTTATGAACTACACCACCATAATATCTGAAAATTTATGAACTAGAATTTGTTGTGAAGAAACCCTTAAAACAACCTCAGTAAAATACCAGACTCCAAAACAATCTAATAGCTACATAAACAGAACACATAATTTGGTGGGTTTTGTGCATTGGTTGTGTTGTTTTGAAGGGACAGAGGTATGAGGAGTGCTAGTGCTTATGTGCTGGGGTGGAATTCCACAAACTGTTCTAGTTAGCAATGACAACTACAGCATTTTATTTGCTACATAATTCAAGATCTACCTTGAATTTTCTCACATTTTGATTTATGGGTGTGTTTTCATGTACTGTGAGGACACTACGTGAACTGTATCCCACAAAAATCATAGGTACATTATGTTACATTATTAACTTCTCTTTACAGGACAATCTGAGTTTCATTATGACAGATAATGAGGAAAATATCCTGCTTTGTATTGTTTAAATATGTAAATGGCTGACTTTTTGGTCTTAGCCAAGCTCTAAAGTTACCATGTCACAAAATCAAGTTTCTCTGACTATAGCATTGACTTATCTTCCACTATCAACTGCATAAGCCACTATCTTATTTTTTGAGAATAAGATTGAAATTTGACATTACTGTCTTCCAGAGTTTACAGTGCATTACTAAGACAAATAATATCAAAGTTGGTGCACTGCAATAAATCAATAAAGGCACAAGGAAGCAGACCTATGTGAATCTGGCAAAAGAAATTCACACATTGTCTCAGCTTCCCTGACCCTGTTACAGCTGTGTGCTGTGAAGTAGTATCACCTTCAGTAAGTCAGTAATTTTCTACACCTGACTTTTCTAACAGGCAAAACAGATGCAGTTCTTAGTGACCTGTGGAGTGTTGACAGGCCTAATTAATTAAGGTTTACACAGCACTTCTAAATCTTTGGATGAAAGTACTGGATTACACAGAAAAAAACAGTTCACAACTACAGCTGAGCAATTTTCACCTCATGCAAGTATTTATCCCTGAACGTATGCTATCCTGTGGTGAGCACACCCAGAAACATTTTAAGTAACATAATTTCTTAACATGGTAGGATTTTTTGTGGGGGTTTTCTTAAGCATTTCACAATTTCTCAAGTCATACAAACTATTCAAAAGACATTTCCCTCCTCCTGTTCCCTGTCTTTTCTTTAAGCTGTTGTTTGTTTTTACCTGAGATATTGGTTGTTACATTGATGGTAGTTGCTGGTCCAAACCCTTTGACGGTGCTTGCACGTATGAAGAACTGGTAGGTAGTACCAGGGTGCAGGTGAGAGAAGACGTGGTGTGTGCTGTTCCACAGCTTGGATACTGTTTGTGGAGGTCCTGCCACGGGAACTGCGGGATCAAATGACTGTATACTGCTATAGCTCACCTGGGGAAACAAAAATTATTGCAACAACTCTTAAAAGTTTTGGCACAAGGAATTTAGGTTAGCTTGGCTGGAAAGGACACAAAAGACACATGCTCATCTAGCTACCCATTTATCTTGGGGATACCACAGAATCACATAATCATTTAGGTTGGAGAAGATCCTTAAGATCATTCCAACCATTAACCCAACAGTGCCAAGTCCAGCACTAAACCAATGAGGGTTTCATGTGTACTATTGAAGAGTTTGCCTTACTTCAAAGGCTATGCAGGAACCCTTCATCGTTACTGCTGGATGACACACTCCCTTGAATAACCATGGAACACTTTGAGTTTCACAATTTGATGTCGCTGTAGCTGCTCTCTCAGGGCTAATGTCACTGTTAATCCACTGCCTTTTGCATCTGTTTCCAACTAAAAATTAAGGAAGCATTTATCTTCTTTAATCTCATTCATCAACTGCTTTTACATAGTTTATGTATGGAAAATTTCACTGTTACATTCCACTTAGGGGAAGTCAGCAAATTGCTGAGTGGGGTTGAGCTGCCCACCTGGTTTAACTCACACTATCTCATGAATTTAGTCTACATTAAATGAATGAATGAATGAATAAATAAATAGATAAATAAATAATTTTTAAAGTGGTTTTGTTTGGTTTGTTGGTTTGCCTTTCTATAATTCACTAATATGCAAAGTTATATATTTTGTTTCTTTATAAGAAGAGTGCTGGAAAGTGTGGTGTTTGTTGCTCAAATCAGGTTGTATTACCTGCCAACTTCCTGAGGAGATGCCCAGAAGGCTCATAAAGTAAATACACTTTAAACAGAATTCATATGAAGTTTTTCTTAAAAGGTGATATCTAAAAATCAAACAAAGCTAAAAAAAACATTGCTCCAAATTTCATAACCATCTTACTTTTCATGTAACCTTTGCTTCCAACGAAGAAAATTTTGCAGATCTAGGCTGTCATAGCTTTGGAATGGTATACAGTAACAATAAAAGATATTTAAGGCACTTGAGAGGGATGGACAGTCATATGCACGACAATTACAAATTTTGAGTATCTAACCACTACAGAAAATCATCTATTCAGTAAATGAAAGGAGCATACTATTGAACAGCTGCTTAAAGAGCATAAACAGCCACTGTCAGCCACCTCTCTTGATGTACCTCCCTAGCCCCATCCTATGCATGTTAGGTGTCTAATGATTACCTCATACTGAGTAATGATGCCATTTGGATCCACAGGTTCCTTCCAGTTGAGGAAGATCTTATCTTCAAAAGGAGTTCCTTTCACTGATTTGGCAGGTATAGGGCCTGGCACTACAAACAAAATGGAAGTTTTTGAAATAGGAAATTCAAGAGACAGAAAAACTAAAGAGATGACAGAACATCCTATTAAAACCAAAAGTGAGCACGGGTCTATTTTTATTAATATTCATTTGCATGCAAAAGGCAATGGTAGAGTGTGTGAAAAAGCACTTCAAAGAGTATTTTGTCATTTGCAGTGCAGAGAGAGCATGAAGTTGAAACATTAACGTTATCCCCACATATGGTTTTCAAAACTCCATGCAAAGTCAAATTGTCTCATAGTATAGCCAGGGGAAACAGTTCAAGCTAGATTACAACTTCAGGGAACATCACTGAACTCTGTAATAAGCGTATCTTAGGACAAGGACTACACGGTTCTAAAATTCTTTTAAAGGGAAAAAAAAAAAAGGCAGGGAAGAGTTTCTGTTACACAGCTTCTTCCAAAAGGGAGAAATTCTTACAAAACAGTTTTCAATCACATTTTCTTATGATTTGTTGTTTTAAAAGAAATCCTCATTTAAAAGAGAGGGCTGAACATGGGGAAACACATCAGCTCAGCTGCCATTTCTTTCAGCCTTTGACCTCCTCGTGCACAGGAGGATCAAGACTGCTTACTTCAAATCTTTCCAATACGAGATGTTTTCAAAGCTTTGAACTGAACAACACCAAGATGACCCTACTTTCTTTTTTTTTAAACAGACCCGATATCCCTGGAGTAATAACAAGTCTGAAATGTCACCTCAGGCCTCTTTGCCCAAGTGATTCACAGCACCTGGTAATCCCATCAACACCGGGCAAGAGCACTTAGTTATCTCCCATTACAGCTTACAAGATATTTTTGCCTACACATACAATTCCTTTTTATCAGAACAGCTCACCTAGATTTGAACACACACATGCTGAAAGAAGGGGGTGAGCATAAGGGACCACCTGGAGAAACTCTGAACCCAATGAAACACCTTCCCCCTCACAGAGACAAAGTTGTTCAAATTTGCAGTCTTTCAATCTAAAATGCCATTTCTATTTAATATATTTTCATATATTTCTGTCTCCTTCTAATAAGCCTATTTTCTCCAATGCAACTTTCAGTGAGCTTTATGCATGACGCTCCTTAAATACTCATTTTCAAAGCAGACTGAAGTTTTACAAAGAGCAAAAATAAATTAAAATCCAATGGATCAAAGGAAGCGCCAGGTGCTGTGCTAGCAGCAGGAAAGAGTGAGTGGTCTCTCCCATCAGTGAAATTTATTTCAGTCTACATGCAAACTATAAATGATGATCTGACCCTCGGTACAATCAACATAACTTGGCACATTAATAATATATGTAAGTAGTGAAAACAGCCCAGAAATAAATAGGTGAGAGCTTTGCAGAACACGTTCATCTAACTGTCATAAGAAGACTTAGGAGAAGTTATCTAAAATCACAGTCTAGTGCTTTTCTGTGACACTGTTCACAGGGGTCCAAGGATAAGGGAAGAGACAAGGATCTGACTCCATCTTTCAGAGGGCTTGATTTATTATTTTATGATATATATTATATTAAAACTATACTAAAAGAATAGAAGAAAGGATTTCATCAGAAGGCTAGCTAAGAATAGAAAAAGAAGGAATGATAACAAAGTCTTGTGTCTCGGACAGAGAGTCCAAGCCAGCTGACTGTGACTGGCCATTAATTAGAAACAACCACATGAGACCAATCACAGATCCACCTGTTGCATTCTACAGCAGCAGATAATCATTGTTTGCATTATGTTCCTGAGGCCTCTCAGCTTCTCAGGAGGAAAAATCCTAAAGAAAGGATTTTTCAGAAAATAGCATGGCTACACTTTTCTTCAGGGTCCCAGGACATACCAGGCAGTGGATGAAGGCTGACGTGCAGTGACAGCCCCTCTGTTCTGTTTGTGTCATTGAGAGACTTCCTGTAGGCAATGTTTCATTTTCCATGGGAACACCCTACAGTATTTCCTTACATCTCAAAAGAGGCATCAATATACCCTGATCCACATGACATTTTCCTTGGGAGATGCATGAATGATTTTTTGTGTGTGCATGTACATCTGTGTTTGGGAAAGTACACGGGTAGACACGAGGGCATGTACAAAGTGTAAGAAATTTGACATTAAACCACATCAAAGTATGTGAGGTTAAAAGAAAACAGACATGATTGATCAAAAACATGCAAAATATTTTTTGTGCAGTGCTTTAAAAAATAAATGTTTTATATTCAGTTGAAACTGGATGTAGGGCTCTACATTTGATGGTTGCATAAATCCTCCTACACCTTTGGTTTAAACACCAAGGTGGGAGAAGCCTCTAGGTTCATCTCTTTTCTTCTCCTGCAATACTAAGTTTGATGCTTAAGGCAGCAGAAGCAATGTTGAAGTGACTGGAATTACGTGGTCCCAATTAGTTTTATGCTTCTCTTCCCCCTGGCATGGGAAGGGTACGAGAACAGAAGATATCACAGCAATGAACAGCTTGCTTGGAATCCCAGTTCAAAAAGGTCATAAAGAAAAACAGAGCAAGCACCTAGGGAAAGGGAACAGTAATTCCCACAAACCTCATCCATCCCCACAAAATCATAAAAATTAATGTAGGGATTAACTTAAATATTTTGAGAACTCAACTGGAATTAAAACAAAGAGATAAATAAAAGTTCAAATGCCCAGAAAAAGGAATAATAATTAATATTAGTTTGAAGGACATATTTTGATGGTCTGAAGTTATTTTTTTCCTTCCTGTTTTCCAGTTAAGCCACAGTAAAAATGTCTTAATTGCATTGCTTTACCAAAAGAGTAAAGGGAGTGAGGAGAGAGAGAAAAGCAGGAGTAAGAGAATTTGTTTTAACAACATAATATCTTCAGGTTAGTCAAAATAACTCCTTATCATCTTTGTTCTTTTGTGTCTTTCTTATTAGATCCCTATTTGTTACAAATAGAAATTTTAAAAAGGCCAAAATTAGTAGAAAAATCCCTAAATCAGAAAAAAACCCCCAAAACCTACCAACAAAAGAACAAGGAGCAAGGTAACCTGTTGGTAACCCTACCCTGAAGACTCAAACTACATTTCACCATGTAGGTAGCCATTGCTGTCTATTCCCTGCAACTCCCAGCAAGACTAAGGACCTCAGAAATGCCTTAAATTTCACCTTTCCAAAAGAGTGTTAAGAGCCTTCTCTTTTGTAGTGGGTTGACCTAGGTTGGAGGCTAAGTGCCCAGCAAGCTGCTCTCTCACTCCCCTTCCCAGCAGGACAGAGAAGAGAAAATAAAATGGAAAACATTTAGTGGGCTGAGATAAGGCAGATTAGTAAAGAGGGGGGAAAAAAATCCAAAAGCAAAAGTTTGCACATGCATAAGCAAAGGGGAACATTTAACCTCTACTTCCCACCAGTGAGCAGTGTTCAGCCACTTCTTAAGAAGCAGGGCTTCAGCATGTGCAGTGGTTGCTCCAGAACGCAAAAATTGTAAAATAAAGAATTCCCCCCGTTCCTTCTCCCTCCCTTAGCTTTTACATCTGAGCTGACGTCATAGGGCATGGAACAGCCCTTTGGTTAATTTGGGTCAGCTGGCCTGGCTGTGTTTCTCCCCAGGATCTTGCCCACTCCCAGCCCCTTGCTGGGGGGACAATGTTGGGGGTCAGCACTGCCACAGGGCCAGCCCTGCCCAGCAGCAGAAACCCCGGGGTGTTACCAGCACCTTCCTGGGCACCAATGCAAAGCAATGCTGAGAGAAAATGAGCTCCAGCTCAGCCAGACCCAGTACACCTTTGTATGATATTTAGCAAGGACTTGGGTCAAAACCAGACAGGTAAATGTCATCCCTGTGTTGATAATAGCTTCCAGAAAACTCCTCACAACAGCAGCAAAGGCTTTATTCAGGCTTGTGTGAGCATTTCCACAAGCTCCATCACTCACCACAGCACATTTTTGCTGACTTCCCAGCTCCCATTCTTTTCCTACATGAGCTCTCACTCTTTCCTTTGGACTTACTGACAGTTTACACTTAAATTAAAACACACAAGACTATTACAAGTGTGTGACAACTATTAGGTGAAGTATGCTACTTAACATAATCATCTGAATCATTCAAAAAGTAAAAGTAGCTGCTAGAGGAGTAGAACTCAGACCTTTTGGCCTCTGCACCCACTCTTAAAAAAGATTCTGATCTGCTGACCTTGTGAAGTGTCATCTCTCAGTGACAGCAACAGTAAACACACTTTCTTTCCCATGCATTATTCTATGCTAAACTTCCAACAAGTCAGGATTTACACTTTTCTGAAGAAGTGAAATAATTTAGGTGGGTTTAACTATATGGATAACAGAAGAGATTCTGAATTTAAGCAAAAACAAACCAAAACAAGAAAAACAGTAAAAAAGTATACAAACATAAAATGCATATATATGAAAAAGTAAGATAAAACAAATTCAAAGGGAATCTCAGGTTTTATAGTGCAAACAACACAAGCTCTTCTTTCATAATTTACATGCATCTCCAGAGCTCTTTTAATAAAACTATATATTCATATAGTGAATAGCTGATAATCTTTTCTTCTAGATGCATGTGGAATGATGGACTTTATAAATACTATGCATAATGAAAGTACAAACCATCAATCTGACATCACACCAATTCATTTTAGACCAATATATTTGCATTAAATTATGTCCCAGTCACAAATAAATTGTTATTCACAAATAGTGTCATTTAAATGTTGTTCTACATGGACTTAACAGGAAATTTATATTACAATACATTACTTCTGGAAAAACAATGTATTAACTGACACCAACCACTATAAAAATGAATTTATATTGCTTCAGTTTTCCTGCTACAAAATAATGAAAGTGTATGTAAACAGAGTATTTTTATTATTATTATTATACTCCATGAAAGCCATGCACAGAATTACTATGCTCTGTGGCAAAAGCTATGTGCAGAAATATATAGGGTTATATTGGGAAAAATTCCTTTGTTGTAATCAAAAAGGGCAGCATATTAGCAGCAATCTTACTGCCTTTCTCTCAAAGTAGATGCTCATTTTCAGGAGATGTTGACAGTTAATCTCTCCTACTGTTCAAATGTTACTAGAAACTAAAATGGTTCACCTTTCCATTGGCTTTTTCTGAGGGATTTGCCATTTTTACTTTACACTTCACTACAGCTGGAGACTAAGTTTTAAATAAAAGAAAAATTTGTTTATTAGAAAGGAAAACCAAAACTGGAACTGCTCTTACTAGCCTTTAGCATAAAAGCATTTGCAGAAAAGGTGGTGACAAAAATTACTTCTTTGGAAATCTCTCAAGTTAGACTATTTGCAGTAAAGAACAAAAATACTATTGAATGCTATTGGGGAAAAAACCTGATTTTATATTGACAGTGGTGTACATGCTCTACTTGACATTTCCTTTCCAGCCCCAGTGTCATAGTTTAAGCCCAGCCAGCAACTAAGCTCCACACAGCCAGTTGCTCACTCCTCCCTCAGCAGCTGGATGGGACAGATAACAATGAAGAAAATAATAAGAGCAATGATAAAAGAATTAGCATATATGTAGCAAATTCTGTGCATTGCAATTGCTCACCACTCACAGACTGATGCCCAGCTGTTTTCCCAGTTGTGAACCCTGGCCAGGTTTCTCCCCAGTTTATACACTGAGCATGATGTTCCGTGGCATGGAATATGATTTTGGCCTGTTTAGGTCAGTGTGCTGGCTGCATCCCCTCCCAGCCTCTTGTGCCTTCTTGCTGGCAGGGCATGAGAAGCTGAAAAGTCCTCAACTCATTATAAATACTACTTAGGAACAACTAAAATATCAGTGTTCTATCAACATCATTCTCATCCTAAATCCAAACCTCAGCACTGTACCAGCTACTAGGGAGAAAATTAACTCTATCCCAGCTGAACTCAGGACACACGTTTAGACAGTATGCAAAGCATTTCACTCTTCCTCTTTTTTTTAATCTTCTAATTATAACATTTCCTCTTCCTCTGCTGTTCCCCAGAGTGGCAAGCCTGCTGGAGCTCTTCCAGGAGCACGAGTAACGATTGGGCAGTTGGGGTCTTAACCCTGCATCATAGCTCTCAATATCTCTGCACGGGGCAGAATGAGCCACAGACTCTGAAAGATCAGGGGACCTCATTTCGGTCCAATGAGCACATGCTTTGCCCCAGACCAAAGCTCTCTTCTACTTTAAGCCCCAAAATGGATTCTCCTATTCCAAGTGATCCTTTTCAATTAGTTGTTTTCCTACTGTTAGATGACACACTGCCTTCCTGGTTATAAAATCACCTTTGAACACTTTGAGCTACACAATTTGCTTTCTTTGTAGCTGCTCTCTCAGGGCTAACATCACTACTCCTGTTAATCCACTGCCTTTTGCATCTGTTTCCAATTAAAAATTAAGGAAGCATTTATCTGCTTTAATCCCATTCATCCACTGCTTTTACAAAAGGTCCCTCTGAGCTGGCAGTGCTCTGGTCAACAGGCAGCTCCAAGAACATGTGCACGCTGATGATTCATGCTAAGTGTTAAATTCACTGCTGGTTACTGTGCTTTGTCTCAAAGTGCCAAACACTGTCTTTGCCCGGCATGTATGCAGCCCCAGGTTGCATGAGCCCTTCCTCTACCTCCTTTATCAAATTCTTCAAACAGTGTACATCTTCTGTACAAGCCATGAAAAGCACTGAGTCCCTGTCATAGCACAGATAATGCCAAGTGCCTGTGTACTCAGAAGAGCTTGTTCCAAACCTAAGTATCTGTGTGGTTTCTCCCCAAAGGGAAAAATGTTTAGCTTTGAAAACACACAGAAATTTCCCTGTTTTCATCCTCTTTCTGCAAAACTTTTTAGCAGTGTCTCATTCAGGGGTTTTATTTTTACATGGAATACAACTTCCTGGAAGTACTAAAATATACTTTCAAAGATTAATTCCATCTTACCATGCTAAATAGAAATACTGAAACTACCAAGTATTCAGATCTAGCTCTGGTCAATAGAAAGACTGTTTTCAGACTGTCATGGTATTCCTAGGCTTTGCTATCTTGCAGATATTGAATTACAAGCTATTAAAACTTTTCTCGTTGGTCAGCCACGGCTCCAAAGATCTGAAGCACAGCTTTTGAATCTTACCATTCTTTTACTAACTCTGTTCCAGGTATCATATGCAACTGAGTTAACACTCAGCATTCTGACAGATTTGACCATTTCTGAGAGACCCCAGCCCAGCTACACAGCCTTACATAGATGTGAGCCTTTGTGGTAGACAAAGAGATCCTTCCTGTCTCACAGAAGAGCCTCAAAAAGTCCAAAGTCCTCTGCTTTTAGAAAATCCTAGAAGTTCAGAAAAGTGTAAAGATCCTAGCAGAAGGGAGGAATTGACATGAAAGATGTAGTGAGATGAAAGGAAAGGTTAAAACATAACAACAACTGAAGAGACAAAAGGGACAGCTTGGAAGCATGGGGAAGTATGACAAAAAAAAAAAAATGAGGGCAAAATGGTAGAGGGGAAGAGAGACAGGAAAACATGGCTTAGGCATCTCAAACTCCAAGAGTCTATGAAGCTTTTGCTTGTTTAGCAGTACCTTGTGAAAAAAAACCAAAACAAACCAGCACTGGAAAGAATCCCACACTACAGAAAAACTAACAAAAATTTAATTATCAGTTGTCATCTGGAGTACTGAAAGTTTCTATTTATGAAAAGTATACAACATGAGTGCATAGTTTCAGATAAACATGTCATCAGGGGCTAGTTCTAACTAATGTTATTGGCAAAAATGCAGAGCAACACTCTTTTTCCTCTTTATTCCTTCTCCAAAATGAATCACTGATAATGCCTCCATGATATAATTAAAATTATGCTTACTCTAGAAGCCTGCAAAAACCATGAAGACAATGCAGTTTCATCTGACCACATGAAATGTAGGGCACAGAATCACACATATAATTGGACTTCTCATCTTCTCAGTCCAAGTCCTACTTTAGGCTTCAAACTGTGCTTGGAAATAGTTTCAGATACTTGATCACTGAGACTGGAACTAAATTAGCATTGTACACATAAGCAGCCAGTTACAGGATTTAGTTTACTATTGCTATGAGAGCTCAAGGAAGGATTCAGGTGTGAACCTCTCAGTATTGTACATTGTCTGCAAGCCCCAAACTTTGAAGTCATGGCACATAGACTTTTAGTCAATCAGTAACACAAAATTAAAATCTCTTTTTTTTTCATGGAGTAAAGCTCACAGGAGGCTATTTTCAGGTCACAAGCATTATTACCACCAGCACAACTAAATATAGATACCTTTTA
The DNA here is from genome assembly GCA_024865655.1 of Emberiza elegans. Taxonomy (NCBI): domain Eukaryota; kingdom Metazoa; phylum Chordata; class Aves; order Passeriformes; family Fringillidae; genus Emberiza; species Emberiza elegans. The sequence continues at coordinate 10,727,429 of JALJVW010000175.1, read as the reverse complement.
GAATGTATTAGTCTCTCTGTGAAAACAACATCTGCTTCAATCAGTTTGCCCTGGCAACTTCTGTTCACTGGGTGAGGCTTTTTCTGTATTACACTTCTTGTGACACCAAAGCCAACTCAACTCGAGTTCACTGACATCACACTGGTGTGTTAGCTTGAGATCAAAACCTGCATTATGTGCACCATCTTCCAAGAAAAATCCACAACAAAACTGGGAGACAAAGTTTTCACTTGACTCTGCTCCTGGCAAGTACTGACACAGTGACCATCTGCCATCTCCACACATCTAACAAGACAAAGGTTTCCATTGGAAACCACAATTATTCTTGAAAACCCAGGTAAAAAGGAAAAGAAATTCATTTTCCATGGACTTAAAAATATCACTACTATTTTTAAGTTCAAGGAAAGTAGCAACCATACACTACTTGGTAATAAGTCTTCATATGATGAATCTATGTGTCTACAGTTTTCTACAGCTCCTCATATTCTACTTATTTAACATTTTTTTTTTTTTTTATTGCAACAGTAAATATATTCCTCTTTTATTTCTCATAAAATTGAAAATGTATGGAAAAACAGCACTACCAGACTCTAGCACTGACTGTTATATATAGCTACATTTGCCATTCATTTGTTTTGAAGGCAAGTAAACACACTAGCTTTTTCAATTTTACCTTTTTGTTTATCTACAGTCTTACATTAGTCCAAGTATTCTATTTTTGTTACCTATGGAAGTATCTGTTGTCAGTATTTTCACAAAATGTAAACATAAGAAAAAGAAACAAAAATAGTTTTTGTTACCACATTTTAAATATTATTAGGGAAAAGTATAATTTTTTATTTTCCTATCTTTGTTACCAAGATTCATAGCCTAACCTCTGAATGCGTCACCATTAACATGTCTATTATCTACTGTTTATTTTTTCACAACTGAGGTAAATTCAACTTGTTGAAACTTTGTTGAAAGCATTTTAAAGAGGAACCACAGAATATCTGGAGTCGGAAAGGACCCATACAGATATATTTGCTATAGAAGTTTAAAATTTTGAATAGAGTCTTTAAGCACTGAACTCAATATTTAAATATTATATACAGAATTAATTTTCAAATGCTATGTCTAATACTGTGAAGAAGTCTAACACCACCATGTGTTTCTCATCACCTGCATTAACACAGTATTTGAAAGACTGGGAAACCATCCCCCTTTTTTTGGAGAAAAAGAGACACAGAGAGAGATCCAGTTTGACTTGAGCAGCGTGGACAGCTTTGGCTACATATGCAGGGTGACAGCTATAATACCTTCATAGCTGCCATTTTGGGGCTAATTAACACATTAATAGAAGAGAACGTCCACCCTTCATGATACATATTGTAACACACAAAGTCATTTCCTTCCACCTGCCTAGAGTGGACTTGGACGTAATTTCCACAAGAACATTTAACTTACCATCTTCATCTGTCTGGATAATGGTCTCCTCGCTTTCCTTTCTCCCTTCTGGGTTGGTTAAGATCATCTTGAGGCTGACATTTGTGTAGGGAGGCAGACGATCCACAACGTGCTGAGGTGCTTTGGGGTCCATGTCCAAGCAGTCTGCTTTGCTCTCGTTGTGACCGCAGAAGTAGTGGTAGCATATAGTGACATTGAAAGTATGGCAACGAGTGATGTTGTACCCCAGAGATTCCCAGTCCACAGCGATGTGTCTGGCCTGGATCTCAGCAATCTTCAGCGTTTTGGGTGTTCTCATAGGCTCTAGAAAATAGAGCATAATGAAGAAAACAATGTTAACATTCTTCATCTGGCAATGAACTGTAGCTGCATTCAGGTGCATTCAGGAATGTGAGAGTTAAGGAAGCACCCAAAAAACAGGCAAGTATCCTCCTTTGCACAGGAGGAGAAAATGCTTCTTAAATTGTTTTACTTCATTCCTCTTTGTCCTGTCTTTGCTGGCTTTAATCAGTGATGGAGACAGCAATAGTGAGAAAAAGAATAGTTAATTATCAGTGGAGCAATTCAAAGCAATTGAGAATACAGGCAACAGATGCAAGAAGAGTGACCAAAAGGCCACCCAGCTGTCACTACTGGCTTCCCTTCTTGATTTCCCCCTTACCCTTTTCCTTTTTACCTGTGTAAATTAGATAATACTTCATTATGGTAAAGAGTGAACATTTACTACATCATGATTTATCATGCCACCAAGCAACGCTGTATACTAATTATACTAATTATCTTACTAAACTAGCAGTTACAAAAATGATGCAGATATTAATTAGTGTTTATTATTTTAGTAATGAAGCTCTTCATTCAAGCAAAACCCCTCAGAAACAGCACAAAAAAGTGCTTTGGGATATTCGCATTGTATCCTGATTCCTCCAAAACCCCAAAACCATGATTACTCTGAGCAGGTGATCTCTGACCTGCTCCCCAAGCTCAGTTGCTCTCCCCACGTGCATTTGCACCAGCAGAGTATGTGATGCTCCCCAAGCTGTCATCAATCTTTCGCTGCCTCTCCAGTGCATTCATTCCTCATGCAAGAGTAACTTTTATCGTTGAACTTAATTAAAATGATTACACAATGAAAATCATGACCATGTCTGTATATACAAGAGTTTCACTGAAAATATACCCTGCTAGTACATGCTTCCTCACCAGAGAAAATAAAGCCTGTGATTGATACAGCTTCAGCCTTGTGTCCTTGCTGGTGTAAGGTCAAAACAGTCAAGATTGTTCAAGGAAGTGAAATATAGGATTTCTCCTTCTGAGTATAACCGTTCTTTGTAACTTGCATGAGTTCCAACAAGGCAAAAATCAGCCAAAAGCACAGATGGTATATTGAAATAAGGAAATGTGAATCAGTGTAATGTATTCAGCATGCAGTTTGCCAGACAAACTGCAAACATTTAGTTTCAAACATCAAAACAATGGAATTCTAAATATAACATAAAGGTATTCCTAGCAACATGATGAATGTTAAGGATTAAAAATTACACCTATTTGTTGCCATGACCTATCCTTTTTCATTTTGAGCAAGCACATGTATTACCTTTGCCATTAAGTTTCTTTATCATATATACAGTGAAAAATGCAATTAAATATTACTTCCTGGGTAGTAGCTCTCTGAACACAGCGTACTGTAACAACAGACATTTGAAACTGAAAGATAGCATTGAAAAGGTCCTTGAGAGATAAGAGACTTGAAGAGAAGGAGAAAAAATGGGGTTTTATAGAGAAAACAGTGCCTGGTGCTTTAGCAAGTAGAGAGAGGTGCGAGGTGGTCATCGAAAGAAAAAAAGTAACAATATAGTAGAAGGAGCTGATAAGGGTCTTCAAAGAATGAGTATTCTCTTGGCCACTGCAAGCACTTGGGGAAAAACTGAACACACTCAAGTGCCACAAAGGAAGAGAATTGTTAAGACAAATACATGTTTATGTATAGTTATATACAACATCAGCCCTTTTCTCGTATGACTGACAGTGCAAAACTTAGTTATACATACTCTGATTTAGAGTTTGAGGCCTAGAAGAGTAAACATATCCTTCACCAAGGAAATGTGTTGTAGGCTAAGTTTTCCTTCTGAAATGGAATGATTTTTCTCATTTTAGTAATTTCCTCTTTGTTCTTCTATTCCAGTTTGTGCTTTCAACCACTCCCACTAGAGATGGAATTCAAACCTGAATTCAAAATTTATTGGAAATAAAACAACATAACACCTGGTGTCTGACCATGAAGTCTGAAACTCAATAGTTTGAAGCCAACTAATAAGTAACAGAAAACATTTTCATCTTGCATCTCTCATGACAAGACTTAAACTGCATTTACACTATGCTGCATAGCACTTTAAAGAGAGAAGAAAAAAAATAAAAGCTTTGTTAAACTTAAAGAAAAATTATTTTACAATTCTATGCAAATTTTACAAATGTGTCACAGCATCAGAAGAGATACTGAAATGCATCCTTTATTCACCTGTCAAAAAGGAAAAAATGAAAGACAGAGTGTGATCTCACTTTCTCACAACTATTCCTTTCTTTGGCAGAAATTAAACAACTTCTGCAATATTGAGATGGTAATTAAAGTCTGCAGAGTCTCTCAACAGCTTTAGTAAACTCTGCCAACTGTCCCACTGCTCCTAAAATGATGCTTTAAAAACACAATTTTACTCTTTCTTCTGGGCAATGTTCATCTTGGGAATCTCTAGAGGTAAAGACCAATTGTTTTAAACTACCACACCACAAAGTCTCCATCTGCAACACCTCAGTAAAAAGCAATCTTCGAATAATTACTTTTCTCAGATAAAGCACTATTGAATTTTTGAGTAGGCTTCCCACAGATCTCAACCATCGCATTAAGAATAGCTTGGATCTTGATGGGAGCAAATAGTGTTCATCTCCTTGTTTTTTCCATTTCCCATCACAATTTAGGGTTTGAATTTCACTGAAACATTTCTTTAGTCCTACAGGTATTTTATTTCAACTAATGCATTCTCTTCTGATTTCTTGATACTCTTTGAGTACTGCAAATCCCAATTATTCAATTCACGTCTTGTCTTCCCAGTTTTCTTCCCATCTTTCCTCTTTAAGTCACATTGAGAACTTTTATCCAAAATACATCGACTTTCAAGCACATGAGTTCTTACTTTGCTGAATTACATATGTCAAATAGGCACCCTATGACAAAGAGAGAAGAAATAAGATGCTCTCAAAATACATCTTAATCCCTAACCTGTCCACTGGAGTGTCAGAAATGATGGCAGAAGGAGCTTAATATGTTTCAAACATTAATTTACCAATTACCCCTATGAGGCATGTAAGTGGTGTTAAGCTTTTCTGTGAAGAGAAAGAGGCACAAAAAAGGTTAATAGCTTGTTCAAGGCTACAAAGCAAATTACTGCCAGGGCCACAAGAAAGCTGAACCCAACTGCCAGGTCACGGGTGGCCAGCAGACACCCAGCTGCAGCAATTCATAGAGCTCATGTACAACCTATGTGCCAATGCTTCCACCCAAATTCTAACTCCAATCCTACACTCCAGTCCTTTTTTAAAAAGAGGTTTGGTGGTTTTTTTTTAAAGGTTTTCTTAGAACAAGTTTGAAAAAGCAAAACAGTGCCCAGACACTAATTGACTATCTGAGCATAAGGACATGTTATTTAAAAAAACAATAATTTGGCTTACTCTTTTAGAAAGATTTCTTGATTGAGAGCTTCAAATTTGAATGAAACAGCATTTTTTTTTTTTTTGCATTAAATCTTGTATTTAAACTTTAAATTTTTTTGGGAGATGATATTCATAATTTATTTATTTTTTCAAGCCTTTTTCTCCATCACATAAAAGGTTGGAGGGAGTTCTTTTGTGGTGACAGCAGAAAGTATGCAGGACTTCTGTTGTTGCAGGAAATTCAATATCTTGTGACTGCATCAAGCTCTTAGATATGAACATCCTGACTGGCAGAGTTAGATCTTCGAACAGAAACCCAGCAACAAAGCATATGGAGGAACTGGTGGTGGTGGTGGCAAGGTTGACCTTTAGATTCTTGTGAACACCTCTAATGATGACAGGCTCCCTTCTGCCAGGCCTTGCCTGCCCATGGGCTGCTGCTATGACCTTCCTCCCATTTCCACCTCTACTTACAGCCAGCTTCTCTCTCTGCCCTTTGCTTTTGACACCTGGCAATACCCATCTCTGTTATCCCCCTCCTCCTCCTCCTCATCCCTGCTTTATGTCTTGGCCCACAAATACTACCATGTGCTTGCTGATTCAGATTTATTATCCAATCTAACTGGTTTTAGCCTCATTGAACCAATTAAAAACAGAGGCATTGGGAAAATACCAAAACAACAGAAAAAAAAGAATGATAAGAGATCTCTACATTTGTACAGATTACTAAGTGCTCAATCCTTATCCAGAAACCATGCAAAAAAAATACATGTATGTGGCACTCAATCACAAGAATTTCTGGATCAAGAAGATTTAACCCAACCTTATGTGATAAAATAAAGAACATTTTAGTAATTCTCCAAAGGTTAACAACAGAGGGATAGATGGTGAAAGAGACAGAACCTGTTGACCCCATACAACCTCTCAACTGCAGGATGATTTAGTAAGACTCTCCAGATAACAGATCTATGCAGGACTTCTGTTGTTGCAGGAAATTCAATATCTTGTGACTGCATCAAGCTCTTAGATATGAACATCCTGACTGGCAGAGTTAGATCTTCGAACAGAAACCCAGCAACAAAGCATATGGAGGAATTGGTGGTGGTGGTGGTGGCAAGGTTGACCTTTAGATTCTTGTGAACACCTCTAATGATGACAGGCTCCCTTCTCCCAGGCCTTGCCTGCCCATGGGCTGCTGCTATGACCTTCCTCCCATTTCCACCTCTACTTACAGCCAGCTTCTCTCTCTGCCCTTTGCTTTTGACACCTGGCAATACCCATCTCTGTTATCCCCCTCCTCCTCCTCCTCATCCCTGCTTTATGTCTTGGCCCACAAATACTACCATGTGCTTGCTGATTCAGATTTATTATCCAATCTAACTGGTTTTAGCCTCATTGAACCAATTAAAAACAGAGGCATTGGGAAAATACCAAAACAACAGAAAAAAAAGAATGATAAGAGATCTCTACATTTGTACAGATTACTAAGTGCTCAATCCTTATCCAGAAACCATGCAAAAAAAATACATGCATGTGGCACTCAATCACAAGAATTTCTGGATCAAGAAGATTTAACCCAACCTTATGTGATAAAATAAAGAACATTTTAGTAATTCTCCAAAGGTTAACAACAGAGGGATAGATGGTGAAAGAGACAGAACCTGTTGACCCCATACAACCTCTCAACTGCAGGATGATTTAGTAAGACTCTCCAGATAACAGATAAAATGAAATTCAATTTCTTTAGTGCTTGATAAGCAACACGTGATATGACAGGTCAATATCAAGCCTCTTTGTAGAGATTATCTTCACTTACACAGAGATGGGAGTGAAAACAAAAGCCTTCACAGCTGCAGAAGCAGCAAGGTGGGAGCATGCATTTCCTCAGAACCTCTTTTTAATGATAATACGTATTAGCCTGCTGTCAGTCAGAGACAAACAGATGCCCCAAAAGCTGTGAAAAAATCCCATATAAAGAGGCTAGCAAAGTGTGACAAGTGCTCTACTTTTGCTGCCTTTCCTAAGAAATCCTAAATATTGACTGCAAGACAGTTTAATTTCCACATACCTGGCAGAGGTGGGAGAATTAGATCTTCTGATAAGCAACCAGAATGCACATTTGTTCACATGAAATGGAAAACAAATGGACAAATTTTAAAGCACAAACATTTCAGATAAAGATGGTGCTTCTCAAAAACCAGCATATCCTGTCTATACACTGTGTATTCAGTTCTTTAATTGGGATTGGCTTTTGGATCCTTCCTCCCCCTTGAACTCTTTCAAGTCTGTCATTACATGGAGGAGCTGACTTCCAATTTCTGCTTTAACTGTATTGACTGAAGTTCATATCAAGTTTAAAAGCAACCTAGGTGGCCTTCATTGGTGACACTGCAAGTGAAAACTAACCGGACTTGGGAGGTGTGATAATTTGTGTATTTGAGGGAACCACGGAGAGATGTAAGGCCTATGTTAAATGAAAATTCTCACATAGAAAAGCGAATCTATGACCATTATTTTAAAAGTACATGTAATAACCCCAAAATTTAAAGCACACTATTTCTCACCACCTCCTTCAATTATATTGCCTTTTAAAGCAAAAACTACGTAGACAAAAGAAGCCCTTATATTTCTTCCAATATTCTCAGTCTGAACAGCCACTAGAATTTCCCTGACTTTTCTTCTATGAGAACATGAGCCTCTTTTTCCTGTGGCTTCTCCTGACCTTTCTAGGGTAACTCTTTCCTTGGCATGTGGGAAATAAAAGAGGATTATTCTAAGATATCACTGTGGTTGCTGCTCCTTTCTCAGTTCATGTAAGGTCCTATAAAACCAATATGCTCCCAAAACTCAAAGGAAAAAATAAATTTACGGTCCTGTTGCTGTGAAGAATTATTCTGAAAGACCCCTGATAAGAACCTTGAAGAAAGGTAAGAAGGAAAAGAGCTGAAGGAAGCACAACCCACATAGGAATAACTGTCAGAAGTGCAGTAAGAAAACTGTAAACAAAGGTTTCTTGCTTGCTCATTTTGTCTGCATTGCTCTCAATTATTACTTTTGTTATTAGTAAACGATGAATCATGTAAAAAGGATTTTTTTATATAGCTACTAAATTCCTCACATCATAAACTTGGTTAGGACTACTGAACAGAGAAGTTTATGACTCATTAAAAAGGACCAAACTAGAATTAAGTATTTCAAGACACAGCCACAGCCTCAGCAAGAACTATGCTCATCAATTGTGATCGCTTCTGCACTTCTGGGGGTAATGTGCTGTTGTCAAAGGAGCAAACTGTAATTAAGTTACGTTATGAACAAAGCTAACAAAAATCCCTAGATATGGTGAGCTGTACTAGAATATCCATGATGAAGCCCATGAGTTTCAAGGATTATTAACCTACCAGTCCAAGAGAATTTAGTTCAGATTAACTCCCAATAACTCCATTATTTAACAATATGATGATAATACAGGAAGATCCTTCAGACATCCCCAAAATGCCATGCATTTCAGTCTGATTTTCATAAACCAGTTTGTATGACAGAATAATTCTTGCCAATTCTATTCAAGTTTCTTGTCTGTAACTGACAGATTTTTGACCATTTCCAGGTAGAGTTAAAGACAGCTTTGAAGTAAAGGCATCAAATAATTATCAGCATTGGCCCCAATTCTTACTACATGTAATAGCTCATGAACTACTTACCTTTAGTCAGGGACTCTCTTCTTACAACTTGATGTGTATTCCAACCCAAAACCATACCACATTATATTACCAATTGGATCAATATTGATGCAGGATGATATAAGGCATCAATTTGCCCTTCTCATACATTATTGGCATAAAATACTATTCCATTGTTGGAGTACCTGAGCTCCCTCATTCTCAGAATCTACAAAAAACCAGGACATCTGTCACATAGATAAATGTAAGTTGGAAAGTCTAACTAAGCTACTTGCTAGTAGCGTTTTTTGTTTGGTTGCATTGATTTTATTTGTTTTGGGCTTCTTTTTTTTACTGTTGGTTTGTTGTTTAAAAAGAAAAAGGTCTCACATCAGCATTTAAGACACCAGATTTTAGGCAGCCACATTTGAAAACTCAGGCTTTCAATCCTTTTAAACTTAGAAGCATGAAGAAATGGTGAACACCAAAGGGAGAGAAGTTAATGGAGTTGACAGAAGTAGTACAATTTGAAGCCTTTTTTGCAGTCTGACAAGAAAGGAAAAAATTATTGGGTACATATTCCCATGATAAAAATCATAGGGATTGCTGGGCATCTACCTTCTCAAATGTGTGACACACACATAATACAAAACAAATATGGATGCAAACATAAAACCAATTAACTATTTGTGCATTAGTATGTCCATCTATTTGTCATGTGAAATATAAACCCAGAATAAATGAAACTATGGTATTTATACTGTGTTAACATTACAGATTTATTTTGATGCAAAAAACAGTTATAATGCAATTGCATGAAAATCTATGAGTTTTTTCTCCTTTCACTTCATCTAATGACTGATGTGTTAAGCCAGCTTACAAATTTCTTATTGACCACATACTTCAGGGAGCTGAAGAAAACATCTGAATTATTAGCTATATAATCATCTCTACTGCACTAGTTTCAGTAGCAATGAGGGGATATTTAATATATTTTTAAAATGTATCTTTTTGGATGCAAAACACAGCTGTCCCTGCATCACAGGTGTAGTAAACAGATAAATATAACTGCATTACTGACGATTATTTGCCCATTTTCTCCTGGTAGTACATTTATTCTGTTGCCTCCACGCATGATTAACAGTTTATGCATCCTTAGCATGTAATCAATAGCTGCAAAGTCTTGTATTAGTTTGAGAGATTAGACATCCCTTGATAATAAATTCTGTTGACTTCTCCAGTTTAGCTTTGCTCAAAAAAAAATCCATGTTTTTTTTTTTTTTTTTCTTTTAAAATCTGAGTTTAAATCAAAAGGAACTATAGGGTCTAGGGGGAGAGGAAAAGCTGGCATGTTGTCTTTAATCTCATTCTTCCAAATGAACAAAACCTATCTGATGGTATAAAACACAAATCAGCATGTCAACAAGCATCAGACTGTAAGAGTGAACACAGGGGAAGCCTAACAGTACAAAATGCCTAGGAAGCCTGTTCAGGACTACAGTCATCAAGTTTAATTCTGTAAAGTAATTTACAAAAATATTAGTGATAGGGAAAAGGTGAACCTTTGACTTCAAATATCAGTGATTATTATGTTAAAGCTGAATGGAAGATATAATCTAAAACAATAACAATTATATTATAAAGAATATGCAATGTGTATTTATACACACATGTATATAATTTTTACCCACCTTAACAGAGAACCTAACTAGGCAATGCTATGAAGAAAGCATTTACAAACATTTATTTGAACATAAATCGCCATTATTGCTTAGGTGATATATTGTTCATTTCTCTCCAATACACATTCATAAACATGTTTTTTATGGTTTTGTTTACAAACTATATATTTGGGAGCTTAGGATGTAATGAGTATTAAGCAAAATGACTAAGTTGGAGCAGTGTGAATAAGCTAAACAAGAATTTTCTATGGATAGTGTTAAAGCTTTAGTTTCTTTCTTCTGTGTAGAAAAATTTCAGTCCTCCAAGTTAGGGAGCATAAATACCATCACATGAAATAAATGAAAAAATGTGGAATGCATTCTATAATAAATAAATAGTAAGCACAAAGTATTAGACTGGAAAAAAAAGGCCACATTCACCTCTGATAACCAAGAATTGAAAACTGCAAGCAGTACTTATGATACCCACTTAAAACCTGTATACACATTTGTGTGTGTGCATGCACACTGATAGACCTGTGTAGATATGTTCACTTCCCCACATGCAGATAAAACATCCATCAAAATTCATCCTCTCTGTCTCTTCACACTACTGAAATGGTCTCAATCCTATTTTCTCTCGTTTCCCTTTTGCCTCATGTGGTTCCTGCTGCCCCTGGGGCCTTGGTTGAAACCACCCATCCTCCATCCCACTGCCTGCAACCCACAAAGCCTTGAGTTTCTACCTTGGTCACAGCCCATGAACTAACACATCCAATGTTGTGCTTGTCTGGCAAAACCCAATAACAACTTTGTGTTGCACCTTACTCTAGCCCCTTTCACAAAATCAGTAACATTAGACTACATACCACACAAGGTATATATTGTATAGTGATAGATGTCTTTATATAATGCATGAACCTTGGATGAAACACAGATTTGTTAAGTTGTTTAAAACCAGGAGTGACACTGTAACACACAATGCCTCTGCTGTATATATTTTGTCCCATAAGTGAAACAATCCAGGTAATTTATTTTTAAATGTTGAATGATGACACCTGTAGCTTCTATTGTAAAGAAGAGCTTTCTCTAAGCAGTTGGAAATTTATTTAATGAATTGTCTTCATTTTCTTCATTGGCTTATACAAATTTAAGAACACAAGTTGATAGTTTAAGCAAGTATGTTTTCTTCAGGGAAAAAAAATACAGAAGCCAAGAATTGCTCTAACACCAAATTTCTGAATAAGATCAGAAACCATTTTCAATGGTATGTTGAATTCTAAAAATGCTGGTAAGGAGCCATGGGGAAAACTCTTTTCTAAGGTGGCTACTTGTCTATTGTGAAATTGTACCATTTTTTAATTTCAATGAAATGTTATTACTTAAGTCACACAGTCACCTGCTAAAGTTTGATTAAACTTAACTAAGAAAACTCCTCAATCTATTGGTCAATCACCACTGCCAAGTGACTACCACAACCTAATACTTGTACCTGTATGAATAATATTCTTAATTCCTTAATTTGATATTTCTTTACAGATATTTTAAACAGCTTTCTGTGCTTTTTAAGTGCTCCAATTTCAATTCAACTGTCCCTTGATGTGATGTACCTTGTGTGTGTATTTTAAGGAAAAATTACATTCTTGCATCAGCAGGCAAAGCACTGTCCATGATTTGCTAATGAAACAGTCATGACATTTCCATTAGAAGATACAGCCCTAAGTTGATAATTTCCAAAGAGGAAGCTTTTTCTTTTTTTTTTTTTTTGTTCTTAAAAACTTTCTTTTAGAAAGGGAAAGGAGGATAAGGAATATTTCCTTTTCCTATTGTCTTGCTGTGTGGGCAAAATTGACATGGTATCAACTCTCCTTGCTAATATCATGTGCCTGCAAAAGTTTGCAAGGCTATTTTGGGAAATGGGACTGAATCCTGCAAACCTTTTGTTCCTGGAGCTGCCTTAACATAAGCAGGGCTCTGCAGAAGTGAGCTCACAAGCACCTCTTAGGCACTGTGAAAGAGGGTTCTTGAAAAAGAACACAAAAGCAATGAAAAGGCCTTGCTGACAGAGGCACTAGCAAGTTGGGGAAGTGTTTTCTAAAATACACTATGAAATTCAAATACTACTCTTCCATTTAGCTGCATAAAGTACTCTCAAGAAATTGTCCTGTTGCTTCACTTTCAGCCATTTAGTGTTCCACCAAGCTGTTCTTTCCTGTCTAAGCAGAAACTTGGAAAATATAAAATAATTCACCTACAGTAAAATAAAGTAATGTATTTTAGAAGCAATTTTCTCTTTACAAACTTCCTCTGAACACTTCTGGCTTATTCATTAACAAAAATGTTAATGAAAAATGATCCTGGAGAATTTTCTGTCAATAGTAAAGCTGAATGAGTTGTAACACAAAAAGGTGGCAAACCCAGCAAATGAAAAACAATCCTAGATGCTGTGGATAATAACTCACCCTGCTTTCAAAATCAGATGATTGTATAAAAAGTTATTAATTAATGAGAAAATGATTTTATTTTATAAACAACTGATGGTGTTGCTAAATGCAAACAAATCTACTTTTCACTCACATGCAAATGTAAAGGATCAGCTCTTTGCTTGCAGGAGTCATCAGCATTTACTACATGATTTCTTGCTCTAGATACCCATCTAGAGAGTTATCTACTTCAAGCTGTCAATCATATTCAATAATTTTACCACATTCTGACTTTCAAAAAGATATTGTACTAGAACAGTTGTCTTGGCTTCACTGTCAGAGCAAAGCATGTGCCAAGTGCTCCCCCAACCAGCTCTACTGCAGCAGTCACCCAAGAGAGTGTCAATCACGCCTGCTGAGTAAGTGGAGCATTAAATTATTTTTTTATGCCTGTGTTGTACATGCTGAATCACTGTCATCATACCCTCACAACAGAATGCAAAGAAGGAAAGGCAGCCAATTAGCCAAGTCAAGGCTGCACAGGCAAATGCAGTATTAATTTGGAAGTGCAGGCTAATTGCTGGACAGCAGCATTATACTGTCACTTAAACCAGATTTATTGCTGAGTCTAATAAATGTTTAAAAATAAATAAAAGAACAATCCCTTTCTCTCACCTTTTTACTGAAAGACTTAAAAAATTCCCCTGGGTATCTGCCAGGTTTGTTTTTGGTTTTTTTTTGGCACCCCATCTTACTGCTAACCTTTTGGAGATCAACATAACAAGCACATATGCAATCTGCTACCATCCCCTCTTGTCACTATGATCAAGCCACTAGCTCATAACCCGTATCAGCAACCTTAATAATTTGCAGTCTTAAGCATCTACAGAATGCCTAAAAATATAAAATTCTTCAGAATTTGTTTAAAGGTTTTTATGACTAGCAGTGGAGGTTTTGGGGTTTTCCCCCAGCTTTTTGAGCTAATTCTATTAATATCCATATCCATTAATATCAGCTTACAATGCCAGCCTTATTCTCCTACTGGCCATATTCTCCATGACCACCTTCTTCCCCTCTCCTTGATTTGAACCTTGAAGTTATGGCCATTCTTGCCTTCCAAATTTCCCTTGCTACTTTAATATTCAAGTAAAATTACAACATTACTACTAACTTGAGATGAAACAAAGCCTTGTGCTAACAGTAAAAAAAAAAACAACCACCAAAAAACCTCAAGCATGTTTGCCTTTCCCAGCAGCCCTTCACTTGTTGCTTTTGACTTGGATATCTGGAAGGCAGATTAAATCATGGCACCATAGAACAATTCAGCTTGGAGGGGGCCTTTGATGGTCATGCAACCCGATCTCCTCCTCAAAGCAATTGTATCAGATTGCTCAGGAACTGGTCCAGTCTATTTCTGGATATCCTCAATGAGGTAAATTATACATTCGCTCAGGACAATAGTCATGGCAAATACACAGAAGATACAAATGTGACTTCAAGGCTTGAGCTGATTTCCAAATATTTGGTGAAAAGCAGAGAATTCCAAAATTCCCTAAGAAAGCATCAGATTTTTTTTTTTGATCTTGCTTCACAGTATCTGGCAGTGACCTCTGTAAGATGGCAAGGCTCGTCATTCAAATTTCACCAATATTCACTTTGTTTGACACACAACTTTACAGTTCACACAATACAAGAAGCATCTTTTCCTTTCAAAAATTTTTAACTGCAGTGCTTAACATAAATGTGCAAAATAAAGCTGAACAGAAGAATTCAGTTCTCCTCTTTGCAAACCACATGATTGTGGCACATAGGGCTGTGGTTTTTATGGTAGACTTGGCAGTGTTAGGTTTATGGTAGGACTTGAGCAGCTTAAAAGTCTTTTTCAACCTAAATGATTCTATGATTTTATACTAGAGAACAGGGAAAATTACTGTACTTTATTCAGCATATTTCAAACCAGTATTTAAAGATATTTAGCAAGGGGCAGACATCTAAACAAAATGAGTTGGGGTTATCCTGTTTAATAATCCTTAGGTTATCATACATATTTACTAGAAATTTGTTGATGGATGTTTTGTTTTTTTTGTTTAGAGGGTTTGGGTCAGATTTTACTTCTACTGAGCATTATAACAGAACCCAAGAACAGAAGTCAATCATCATAAGTGTGCAATGATTGCCTTTACTTCTTAATCAAATTATAAGAAAGATGGAAAAGGCCAAGAGTTATATGAATGTACATGGCATAGAAGCCCATTTTAACATCTAGGAAAAAAATCAGGTACATTGGATTCATGTAAGAAATTCACTAATATCATCTTGTGAGCTGTGCTGACATTGCAATCACCAGTATGATTAATGAAATTTATGCTTTCAGTCTTTTCTCACAGCTATAGCACCACAGTAGTGCAGTGCCTTTTCAACATTATGACAAAATGACTAATTGCTATTAATTGGTTTTGAGCAAAGGCTTTATACAGAGACTGAAGAGAGCAACAGAATATATGATTTTCACAGCTAAGCATTTAAATCAAGACATTTTCTGAGAGAGTGAACTAGTTTACTTAATAGTGAGGTCTATCTGCCATTGGGTATTTCTGCCAGGGCTGCAGGACTGGCTTATCCAAGTGACACATAGTCAGGGAAGGGGGTCATTTACTCTGAAAAGAGAGAATTCCAAGCCCAGCTCCTAAAGGGCTTCAGAGAAAAAGTCACCACAACCATAGAGATTTCCAAGAAAAGAATGTAATCCATGCTCTACTTGCAGCTTGGCTCCTGAGGAATGTGTCCCTCAAGTAACAGTTCCAGTAGGCATTCAACCCAAAGGACAACAGACTGCTTGTCTTCTTTTGGACACAAACACTACTGCCTAATTAAGCAGTGTGTATAAAATGAAGTTTCCTTCAGTTGCTGGGGAGCTTGGCAAGAGGTGTTTTTTTTTCCAAGCTGCTCTCCATTTAAATTCAGATATTTTGTTTCTAGACACAAAAATTCTCAAGGAACTTTATTTGAAATGCCTGGTTGATTTCTTTGTTGTTGCTGGCTCTGAACTCTCATTCTTGCTTAGCTATTTTGATCAGGCCATGACTGAGTATCTTGCTAGGAAAATTGCTATCGCTCTTAGAAAGGATCCAAAACACTGAGCTGATTTTAATTATTAAAAAAAAATTATTAGATCCTTCCTAAATATAAAATATTGGAAGAGGAAGTTATCTACAGATTTTAGAAAAGAAATTAATTTAAATTACATAGTCCACAGAAAAAACAGCTTTGTCTTTAATAGAATGGTTGGAAAAAAAGCTTTATGCAACCTACTGCTTTACAAGCCTCATTACAACAATCAGCATTTGGCATTTGAGAAGAACATCTAATAAAACCAAAAGACACCAGATTATATTGACAGAAAAATTATTATCAAAATTATACTGACTTCTTCAAAAAGTAAGTGAAGGTGTAGAATTTGTGTTATCCTCATTTCCGTCTGAGTATGAAAATCCAAAAACTTTCATTTCCTTAACATTCTTTGAAAAAAGACAAGAGGATAACAAATCACTTTAATGATACTGTTATGAAGTAAAAACAAATGATGGAGCTGTGGCTATGTTTATAATTATGGCCTTGCTTTGGTATTACACAGCTGATAATATCCCAGTCTTATGTGTCCTGTGCTACTTCTTGAGTTCAATTTCCTTCAGATAATGTATTTGAGTTCCATAATATGCCCCTTTGGTGAAACCAATATCTGAATCCTGTGTTAATTCCTCAGGAAGTTATAATTTATGGCAATTGTCTGTTCCCACCACTTTTCTCAGTAATTTGTTCCAATGATTAATAGCCCACTGTTAAAGTGCCTTACTTCTAATTTAAATCAGCCCAACTTCAGCATGCGGCCATTTGAGGTTCTCACATTTTACCTCCTCTAAAGGGAAGAGGTGTTTTGTACCATGTAGTATTATTCCCCTGTAAAAATACTGTATAATTACCTCCTTCTCTCTGATAAACATATATGATTGAGATCTTGAAGTCACCTTTTTAAAGACTACATCTTAAGCCATGACTACGTGGCACTTTTCTGCATTCCTCCCAAACCTGCAGCTGTTTGTTGAAAGCATGGACACCAGATGTGCAACCAGTTATCAATATTGGTCATACCCACAAAATCACATCTTTTCTCCCAACACTGACCTTGATTTTTAATCATACCATTACACAAAGAACGTTTGGTGATTGTTGGTCTACATCTCCCAAAACTTTTTGTGTTTCTGTACTACTTCATCCAAATGCATGTATTTATTTACATTTGTGTGTAGACAGCAAGCCACACTATCTGTTACATCTCTAAACTATCAGAGGAGGCAAAAAGGTAAAAAGGAAGCTTCAAATTTAAATCTCAAAGCAAGTCCACAACTCTAAGTATAATGGCATAAACTTTTAATGTGAGATATCTTGCCTTTGCAGGTTCTCACTTCACAGCTCAAAATTTTGATTGCATTTTGTAATCAAAAGAAGCAAAAAAAATTAGAGCTAAATACCACTGGTTAAAGGGTGAAAAACTTTATCCGTAAACATATTTACTAATTCACTTTGCTCATCACTCAAAATAAAGACTATCAATACATACGTTAGTCTGAATTAAAATATTACAATTATTTCATGTTATGAGCTGCAGAGAAAAAGAAAACAAAACCAGAAAAGAATGCCAATGCAGGGAGAAAGAGGGCTATGCCTTCTCCCTGTATAAACACCTCAAAAAATGCAGTCATGCTTGACTGCAAAAGACAATGATACAATTTTTTCTCTAAAACCAGTGCCTTGCTGAAAGTCACTGAAGATTCCCCAAGGAGAACTTGAATTAGAGTCAAAGGCCAAACATAAAGACACCTCTCTGAAACCTAATCCTCTTGCCCATTTAAAATGCTCCTGCAGCTTCTGGTCAGAAAAACACAGCACTGGAATTGTACTGTCAGTTTTACTTGTTTTTCTTTAGTGTTTTCAACACCAAATAACTCAAATATCTGAACAAGTACCAACACAACTAAAATAAAAACAGATCACCGTCTCCTTTTACCATTCAATGTCAGATTGTTCCTCCCCTTCCACTCTCTTCTAGCATTAGCAACATAACAATGTTTAAACTACAAATAGGCGTTAGAAATTTTAATGTTACTTAGTGTGTTTAAATGAAAGCTGATTGCTTTTCCACTGTCCTTCCAAGATGTTCCAGTAGAGACATGGATTTAGGTACAAGAATGAGGACTGCGTCTTTTCAGACTTAGGATGAGCCTGAAAGCATGGCACATTTGTTGACATCAATAGCTATTTAAAAGTAGTCAAATTAGCTATTTTTAAATAAAATAAATTAGCTCCAAAGAAAAATTTAAGCAGTGAGTGCAAAAGAAGCATTTTTATGTCATCTGGATAAAACCAAAAAAAGTCTTCATTCAGGAAACTATTTTACCAGAGTCATTGTCACAGAAGAAGAACTCCTCAGTGTCTCTCTTAACAGATCTGACAGCTCTCCAGGAGGCTTCAAGAGCTGACATCTCTCTGCTTTCTCCACAGACATTCCTCTTCCCCCATCTCACTCAGCTCCCTTAGATCTTTAAATTCTAAACCTGCTCTATTTTAAACCCTCAGGTGTGTTGGATTCTCCTGCCACAGGTGGGAAAAATATTTTCCTGCTCTTTATTTGATCTAAGAATATAATCAGCAACTCCAAATACAGATACAGCGACATCAAGTACTTGATTTCAGCACCCAGGCAAAGCCCTAAGGTATTTTGCATTTATTACTTGCAAACAAGAGATATAAAACTAGGGCACTCACTCTGAACATATAAGTGTCAAAAAATGTGTTTATAGTCTTCAAATCAGAGAAGAATTTTAAAAATCAGGATTAACCTTCTCTAGAGCAGTGCCAGGACCTGTCCTACTTGTTGTTTTTCCTGGGCTTCAACCTAAACAGGGCATCACTGAAGAGCTTGGATTTGTATGGAAAAAACAGATGGGACACCACCAAAAATTACACCCGGGCTGCAAGCCTTCCATTCCCTTCTCCCATCTTTCTTCCACATCAAACCAAGTCACACTACCAGTGAGGAAACATCTTAGGTTCAGACAGCCTTTGCTGTCTGGAGCAGTGAATTGCCTCCTTATCCATTTTTCTTCAGTCTTGCAGTTGAATACTATATATATATATTTTTTTTTTTTTTTGTCAAGACATTAGATGCTGAATTTACTAAGCCTTAAATAAGACTGAATTCTAGCAGAGGAAATTTCGCTGTCTGTACTGAATTAACACAGTCAAAAAACTCCCTGAATTTTTCCCTTCTTCCGCTTTACTATAGGAGCTGGAGTCCAGGAATAGCAATACAACTTCTGTAATAACAGCACACTAAAAACTTTCCAAACACCTCAGGGAAAATCCTGAAAGTTATGGTTATGGCTATTCATAACACAGTAAACAAGTATCTTTAACTATTCCTTCTACTTTATTTTTCCCTACCTTAGAACTTCATTAGCTGATATACTGATAAACAACTAACCTTTAAAGCAGCTTTTATAATTCCTGTGTAGATAATCATTGATAATATTGAACACTTCTTATCACATTTATTAATTATCACATTCTAGATTTAACTGAGGCATGTATTTCCGTCTGTATCTTTCAGCTATTTAGCACATGTGTCACCTGTCACAGTTACCAAATGCCCTGGAAAGCCTCCTCCAACAAACTTTGTATGTCACTGGCAACATCACCCCCTAGTATGTGTACAAATATTATGCAGTTTGTTTCCTTCTCAGCTCTGCTACACACAGGGTAATTCAGCGAATAAGGAAAATATCAGAATCACATTTTTCTCCCCTCATACATACAGAGCTAAATAATACTTTATAAAATAGTATAAAAAGAACTACAGATATCTTTTCAAAAATGTAAGCAAGATTAAAGCACTCTAAAATCAGCAATGCACAGCACAGACATAGCAATCCATATTAAATAATTTTTACAGAAAATTATTTCCTTGCAGTGGTGGCAGAATTAATAAATCACTCTTAAAACCCTGATGCAGTATTTCTAAATCAGTTATGTTTTGCTAGCCAACTCTGTCTTTTAATAGCAGCCCAATAAACCCAAACAAGTAAAACTGTGAATGCTATTTTAAATTGCAATAAATCCCTACTGGAAATATTTTTTAAAAAATATTTTAAAACTGCAGTCCAATATGTGAAATATGCTCCAGTTCAGTATATACAGAACTCGAAATTAGCTTCCTAACCCTTAAAATGGTTTCAGCAAACTGACTCAATATTAAAATTAGGGGAAACAATTGTCATTTAGCACTGAAATACACAACAATCCAAGTGGTTTAAACCAAGATTTATGTGGTTAGCACTACAATGTCATCACTGCATACTGAACCACCTGTCCTTTCAGTTTATTATCACTCATGATAATAAATGAATAAATTAAAAAATATTCAAATATTTAATTTCATACCCTCATAACAGAAAGCTGAAAAATAAAAGGAAAAAAAGGTGGGATTTTTTTTTTCTGGACTTTGAAATACACCTAATATATTTTGCTTTAAATTAATTTCCTCAGTCTTTCCTTCTTTTTAACATTGCCCTATACCTTTAAGCTTGCCACACATAACACACAATTCCTTCCTTTCCCGCAAACATATGGGATCAGTACCACAGCATTGTGCAATTTTCACATATATGACACTTCTGAAAGAAAACAGCAAAATCTCAACAATCCTGTTTGCTGCCAATGCACAACTGGTAAGCCAAGCAGCATTTGTCAAAACTGCTTCAAGAAGATCTAATTCTCTCTTCTCAGTACAGACATTCAGTTTCGAAGTATGTCACATTATAAAACCATCTCAGTCTAGAACTTCTTTTTGCTGAAATGGTACATTTCCATACTCTTCCACCAGAATAAAAATTGTAAAAAAATTTTTTTAAGGTTACAAAAGAAACAAATTATGATATAATCAAATCACATTTGGAAAGACTTCAAAACTGTCAGATATACATAATCAGAGATGGAGGAGATAAAACATCTGCTGTGGCAATAGAGGGATTCAAAATGATTGAATGAGCAAGAGCAACAAACCTACAGAGTGAAAAAAAAAACCAACAAAACCTCAACCCTTGCATTTCTTTCACATTGCATTTGTTTTGCATTTGATATTTATTTCCCAGACACTCCATTGAACTACTATTAAATAAAAGCCTTCACCATTGATATGCCATGAAACTGCTACAATGACTCTCAGATAATCTTGACGGCTACTCTTGACCTTTTGCCATTTGCTGTCATTTGGCATACTAAGAATAATGTGAGTGACATTTTTAATACAGGAAAATTTATGAAGGAGATAAACATTTTAATGATGAGGAATATTTCTTTGTGCTTCAGCTCCCAAGGTTTTAGCACCTATCAAGGTGGGCATGAGCCACGCCAGCACAGGCAGCAGAGTCCATTGCTGGAGCACGGCAGCTCTCCCAACTCTTAGAAGCACCATGGCAGCCTTCATGCAACTTGAAGGTGTTTACCCTGTGCTTCAGCATCCAGCCAGCAGTGCTTACAAACATTAATGCTTTCCATTCCATTCAGGTTCATATCTGAGAGAAGTCTCTAGACCCATTTCTTTCTGCTCTTCCACACCATTTCTGGTGCCTCTCCCCTAACATCTCTGAATTGTCTGAAGAGGATGATTGCTGTGTACCCTGGCAAACACTGCTGACAACCATAACCAACATCAGTGCAGGAACCACCCCAGTATATAAATATGAGTTTCAATATGGATTTTCCATATTAAGTGTGGTCTTGGAAGGTGGTGTTTGAGATGCCTAAATGGTTTAATAAATAGCAATCTTTGATGCCAGAGAGGAAAAACCTAGGCTACCAACTGAACAGCCCTAATCAAAATAATGCAATGCTGAAATAATAATATTGAACCAAGTCTAAGGCTTTGATAGTTCTAAATACCTATTATCAAAAAAGGTGAAAACTAAGCATCAGCTTAGTTTTGATTGTACACCTTATCCCCTACATCTACAGAAAAGATAAAATTTTATTAATGTCCTATTTATCTACCAATGAAAATTATATAATTTTCCATAAATTCTTTTAGCTATTTTTGTTTAAATCAAATGCTAAATGTAAGGCATAAACCAAAGAAACTTCAAAAATTACAATTTACTCTACATTTTATATATACAAACTATCATCTTTGGCAACCTTATTATACAAGACTTACAGTGAATAATTACTTTTGGGTTCTGTTAAAAAAAAAGTTAAAATATGAGCATAAACTTACCACCAACTTATTCATTTTTGCTCTTCTGGCCACAAGTCATTACAATCTGTACTAGAATCTAACCCAAATGACATGCAATTTACTCCTCTACATAAGGGGAAGAAAAAGTAATTTGGGAAAAAAAAAGCACTAAACAAAACCCAAGGAGTTATTCCAGCAGATGTCTCTTCCTCCCTGAACACCTGTTTGGACTTTGCATTTCTCAAACATCAAAATGAATTTAAACCCACTGTATTTCTCAGTGACTTTTTGCACAAATCAGATTATGTAACACCTGCTCATCTCCTTCCCTCCACCCTCTTGGGTTTGGTGTTGGACTTAGGAGCCGAATTTAGCTTTACAATAACACGTGCAATAGGAGAGCCATTAACCTCCTTGTAAGTTCATAACCACAAGTCACTTTGCTGAGTACCTTCAGTGTTTAGAGACACCTCATTTCACGATAAAGGGCAGTTAACACCTGTAAGGCAATTATATCTACCAAATGTTGTTGGCCTGAAATACGAATACGTAATTGTTCCTGCCATCTGTTAATTATTCTAGTTGAATCACTTATTTAATCATATACATTTACTTGACATCTACAAACTTTTTAATAGCTTTCACAAATGCTAGCCTGGCTCTCAGCAGAACTAAGGTACCATTTATGTGTCCCACAAGGAAATGACACCATTATATGAAAGACCAGATTTTGCAGCAGCTCTACAAGATGAGAGGGTAGCTTGTGCCAGGCATTTTCCCAGCCTGTCCATGCTGGCTAACAGCCTCAGGGACCAATAGGGAATATTACTACTTGAGGCAGGGACATTGTTTGCCAGCAGCAAGAATAGATGGATTGAACACTGAGGGAAAAGGGCAGGAAGATAGTAGGTCTGGATGTGGAGGGAGCAACAGTACAACCTGATTTACTAAGAAAGCTGCCCAAGTGTTCCTGAGGTTAATGAATGCCGCTTCTGAATCTCTAAGGATATGGAATCCATGCTACCACATCACTGCTTTGGCACTGAGCTTGCTCTGTTTCCACTAGTACTTCCTAAAGTACCTACATTCAGTAAGATTGCTTTAAACCATCCCAGAACTGCAGACAGAATGGACATTTGCTGTTCTCCAAGGATAAGAGCACATACAACTTACATTAGTCTTGCAGTAATGGTGGAGGGGGTGTTTGGAGGTGATCTCTGTTGAAAACATCTCCCACACCTCAGTGCTATTCCCCTTAGCCCTCCTTCTAGAGCTTACCCACACGTGTGTTCCCCAGCCCAAATTAGCTCCATCCTGCCTCCCTCCGAATCCCAGTGCTACTAAAAGCATGGGCAGTAGAATGGGCAGCAGATCAGTAAGGAAAATAAGACTGTGACCTGTCTCCCTCAGCCTGGGAGAGAGAAAGGACAAGAGCTTCTCCTCATGAACCCACCCAAACTGTCAGCCTTGGATGGAAGCTGAACAAGAAGCAGGAATGAAGACAGTACATCCATAACTACATCAGGCTGGCAGACTTTTTACCCAGCTTCCCACTCTGCCTGCAGCTGCAGCCACCTGGTTGCTCACTTCCGCCCAAATATAGTGAGTCTAGGAAAAGTGAAATAACTAAAGTAAAACAATTACTGGAACATGTAGCATGATTTTCTTGGAAATTGTTTTAATAACAGGGTTGGGATTAAATGGTGCTGTGCATGCATATTTTGGAGATCAGCAACCTAAACTATTCTGAAACTTTTGATGAAAATTTCAGTGTCTCCAAGATTACTTCTGAGTTTCTGTTGGAAATACAGAGCTATCAAAATGCAAAACAAAGCAGTGCTGTTAATTCAGCATTACAAGAAAAGAAGTCCCAGGTTAAATAAAAAAATCAAAAGCTAAAGCAGGTTCTTAACATTGGCATATTTAAATGTCTATTTTAACAGCCAATATTTTCATGCATCTGGACATGCCCTCACTTCTTTCCATCATGAAGACAAAAACCTCTGAATTTTAATTAGGGAAAATGCAACTTTTTGAAATAAAACCCCTTTATATCAGTAGATCTTTAAAACTAACAGTAGGTAAGATTCATGCCTAAAACTTCATAGAAGACTATAGCTGTCATCTCATAGAAATCAATTTATAACCTGATACAACAAAATGAGCTCTATTTTATCTCTCCATCTTCACCACTGGTTATATTCCACATTGCTCAAAACTTTCCTAAAGCTGCCAGAAAACTTCCTCTGCTGCTTGAACATTAATTCAGAAGTCACAGTGGAACTCTGCTGGTGACCAAGTTGAAATAGCTGTAACGATGTTTCCAGCCCACCATGGTGGTGGGCAGCTGCACAGGCACAGGGAATACAACCTGGTTGGCTGCAAGTCCTAGAAACACTGGGAAAGGTCTGACTTGTGGTCATCTCTACCCTACAAAACTGCAACTCTGCCTCACTGGGAAAGAGTGAAATAATTGAGATCTTCTTATAACATAAAGGTTTTTTTTTTCCCTAACAATTCAATTAAAAATCCAAATAAATTAATTCAGAGAAATTTGCTCTTCAAATTGCACCTGTTTTGCATATCTGTTGGTTGATTAATTAATCTACTGAATCCTCAGGAGAAACCATAGTGAGTTATTTTATTGTCCCCAGTACCCAGAAATGGGCTACAAAACCCAGAACTTTGCTTAGATCAGGACTGTAAATGCCCAGACAAAAGTATGGGGGGCCTCTCATTTCTAGTGCAGATCCTGCATTTATCAATCTGTTTCCACTTCTCCTGGGAAGGAGCTGAAATTCACCTTTGTGCTTTCCAGGCAGAAATGTGCATCCGGGGCCAAGGGTCAGTTGAAACATTCAGCCCTGCTCCAGGAAAAGGTAAAGGATGAGAAAAGGCAGGATGCAGAATGTTCTCTTTAAAAAAAAATCAACAAAAAGCTACCAGCGGTCCCATAGGGGTGTTATGGTGTTTGGGGGCTGTCTAGGGGCTGGGAGCAGGAGGGAAGTCCTGGGGTGGGCTGGGCAGAACCTCGCAGCTTGGATCCCTAAGTGTGCAAATCCTATCCCTCTGGATAGACCATACAGACCTCAGACCTCTGGAAACTTCAGAAATGCAAACATAGTCTCTGTAGAAATTAGGAAAAAATCAAATATACTTTTTTTAAATTACTTTTGGTTAACTCAAATGTTGCAATTAATAAAGAGGTCAGCAAATAACTTTAAAATACTTAAGGAATATGCAAAACAAAGCCCTAGACCATAGTTGTCTCTCCCTATTGCTCAGAGGTTCCCTGTGTGAAGACAGCTTGCTAGAACATCAAACTTTCTCCAGAGGAATAAGAAATAAATTGAAATCACACACTGTGACTTCTTCTAGCAAGGATTAGAAAAATTAAGTGGATTCCATGAGGTTTCACAAATATATCACAAAAAGCTATAGGCTCAAGGTCTAATGTTCTAGCTATGCCTGTATTGACCTTGCTATTTATTTTGATACTAGTTTTCCCTTTTTCTTAATCAAGTGTCACTTTAAAAGCATGTGAATAGTATTTGGTGAGGACAAGCACTGCTGGGCACTCTGCCAAGGACTATGAATGCTCAGAGGCAGCTGAGAAAGAGAAAAAGGCAACGGTCTGAACTATGATTCAAAAGGAGAAAGAAGAAAATTAGTGCAAAACTGGAGATTCAGGGGAAAAATGGGCAAAAATCAGTGAGGCATGGGTAGAGCCAAAGAATCTACTGAAATACACTTACAGTGCAAGCAGACAAGTTTTCATTACCAATCACTATAGGAATCCTTCATATTGTTAAAGACAATAAAACAATAAATGAATTCAGGCAAAGATATCAAATTTAGGATTAAATTGCATTCTCTGCTTAGACACCTTGGTAATTAATAGCTGAATTTTATGTTAAGCTTCTTATTGCCTGTTATTTATTTTCCTGTGCCAAAGCTGGTAACTTTGCATTATTATCACATTTGCCAGTCACACAGGCACATAACGTAACCACATCACAGGCACATAACTAACCATATCAATAGTACATTAAACACACTAGAGCAAAAATTATTCATTTTCTGAGTCAAAAACTCCCTTTTCCCTAGCAGAGGCCTCCCTTGCCCCTCACACAGGCTGAGCTCTGCCTCTCACCCAGCCTGGCAAGCTGTACACACAGTCCAGGGACTGTTCAGCAAACAGAGTCATTCATTCTCAGCATGAGCCCATATGCCCTAAAGTTTGCTTGCTTATTTTTCAGGTGTACCACTGGGTCTAATAAATTATATCATTTTCCCCCATACAGCTACCTTCTTATATCTTTGCCTGTCACAAACACAACAGTGCTACTATTCCTAAATATTTTGCAGGGAAAAATTACCACTCAATCCAGTTGTAGCTGAAAAAAATGAGCAGTTCTGTGGGTTGTTCCCCAGGACCCCAGTGCAGGGGCCCAGATTAAATTCTATCAATAGCCATTTGTGAAAGAACTGGTTTAATAAGACCTACCTAGAATCACTCAAAAATTTCATGAGAATCCAGGTTTTTGAGAGTGGAGCTCAATTTCTTCCATCAAAAAATGTTTCTTTCTCTTCTTGAACTCTTTTGCCTTGTTTGCCTTGACAATGAGTTTCAACTTTCTGGAAATCCAGTAAGGGTCTTGCTGCCAAGGAACCCCTTTGCAAAATAACTGATTCTTTAGGAGACACTTCGGAGCACAATCATCCTCTTCACTGAATGAGCTAAAGATTACTGCTAATGAGACAATTGCACATTATCCCACCACGCACCCTGAAGAAGAACAAATGAGAGACTGCACTGGCAATCAAAATCTGGCATTTCCCAACTAACAAAAGCTTGACTTAGTGACACCTGTGTGTAACTTTTCCTTCACCAAACATTTTGTGATATTATGCACAAAAAGCTACCAGACTCATCAACAGTTTGTGAAATTTCAAGTCCCCATTGGAGGCAACTGCAGCTTTGAGGCAATGGGTCAACTGGGAGGGATTAGCAACCTAATGACATGGAACATCATTTTGCAGGGATGACTTTGTTGTCACTTCAGTGGCTTTATGCTGGTACTTTAAAAATAGTGAGATGAAGACTACATTTCAGGATCCCTTCTCAGCTTTCTCTAAATCTGACCCTTTCTTATCTATCCAGTAGGCTGCCCATGACCCACATGTAATTTTCCCTTACTTAACTCCCCTTGCCAGTGTAACTTCTCACATATACTCCCTTTTTTGTCTCCAGGCTTCTCATTAGAATGCTTGCATTCCAGTCTGCCCTACTCACAGCATCACACAACAGCTGAGGTCAGAAGGCACCTCTGGAGACTGTCTACAATGACCTCTCTGGCTAAAGTGGGGTCAGCAACTACAGCAGGCTGCTCAGGGCACTTTCCAGACAGGTACTGAATATTCCCATTGAGGGCAACTCCAGTGTCCACCTGGCCAACCTTATTCAATGTTTGACCACTTTCTCAGTAAAGTTTTTTCTTTTGTATTTCAGATATTTCAGTTGTGCCCATTGCCTCATCTGATTTCAATATGGATACATATAGATAATTTTCCTCTAAACCTTCTCTTCTCCAGACTAAGCAGTGCCAACTCTCTCACTCTCTCCTTTTATAGCAGATATGTGGCACTAGTCATCCCAAAGCTTCCCCTTTTTAGTCCCATATTTGCTGTCTGCCCCAGCTCTAAAAGCCCTTTTTCTCTTAGCAGACCCTGCTCCCCTTGACTTTTGTCCTGTTATTTCCACCCTCCATCCTTGTCTTCTCTGCACTGCTGCTTTCCAGCTCCTATTCAATTTCTGTCTGTGTTCCTGTTTTCCCATTTTGCAGGTTCTCCTCTCCTTCCTTTTTTTTCCCACTCCTTTCCTGTGATGCCAGGAAATTACCAGACTATGAAGAGCACAGGGACACCACTTGTGTCCTACTCTGTTCTGTTGTCTAGATGGAAACTACTTTTGCCAATCCAGAACAACAGCAGCAAAGATGTTCTCAACCTCTAACAGTACTGGTCAGCTGTATTCTAATATAGTCAGAATCTATGGGGGTTAGACTTTGAGGTCTTAACAAGTTTGTGCTGAGATGTGATTTTTTCAAAGGCTTACAACTCCAACAGGATTATCACAGGAATAGAAGTACCACTCCCTTGACAAAAATTCTTTGTGAAGAGTCAAGACTTTGCTTGAAAGTTTAGGGATATAATATTTCTTCTGTATTTTTGATGCAAACAACCATATAACACTTAGTCCTTGCATTCAGAAGTCTCCACATTCTTCTGGCTGATTTTTTTTCCCATGAAAAACACAACTAAAGCTAGCAACTGAGAACAGGGCAAGCAATAAACAGTTCTGTAACTAATGGTTAGTGGCAGTCAGCTTGGTAAACACAGTAAATCCCACATAACTGTTCCTCCACAGTTTTACTCTTAATTTTTTTTAAGGAAACAGTTTTCATTTATAAAATTTTTATCTAGTTCTGAAAAAATTTATTGTCATTTTGGGCACAGACACTATCAAAAGCAATCATAAATTAAATTTTATTATCTTTAATAGAAGACTGAAATGCTAGGAAAAGTCTGATTTTTTTTTAGATCTCTTACAACTCTTTTGCCCATCCCTCTCTTCCCTTTAGCATTTATGTTTTCTGATATAAGACAAGTTAGTCAAATACATTAATAAAGTTCACACATTGAAAGGAGAAGGCCACCACTCAAAGGAACCAATGAAGCATTTCTTCATATCTTTTTATGTGTAAGGGTTTACTGAGTGTCAACAGATAACTCCAAACCCAGAAAATTGTCCCACCAATCCTGAATATATAGCTTAACACCAACTGCACTGTAAGAAATTATAACAATTTAGTGTTATTTTTCATCATTGTGAAGTTTTTAGCTTAACTTTACAGAATAGGTTTCTAGAGTATATTTAAGATAGGAACTTTTTTTGTCTGTTTTTCATTGCCACTAAGGATCCATCTCTATCTAACTCACATCACAGCTGAAAACACTTCTCTTTCTGAGTATAATCTGATCAGTGAGAAGATACTTTCCAATATCAGTATTTAAGAAAGTGCAGAACAGATTAGCCCACAAATTAATTTCTTAATTTAGTGTCAGAATAAACTGCAAGAAGCAAGGGAATGGAAGAAATTCAGAAGTGTGAGAATATATGCTTAAGAAATAACAAGGTATTTATGAATATTTGTCCTCTTATATAATCTCACAGATTCGTATGTCTGTGTTATTCACAGGACTGTGGGTTGAAGCAGCATTTAAGAATAGATGTTAAAGTAACTTTCATTTTTTAGCTTCTTTCAAACTTGTATAAAGAAATCCATTTATACTTTTGCTAAAATGGATCTCAGTAGAATCTTACTCACTCAAGCTACATTTTTGGGGATTCAGTCCTAAAAATAATGAAACAGCAGGGAAATTCATCATAAAATATACTGTTTTCACTGGACAGATATAGCATAGCTTTAAATTCCTAAGAAAGTTTTTAGCATATTTTGGAAGAGCTAGGAAATCTTGCAAAAATGGGAACTTTCATGTCAGTCATTCTCTATTAAATCTTTGCTCAGAGGTAAGGACAGATTGCTACCCTGCATGGATAAATTAGGAAATACAATGATGAGTAAGACCTCCTCCTCTTTGGAGAAAGTCCATGATACTTGAAAGTAGAATCTACAATGGATATGCCATGCTAAGGATGAGGCAATTACAACAGTCTTTGTATAATTAAAAGCAGTTCTAATTCTGGCATTCTGTCAAGCACTGGAAGACAAGTAAGTGTTTGTGATTGTGGCAGTTTTCCAAATTCGAGATGTGCATGACAAGAGTAACTCCTTGTCTTGCTAACTAAACATGATCCACTAATGGGGGTGCTTTGAAAAGAAAATCTGACCTAAAGGAGGTCAATAAGAAACTCTGGCAGACTAGGTATGCATTGTCCTCTGTGCCTAGACTGGGTAGAGAGATATTTAGATGAACAAAATGAATTAATTAGCCATCACCATTGAAATTCACTGGTTTTCTCCAGAAAGCTGCTTCCAACAGTGACCTCT
The DNA here is from genome assembly GCA_024865655.1 of Emberiza elegans. Taxonomy (NCBI): domain Eukaryota; kingdom Metazoa; phylum Chordata; class Aves; order Passeriformes; family Fringillidae; genus Emberiza; species Emberiza elegans. The sequence continues at coordinate 10,697,177 of JALJVW010000175.1, read as the reverse complement.
GAAACCGATAATAGCATTTCCATCTCATGGAAGCTGCAGTTGAGAAGCTTCCAGTTACTGAGAGATAAAAAATAAAAAAAAAAAAAAAAAAAGGAATTTGACAGGAAGCGCACAGGAAACACAATGTACCCTTAGGTACAGTTTTAAGATAAAAACTCCTATATAGGGATACATAAGAAATATGCATGCAAGTAACTGAATTTTGTGACAGAGGTTTAACATCTGACAGTCTTAAACTGTAGCTTTTAAAATCATGACTGCATGGTTTTGGGTATGGGTAAGGAAAGACAAGAGAGGAATGATGGTTAATATTTATATTCACCCACTGGTTAAACTCCATAAATGTGATTTTCCTGCAAGTTAATGTTTGACACCAGACTGCTTTAAGACTAATGAAGAAGAAACAAGTTCAGATGTGGACTCCAAGATGTGCAGTCAACACAACAAGAATGTGCAGTGAAATGCCTGAAAAGCCTCTTGCTAATATTTACAGTGCAAGTATAATGAGACCAGGGATGATGGATATGTAAAAAGAGTATTTGTAATTATTCTGACCAGAGTGAACTTGCCATTCATTACCTCAGTATTTTTGAGGGGAAAAGGAAGATTTTTCTTTTAAGGGGCTATTTAATTTTTCACCTTGGAGTTCCACCAGTCAGCCAAAAACTGAATTATTACTAAAATAACACAGACCTAGGATACAGGGATATTAAGCAACAGGTCATAAGAAAGATGTTGAGATTTGACCCCATTCCTCTCCCTGCTGTTTAAGAGGCAAGCCTAGCATGCAACATTTAAAGTGCCTGTGGAGCTTTCCCTCTTGACAGAAAATATCAACAAACAATACAGCTCTGCTACACTTTGAGAAGGTGAAATGCAGCCTTCAAAGGTCTTGTAATGGAATGATACAAATGCAGTTCTTTCTAGTGAAAACGTGACAAGGGAGAGAGGAACAGTGTTTCCTTTATTAGCTTCCTTCTCACTCTACTCACCAGGCAGAAAGCTCTTTTTCAATATGAAACTGACTCATCACGATGCCAACTATAAAATGTACATAATGCCTGGTTTCTAGCAAAGCCTCATGCCGGACATATTTCCATCTATGGGTCCCTTTTTATTCAAATACCTGCCATTTAAGCATGTTTGCTTCCTAAGAGAAAACACGTTGTCTCTTCAGGGGATAAGCATGAGTGCACTGGGAAAGGCAGAACTCAGCCTGGCCCTTCATTTTCCAGGCATATGCACAGCGTTGTACAGCAGATCAGAGGGCAGACAACCTCTGACCAGGATTTTTGCATGTCGTGCAAATGATACGCACCAGCCTGCAGCTGCCATCTGGCACTGGCCTGCCTGATCTGAGTTTACTGATTTTAAGTTCATTCTCTCAAAATGTTGCATTCCCAAAAAGGTGCTTTTGATTTTTCTTGAAGACCAGAGAATTTTAGATTTCTTTTCAGTCTAGAAAAAACCCCCTGTGACATCTTACCTGCAGCTTGTGTCACATCCAATTTGTGGAAACATCTGGGGAATTTGTTCCCCAAATTCTACAGATCTATTAGAAAATGCAAGTTACAGGGCTCAGAAATCAAGACTTAATAAATTTTCTTCTAATTAATACAAGGCATGGGAAACAACTAGCAGCCAGCAGTCAAGACAAAAATAGAAGGGAAAAGAAAGTATCAATGAAGTTACATCATTACTGTGGAAAGCTGGGAAAGTCACAATTCTGCCCACATAATTTATTTAACTTTTGGAGAGTGTTTCCTTTTATAAACATGTTTAAATGCAGAGTGCATAGCTGTAAGCAAATCCTATAACACCTCTACTTTCCTTTCAGGCATGCTACAATTCTGTCTAATCAGGATAAACAATTCACTCTAATGAAACTTAAACATATTAGTGACAGTTGAACATGTTTTGCATTATATAGCTAGGAAAATTACATATCTCTCCCATATAGAAATTAACTTCTCTAACCCCGTGAACAATAATTACAATCAACTAACATGAAAACACAACACGACAAAATGCACCCTGCAATTTATCTCCTCAACAAAATTGCGCTGTACAGAAGAGAAGGTTTACTTCCATCACTTTACTCTGTACTGGTGCACCAAATAGCTAATGAAGTTCCTTCACTTACTGCAGATTGCTCCAAATCCCTAGCCAGCTAAGATGAAACAGATGCCATACACATAACTTCTTTTAGATATTAACATGAATATAACCCAGCTGATCTCTATACTATGATTTTTTTTGTCTTTTTACTTTCTTTTGTTCTGCAATAAAAAACAAAAAACCCAGAACAAGATACCTGTTACTCACACCTCAAAGTGGTGGGTTTTAAATGTGAAGGAAAATAAATAAATCCAAGTACACCTTTGAACACATTATTAGGACTAGATAAAACAACAAGAAATATACATAAACTATTAAGAAGCAAAACTTAAAAGGGCACAATCAAAACAGTTAAGATTTCATAAATAGTTTTTGCTTTCATCTTGACATACCAAAAAAAAGTAAGAACATCACTGGTCATCATATGTAAGTTGTATCCATGACAGTAAACCAATTTAAATCACTAAAAGAGACATCATTTGAGCATTACAATGAAAAAGAATGAAAATATATGAAATTAAGATAGAAAACCCAAGTCTACATCCATAAAAGATAAAATCTGGGGTCAAGAAACAATAGCAATGTGTTAGAATTTTTAACAATTGTCTAGAAATGCCTTTCTTCTGCCTTTCCTGCAAATACAAGTGGCATTAATTCCATTCATTCCAATAAAAACACAGTCAAGTTGCACAGCATGAAAAACACCTGAGGTCATAGTCAGATCTGTATTTAATACAGCTTTAGCCATGTTAAGAAATAAATACAGGTAATATAAAAACAAAAATATATTTCAAAATAAACAATGCATTACTTAAGGAAACTGGAAATATTAAGCCATGAATTTTGCAGGGTCAAAATGTACTGGACTGAATATTTAAAGATAAAAATCACTTTTACCTAAATGAAAAAGCAATTATCTCTATCTCTGTGTTTCATCAAGATATTACAATTCCCCATTAAAAGAACAGGAGGGTAACTACGCACGCTACATTTTCATTGTATATATTCTCCCTGCTTCTCTCTGCCCCTTGTTTCGTGAAGTGACTCCTAAAAAGACATTATAAAAATCTATTTTGTGACAAGGGAAACCAAAAGAATGGACTAAAGAAAATTTTCTACTTCAACATCATCCTGCTTTATGTGACTTATAATTCTTGTAGAAAGAAAGGCATCCTCTAGTCCACATGAGGAGCAATAAGTTGAAAATGCTTCTGAGAGTGAAAGGGTGGTGAGACACTGGCACAAGTTCCCCAGAGAAACTGTAGAGGCCCCAGACCTGGAAGTCTTCAAGTTCAGGTTGCTTAGGGCTCTGAGCAACCCAATGTACCACAGAATCAATCATATCATAGGACTGACTGGGTTGTAAGGAACCTTAGAGATCAATCAGTTTGACTCCCTTGTCTCCAAATCAGAGACATCTGATGTGTGAACCACTTGGTGGATAAGAAATTGGCTGGACAGTTTCACTCAAAGAGTTGGGATCAAGGGTTCAATATCCAAGTAGACCCCAGTGACTGGTGGCATTCCTCAGGGGCTGGTGTTGGGACCAGAGCTGCTTAACATCTTTGTTGGTGACATAGACACTGGGATTGAGCACTTCCTCAAAAAGTTTGCTGCCGACAGCAACCTCAGTGATGTAGGCAACACACTGGAGGGAAAGGATGCACAGGCTTGAGAGGCAGGCTGTGGGAACCTCATGGAGTTCAAGACAGCCAAGTGCAGGGTCCTGCACCAGGATCGAGACAATTCCAAGCACAAATACAGGCTGGGTGGAGAACAGTGATAGGACAAGGGATAATGACTTTATACTGAAAGAGGATGGATTTCAATTAGATGCCAGGAAGAAATTCTTTCCTGTGGGGATGATGAAGCACTAGCACAGGTTGCCCAGAAAGGCTGTGGATGTCCCATCACTGGAAGTGTTCAAGGCCGGGGATGGGGCCCCAAGCAACACAGTCTAGTGAAAGGTGTCCCTGCCCATGGCAGGTGATCTTTAAGGTCCCTTCCCACATAAACTGTTCTGTGATTCTACGTTTTGGTGATTATTAGCTTGATTGTATTGTGGTACATTGACAAGTTAAAAGAAATTAATGCATTAATAAATTGAAAAAGACATGATTTTTAAAATCTGATGTAAGACTTAAGTGTGCATCATAAAGAAGATGCAGTAACTCAGAATTCTAACAAGAATTTCAATTATATTCAACAACTTCTTAAACACCTACCTGCCTTGAAGTCCATGTGTGAGTTAACATTTTGCCTTAGAGGATGATGAAGCTGAATCATTCATGTGAACACTATTTGTACACTCATGCCTGGACTTTGAGTCTATCTAAAATTAAAAGTATCAATTGCTCTTGTTCTCCCTGATGTCTTTATCCTAGCCAACAAATCTCAGACATTCTTCTAAGCGGAAAGAGGTAGAAAAGTGCAGAAGTAATAATAGTAAAGTAGCTTCTGATCAGAATGAAAGCATAAACCCTTCAGCCAAAATCAACAACACCCTGAAGTTTGATATACCTCAGTTATCACACCACTAGGAGGGTGCAAGGGTATCTCTGTGAGAAGCTGAAGAAGCAGCACAAATTCATTCATTTTCAGTTTTAAAATTCAAATTGAGCTGCCTGCAGAGAAGCTGATAAGCTCTCTAGTAGAGTAGAAAGTGTACACAGGCCTTAAGATCTAGCACAGGTGGATTATGTGTAATGAAGTAAAAGGAATAAATATCATCTAGGGTGAACAAATCCATCACAACTGTTATCCATGCAAGCAAAACAAAGCACAAAATGCAGCTAGGGTTATGAATACATATATCTAGAAGAGTATGTCAATATTATTTTTATAAAAATGTACCTTGGAGTTCCTAGTAAAGTGAACCTCCATGGTACACATTATATTTTTAGGTGAACATAAAGCAGAAGGTAAGGAGCTTTCTCCTTCAACTGTTTGCTTAACAAAGAGTGATCTGAAGCAAAAAGGAAATTTTTTAAAGGAGTTTCCTTCAAGCTAACAAAAATACTTAATCCCACTCTTTCTTGAATAAATACTGATTTGTTGCAACTCACATATACATGGTTATGCACTGTCATGTTACACCTCGATCTCTGATAATAGTGTTACCCAAGTTCCTGGGTGCTTTCTTTTGTTGGGTTTGGGCCAGTTTCCTCTCCTCCTTATTCCTTATCTAGAATCTCTTGTGATAACAATGTCTTAAAAAAATCCCAAAAACCAACAAAACAAACCCATTCATGTAAAGTGACTAAGCCAATAATGCTCCACGTTTCCTTGAGCTTTTAGTTTATGTCACTCTCTTGTTCTTACCTTTTCTCCTAACTTCTTTAGAGCAAGAACAGATTTTTGTTTTTCCTTCAGATATGTACTGGGTCTATCAGAGAAGAGCCCTATGCTATTTCAGAGGAAAAGGGATGATTTTCTGCAACACACAGGAGATAATTTTTAAATTTCCAAACATTGGAAGCGAATGAGTTAAAAAGAAAAAAAAAGTGTGTAACTACTTGGAATAAACATTAGTGAATGTTGTTCACCATGGTAATTCACAGTATATTAGCAAATATTCTAAAGCATTTTGATACTCAAACCATTTTGAAAAAAGGAATATATTTCAGGAAAAAATTATATGGTAAGTGAGCCAGAGTGCAAATTAGTATTGGCTGTAATTTTGTTCCATTTAATTTGTTCGTTTGGGCTCACTACATATGGGCAAACTCTCAGAAAACTAGTGCTTCTTTACTGCTTCATTTGCAAGTGTGTACTGGGGCAGTAACAAGTTGTGGAATTAATACTTCAACATTCTTTCTTGAGCAGTGAAACTAGTTTCATATCTTGTTTGCCAACTCTACACACAATAGACAATTGCTTTAAATATGAACATTTTTCCAATACAAATGAACATCCTAAAATCATGCACCAGGGGTGCAAAATGGAAACATTCTTCTTGGGTTGTTGTAATTAGCAAATTATTTACTTTAGGTCAGCACCATTGTTAACTTTTGAGACATAGCTTCTACATTCCTTCCATGTAAACTGAATTTTAACTCTTGCATACAAATGAGCAAACACACCAGGAGGTTACTGAAAGATTTGGTTTTCAGACTGTCAGCTCTGAAGTAATTCCGTTTTAGCATAAATTCACAATTTTCATTGCACTCATCAACTCCCCACTTCAAATATAATGTAATAATATAATATAAAAATAATATAATGTAATGGTAAGGTAAAGGTACTGATAATATTAAATGTAAAGGTACTTACATATAATATATAAAAATACCTGTTTTAACATCAAAATCACTACATTAAGAATAGCCAATTAAAGATTCAATGACCAAATAATAAATATAAAAAAAATAATAAGAGCAATAAATGCCAAGATAATATTGGTATTGGAAAGCAAAAATGTTAGTATTATAGAAAAGACACTTTAAGAATTTGAAATTGTAGATGGAAGATTAAGATGGTGAAGTTTCTTTCAGGGTCTCAGGTTACCTAAATAGTTTTCATATAACACATTGATGAGAACTCATTTTTATTTGAAAGCTCAATGACATCCATGCCAAGTTAACCATGTGATGCTGCTTGGCTACATCCTGTTTTTATGCCAGCAGCACAGATACTTATGCAGGACAAGAGATGGGGCAGCACTGAGCTCAGAGCAGGCAGGAGCTCTCTGAGCTTGTTCAGGTGCCTACCTAGTTTTTTTTTTGCAGTGCTGTCTGCTCCTACCAGTAGCTTAAGATGGCTAGTTTAAACTTGCCCAGGTCTGTACATGTTTCAGCAAGATTTGACTATGACTTGCATGTCTCCCAGGCAGATAGAACCTGAATAGGAAGTTGGAAATAAATCCCTGAATTCCAATTAAGTGTGTATATCACTTAATCATGCTTTATGAAAACATTCATTTTAGCATGTTATAGTTACCTTTACTGTGCAGGTCAAGAATTTCTCTCTACTTAACAGTCAATACTTTTAAGAGAGCCTGAAGGTTTGGGGATGCATGAATTACCCTGAAACATGTTGTGGTCAATAGGGGCACATAACTGTGCTTTGGATCCAGGCTTATCTTCCTCTTCTCACCCAGTGAGTTCAGTGCCCTATTTTTTCTTTTTCTTTTTTTTGGTACCAAATTTTGGTTTAACTAACAGCATTAGTCATGGTGAACATACCTCTGCAGCTCACTTAGCAAGCACATCCATCCCCTTTGGCAATGCAGATGACTTGCAGGTGCCTGTATTCTGCACAGGGGTGTTGGGGTTGTGCTGACAAGCCAGCAGCATTTCTCTCTGATTTCCGAGAGCAGAGATCCATCGTGGCCTTTCCTAACAGGACAGCTCTGGACTCCCACCTCCACATGGGGGTCAGGATATCCCAAATACTGCTCAAAGCCATAAGCTCTGCTTTGCACCAGCTGCCTGTATGCGACAGCTCATTTTCCCTAAAGTAACCTCAACCTTGGTTTCTGATTTCCCTTAAGAATCCAAGTCAGAAGATATTGATAAAGCAACCTAAAATGTAAACCTGAGACTCAAGTGACACAAAACTTGCAGTGCCACCAGCCCTGGGGGTGATAGTGAGGCAAGGCAAGTATTTCAGAGACTAAGGAGATGGGAAATCTCTGTTGGCCAACAGCAACAGACCATGGAAGCTTTGGCCAAAGTTGGGTTGTATGGTGGTCTGAGCTGCCATGCATAGCTAACTCAGATTACTTATAAACAGCCATACAGAAAACTGTAATTAACAATATAGGAAGGAAAAAGAAAGAATGCTAGCCATCACAAAACAATTTAGTTGCTCCCCAAACGTTATAAACTTAACAAAATAGGAAGACATGCTTCTGATGTGGAAAGGCTGTATTTTGTAAGGGATAATGAGAGGAAAAAAAGGAGAGTCTGCCCCATCTCAGCTCTTTTGCTGTTGCAGTAATCATAATGAAAAGCTTCAGCCCTTCTGGACAAAGACTATGTCTGATTCCTCCCTGTGGACCTATTTGCAACTACAAAGTCCAAAGCATGACCGTAAACTGTATTCAAAAACCACAAAGTGCAGGAGGGAAGATGCACTCAAATTATGGACCACTGATTAAGACAGACAAAATTCTCAGTAGTAAAATGACAAAATAGGTTAAATAATCTAAATATTCATTAAGTTCCATATCTCTTTCCCTCTTCTTATTCTTTCTGCTCTTTAAACAAACATATCAGGAAAGTCAATGTAAAACATAATGTTAAAATCCTTTGTATAACATATTTTTCTGTGCCCAGTGGTATCTGAATTCAGCCAAATGGCATATTCAGTAACAACTGCACATATTAAAAAGGCAGTTTAGGTTTTATGTCTGAAAAACTACAACTCTATCCTTTATGGATGATCCAACCCCCTAACAAGAAAATTCATTCTGTTTTTGAACTCTGCTGGACCTTAAGCCTGATCTACAGGACTGTTAAACTATAACAGTCCTGCAACCCAGGTCAGGCAAGGCTCTGGCACAGGAAGCTCAGCCTTCCCTTGGGTCTCAGTTCCTCCCCTCTTGCCACAACAGAAGCAGCTTGCTCAGTCTCCTGACTCTCACTTCACAGAATCATTAGCCTATTAACCAGCTGGATCTGAGAAGCAGGCTCCAAAGCCATGAAAAAGCCAAGGGCATGCTGAAGAAGGGGAGGCATGTTTCACCTTGTCCCTGGCAGTAGCCCTGCAACAGAGCTTTTCCAAATATCCAGTGTGGAAAGGACAAAGGGCATGGTGGAATGGATTCTGGACAGGCTGAAAAGACCAGAGCAGAGTTTCTCTCCTAACCCCACACTCAGTACAATCCCCGCAAAGTCTGATGTTGATGCTTCAAATTTACCTGGGTTACTTCAACCAATTTAGGAATAACAGCTCAAAATATACTTTAAATCACCAATGAGACATGTAATTTGGGGCAGAGGGGAAAGAAGGAAGCATGGCCTAATGTTCACTTCTGATAAGCCAGGCATAATATTGTATTTCTCATCTTTTATACTTTCAACATTTTATTTCATCCCTTAAAGACAATATGAAATGCTATGAAAATGTAATGAAATTAATAACATGAAAATATTGGCAAGCTCAGAAGACCCCCTCCCCCATCTCCTTTTCCCACAAAAACCTCAGTAGAGTTGTTCTGTCCTCTAGTAGTAGCAGCACAGGAGGAAATGCAAGGGAAAATTCCCGTGGGCTGCTCCTGACCCTCTGAGGCAGGCTGTCCTGTCTCTCAAACACAGCACACTGTCATAAGGAAGTAATGATTGTTAGAAAGTAGCACCACAAAATGCAGGTCTCCTGGAAGATGATACCAGTTAGTCACTGTTTTAAATAACTTAAGTCATCATTTCATGTGCAAAGCAGAGCCATAAATAAACTTGTCAGTTTGGCATGTAGGGGTAGCCAAGAAACAGAACAAAAAGCTAATGCCGCAGCACGAAAAATAGATTAGGAGGTAACTACTAGTATCTACCCTTTCTTCTTTTCTCTTGTTAAGCATGTCCATATTTTCTTCTTCTTTATCTAGGCTGTCATTCAGACAACCCTGACAGCATCCCAAAAGAAGGCTTACCCTTTCAGAATCCATCCCTCAGCCCATAAAAATCTCCCTTCACCATGACTAGAAACATCTCCAGTTTCTTTGGTCTTAACCTTGGATGCGAACACAGTTCAGCCAAATTGCTGTAATTCTGCTGGGACTACTTAAATGGATAACGACAGACATTTTTATTTTCAGGGCTAGGATGTAATGATAATGCTACCTGAATTTTTAGAATTATCAGAGCCAAGGCCAGAGAAATTTTGACAAAAATGAAAAAATATTTCAAAAGCAGTTCAGACACTTTGGGCTTTGGAGTCACTAAGGATTTTTTTTTTCAGCTATCCTACAGCTTTTGTGTTAAATTCTGTACTTTTTTTTTATATGAAAAAGACCACATCAAAGTTGCCCGCACCGTGAAAAACAGGATCAGTTAGCGACAGCTGAGATATTCAGTAACAAATAACACAAAAGAGATGTCATATCCCTGTAGTCTGTATCACATTCTAACAGAGGCTTTGCAGTGACTTTTTTGCAATATTCTTCAGAAGGTTGTCAAAAACACCACCCACTCAAGCTAACTATTCATAATTAAGAAACATGAAGTAAAATAGCTTGTGGAATATATCAGCTACCCTAGTTTCTCTAATATTAGCAAGCATTCAAACCACACTCAAGGCTTACTGTTTGTAGCCTTAGAAGTAGCCCATGACAGCCAAAGAAATTCCTAAGAGGTGTCTAAATCCCATTCAAAATCCTGCTAAAGGCATTACAACTATTGACACTTAAGTAAGTGTGGTTTTTGGGGATGGGTTTCTTTTTTGTTTTGGTGAGGGGTTTTTTGGTGGGGGTCTCTCTATTTCTTTTTTTCTTCTTTTATTTTTTAAATTAAAACAGGAACTATTTATGTATTCTGCTTTAATGTCATAGTTTTTCAGTGTCTCCTCAAAAGGTTCAATAGAAAGGTGTTACACACTTTTGTACCCCTAAAAAGTTTGACTGCTCAGCCAGAGGGGGAGCCAGAAGCAAGGAATTACAGGGCAATCACCCTTAAGAAAGTTACAGATGGAAAGATAACAGAAGCCTGTTAGAAAATGAACAGCCACAGAAAGATTTGTAATTCAATTTGTTCAGGGATTTTCAAGGTTTGAAATAGCTGACAACCTGATGGGAGGATCTATCAACAGGACAAGATTTAAAAATAAAAACTTTTTAATTTTTACAAGGAGAAATTGAAGAGAGTGAAGGCAGCCCATACTGACATTCCAACAAAATCCAAAGACTTAATAAGGATGAAGAACACATTATAATTTTGAAAGACCGCTTGTTTCCAGGATCAGATTGCATGTATTGCAAATCACACAACAGGATATAATTAAGCAATAACACATGCCAGGCATAAGCTTTTGAGCAGTCAAAAACCACTATAGATTTCAGTGGAAAAAAAAGCCAAAAAAGGAACCAAAGCAAAAAACCCCCACAGTTTACTTGTTACTTATCACAGTTTGTACAGCTTTCCTACTGCTGCACTCAGCACACACAATATATATATTCACTCTGGTGTACAGACGCGTGAAACTGTGTCCGATCATATCTCATAAATCCTTAATTAGTTCTTATTTATAAATCAAGGCCACTTCTGAAGACAATACAAAAGGCAGAATCTTCTCTGTTGAGATCCCTGTAATCCTTTTATTAAGTGTTATGGGTGATAAAAGTTAACCTTAGAATGTACTGGCACATTTTTATGGTTGAGAACTCCTCTGCCCTAGCCTGCAATCATTTTGTGATTCTACTAACAGCAGATGGCCAGCTGACCATGCCACACACAGGGAAAAACACCAGTGTTTTCTCCATAGGTCTAACTTTAAGGATGAAAACAACAGTAAGACCTTTTCTTCTTGAAGTGTGCTCAGTGTTATGCCTTAGAGTTTCATCTGTTACAAGTGAGCAGGAGTTGTTCATTATAACTCAACCAATTTATATTCAGCTGTAAAGTTATTACTTTGTGTGTTGCAACTCAGATTTAAGCTTTCATGGCACTGGCATCTTCCTTAAGAAAAGTAATGTCTAAGAAAACAGAGATCAAGCAGCAGCAACAGTGCAACAACAGTTGAAAATGTGCTTGTAAGTAAGATCACATTGCTCTCAGAACAAGGACCTCTGAATAAAACAAGAAAACAAAATAGTTTTGCACACAGTTTCACTGAGCATTTTGGTATATAATTGCTCTGCAGGGATATACTAACAGTTCATTCTTCAGAGCTCAACTCTGAACTCTTCAGTCACCTGAAAAAGGCACCAGGAGACATCCACTCGAAGAGCACTGCTCCTGGGGTAGGTGATGGAATCCTTAAAACATACCAGCCATCGCAACAAGAACAAAGCATAGGTGAAAAACAGATTCTTTATTTGCTCCTGAGAAAGATATCTCTGATAACTTACAGCCCTCCACCTGACTTTGCCTGTTCTACAGCAGAAACAGGACTAACACCAATCAGTTTCATAAAACTTCATCTTCTTTACAAGAAACCAACTGAATATGCAGGTTCCCTTCCCCCTCAGAGGAGGGATGAGCCCTGGAAGACCTCAAGCCAATTCCACTTGGACAAGCACATGAAGCCCTGAACAACAGATATTACTTTGATCCTGGTTTATGCTTATAGGCAAGTTTCTGTCTTCCAGCTGAAAGTCAGGGATTTCAGGAGCAACTATACCCATGGAGGGGACATCTATCAGACCATCCAAATAATTATTTACATCTCAGGAATCTGTTGGAAGTAGATAAGCTGAAAACTTTGGAATGATCAGCACATGTCTATTTAGGGAACAGCACATGCCTATTTTCAAATTACAAAGCCACTTCAAAAAATTATGGCTGGAAGCCTGAAACTCACCACAAGCTTTCCTTTGCTCAGCTCAAAATTAGCAGCCTCCCAAATATGATCTGTGCTCAGTACACTGTGCTATTTATTAATAAACTTCTCAGTTCCACAAGGGAACCTCAGAACCAAAAATGTTAAGCTACAGGAAAGGCACAACCTCGCCCTCGCCCCCAAATATATGGGTTACGGTAATTGCTGTTGTGCAAACAATATGGGGTGCCTGCTAGCTATAAAACAATTTTAATAGTGGCACTCTGGTCTTAACTGGTGTGAAAAATGGTTGCTTGCTGCTGCTACATCAAATATGTAGTCCACATGTACATAAAATACACCCTGTGTGAAATGTTCATGGCAGGACTAAGAATAGAAAGTGTATTCTATGTCTAGCTGATACATATTTTGCAGCGAGTGAATTTAATTTCCTTCCTTTTCTCCCTCCCACTCCTCCCCCTTCACCTCACCCAACCTAGTACCCAACCTGCAAGTGCCTTTTTTCCCCTCCAAATGAGGAAAAGTTTTCATAAACACATCCTTTGGTTAAAAGCAATCAAACCCATGAGGACTTTTTTTAGAAAGAGGAAATGCAAAGGACTCTGAACTCCCCTGTCCAGCCAGGCATGGCTGCAATCCCCAAAGTACCCATTGTAGATTGTGATCTATGGATGAAAGATAACATCCACTTGCCAAGTTCTATTATAAGTCTGTGTTTTTATGTTAGAAACTTGCTCGAAGCTCAATTTCTGCTTCATTTAGCCTTTATGTATCTTCACTGAATAAGGAAAGAGGCAGGAAATACATACTTGAGATTTCTAAAAAAAGGTAGCAGATTTCTACACTGTATCCTTTCTGACCTTGCAAGTTCCCTACATATATCTTATTCCTCAAGGCAGACATTTAGGGTAGAGCTTAGAAATCCAATACATTCAGTTTTGGAAAGGAGAAGCAACAGCAGAGTTTAAAAAGCACTTTTACAAGACTTAGTAACAGTAGTTTACAGAAGGGTTATGTTTCAGTCCTCCTCAATTTTCAAACTGAATGATAAAGAAAAAATAATTTAAAAAGGGAAAAAACAGCCAAACAAAAACCTCAAGCAAATAAACAAAACCAACCCCAAAACCTCCAAAAGAAATAAAGGAGAAAAAAAAAGATTAAAATGAAAGAAAAAAACTAATCTGAGGGAGCCTCAGCATTATCAGTATGGCAATCCTGCCTTCTTACTTAAGAAGAAGATAAGTCACTGTCACAAAATTCTCCTTCAAATACTGGTTGTGCCTCCACCATGTCTCATTCAGATTAACTTTTCAGGACAGAAGGTAGTTTTCCATTATCTCTCTTTATTTACACAGAGCATGTCTTGTGGGCAGAGCAAATTAGGTTCTCTTCTCTTATGACCCTTTATTCACAGCAATTCCCTGTCTGGATAGCAAGAAGGATACACAATGGCAAAAAGAACAGGGAGGGAAAGAGACCTCACAATCAGCACAAGACAGGCATTGGCTAGGAATGAAACAGCTTACTGAATGGAGTCAGCTTGGGAGCAGGTGCTGCCTCAGGAACATGTGCATCCCAAAAATCACCACCCAGATATCTTCTACAATACTAATATCCCAGTAAAGGTACTTGCTAAGGATTTATTTATCTCTTTAGAAGTTAGTTCCAACATACATCTCATGAGGCTATCACCCCCAAGAAAAGCTTCTCACAACATACAGATTATTCCAGAAATTCCTGACTGTGGACATGGCCTGAAGAAATAAACAGCAACTATTTGAGAGCTTGCCTGTCTGTATTTCTCTGGAGTGTAACTACTTTGTTTTTTTCCTAGCACTCACCATCAGAGCTTTATTCTCTACAAGTTTTGGCCCACTCACAGTATCCTATTTTGTTTGACACATTTGCTGTTTTATCTGGAGTTAATTGCAAGTCTCGTAATAGTTTACCTGTGTAAACTTTCTATGGTCTGTGGTTTCTATTCAAAGCCCTTTTCCCTCCTGTGACATTCCCTTCCATCAGGGAAAAAAAAAAAAAAAAAAAAAAAAAAAAAAAGAAGTAGCCAGCTAAGTACAGCCAAATTGTTTTTAGCTTTCTCTGGAGCTCTCTTTTGGAGATGCAACATTTTGATGTGCTGTGTACTTCATAATTCTGAAACACATATTTCCTCCATAATTCTCTGGCTTTTTTACAACCATTTTCTCCTGCAATTCTTCACTGCAGGTAAAGTGCTGGAAATGTCCCCATTTCCATTAGCTTTCAGCTGGGCTGGACTTTTCAGATTTGAATTCTTCTATTCCTAACACTGAATTAGTCCATTCATATTTCCCATTCTATTTGAACAATGGGGGAGGAATAGGCATCATTTAATGCTGAAGTTTAACTGAAGCCCTGTCTAGCATATGACATTTTATAACATGACTTGTTCTAGTAGTTATATTAAAAGCCAAACATCATTACAAGCCATTAATATTTCTGCTGACTCAAATGCTGAATAGCAGTCAAATGCACTAGCAAAGTACTTAATCATGTATTAAAAGTCACAAAGGGATCCAGAATTAATGCTGAAATTCATCTATCAGCACATGTTAAGAATATAATTTAAAATAGAACTGGTATTATACAGAGCACTAAAAATCACATGTAGCATCTAAATGCAATGAACTTTTTAAGAATTAAAAAGTCATCCTAAACTCAAAAATTTCAACAATGTCTTTCCCCCACTTCTTCATTGAGGATGTTTTGAATTTGTTTTCTTTTTTTTCCCACCATTTTTCCCTTCTGAATCAGCCAACAAATGCATAAAGCAAGAATTTCTGGAATACCCTTCATTTCCATAGCAATAGATTGAGAGATCAAACACAAGATTTTCAATTACAAGCTAAATTTATACAGTAGAAGAGACCATAGTACTCAAAAAATCCCTAACTAAACAAAACCACACAAAAATAATTTAAAAATAATCCACAAGCCCCCTTACTTAGATTCTGCATTGTGGAAAAACAGGATAAAACCACAAATACTATGATAATCTAATCAACTTCTTATTTTCCTTTTCTGTGTGCATGAGCAGTAGGTCTTATGATAAAAGCCTTTTTTTGAAGGCTGACAATTGGTATGATATATTTTAGAAAGTCCTAGTTTGTAAAGAGATGCAAGCAAAAAATATTTTTCACAGTTCTCACTCACTCTACTTCTCCATGTATGCCTGCTAGATAATTATGTGTTTTATGATTATAGCAGGAAGCAATTTAAAACACTACTTGAATTTTTATTTAAAATTATATAGTGTCCTCATTGCTTACTGGGGTGTGTTATAATTATTTAGCTTAGTACCAACCATTAAAAAAGTAGATCTATTACTAACTGAATGACATGAGACAGATAGTTTGTTTGTTAAACACTGTTTCTAACTTCCTTTCTTGTTTGCTTTTCTGCTCACTGTTGCATTGTTCTTAAACACCAAAGTGTTTGCCTAAGCACCAAACAATCCTGACTGATGAGCCTGGCATTATAATTCACATTAATGCATGTCTTCCTAGATAATAAGCAGATTTCCCCAAAGTTTCATAATTTCACAAAACAAAAAGCTTTAAAAATAACATACTAGAAAGAACTTTTTTTATAAGGCCTTTAGAACCCATCAAGAAGTAGTCAATAGGGAGATACATACTGCTTAAAAAGCACAGGTTTGTTTTGTTTTTCATGCAGTGGCAATTTTTGAAAAAATCAATGACTTGGCAAAAGCAGATTTGAGATTTATGATGCAAATTTCCTTTCTGATGACTACAACTCTGAAAATGGGCTTCGACTGTTCTTGGTTCATATGACTTTTTTGTCATCTGTTAAACTAATAGGACTTAAAAATATGGCTTCTTTCTAACAGGTGACAGTCCTTCATAACAATTTGAAGATGTAAGTCTTCAGATAAAATACTTCATCCTAAGAGGGTGTCAGATCAAGCTACCAATTAGTTGTCATGGAGAAAGAGATACTAGATCTACATGGAAGCACCAGCGTTATACCATCAGGTAAAGAGTAGTGAAGTTCATAAAACTTCATCACTGATGAAAGCCATTGATGGAGCTTCTCCCCTGAGCTGGCCTGCATACTTTGCCTGGGACTGCAGTAAGGTTTACAAACAGAACAATGAGGAAGACGAGTTGGTTGAGTAACATTTTAAATGCATAAGCTGAATGCCTCAGTTTGTATGCACCTTTCCCCTGGGTACAGGGCTTCTGGTGCTGAAATATCTTTTAAGACAGAGAATCCCTAAGATTTCCCCTTCCTGCTGCTCCAGGGTCTTTCTTTTCCCACCAGAAGCATCGAAATTCAGTCTCATGTAGGTACAAGCAGTGCCCTGGAGCACACAACAACAGCAGAGGCAAACATCATGTGACTCCACAGGCAAGCTCAAGAGTCAAGGCCAAATCTCAACTTCCCAGTCACAAAACAGAGGTGTTAGGGTGCGACCAAATAATTGGAAGAGCTGTTCTGCACTGGCAAGGTTTCCTGGGGACAATAAACCTCACAGAGCTCATGGCAAATCCAGGCACAAACAAAATGTTGAATCTGAGCTGGAAGCCAACAGACTTGCGTAGCATCCTGTTAGATATTTTTTTGAAACACAATAGGTGATTTCTCCATTTCCTTTCAAAAAAAACCCCAAAAACCCTGCTTCATACAAATATCTGCATTTGATCTATGTAGGGCTTTTTATGGCAAGTGTCAGGTGACATCGTCAATCAGAAACATAGAGGACTGGGTGCTGAATGAGAGGAGAACGCTTCCCCCAGAGAAAAGTGCTTGTTCTCCTCCTCCTCCATATTTTTAGGTCTCCTGAAAATTATCAGTGGCAGTAAAGTGTTCCCTGGCTGTGAAACACAAGCAAAAAAAACAAGGTACTGAAATGTAAAATGAAACAATTCTTTGTATGGTCCCAAGGAATGCTTACATGCAGAGCTGTAAGGTGTTTTCAGTTGAAAATAAGAATGATAAGAAAAGATGAAAGATAGGATGGAAAAATAGAAAAAGGAAAAATTAGTTTAGTGAAACTGAAGTAAAACTTTTTCTCTGGATGTTTCAATATGATTGTTGCCAGGTAGTTTTTATCCTTTTTACAAACCAGCTTAGCTCAATTTGAAAACAAAACATTGTGTCAAAATCAAAGAGGAGCCATTTCATTTTGAAACCACTGAAATGAAATATTTAAGCTCCCAATATTTCTCCTCAGCAGAAACTACTGGATGAATTGCATCAAAACAAGCAAATAGCTTTGATCAATACCACACTGTGTCTTCCAGTTAATACACTATTTGCATAAACAATTTCATCAGGCATTACCACGAGTTCAATTGAGACCACAGAAATAAGTCAATCTGCCTACTGGGTAATTTGCTGGGGGATGCAAACTACGCCACTGCTTACAGTCAAGGACAAGAGACTAAGTAGCCAAAGAGAAAATTACATTCCCACAGATCCCCCCACACCTTCCCCCAACCAGTGATGCAGCACTGGGACACAGATCTGCTGAAACAACAGGATGGAGAGTTTTTATGATAAAATATCTGGGATGTATCTGCTTTTCCTTCCCAGAGAGGGATACAGCTAGAGCCATCACATAAGGGCAGGTGGTCCAGTTACTGAACACTGCCCAGCCTAGAGATGAGGATCAAGGATAGGAGCAGACTGTCAGCTAGAAAGGGTTGAAAAGGCACAAAGTCACAATGTGTGCAAATCCCTGGAAGCATAACCCAGCCTAAAACTGCATCACTACGTCCCTGTCCCAGTTTAGCATTCCTTTCTTTGGTACAAGCATTGACCCCAAGGGAGCAGGTGAATCCAGATGAAGCCTGGTGAGGCAGCAGGGCTGCTCTTCAGCTGCACCACATGGGATTAGTTTCTGCAGGCAGCCACACCTTGGAAATGGAAACAAATGCTGTGATGCAACCATTTGACCACTTGCCATGAGGCACATCTCCATTTCACATGGAGGGCAACTTCATTCCATGAAGTTGCAACTAAATGAGCTCTCCTTCCCCACGGACAAACGAGAGGAGCCTGCACACACCCCAGCATGGCGAGCAAGCGATGTGATGCTCAGATGCCCAAGTCCTGGAACAAAGAGAAATTGTTCTGAAGCAATTGGTTTCTGGCATAAAATTTCAGCAGAATAACAAATGGAGGTTGGCCTTATAATTAACAATTCCAGGGGCCTTCTAGAATATGAATCAGAAGGAAGAAAAATTTGAATATTGCATTAGGGAGAGTTCATGTTCTAGTAGCCCTATGTGGACTGTCAGAGTGCATTCTAGTAGCTCGTTATGATTTATCTTCAACAGCCATGGGCTGAAATTACCAGACTCCAATTACTCTGCTTCCCATGTTCAAGAGAAAAAAAAAAAAAAATTACGTCAGGCCTACCACAGGAGATGGTTTAAAATGCCCGAGGTAGAGAAAGTAATCTACTGTTCTCTGACATTTGCTGCGTGAAAGTCATTCACATTAACAACCATTCAAACTTGTTTAGTGCAAAGCAATTGCTTCTATTTTCCTCTTGTCAGTAACATTAGCTTCAATTCAAATTTAACTCTTCGAAAATTTCAAAATGCAAAATGAAATTCAGTGAGGCTTGTCAGGGACATGTAAGGGTCTTGACAGAACATACTGTCACTGAATTTGTCTTCCTTAATCTGTTAATTTTGAAATGTCTATTTTCGAGAGAAAAAAACTGATGATCTGCACTTCTTTTACTGTCACAGGGTAGGCAAGAGATTTATGATGATGTTTACCAGACTAACATTTTAATATAGCTACTAACATAACAAGGACTACAGAGGCAGAAAAATAGATGCGCTCAATTTAAACTAACAAATTAAGCGATTATTTATGAGAACAACTTGAGGTTTAGTTACATAGCAAAATACATTTAATAACTTAATATCCCATCACCATGAGTAGACTTGTATAACAGGCCATTAACTTCTAAAGACTGTGGGCTTATAAGGTTAATATTTTCAGTGAGAAAGGGAAGTAGGTTAGATGGTTAAACAAGAGTAGCTGTCACAGACAGCTCAGATAGACACTGAGGACACTGGCTTTCATCAACCTTCTTTTTTCACATGACACCCACTTAAAAAATGCCTTTTTAGTTTCTCTTATAGTTAAATAAAATAAACAAAAAAACCCCCACAAGACACACACACAGCCTCACATTTTTGTTATGGTGCTTTAAAGAATAAAATACTTTAAAGTTGTATTACTGATGTGTCTTCTGAACATACTCATATTGGTTGGGGAGGTAGGGACTACAAGATCGGTGAAGAAAATTAATTTTTATTTTGTTTTCTATTTGTGAAATCAGGAAAAAAAACCTGCATGCAAACTCATGCTGGCTACGATAAATTCAACCACATTTCAAGCAAATTACTACTGTTCGAGTTCTTTATGGTACAGCATAATTCAACCTAAGAAAAAGCCAAATAATTTCTTACATGCTAGAAAATGAAAGTAATAAAGCTCAGCATTACATAGTTGATTGTTTCTAAGCACTGTACCTTCATTATTTTTAAACTAGCTGTAAAATAATTGCCAACAATAATTAACTTTGTACAGTTTGGGGGCAGTAGGTGGTTTACAGACTAAATCAGATGGGTTGATATGAACCTGATATCTACAAATTACACATCAGATTAGACGTTACACAAACATTGCATTTCTTTACTCAGTCAAATGATTTTCTGGGGTCTGCAGTGCACATCAAGATGCCAACTCCCTTGGGAAGACTGAGCAGTTACTTGAAGGTAGGAGGCCTGACCCCAACACAACAGTTAATAGTTCTGAAAGAGTTTGACCTACTGCCTATATTAATAGCAATATCACTATCTTTACAGAGGGATTTAGCACGAAACTGGAAACGTTCCAGCTTTTGTGTTTGTGCCACCTATGGCACATGGCCTATGTCACTCTCTTTAGACAGTTTGATCAGAGGTCTCTTAAAATATTCACATTCCATGATCTAGGCAGAATATACTTTTGTAGATATATGTCCAAGGAAAGGACAGAGAGATAATCAAAATCCTGTTCCTGCCCTGAAAGCGTTAGCAGTGCAGCAGTTAGTTAACTAATGAGCGTCTGCTGGCAATTCTATCCTCCAAAATCTCCACCAGTACAATGAGTAGATCTCATTTTCTACAGTGAAAAAGTCAAGCAGTTCCAATTAAATTTTGGCAAAAAGAGGGACTCACAGTTATATGCATGGCTGGCTTTGTCTGGCAGTAGGCAAAGGGGCCTTGTGTGATCTTTTCTGCTTTCCCTGGTGAAGGGAAGGCAAGACAGTAACATCCAGGAGATACACCATGATAAGACAAAGGACAATAATGCCTCAAGCCATCTATATGCAAAGCAAAGTTTGCAGTCAGCACATACCAACAAAATTAGATAGACTTATTGGAAGGAAGCTAAATAATGCAAAACCTGGTTTGGTTTTAAGGAAAGAACTCACCAGTACTTGGAACAATATTCTGCTATAAAAACATGTTTAGGAATGTAATGGCATTTTCTGAAGTCTTAAGACAGATAGTTATAATCATGTCCATACAATTTATATACCTTCAGAGTTCTGGGGGGGAAAAAATCACCACACTGAAGGTCTCTAGAATTATTTTCTTTTCTTTTTCTTCTTCATTAGCCTTTCTCAAGCACTTGTGCGACATATCCCACATTACTTCTTGCATTACAAAACTCAGGGAATATTTTATGTGACATAGATCACTCTGCTGTCATAAAGCTTTGTATAAAGCTCTTTGGGATTGGAAACAGAGAAAATGAAAAGAAAATATTGTTGATTAAAAAGCTCAGAATATTAAAGTATTTAAATTTTCAGACATCAGATACATCAGTACAATAACATCATGCAGCATTTTATTGCTGATTTTTCACTTATTCTAGAGCATCAAGCATTATTATTACTTCTTACACAGTGGTAACACCTTGCAAGTTGATTATTCCAACTAATTTATTTTTATTATTATTGATATTATATTTTTCATTTTTGACAAAAAAAGGAGCATGAATCAAAGATGCTATTCAATTTTCGCAATTTTCACTTTTCAGTAGAATGAGCAAACTTAGTCTTTCAAAAAGTAGATTTCTTTCATAAGAAATGACTGCTTTCATTTATTAGCTATATCACATTTATAGCAATTCAATATGTTCTCTCTCAATCAATCTGCACTGTTAGTTTCTTGAGATACCCGAACTTTAATGTTATTCTATTCTCTTTTTTCAGTTATTTTCTGTTGGAATTGCACTGTGGCTATATGAAATTCAGAAAAAAACAAACTACCTATCTTTATTATTTTCTTTCAGCTAAGTGAACTGAGGTATTCAGAGAGACAAAACTAGCTTTTTGGAACCTATCAACTTGACGCAAATATTTTACAATTATAAGCAGCAGAGCCAGTGATTTTTCAGAAGCAAACTTTTTCATAGTGTTTAAAAGGAAACAACACAGAAGTAAAATTCATGCCATTACAGAGTATCTTCTTTCTAAGAGAAAACAAAGGATAATACCATTCCAGAATACTCCTGGTGGTGTGGACTCTCTGTTTTGAGAATTTTTGCAATTTCCTGAGCTCAGGTTTGCATGCTAAAAGCTGAACTGCTAAACATTTTTGTATGCTAAGTAATAAACTTGAAGCATCAGCTGAACATTCTACCTCAGGAATGCAATATTCTCCATATATTGAGGCTTTTAGCTAGTCCAATTAAAATGAGAATGTGTTTAAATTTTATTTATAAATACCAGTGGGTCATACCCAATGGCACTTCTATGCACTGAGGTTATCCCAATTAGGTAGAGCTTTGGTTACACCAAAAATTTTGTGGCCACTGAGGAGCATAAAGTGTTTTACAGGCCTATGTCAGATTTTAAGCTGAGCACGCGGTTTCATTCTATTAATGCTTAAAGCAAAGGATAAAAAATATAAAGAATCCTGCCAAAAGGTTGGAAACTTGTGACTTGGGAAGCCCCTTCTCTTCAGTTTTAACAAGTGCTGAACACATCCTTTAAAAATCAGGCACAACCTAACAATATTCCATAATAAACTGAAACAGTAAATCTCTGTTCATGATCTTATTTTGGATATATTAATTTCCTTGTTTCTCTTGCATCATTCAAGAGTTCATGAACAAGAAATGAAAGGGTTGACTTCCCATCTTCTTCCCATAGTTTGTTTTTTCTGCCTTGTCATCAGAGAGCAAAACCCATATAAAACCAAAAAAACCAAAACTGTAAGTCTATAGGTATTGCAAAGGCAGTTGGGATTGGTGTTGCAGAGAAGAGTGACTACAAGGGGAACAAAAGCAGACACTGTTGCTTACAGCCTTCCTTTGATTCCCAGTATTTCACATCCACAGACCTATTTAAATTTCCAGGTCCAGTATCTGATGCTTAACTGGAAATTGAAATCCTGATACAAGAGAAAGGTGGAAAGTGAATATCCAGGAGTTGAAGAGTGGATGATAAAAACAAGTGAAGTGGTAAAGCACATCAAGTTCATTGCCATCAATGCTAGGGAAAATGTTTGAAAGGAAGATTAGGAAAGCCCCCTTGTATCCTCTGCCATGTTTTATATTTTCTGAACAAAATTAAAAATAAAACTTCCCTTCAAAATCCACCAATCCATCCATCACAAAATACCTTCACTAATATCTTCCAGAAAAAAAGAGACAAATGACTGGAAACTGGAGAAAAGACCTTCCTAAAGATATACTTCTGTAACTTACTTCTAAAACTCGAATCTAAACTTACAAAATGAATAAAACTATAATTAAAAGAAAAATGACAGTTGAGGATGAGGAAAACACTGAGTGGTAACATAAACACTTGAGAGGTGTATATGGTGAAACAAAGTACAGATGGTTTTATATTAGATCCCTTCCCTTTGGACCAGCTGAAGTTGAGTAATGTTTCAAATGTAGGATAGTCACAATATTGTAATATAAATTACAAGAACAAGGAAACAAAATCTATACTGAATTACTTCTACTTAATAATAAAATATGTAAAGCTAAATTTTTTTCTAGTGTCAATTATATTGGCATGCTTGGTAGCAAATATTTTTAAATTAAATGAGCTTTTTCAACTTAAACAGTAACTGCAAGAGTGTAAGAAAATGCAGCCTTATAGGCTGTCATAGGAAATAGCTTGAAGTTAGCACTTTATTTAATTATACAAATATGTAATATGAAATCGATTTCTTGTGCACTGTATTAGTGCCTTGCTTATTGCAAAATACTTTTGTATTGCTTTTGTCAACATAAATTAGATTTACACAATTTTTTCTAGCACTCTTAGATTAAATTATGTGCTTCGCAAGTATAATATTAAACCAATGAATTAAGCTTCTGAATTCCATTAAATAATTTTATTTTCTTTATATACTATAACAGAACCTTAAAAATCAAAATAGTTTTTAAAAGATACCTTCAAAAAACAGCATCAAGAGCAAGTGAGCTATCAATTTGAAATAAAAAACAAAATTAAAAGGGGAAATTTGCATCCCATCTATAAAAACTTTACAATTTGCAGCAACTCTTTATTCATTAAAAATCAAACAGCAGAGAGAATGCTACCAGCAATTAATTTTCGGCACAGCTTGCATTATCATTTCAAGGTCAGGTTTCATTGGCCATACCTCAGTGGGAGCTTGGTTTTGAGATCACTAAACACTGCTCGCAAGGGAAACATCATTAAACGTGTACTTGGAAAAGTGAAATTCCTTGCAATAGAAACAACTGAAAAACTCTGCTATCCTGCCTAGGATAGGATACCCTTTCACCCTCCAGAGAGAAACTGGTGTCCTTCAGTAAGCACTCATGAGCCGCCAGAGATACCTGTGATGGAATACTTGAGTCTACCCTCAAAAACAGTTTGACCTTCTGACCACAGATCCAAAGACTGGTCCAGTTCTTATGACATCAGATGAAAACACAAAACCAGTGTTTTCAGGAAGGATTAAAAGTAGGACACCTAAGATGCAAATTATGCACCACGGGGGCTGGAGGGAGAAGAAAGAGCAGTGACTCTTGAGCCCTGCAGAGATTAGCAGCAATCTTGACAGACAAAATTACTTCACTGCATGCATCACGCAAGGAAGTCCAACTTTTTCAAAATCAGTGGTTGGGATACTCAAACTGCAAATATAATTTCCATCTTCAACTACAAAAACAAATCTTTCTACTTCTTCGATGCTTATAAATTTTTTCCAACTTTCAAGCTGCATTTATTTATAATTTATATTGCTTTTCTATCCTTATTTTCGCTTTACCCCTAATTTAATTTTTGAACACCACTTTTAAGATTATGTACTGCTTTCTCTCTCACCACAGGCCATCCTTACAATGCAGGGAGCTCCAAATAGTAAGGTGAATTCAGGTTGCTGCAGACATCCAGGTAGCTGGTATCATTTATGTACCCCTCTCACATGACTGATTGAGACAAAAAGACTATTATGATGACAATGTGGGAAAATGTACTGAAAATAAGTGGCTGCTTCTTTGCAAATGATTCCTGGCAAGAACATACAGTTTTGTCTGTTTTTTCAAAATTAGAAAATACAACAGGTATGGATTTTTTTGCCTTTGTATCTATTGGAATACATTGGGAAAGAGAAAAATACATCTAACCATGTGCCTGATTATTAAAGACACTAGAACAATTTACAGAAAAATGTTTCAGTATGTTGAAACCATTTTTATTCTTTACAAAGCTATCAGAATATTTTTCTTGAAATTGATATATATTTCAATACATTTCTGTGTTAGGTGCATAGACACAGTTTTAAATCTCAAAACAAAGGTTTCTCTATTTCTTTCAAATACTTTTTCAGAAAATACTGTCAGCAACACCTATAAGTGGTGATGAACATTTGCTAGCAATTTCTGGAAGCAATCAGGGACTGTAAGATTTCAATTCAGTGCTGCAGTCCAAACTAGTTAGATATTTTCCTGTCTTTGAACACAACAGAGAATATCAGTCCTGCCTTTTTTCCTCTGTAAAGCAGCTAAGCAAGAAAGACTGATTTTTGAAGCATGTATTCCACCATGACTCATTCAGGAGCTGTTGATGTTGGTTCTTCCATCTATGCCATGAAAAATTTCACTGCAAAACGTAGATGAGAAAACATATGATCCCTCATTGTTCCATGCTGTTCCTTGACCCCAGCCTTCAAGGATGCCTTGCCTACTCCTGCCTCTCAGTTACAGCAGTGCATGCCCCAGACTTTCAACAGTAGAAGTGCAGCAGGGATTTGCAAGGGACAGGCTGGCTCTCAGGTCCTGCAGTGCCTCAAACTCTTCCCCACCTTTTCAGTACATTAGATCTCAACTGCTGCATTGGTGTCTCACCACTTTCATCTTTTCTGGTCCCTTAAACCCACAGCAGCCTGCACACTACACATTTTTCCCTGTAGGACGTGGGAAGCCAGGAACAGCCTCCGCAGGTAAGCAGCCTCACAGAGGAAGAACCAGAGTGCACCACCTTCCAGGCAACATGAGCTGAACAGCATGGCTTAGAGGCAGCTGGGAGAGGAGAACATCAGTAGCTATTGTGGTGGTAAAGTTTACCAACTAGTTCATTCCTAATAAAATCTAAGTTAGCAGAGAGCATTTCAAACCCTCTCTTGCTTTCCCCTACTTTTTATTTTAAAATAGGAAATGCTGTCCTCTTGCATAAGGACTTAATCTGTTTCTCTACAGTAGAGGATGGGGTGAAGGGGCTTTCGTAAGCAAATGTTGGCTTCACCACTTCTGGGATTTTCCTGTCAGTGTGTAACTGTCAAGGGAGCAGCAAGATCCTCCAGAAAAACCAAAAGGCCTGAGGGCCAGCAGCTAGAGAGGATGAAGTCAGTTAATTCTTGGTGCACACAGAGCAGGGCCACAAATACAAATCCAGAAGTTACAGAATGCTAGAAAGGAATAGATTAAAGGATGCTCCATGAACACCACAAAAACAGCAACAAAAAATATAGGGATCAATGAAAAGGACACCAATGTTGCAATCCCTAAGGATAAGAAGCCACAGGGAAAGAAACTTGGTCATGTCTGTCTTGATTGCCAAGATCTTAAGTGGAAGGGGAGAGACATTCGATGACAAACAAATTTTTCAGCCTTCTCAAGAGCTGAAGGGCTACTATTTCTAATGCAATTTAGCTCACAAGACAAAGGTGAAGCTTGCTACAGAGAAAGCTTCTACCCTTGCAGGTTTAAGAAATGTGACAGTAATGATCCAAAATGTGCAAAATCAAGCAATTTAAGAGTTTGCATCTTTTATACATTTTAAGGGAAATAATTCTCTTTTAAATGTCAAAACACATTTTTTATTAATTTTCTTTTTCTAGAACTGCCAGAAGAAACTTTCAAGTGAAAGAACTTGAAGGGTCTTCATGCCTACTGTTGTTGTTTATCGCAAATAATATGCACAAAAGCTATATTGCAGTAAAAGAGCAAAATAAAGTATTTAAAAGTTAAGAAATCCCACCTTTGAAATATCAGTAACAACCTTCATTCAATTTCCTTATGCATATGCATTATATTATTATTGTCCTTGAGTCAAGATGGAAAATCTGTACATAAAAATACAATGTCAACTAATGTAGGTGGCACAGGCTAACAAAATCTATAAATACAACTATATTTTTTTTTCCTGCACTCCTTGCATACAGCTTTTAAATAATCAAACTACATCACAAAAGGCAAAATGAATAAAACTACAATTAAAACAGTTGTAGGCACAAGTAAGTGCTGCAGCACTGGTGTCTTACTGTATGAGCCCTCCCACATATTTTGTACATAAAAGCACATGGTCCACCAGGCATTTATCAGAGAACATCATGAGATGTTTGCCTGGCCTGTAAGCTACTCATGTTTGCCAAATATGAGCCTAATAATCTACCATATGATCCAGAATATGGTAGGGCAATTTATCAGTTTTCTGTACTGATGCAGTCAGCTAAGGAAAAACTTACATGACTGCTTTAAAATTAGAAAAACAGAAACAGAAGCATAATAAATAGATCTTGAGTTACTAAAAATGTTTCTATGAATATGCATAAGATATCGAGTATTTAAAATGTTCTTATATCTGACTCAGATCAAGTATTTGAAATTTTCAAATACTTCAGATATGGAATTAGTGGGTTGTCCATTATACCACAGATTAAGAAAAATCAGTATGTTCCAGAATGGTACTGACAATGAAGGATGTTCTTTATTTTCCTCATTTTTATACATGATAAATTAATTTCTCCTTATAAGAATTCTAACTGTTGCAACATAGTATTTATCTACTCAATTAAAACAGTTTACTATAAAATATATTTCACCAATGTGCAGAATACCATAACAACAATGGATATTATAATTGGCAGGCAGGACCTGATTAATACAAAAGATGTAGAGACTATCAGCTACTGCAAGTACAGGCTCCCACAGAGAAAAAACAAAAAAACACAAAAAGAAGCAAAAATTCCTGCCATAAAACCCAGCATGTGCTGGATTGCCGCACTCCTGGGAAGACAATGGAAAAAGAACGATTGCCTCTCTCCAAGGTATTATGGGAATTAGTACACAGCTAACAGGATACTCGGATCAGACTGGAAAGGGACTGCAAAAGAGGAACCAGTTTGAAGAACTGCTTGTGGTTTCACTGATTTCCTAACTGGCAATAACTTACAAGCTACAAGAAACAAAGCCCCTCTCTTCTAGCATATCCTTGGCACCTCTGCAGCCAGCATCAAAGGAAACTGGATAACTATTTCCCCATTTCACTCAGTGCACAAAGCCCATTCACTATACATCAGCTGAGCTTGAGCAGAGAAACAGCTTGACAAGACAAGCTGAAGCAATATGTGTCAAAGAGATTGAATTCCAGTTTCATATTAGTACAGAAGAAGACAGTGCATGATTATTGCTTGGAGCGTGTGGTTGTTTAGGGGATAATGGTAGTACCTTAACACTGAGCAGTAATGGAAATTGTCTGTCTTTTTTCTCATTCTTTCTGAGACAGTCACTTGTGATATGTCTTGTTACACTGCCAGGTCATTTCTCTCTTCAGGGTCCTTAAATAACACCTGTCCAAGTTGACAATACATCTCTCCAATGATGCCATTATGCTTTGTCCCTTGCTAAATAGCTAGACATTCACTTTACCAAGGATGAAAAGTCACACTTTACTTGCAGAAATTAAAATATTAGAGGCTGGACACTATATTAGAGCTCTGCTTCCCAATGCTGCCTCTCTGCAAGGATGCTCAGACCTCAGTACCAAGACATCTCAGTGTGCCCAGGCCCACATCCTCCTTTAAGCTCTTGTTTATCATAAAGGGGACTACTTCTAATGTTGCTAAATTCAAAGAAATTGATTGAATTATTAAATTTTCAAACAACAAAATATATATACTATGACTCTCATATGTTTTAAATGCCATCATGTTCACCAAGAGGAACTTCTATTAGAGAAGCTGCAGTGCTTCCAGTACTGTTCTGTGCAGAAAACAACTCAGCAAAAACCAGACTTTTAGCACCAGAGACAAAAGAGTTTCTTCATGAGTTGCAGGTCTATATTTAACCCCCACTACAAGTCCACATCAGATGGAGTAAGGCATAGCATGAAACACAGAAAGAAGGATGCTGAGAATAACTAGGATATTTAAAGGCAGATTTTGTGCAATTCAAGGCTGAAAAACCAGATTCCAAATACTACATAAATTTGGGGGGTCTTTTTGCAACTATTGTTCTTTACTACAATTGCTGCATATTTGTTTCCTAGCCTGTGTTATGGTGTAGACAGGCAGAAAGCAGCCTGCCCATCATACCTGAGCACTTTACACAGACCTACCAGCACAGAATGGCTGCTCTTCAGAGATGGATAAAACACACATTGGCACATGTGTCTACAGAGAGAATAACGTAAAGTGTCCAAGTGTTTTAGTACAACAAAACGCATAACAGGAGCATCTGATATTTTCTAGTTTAAGTCTGTCCACAAGGCAGACTTTCAGAGAGCCCTGTAAGATTATGGCTTCCACAGAACCTGCACCCCACAGGATGCAGCAGCACAGCTGAAGCCTCAACCATAGGCCCACAACATATCTATTTCTAACAGATTTTTAAATCACCTGGAGCCATCACAGAAATTATTGTACAGACTTAGAATTCCCACCTTAAACTTGCAAATCCTTTCTTAAACACAGAGACAGTAAGCTGATTTGTGAAAGCAATATTGAAGAGTGATAGCACTTTTTTCCCCACTGTGGGATCAGATCAAATTAACACAGGAGAAAAAACCCTACATTTGTGAACTGCCTTAATTTAATGCACATGACAACTAGTAAATTCAGGACTAAATAATT
This sequence comes from Emberiza elegans, assembly GCA_024865655.1. Lineage (NCBI taxonomy): Eukaryota > Metazoa > Chordata > Aves > Passeriformes > Fringillidae > Emberiza > Emberiza elegans. The sequence continues at coordinate 10,667,211 of JALJVW010000175.1, read as the reverse complement.
CAAAGAAAGGCATAAACATCATGGTTTATTGATTTCTGCTCAATTGTGTTGTATGTATTTTTTCTCATAGCATAAAGTATGTGCATATGCTCTGAATATGCCCCTTTAGTTAAGTGACTATGAAAAATGTCTGCCATCTTAACTTGTTTTTCAAATACACATTCCCCACCTTTTCCAAGTACTGAGAGGCAGGAAGAGCCACACCTAAAAAAACTTTTTACTTGTTTCTTTTCTGTAGAGGTTCTTATACTATATTCATCACCATATGAACTGCAAACCTACAAGCATATTATGCCATATGAATAATTTCTACAATATATTATTCATTCCCTCATCCACTGTTTAGGCAGAAACACCCATATTTCCTTTAAACTTTTAAATTCTGTTTTAAAGCTGAAGGGGGAGGTATGGTCGTGTTAAAAAAGGAACAAGAAAAACCAAACATGAAATGCTGAGCATCAGAAAAAGAAAACTTGGTAATGGCAACCTAAGAAATCATCTAGGTGAAGTGGCAGACACACACAGAAAAAAAGAACATGCTTCACTTGCGTGATCCTTAATTATGGCTATTCAGCTGATAACAGACAAGGGCTAAGCCAGAAAAAACCAAAACAACAACTTCAGGAATAAATTGACCTCCACTGATTTCAATACAGTATTTTTGTTGTCTTCTTCCCACACTCCCCCCCATCCACCCCTTATTATATCAATCAAACCAACACCAAAAGTCAACTCTGCATGGACAGACATATATGAGCTTTATTGTATAAGATTCTCATCACAAAATAGTTAGCATTCAGACAGATAAATTCAAGATCTCATTGCAGCTAGCACAACAAAAGTAAGAAAAGTGCTTGCTCAGAAAAAAAAAAAACATGTGTGGTAAATAAATTTGAGAAAAATTGCTAGGGAAACATTCATAATCAACCCTGCTCTCCAAATAGCAATGAGACACCAAAGTGAACTTATTTGTCAAAGGTGATGCCAAAGGCCATAAACAGAGAACAGGTTTCTTGAATTGCAGTTCTGCACTGTCTTCAAAGGTCATTACTTTAAGGAAACATGGTACAACTCAACTGGATTATTTATTTGTAATCATCTAAGCTACCACAGGTTGTGAACTGTGAATAGAGCACATCATATTCCCAGTGGGTGCTCATGCTCTGACATTTCAGCCTAATTGTTAGAGTTCATTTTGCAGACAAAAGAAGGCACATTGTCAAATATATTTTCTCCAGTCCCTATCATTGAGCACAATTTATCATAAAATAGAGGTAACAAACTGCAAAATATGTACTTATGGTACTGTAAGAGTATCCAAAATGTTTAATTATCTGAATGATAATTTAGCATGTTGTCTTTTCCAAGGGTAATGAAATAGCTTTTAGCAATAATGACCTGAAAAACAAAATGCATAAAATGAAATAGTTTTCAAAGGTAATCTGAAATGAAAAATAATAGTATACAAAGGAATAAAAGGCTTATGCAGTTGATTTGGAGATGTGAAACAAAGAAAATAAATTTTAACTCCCCAAGGAATTACTGCCTAAATCATGTCTGTAATCTCTAAATTCAATATTAATTCTGGTCACATCACATATAAACAACAAGATTGTGTTTCCAGATTTCAACTTTCTGCCAGATATTTTCTATTTTGGTTTTCTAATCCTCCTGAAAACAAACTCTTGACAATGCCATACCTTAGATTCCATAGAACAGGATGCTACACAGATTTGGAGAGGGGTTGGAGAGATGGAGATAAAAGACTTGGGTCAGAAGAAAACTAATTTGGTAAGCGATTTCAAGACCTTCAAAAGCTTTAAAACATTCTCCAATGCTAAGGAAAGAGTGAGAAATTTTGCTGTGGTTTACAAGCCAAGGACTACAGGACCTCTTCAGTTCCAGTGCCTAAGTCTCAGCCGTAATGGTCCATGACTCTCAGATCTCTTTTCCCTCTCTGGACATAAATCCTACTTTGTTTTTATTGCACTGCAAATGTTGTACTTGAAACATAGATAAGATTCAGCCAATTCAAAACACTGTAAATTAGAACTCAAGTCTTTTTTTCAAGTGTCTTTTTTTTCTACCAGTTTCATAATATTATGTAATTTGTCAACTTTATCAGTTACATTTTCATTATAAATTACATGGAACTGCTCCTGATAGGGCACAAACAGAAGTGTTTATTCAATTAATCCATAAAAGCAGTTTTAGACAGATAAGCTAGTTTTTCTCCATTTGAGTTGATTTTATTCTGGTTTCTTAATCAAAATGCCTTATATCAAATTAAATGCATTAGAGAAAAACAATATCAGCTTTACTAACCAAATCTGTAATTTAATTTTTAAAAAATCAAGTTATTCTGACAAGAGCATTCTATAAATCTGTTGACTGTCACTAATTATATTACTTCCTTAATTCTTCATTAATCAAGCTTGGTATTGGCTGTTCCATTATTCTATTCAGAATTAAAGTCAAGATGACAAGCTTTTAATTAGGTGAACCTAAGCCTTCAGTATTTTTAATGTTTGTTTTTCAAGAGATCTGGAGCTTTCTAGGACTGCTCCTAGATGTTTATTTGAAAACAGCAAACAAAACCAGGTAACATTAAGAGCCTTGACAAGTCATTTTTAGGTTTCTGGACCTACTGATCACCTAAGGTGTAACTTGACATCAACTGCTGCTTAATACGCTCCTCAACTCATTGTTAAAATGGAGGCTATTTCATTATCATTCCATACAAAAGCATTCACATGGTCCATTCTCCCTCTCAGCACCAGCAGCAGGATTTACTGAGAAATAAAGTGAAGAGAGTGAAATTCACTCAGTTCTGCTTCATGCAGTCTAGGTTCCAATTAGGTAAAAAGAATTATGCTGCTCACTATTAAAATTAAACAAAGTTAAAAAAAAAATAAAAAAGCAAACAAGAATTAAATAAAAATCAAATATTTCTCTAGCAGAAGAAAGCCGAAATAATTGATGCCTGTAAGAACCAGGGCTTTTGGGAAGAATGACATAATATCTCTGCAATGGCTTTGGAGAGAGGGGGAACAGGAAAAACATTGAATGCATTTGGTAAATCTCATCAACATCCCCTGCCACAGCACAGGCTGTTGGTACTGCTTTCCTCTTCCTCCCTTCCAGTCCTGCTACTCACAGCCCTCCATTTCTAATCCACACTACTCTGCCAGAAGTGCCAAAATAACTGAAAAATTAGTATGCTTCCAAAACACTTTAGTGCTGCAATGATCAGAGCAACTTAAAAAAATCTTATTAAAATTTTCCCTGATTAATTTTTAATAGACTGATAAATGAAAATACAATAAAAGCCAGTCTCATAAAAGTTTGTTTTATTTACGTACTTACCAACTCTCAAACACTATAAAATTAATATTGTATTCCTGAACAGTTGAGAGACCTTAATTATGAAACCAAACTGAAACATCAACCACACTAATCAATCATGCTAAAAAAAAATAAATTATTATTTCAGCTGAAATTAAAAGTATAAGTCGCAGTTCAAAAAAAGAGCTGCAGTCTTCTAAAAGGGAAAGATTATCTCAACCTGCAGCCATGTTTTAAAGAAGCAGACACAGACCAAAAATCTGTTAACATCAGTTCCCCAACTTTGCAGAAGCTCTAATCAGGCTATGAGTTATCTGGCCTGGGTGCACCCACAGCACTTTCAAGTGCTGCAATATGAATTATTGCCCACATCCATTCTTTTACAGCTGGAATGGGCACTGTGGATTAATGTACTGCAATATATTTTCTTGCCACAGACAGTGCTCCTCTCGGAAGTGTGATCTATTGACTAGTTACATGCACTTTGGATAAATCATGGCTGTCTCAGTGTGCCGTGGCAGGCTCTGCTCTGGGAAAAGCCACCAAACAAACCAAGGTGAGGCAAGAGATGGAGAAATTGCTTGAGAGACAGGGGAGCTCTGTCTGGTGATGGGAGCTGCTCCTTTTCCTCCCCCTGCCTCCATCACACAGTGAAGGGGTATCCTGACCTCATGTCCTTCACCAAAAAGAGAGGCAATAACTTTAATCAAAGTCTTTGCAACAAACCCTTGACTGACCAGTGTGTCAAGTGCCAATGACCATAACCATGTCTTGCTGTAGGTTACTCGTCCCTCCCTGCCCACTGCTAGAGACTTCAAAAAGAAGGCAGAAGAGGCCACTGCACACAACAGAGACTTTGAAGTGCATGGCCATGCTAGAGGAGTCCACCTACCTGAGTCTGCTATACTAACTCTAAGTGAAGAGCATCAGAGTGATTTACTGATGAATATGATACTATACTATAAAAAACCAGCCATGAACAAAATTCTTCCCAAAAATGAAGCAGGAGACAATTCAGGGAGCCCATGTCTTGTGTAACACGGCACTCACAATGTTGCAGGAAGAAAGTTTCTTGTTAGTGCAGAGGGAACCCGCAGCTGCAAGTACCATACAAATGATACTAAGCAAAGGCTGAATACAGCAAACAAAAAAAGTTGAAAACTAATTTAGGAGAGACCAGCATCTGAACTTGCAGTTTACTGCCAATTCAACTGAGTCATCAGCATTGCACTCCTTTGAAAAAGACGATACCATGCTTAATTTACACAATCTGACAAGAACTTGGCTGGGCAGTCTGCCTGGTCTCTTGCTAGGTAAGTCAGATGCACTACAGTCCTTTCTTATAGATATAAGCATCATTAGGATTCTATATGTGGTATGGGTATCTCAGCAGTGGCAAGCAGCACAATAAGCAGAGCATGGTTGCTGGTGCCAGATGATGGTCCAAATCAGATGGCTCTTCTACAGCATGCCTTCTCAATTACAATTCTAGTATTCAGTCTTAATGGGAATATGATGAAGTTCCTCAATTCAGACTTTGTCCATTGTTTTAATATCTCCCTGCTCCACCTCCCCAAATACAACCCAGTTGGTAAACCTATATGGAACAAGACTGGTGCATTTGGAATCTAATAGCAAGATCTTAAATGGTTCCAATTGCTACCTGGCCAAAAGCCCAGAAACAGTCAAGTGCCAAACACATTTGTAAAAACAACAGCAACTTAAAAATATTGGTGTGATGAGGGTTCTTCTGGAATGACAAATGTAAAATAATTCTTATAATATCATATTTAGTTTCAAATTGTTCCTCTTTAGTTTATCTTTAAAATTCATTCAAACCATAACCAACAAAAATATGAGCAATAAAAACAGGTAATTTAAGCACCCAAATTGTATTCACATTGTCCTTGAAGCTATAGTCTAAACCCATAATAATATCTACTCTGAGGGAAATAAGATACAAATTCTACTTGAAATACAAAGAAAGCCATTTTTCTGTAAAAGTAAAAATTTATCTCTGTCACCATTTAAAAAAAAAGTTGAAAATTATGCACTTATCTGCATTTTTATTAGTTTTTAAAGTTTTAACCAATGGCAGTTGCACTACTGCAAGGGACAGTAATGAAGAGCACAGCTTATCTGTTCAGTGCTGTATATTGCAGGAGCCTCCTGTGATGTTGACTCTACCCAATTTTATAAACACATTGCTTCATATTCTAATATCCTCCATTCTCTTGTACAGCACACTGCAAAGACTACAAAACCAGGTCCTCACCCTAAACCCTCTGCCTTGGCTTTGCAAGAGTAAAAAGCAACAAGTACAGAGTGAAGTAGCACTGTGCACATCCCACATAAGCACATCCAGATTCTATACGGCAACGTCCCTCTCACTCCACTCCTTTTAAAAATAATTTAGAATTTTTATGTAACCACAACAACATTTTAGTTCTCCAGATGGCCCTGCAGGGTCATTTTCTCAATGGCAACCTCTCTGGGATCCCTCTGTTATAAATCCCAAGAGAATGATCAAAAGCCTTTGAGCTTCCTTTAGTTTTCCAATATTTTTCCATGCTTTGCTTTTTTTTGTTTGTTAGAGGAGAACTCAGCAGTATCCTGCACTCTGCATATATTGTTTCTGAAATTAATACATGTAGAAACTGTACACAAACATTCTGCACTAGAAAAGGCAGCAGAAAGCAGCCCAGCTCTCAAGCCTTCAACTGCAGGTGTTCATGTGCCAGAATTGCATCGCTGAACCAGCATCTCCTGCTCTGGTGCCTTGAGGCTGGCTGTCACCAATAGCAGGTCTCTGTGACGGATAAAGATTTTCAACAATGAAATAACAATAATGACAATAGTAATAATAATAATATAATTGATAAATATTTTTCTTTTTTCAGCTCTGCTAGAGCTATGAAGCTTCCCCCCGCCCTTACTCGTTTCATTATCAAGACCAAAAAAATGAAAACACACAGCACTCTTTTCTCCAACTGTTTTACAGTTCTTTATGTTTTTCTGAAAAATCGCACCTTGTGCTGAACTTCAGTAAAGTAGGAGCAAGCAATTCCACTGTGTACATATATTAAGCTCTGGACAGGCTGAACTATTGACCTCCTTTGCTGCCAAAATATCAGTTAATCATAAAACTGAGCTGCGAGCTGTTACTCAGAAGCAGCAGCCAACATTAAGAGAACAACTACTAATTTAGAGTTGAAAAAGCAGGCTAAGTGGACAATTTTAGATTATCACATATTTCCTACACCCTGCCCCTCTCCTTCCTACCCCCTCAAGGGAAGAAAGGCAATAACAACTCAGAGGATACTCGGAAGGACAACACACCCCACAGCCACAGAAAACAGCCTTAAGGATTACTTCTGGTTAAAGTGTTACTCTCTGCCTTTTGTTTTGGTGTTAGAATCCTGGAGAAGTGAATAATCTGAGCAATGACCCCAGGCAAGAGGCAAAGTCAGAATGAAATAAAGCCCAGGTGCCCTGTGAGGACCGAGGGGAAGGCAGTACCCTTCAGCATCAGCAGCTGAGAACACAATGCCTTGGTCATACCATCATGGGTGGTGCTTAAAAGAGGAAATAACAAAGCACACACCTGGCTCTTACAGAGGGTAATGTAAGAAAATAGTGTATTGCTTCAGATGTTTCAGGCTTCAGCCATGTAAAAGCACTCAGTGGTTTCAAATATTTGATTGCTCAGCACTATCTTTAATCACAGACTGATAAAACAACACATCTCACAAAATGCTTTCGCTTCAGCACAGGAAAGATTACCTGGGAAATGCCGGGTAGACAAACAGGCTGTCAGAGGAGTTAACTAGTGGAAGAATTATCCCTTCATTAAAGAACAATTTTGTTTAGCATTAGTGGAAGCATTTAGCAAATGAGTCACCAGACACTAGTTTTGCTATGAGGAAGACAGAAAATGATCTAAATACCTTGTAATAAAAGTGCATGTATGACAATGAGATAAGTATGATCATCACTCAAATCACTAAGGAGTAGAATGCATCTCCAGCAAAGCAGACGACAACTGATCAATAGTATGTTATTAAGAAATAGCAGGAAATTATAAATACTGAATGAATTATGAGGAAGAGGTATTTTAAACTTCATTTGAAAACAATGTTGATATTTGCTTAAGCATTAAACAGAGAGCAGAATAATAGCTTATTCTCATTATTTTTTCAGCGAGTTTGCTGCTGCTGCTTGGAATGTAAGCTTCAATCCTTACAATCTCATCAGATCAACATTCACTAATGCACACTTTTTAATCTGTACAGAGAGCAGTCAAACTTCATGTTAAAAATTCATTTATTTTCCACCATTCCATCTGATACTGAGCAGATAATCAATTATAACTTATTTCAGAATTTGAACTAGTGTGTGTAAAATTCGTGGAAAGAAAAAAAAACTGACAAAGAGCATTGACAGAAAAGAGAGTATCTGTCTGAAAAATAAGTGAGCTTGTCAGAAATGAGAATTAGAAATAATTGAAGAAACTCCAGAAAGAAGATATTGCTGCAGAGATGTCATCTAATACAGCACAGTAAATCACCTGCCAGTCACTGGTACAATACCGGCAGCAGCAGATACTGCAGGGTGAGATATTCCATTATTACCTTTGCCTTTTCTTATAAATCTTTGCTTTGGAAGAGACTAATTTTGATGTTTATAATTTGCCTTTTAAAAGTAAAATATTAGTATATTTAACAAAAAAAAAAAACATTGACAAGGACCTGGAGTTATCTATCAGAAGCCTGGGGAGAACACTGCAGAAAAGGAAGGTCTGTCTCATTTTCCAGACAGGTGAGGAGGCAGCAAGGCGTTCAATCTGGTTCTGTCCCTGACTCATCCCTGATGATGTGCACAATATTTCAGTCTTCACAAACCCTTGTTGACACACCTTCTTCTAGCTGAGACTAGCTAGTACCTTCACTTTAATGAAATAGGAAGAATCAGTCTCACTGCAAGGTAAACAGCTTAAAATTTTATTATTAAAATTATGCACACTGTCACAGAAAGTTCAGAATTTTCTTCTCAAGTATTTTTTTGATCTGCTTAATTTCATAGTGGATTAAATTGAGTTGAATTTTTTCTCAAGCCAGATTAGATTTTGGAGCCTTACATGTGAGTGTTATGTTAAAAAAATTAAAAATAAAACCACGCCCACAATAACATGATTTCCCCCATGAGGTTTCTAAAAATGTGTCACATAATTCCTTCCTTTCTCACCAAAAATCTTTACTCTGTCACAACCTGGGTAAATTAAATTACATTTCTTCAAGTGCTATGAAAACAACCTGAACATTTCAATTTGCTAGTCTCAGCTCAGCCTCTTTAAAACAGAAGCAGTTTTCCAATTCCTACTTTTTCAGACGAATGTCTAAGCCAATTCTGTGCAATAAACCAATACACTAACCTTACTTAGATCTTAAAGACCGACACCTTAACTGAGATAGACACATAGATCTTTCTACTTCACTGGAAAGACAGACTAAATTATAAATACAACCACAAACTCCAAAAGGTGCCTTCAGCTAGGTCTTACTCCAGCTTCATGTATCAGATTCTGACAGTACTGTGAGCAACTTTTAAAATGATTCTCTAATTTTCTGGAATTCATACCCACTGACCTAGTCTGCTAGAATTCCTGGTTTCTGGTCCAGACCCTGACACTCTTCCTTAAGTAAACAAAGTGAGTGCTCATCTATCAGAGATCTTTCTTCAACTTGTGAAAGAAACTATTAATATTTCTGATTCACATATGCATATATATATATACATGACACACAAAAACCTGAGACTCCAGCTTGTCCTTCTGATTACTTTAATGCAATTTTGAATGCGTGGTTATCAACACTCTTTGCTAAATCAAATACTGTGCCAAGTTTAAAATACTGTCAGGCCCTAGAAGTCCTGAGACTAGAAGGGAAAACCCCACAATTTAATTTATGCTTATTTTCCTCACAGTCTGATATTCAAATCTATAATTTTTCTCCCCTGAAACTATGAGACATAGGTATTATCTTTTTTCTTGTGAAAGCTGAGATTCAAATAACTTTAAGTAGCTTTAGAAGGAACAGCATATAACACAAGTTGACAGTGTTTAATCTTCTTGCTGCTGGCCACGTAGGGGCACTCTGAGAAACAGGAAGCAAATTGCAGAGCTCAGCAGCACATGATTTTGGTAATAGAAGTCGAAAATAGAGAAAACACTCTGTTTGTATTTTCAATTGTAATCTACAATTTACAGAATCATAGAATATCCTGAGTTGGAAGGGTCCCATAACAACCTGGTCCTACTCCCAGTCTGCACAGGAGAGCCCCAGGAGTCACCATGAGCCTGAGAGCATTGTCCAAACACTTCTTGAACTCTGGCAGGCTTGCTGTTGTGACTACTTCCCTGGGGAGCAGTCATAGCTAGAGATTTCGGTACTTGTATTTTAGTTCTTGGAGATTTTGTCAGGCTGTACATAACTGCTTTGGAAAAGACAAATTATGCAGAAGTACACTACTTCCCCCAGTTCCATTTCTTAAACTATCCTTTTTCCCATGCAATTTGCTTTATGTGCAAGTTTACTTAAAATGTAATTGAAAATACAAAGGTGAGGAAACAAGGAGGTCAGGACTTTGCAGAAATCAAGAGGTCCTTTTCCCTACACGATGAGAAGCAAAATGTTTTCTTAGATTTCTAACTTCTCACTTCCTAATACACCCTCCAAGGGTTAGCAACCTAAAACAATGACCAGGCACAGTAGAGGACACAGCAAATGATCCAGAAACTTGGGGATCCTGTGGGTGTGAAAGGAATCCTTAAGTCCTGATACAAGTTAATTGGAGCCAACAGGCCTACCAATCAATTCAACCATAAAGTAAACAGCTTTGGGTTTTTTGGTAATTTTTCCAGAGCAACACTCACCAGCACACTTGGTCCTGGTGATGAGTGGTGGTCCTGGCTGCCCTGTGCCACCTTCCCCTGGGCGGGTGAGCAGGACCCGAATCTCGTATTCGGTGTCAGGGTCCAGGTGCCACAGCTTGTACGTCGGTGCGTTGACAGCATGGGTCTCGGTCCAAGTCCCAGATGTCATCCTGTACTCCACTTCTTTCAGGATAATGGGGCCATCCCCAATGATGGAGTTGGCATTCAGCTGGATGAGCAAGTACGTGGGCCCAACGCCCAGCAGCTGCGGGGGTGCTATTGGCCGAGGCGGCTCTGCAGGGGAGACAAAAAATAAGGCAGCGATAAAACAAAAGCTGGAAAAGCCACTAAGAGGAGGGCTCTCCACTCAGGAAGTTGTTGGAGTTTGGTCAGCAAACATTCCAAACCACAGAAAGAAATCCAAACTGACATGAGTGAAGAAGAGCTGAGGAGAATTTCAGAGAGCTGATGGAAGTGAGTGGCACACTGCTGGCATCTGCTCAATGCTGTATTTTCCTTTTAAAAATCTCAGCTAGTGACCACAAAATCCTGTCTGATTTATATATTGCTGCTGCTTGAGATTTTTTTTTTCCTAAAAAAACCTATGCTCATTTATATAATTCACTATGCCAATAACTTGAAATTTTCTTTTATTGACTGAGGACATATTTGCACTTTCCGTATAGAAAGAGCTGCAAGAGATGATACACTACCCCTGCACAGAATATTCTTAAAAATGAGTATCACTGCAGTTAATCTGAAACCCACTGGATGTAGTTAGGGAAGAGGATACAGATGCCTCTTACAGGCATTCAGAATACTCAGAACTGAGCAAAGCTGCCAGGAGAATGACAAAATAAAGACATATGGCAACAACATATAATATTTTATTCTTTAGTAAGTTACTACTGATTTTGAAACTTGAACAATAGGATGTGTGTTGCCTTTTGTCATCCCCTCTTCTCATCAGCTTCTGCCTGCCTACATGTTTCAATGCAGCTGCAAAGTGAAAAAGGTAATGACAGACCAAACAGAAAGAGGTGGTCCCCCCTACCCTGAGAAATGTTAACATAGAAAGATTGCCTCAGCATGATTTATTTAAAGAAACAATCACAAGCAACAAGTATTTTTCTAATAAAATGAATTCACTGATAAACACGGAAGGTTCATTTTCATTCCAGATGGCTTATATTTCAGCTAATTTGTTTCAGTTAATTAGGCAACAATGCTAAATTCAGTGCACACAGGGCTTTCACATAGCAGTGATGCAGAACTAACAAATCAGCAACTCTGAGCAGGTAGAGGAGATCTCATGGCCAGTACATTAAAAATAACTTTTAACCCCAGACCATAAGGTTTTTTCCCTAGCAGGGGACCCTTACATTCTACACAACAGAAATTAAGACACAGATGCATTGTACGTATTCTGCCTCCCAGGGATGATGCCACCAGTGTCAATGACAGAACATATGGTGGGGAGAGGTGGACCTCCTTTGACATCCCATCCTCCCTGCATGATGAAGTTCAGCCCCTGGTTCTGCCTGCTTCCCTTCCAGGTATCACAGCTTGTTCCAAGCAGTATATTTACCAGCTGTATAAGCAACCAAGTTTCCCAGATTTTGGCACATATCTTGAGGACATTTTTCTAAATTAGCTGCTTATCAAACCACTCAGTTTGGAGACCAGGGAGTCTGTAGCCATAGTGGCTGTAATGGGACCTGATTTTTTCCTCCCAGAGTGAAAGGTGAGTGCTCCAAGGTGTTTCCATTTCTGCTTTAGGATATATAAAACTATAAAAAGTACCTCAATTAATTATTAACCTTTTACCCTTCTTTGAAAATGTATGTGGTTTTGAATTAATTTAGATCCCTACCTGCATCAAAGCTCAGAAATGCAACTGGCCATAATGAGGGCAGTTTATTTGCTGTGGAGCTAACATATTAAATGTCCAACTAATGTATTCTAAGGTCAGTGTATATTACAGCAGAAAACATCATCATTGATGAGCATGATGCACTACCAACTCCACGTTATAAACTTCTAAAACATATGGCTATGTTTAGAAGTATACACTTTGATTAAGAGCTGGATTATCACAAATAAAACCTCACATTAATGAGGGCATTGCCTATTAAGTTTTTATGTTAAGAAGTAAAGCACATTCTTATATTAGCATACGCATTTTGTTTTTAAGCTCTTGAGGCCAAGGAGACTTATTTATAAAGTCTCTCCCAGTTCCAATAAATTATGCATGAATTTTAATCAGTTAGCAAATGAACAAGTAATTGTTCTGCAGCATTATTAATATTCTTCATAATATAATATACTATCACAACCAGAGGTGAGGTGCAAGCAGAAATCCCAAAAGTACACTAAGTATCAACTGAAGCATGCAATCCCAATATACCAGGATAAACTTTTCTGATGTTACCCAATTAGCTTTCTATTAATTATTCCCATTCATTATTCTATAACCACATCTCCAATTATAATTTGAAATCACAATTTCCTTTTGTATATACAGCAGACTGAAACTTTTACAGTTTAAAAATTGCCATTGATAGCTAAAAAAGATAGAACAAAGCCATTATTAATGTTTTGGTTGCCATATAAAATACCACACATATCAACAATACTTTTTTTTCAGTGAGTTTTAAAACATAATTTAAATCCTTCAAGGAAGTATATGTTGCTGGCTTTTTTTACCCCAGCAATCTGGGTCCACCTGCAGTAAATAATCCAGTTTCAGAGTGCCCTGAGAAGACAGCCTGCCAAAAATGAAAAATCCTCTTACATGAGGCATGAAAAATAAAAGGAGATGCATGAAAAAGTACCCTAAAGAAAATCACCCTCTCAGAAGTTTGTTCTGGCTTAAAACAACATAAAAACTCAGCTTTAGCCCAGCCAGGTGATGGCTTAGATGTTCAGAGTCCGGATTAGAGGTAGAATTGCAGGAAGTTGAGGCTCACCAGGTACCCCCCACAGCAGCTTTCCTCCTGCCTGGCCCTGTCAGTGTGCTCCAATGCAGGTGGTCCCTACTCAGATGCATTTTGTGGCTTCAAGTCACCCAGACCCAAAGGCAGGTGAGGCAGCACGGTGATGTCCCTCCACACTCCCCTTGCCTTGATCATTCCAACCCAACCGAACAGGAGAGCTGTGCCCTTTATTTCTGCCAAAAGAGCCAACCTTCCTCAATTACTATGAGGAGATATGGCTGAAGCACACAGTATTCCCAGCAATCAATTTTCCTTGAGCTCAGTTCCCCTTTCCTCAGCCATGAACTCTCTGTGAAAAGCCACAAGGTTCTAAACCATAACTTATGGAAAAATATTTCAATCCATAGATGGTTTAACTTATCAGTAGAATCACAGTTTTAACAGGTATTTAAGATACACTAAAAAGTTTGATCAAAGACCCTGCAATGGTGAGTTTCATTTCTTCCTTTGCTAAGCACAAAATTTAAGATTCCTTATTCAATGCAACCAGTTTAATTATCCACTCATTTTCTGACTATATTTTTAGCCAGTGTATAAAGGTGTTAAATCTGATTTAATCCTTCTAGTTTTCACGGCCACTAACATCACAGAAAGACTATATTAAAAGACCCCTTGTACATCTGCAAGACATTAAATAAATGAAAGTGTTTTCATGCATAGCATGTTGCGGTATTTGGTCAGCTCTGGTTTTGACATAAAATGCCCACAGCTAAGGTAATAAAAAAATTAAGACTGACATTTCATCAGTACTAAGTTCTCATTCTGCTGAGCTACTAGCAGTGCATTATGCTCACATCAGTATGTACATGACATTGTATATTAAACATAGTGTGATATTTAGGCACCAATGACTAGAATAAGCATGCAACTTCAACCTCCTCCACCAGTCTTCCTACAGTTAAGTGGTTGTGTCATATTTTTAATATGAAACGTTGTATGCAAATACGCATTCACAGGCAGAAAAAGCAACCAGAAAAGGTCATTAGTGCTATTTGCACAATAATTAATATACATAAAATTTCCAATATTCTCAAGCCACATATGCACACTATACTACATTGTCTTCCAAGATTAAACACTTCCTAAATTAAAAACAAAGGAAGGTAGTTTCATTTGTATCTTACTGGCAATTGTATACAGTTAATGATCAATTCAAAGCAAAAAATAAAAATAAACCAGAACCCTACATATTGTTTCATTTTGGAGGAAAAGCTGATTCTGGATGCATGCCTGATAAAATCTTATTTTCAAATCTTATTTACAAGAGTCATGTTTTGCTGAGCATAACATGTATCACTCGCAAGAGACTCTTGCTAGACAGCAGAAAGGTTTGGAGAGGGGGAAGGAGAGGGCTGGTCAGCCCGTGGCCCAAACACTCAGAGCAGGTGCGTGCCTTTGTCCACTCTCATCCTGTTCTTGTGCCTTGTACAGGACCTGCATGCATTGGTGCTGGGCAGTGATAGCTTGCAAGTCCCCTTCACTCATGCACACACTGCTCCTTCCTTCTGGTGACAGCATGTTCAGCTTGCTCTGTGAAATGTCTCACACTAAGCCATACACTTGGTATGCTGATGAGCATTAACTGCTTAACCCAATGCACACAACAAGGGTAATCACAAAAAGTTTAATTTTTACAGGTATAAGAAAGCATTCATTCATTCATAATAGGAAGACCAACATCAGCCTCGCCTCCCCAGAAACTAAAATTGATTTTTTAATTACACCATAAGCTATTAAGAAAGTAGGTCAACCAAAATACAAAGTTCCTTTAATATTTGTCATAATTCAAAGAAACAAAAATATGAAGTCATGTAAATACAGCTAATGCCGGATGTTCTAGGGAGTATAGCAAAAATGTCTCCACAAATGACTCAAGATTGTCTCAGCTCCCACCTAACACAGTTCCTCTTCCAGGAAAATTTCTTGCAAAGCTGTTTAAGCATGTCTGCATATTTTTTACAAGCTCTCTGGTCTTCTAGCTGAATTCAGCTGAGGTTCAGTGCCTGACCCACAGTGGCTATGCCTTGTTGGAGCACAATTTTTGTCATAGGAAGCCCTGTGGGGGCCCCCAGGTGTGGGACACCCAGGCAATCTGAAACACCCAAGGCACAGAGGGGTAAGGGCTAAATCCCTGCTTGCCAGGAGCTGGACCTGTGGAGAAGTGTGCCTCTGCACTGGGCTCCAGATTCACATGGAGATACCGTGGCAAAGTTGCACCACAAGACCCATGGCATGGGGAATCAGGCTGCCAATTCCTTGCAAGAGCTACACTGCTTCAGTACTCTTTGTGTTCTGGAAGATTACATACTGCTCTAGAGATTCATGTGTTTTAAAAAGTATTGAAAACCAGAAGAAGTAGAAATATTTGTTTAAAATTTGGAGAACAAGAATGACATTTAGAAGAAAAAGTTATGGCAGTCAAGTACTAGCAGGGAAACAACATTCTTGGTCTCAAAAGCTGGTAAATCCAGCAGAAAAAAAAAAATTAACAAGAAGTAGTGATTGAAAACTTAAATTCATAAAGAGTATTAAGCCACAAATGGAAAAATGAGAACAGTAACTGAAGAACAATAACAGTAGGAAAATCTGCATTGTCTTAATTTTAAGCTGGGGAGAAAATAGATGATGTTTCTCATACCTACGGCTCCAAAGAAGTATAACTGAAAGAAATTATGCGGTCATGAAGGTGGTAAAAAAATGAATTATGAAAGGTTTGATAATAAAAACAAACCATGGAAGCTTTAAGCCCAAAGACTTATTTCTTTGGTTTTTATTTTATTTTTGCAAAAATCATTCTGCATATGGCATATCATTAATACAGACTAGAAATATTTCATTCAGCTCTCCAAAATTGTAAGGAAGTATTGCTCTGACAGGAAAAAAAAAAACCCACCAAAATTAGAATTTAAGACAAATAAGTTAATTTTGTACTTTGCCTATCTGCAAGGACACCTGGCTGTCATCTACACTGATAGCAGCCTGACAAGACCTGCCACCCTTCAGCACCAGTACAAGGTGCATTAGCACAAATGGGGGACTTTGCCAACTCAGGGGAAAGCATTACACAAAACACTACTTGCCTGATAGGAAATCCTTCTGCTCAGTTAAAAAGCAGGTTAAATGCAGAGGACTAAAGTATGCCAAGCTGAAAGAACAGACCTGATGAGCAGCAGAGGTATCATGAACCTTGGTCAAAGAAAAAAAATAAACTGCAGTCATTCTGCAGTTAATTTTTAAATTTCCAACAAGATCTTAAGTTTTCTCTTTCTGTGCATGACAGACTGCACTCACAGCTATCTCCCTATATGCTCCATCTCTAAGAATCCTTTGGTCCTTAGTGGTTTTGCATCAAGACCACATCACATCCATCACATCCAAGACCAAATATGCCTCAGATAATTTGTGCAACATGTTGAGGACAGTTCAGTAATGGGAGATGAGCACTCTCCTTGGCTTCTGAAAATGAGAAAATGCAAAAAGACTGGAAAAAACCCCAAAGCAAAAAAAAAAAAAAAAAAAAAAATGTGGCATATTTTCTTTTTTGGCATTACTGAAAACACACCTCTAGGTCTACATTGCTCCAAGACCTAACCACTAATCAGACTTCACATGAAAATTCCAGTAAACAAAATTTTATCAGGACAATGTTAACTACCCAATTCATAGGTGCAGACACGCCACCAGCCTTAGGTGAGAAATGCTGCCATGAGGGACTTAGTTAATGAGATTCTTGCCCGCACACCACATAGTGGTACTTGCTTTTCTTGCCTCAGCAGCCCACCTTATTCTTGCGATAAAGGAGATGAACAAGTGCAAGCTTATTCTCAGCCAGACATACTATACATCAGCTCCATAGATTACTCCTGCCCAAGAGACACAATGCATCTGAAAAACATCCGAATAAAGGAGGATGAGCTCAACTGCTGGGCAGGCCACATTGCAGAGGCTGCAGGAAGGCATGCTTTCTTAAACCATCGGCAGCCCTCAAAATAACTCACCTCAGAGAAGTTTTACAATCACCTCCACTACTGCAAGGCCAAATACTGCTGAGGAATTAACAAAATAAAAACCCAACCAGCTGCAAATCCTTTGGAGTTCTCATAAGCCTTGGCCATTTAATTAATAATTCCCTAAGACATCAGATGGCTTTTCTATTTGTTCATAAACTCGTTTACCATTTTTTTAACACAGTTATTTGTTTCTTTTTTTTTTTCCTCACAGTGGACAAAAATGTCTCTCTGTTTATCAAGTTTTACTCATTTTAAGCCATTTTCTACATTGTTAACAATTGTCGATTGTCAGTTTTTTATTTTTTTTTCTGATAGGAAAATTTCTATTGCTCCCATTGTTGTCTTCTATAGCTAGCTTGGAGAAGGCACTGTACTGATGAGAAGGCAATTTTTTCATAAAAATAACTAACTTTTATATATTACACCATAGAATGATTTCTTCATGTAGAAATCAGAAGGTTTTTACAGTGAAATGTTCCATGTAGCTACAGGCCTGTCTTGAGTTAAAAAAAAACTAAAACAAAACAAAAAAAAACCAAAGCCAAAACCAAACCAAACTCCAACACAATCAAAACCAAATTCCAACTTAGCTGCTGTCCTGTGACCATAAGTGATGGTGGCTGCATGAAGAAACTTAAACAGCTCATGATCTACAATTCTGCTATAAAGGTTTTCCTCAAACTCTTTTTTTCTTTTTAATTTCACTTATGCAGACTTTATTTCTGTGACTTCAGAAAATTATTTCTGTGACTTTAAAATAGAATTTATCACAACTGCAGAGTATTTGTCACTAGCTGCTAGTCCAGAGGTTGAGACCAAACACCTACAAAATGTTACATTTTAATTAAGAGAGTTAGTTGTCTGGAACAAAAGAACTCATTCTAAGTAATGGCTTAGTGACCAGGTGGTATCAAGTGATTTATCCAGCTCTCTTCAGAGAGTTTGCAAGACCATTTTCATTGTCTTTTATTACTTGAAATGGAAAAATTGAAAAGATCAATTTTAAATAAACATCAAAAATAAATATCTATAACATTGAAATTCCAGTTAACTACCTAGAGAATCAGTCACTGGAGAAAAAAACAGCAACAAACAGAAATGGCAAACTGAACAGTGAGCTCACAATGCTGGCTTAGGTAGGGTACTGACATATTTCAACATAATATCTCTAATTTGGGGTCTGCAAACAGGAATAGTATGTCACAAGCTCACTTCTAGCTACTGTTTTAGCTTTGAGCATCCAATATATAAAGTTTGTGTCGTAGATACAACAAAGTCTGCAAGCTCATGCAGCTAAAACGTGTTTAATTTAGGTGGCGTGGCAGTTAGTGACCACCTAAAGTGCTGAAATAGGAATTATTTCAGCAGCAAAAACTGCTAACTTCTGCATAGTGATGTTATATCCTATGCATCACTGTGGCACTTTATTCACCTTGATTTGAAACACCACCACACTCCTTTTATTATCTTCCTTTAAAATAAAGGAACACTGTGCAGCTTTAGCACTGTCAGCAGAAAGTGTAAACAAGGTTAAGAACATGCCCAGCTCATATGTTAAAAAAAAAAGTCTGTCTAAAAACTGGAATATGTCATCCCTCTAAACAATTTATGATCAGGACACATGCCTAGTTTTTGAATGATAGTAGGCTATGTTACTATGGGAATCAATTAGAAGATTACGACACATTTTGTCAAAAAAGACTGCATTGTGTAAAGACACAGATGTAGCACACTTTTAGAGGAAAAATGAATAAATGTAAGAAAAAGAGGTGCCTGTAATGAGAAGACATTCAGATTTTAAATAGGAAAAAGAAAATCAGTCAGCATAAATGACTCAGCTGTAGAAATGTCTCCAGTAAAGACTTGATTACAATGTCTTCATTATCCACATGTATCAGTAATGCCCTCGAGATGTCAATGTTGAGATTACTGTTGGAAAGAAATATTTTATCTGCTTCATTGTCAGGAACCAGCAGATTGAGAACAAAGTTTAATACCTTCTTCAAAATTGGTGCTTCCCAAGAAAGAATTACTCTCAACTCTACAAAGCTTTGCAATTTGACAATACTGTGATTGCATGCACATCCACATGCTGTCAATGGTGAGAAGGAATAAAACTAGAGATTACAGAAAGAATGATTGAAGAAAAACAAAATATTGTTTTAGAGACTTGAAAATTTTCTTTCATATGGTGATGCAACATGTGATGGTAATATATTTGTTTTCTGAGTACTTGGATTATTTTAATTTTTATTTAATTTTAAGTCTGAGCTGGTCCTGTTGAAATTGTGAAGGCTTTTGCATTATTCTTATTTCTGTGGATGCTGTAGTCATGCTCACACACTCAGTTTACTGCCTAAACAACCCACATATAGAAACTTTCTGACAGACAAAAGTTACAGTGACATATTTATAATCAAACTCAAAAAATGCAAACACCTGCAACAAAACCAGAGCATTTCAATAGAATTCAGTGAAGCAAAAATAAATCAATAAATATCTAAAAATAAAAAGAGGGTGGGGGAAATAACACAGAATTACACCTCACTAGCTCTACCTATCTATAAAACCTGAAATCTAAAAAAAATCACCCAGACAGCACTTCTGCCTGTCTGGGAATTCTCCTGTATGCCTTATTTTGGAAGTCATAAGCCAGTACCACCAAAAAAAATTTATCACCAGCTCTCCTGCATGCCTTTTAAATAACAGAGAAAAAATGTGTCATGTGCTGTTGGGACAGTAGCATTGAGAGACAGGATTCAAAACTAGATCATGCTCCAAAAATGCAATATACATAACCTTGTACCAGAAGGGTACTGAAGTCTAAAGTACCTGCAGATGAGCTGGCATGGCTTTGACTTCCAAGTATTTACAGTCATATTTAATAGCAGTTACAGAAACTTACACATGTAAGAGATGAGACTGGTTTTACTGCAACCTTTAACTAAAACCAGGGGTTAAATAATTGATGCACAGAGGTGGGGAGGGGAGAGGCAGAGGGAGAGGTCACACTCTTATTATTAGGGCAAGACCTTAAAAATGTACAGGGGCAGAGATGAATAGAAAACCTTCCCCTTCAGACTTGCAAGGCATTCTGCAAAGTTCTTTCTCAGGTATCCCATTTCACACATGGTAAAAACTTTCTGTCAGCGCTTGAATACTACCATCAAAGGAAGGTAATGTAAGGGTTACACATTGATGATTATGTAGAGAGATTTTGTGGGTGTTCAGCCTATGTAAATCTGCAGGGAGAAATGACAGAATTCATCACCACTTTTGAGCAAATTTATTTTTGAGGGGCTGTTGTCTTGCTCAAATCCCTCTCTTTCTATTCATAATCTTTTCTAAGATACATATAGATGTTCCCACCAGCAATGTCTTCACATTTCTTATTACAGCATGTCCAAATATTTCTTGCCAAAAATGCCAGAAGGCATCCCACTGGAATGACAGAGAAGGGGACTAATTTTAGGAGGCACTGAGACACTTGCCTCAGTCTATGCAATGAACCAACAGAAACCAAAATGGTCTTTACATCACAGTTTTACCTCACAGATGTGAAGTACTCATCATCTAATATGCACCTCAGAGGGCAACCCTACTCCTCCACTTCCCACCATCAGTGTTGCTTGCAGTGTCACTCCTCTACTACATTCACAGAGGTTTGGGTTTAAAACTGAGCTTGCAGGGCTGGACATGGAGCTTCCCTGCTTTCCTAGTTCCTGCAGCAACTTCCAGTTGCTTTCAGACAAAAGCCAGTGGCAGCAGAGAAACAGAAACACAAGTTCATCTTTGTGTTTGGGAGAGGGGAAAAGGGAAGGCAAGGATTGAGACTACCTTTTAAGAAGGTGCTGGCTACTTACATCTGCTTTTACCATGAAAGCCAGCCTCAGAAAAGGGCAGGGGGATACACGTGGCCAAAAGTAACCATCATCCTTGCCACAGCACTTGGACAGATGTTAAGAAATACCTGGGAAATGAGGGTAATAAAGCAGCTGCCATTCTCCCCATTGCCAAATGGATTCTGAGTGTGATGAAAAGTCTGAAAGAAATCTCTAAAAAAACAAATCATAACAGAAAACCCCACCAGTTCTGCATGCTAATAAGATCTTTATGAGATATTATGATTTTATATGAGTTGATAAAATCCTGTTATCTTTTTGTTGCAAAAAAGGTTCAAAGTATCAATATGAATCTGGAATAAAACTCCCTGAGTAGAGCAAAAGAGTCTAAATTTTGCATCTTATCTCAATTGACACAAACATTGAGTTTGAGAAAAAATCCTTTTTTGCTCTCTTATTTTAACCATTCTGAACTATCTTACCATTTCTTTAATGAGTAAACTTAACAAGAATACACAGCTTCTTATTCTGCTACTGCATATTTTAATTCTTGAATACGATACTAACCAACATCTACTTAAGCCAGGCAGGCAAACTGAAAGTTCTGGAACCAGCCTTGTGTATTCACAGAAGAAAGGCAAAAAAATCAACAACTCTACAGAAATAATAAGAGAAGAAGTTATTAGAGTAGAAATTGTACAGTACAGCTTTTCACTCCAAATACAAGATCCACTGGTAATAATATAGTTTATAATAATAAGCACCATTGTGGAAATTGCTACCTTCAAAGATTGCACAAGTAACCCATATTGTTTATTACATTTACACATATGCCTGTGCATAAGTCGTTTTTGTTGAAGGCTGGGGTTTTGTTGGTTCTGCATGTTGAACCAAGCACCTAAGAGCACATTACAAAAGATTTGAAGACAAAAATAAATTAGTTGGCACCATATGACCAGTTAAACAGGTAGTAGTAATACTTTGAAGTAGCCCTTACATTTTACAGAAATGTTGGTGACAAAAGCATGCCATCATAGGGGAAATTTATTTTTTTGGTGCAATTTTACCAGCAAGCTCTGTTGGCCCCAGTACCCAAAGCTGGCAACACTTTTTCACAAATTTTAAATACTGTTTTTGACAAAGACAAGGAAAGTCATGATTCTTCCTGCTGAATTCTGAAGTTCTTTCTGAAACTTTTAATGTGAGAGAGTTCTTTGAAGAACTTTGCTGGTTTGTTTGCTTTTAAATGACTGCATGCATCAGGAAACTTCTCTCATGGGACTTCCTATCCCTCTGATAAATGTGAGTTTAGGGCATAAAAGAAGTAATTTTGTCAACTCAGAGGAATGGTGAAGCTGCCCCACTGCACTCTGTTTAGGCTCCTACCTCTCAATACACATAACCTTGCCTGCTCTCAAAATCTTCACTGACTCTTCACCTTCCTCCCCACCTGTAAAGGGAAAGGCAACTGGACTTACAGAAATGTTCAGAATAGATGCATATAACATTTTTCCAAGCATAAGAAGCTACAACACAGCATTTTAAAGTTAAAAAAAACCCCTTAAACCTTCTTCTTTTCATTTAACATAGTGTTTTTCTTTCCAAATTTCACTGTAAAACTTTTAACTCTAATAGGTTCTTCATCACTGTACCAGAAGTTGGCGATCAGCAAGATTTCTATCTAAGTTCTCCCCACTTGGCAGAGCCTCTTTTCCCAACTTCTCCTTAGTACCTACATTCAGCCAGTGAAAATTCAGGGGCTAGGCAATCCTGAGCAAGAAGTCAATTCTGGCTTTTTTCCAGTGTTCAAATAATCCCTTTCTCAGGGCCACACAAGTACAGGAAACCTATTTTAGTTAACTTATAACCTATTATGGTTAACTTTGCTTACAGCCAACAGTATAGAGGTGCCACAAACCAATCTCATGCACACATATTTTATACCTTCCTAAGTGCAGTGACTTATAAACTGAAAACAGAATAACTTCATATACAGCAATAATAAAAAAACCAAACAAAAAACTTTCTCCTTTGGAAGGAAATGGGGTAGAGAGGCTGAGGTTGGGGTTTCATTTCTTTATGGGGAGGAAAGGGTGTGTGGGTATGTGTGAAAAAAAAAAAAGATACGAGGGTTAAGATTAAAAAATTTTTTCAAATTCAGAAAATAGCTGCAAGAAAAAACATTTAAATTAGCATTTCCAAAATGGCTTTTTGATTTTTCAGCCTAGTTGCATGTAAGGCACTAGATAAAAAAAGGGGCATTCAGAATATAATTCATGAATATACAGAAGACACTTAATCTCAGCATAAGGACATTCCACATCCATTCCTCTTGTCTGACTGAAGTCAGAATTTGTGCAGAGATTTTCCATTTCCAAGGACAGCGCCTTACCCTAAAGGTTCAGAGATTCCCAGGAGTCTCTACAACCCTCCTTTTGAGGCTGAACCATTTCTCTAAACGTTCACTAAGTCATATGTCTACCTACAATGCCAGTAAGAAAACATGGGGTTTTAGTGATGGCTCCAATTAAAACAGCAATAGCCTTATCTGCTGTGCTACATAGCTGCAGGTATTTTGTGAGGTCACATCCAGCTTTTCTTGTTTTCCTTAAGATACTGCAGAATTAAGAAATAAAATGCCAAATAAAGTCGAAGCTGATAAATACAAAGCAGTGCATTGAGCCTTATGAACCCCTTATGGAGTCTAAATCACTATAATCAGACAGGAATAATATTTCTGTTGGGAATTTCAAGACCACGTCACTTCAATTCAGACAAAAAGATAGGATATCAGTGATTATTAGGAACAGAACACAAAAAAGCATAAGATCTTGTGTGACTGTAGAAACCCATAATGTTCTCTCATCTAAAATAAATTATGTAGGTCTGGTCTTCCTATCTCTTGCCAGATGAGCTAGAAGAAAAGACACAGAAAAGGCCAAACAGATGTTATTGAAGACCTAGGACAACTTCCTATGTGGAGACATTTAATCAATCTGCAACACTCAACATGAAAGAATCATGATTGAAGGAATACATGCTAGATGTTTATGAAATGACAAGTGGCATGAAATTGATTAATATGGAATGACTTGCTATTTCTTGGTGTGAAAATACACAGCATCTTCGGAGGGAAGTACGTTCTTCCATTAATAGCTGGAGCTAACTATGGGAACTCATTGCTCCCAACTGAGCTAAGACACAAACCCAGAAATTATTTGACAAATTTTTTGAAGGTTTGTCATGGATATTACACATGATTCATTGATATAATCTCTGGCTCAATAAATCTAAACCCATAGATTGCTAGATTCTCAGTGATACATGGAGTGCCTCTCTCATTCTTACACCCCTCCCTAAGCCTATACATTTAACTAACAAGACTTTGGCAATGTTTTCAACAATGTTTTCTGAAGTCACTATCATATTCTCTAGAAGTAAAAAAAGCCAAAAAACTGCTGCTAGCTGTCAAGCTACTCATTGAATATTGGACAATATTGGAAATAACTGATAGACTTCAGTCCATGTAATCCATATAGATGAGAGCCCTCTGCATAGAGCTACTAATGATTCAACTATCCTCTTCTTTCAGAGTGTGGATGGTGCATGCCTGTATGGTCACATTTCCTTCACATTTAATTATAAATTATCAAGGTTTTCTTTTTTTTTTCCTGATGGAAAAATAAATTGAGAGCTCTAGGTTTTAAAACAAAAGCTATGTTCTAGAGCAAAAGCAGTATAAGCTAACCGATGGAAAAGAGATTAATTTTCTGTTGATTTACATCCCTGAATGCTTAACATACTATAAATGCAGTAAGAAGACCACAATTATGTTGTACCTTCATTAAGTCATTCCACACACATCTTATGAAGTTTTTTCATATCCCATCATTGCTTTAATGTGTGGGGAAAATGATCAGCAAAGGTAAACAAAGTCAGCAAGTAAAATAGCTTGTTTGAACTCCCTTAATTCTTCTCATTGCAGGCCAATCCATGAGTAATACAAGGGCTTACAACCATTAAAATGCCTTTAAAAAAATCTACCACTTTTCTACAGCCTCTCCTGCCAAAGCAAAATGTTTTGCCCTGCTGTCTGCCTTTGTTTCTCAAGTAGTTAGAATACTTACCTGTACTTCCCCCACTGTAAGTGTTCTAACTCTGTGGTGTTTGTACTTTTCTTGTCCTGAATAGTCTATCATTTCTTTCTCTTAAAAAAAAAAGGGTAATGGAAGCAGGCCAGTAGCATTGCTGAAGCTCAAAGTACCCTTTGAAAGCACTAAAGAGACCAAAACATTTTCCCTTTGCTATGTTGCCTAATTTTTCTCAAGTTATTTAATGAAGCGTTTCTCTTCATGCCCCATTTACACCATATAATAATCAATCATTAAAAAGCCACAAAACACCTGTTATTCCATCTATGAGTCCTCATGGCACTTTCCTCACCCAAGTTCATAATCTTTTGCTATTCAGTACACTATTTTTGCCTTTGTATTTTGTTTTCTATGAACTATGACACCTTACATTGCCCTCTGGTCGCCTCACTCATTTTAAAAGTCATTTTGAGAAACTTGAATTACTTCTAATATTGCAATCAGTCACTTTTTCTTCAGTGGAAGAATATTTTTAAATTTTGATTCAACAAATCCTTTAACAAGAATGCATTTTGCCTCTGCTTTTTTCTTCGGGTGAAAATTTCAAATACTTTTCAGAGCAGCACAGTGATGTGTGCATAGCTATCTATCTTATAATTCATTTAATACTGCTGATAAAACAACTACACTGATATGTTTGCTTTCCCATGCTTTAATTACACCTATACAAATCATAATAGCTTACTTCATTAGTATATTGTTGAAAAGCCACTCCAAATGTTATTGTATTTATTTTTAAATGGCCTAATTAGCATTGTGAAATTAAACTAAATGTCCAATTCAAGAGAAATATTTTATCTTTCTTTTCCTTTTTATTTACCTTCCTTTTTTTCTGGTTGATTTCTTCCTTTTCCATCCCAAGTCCATCTGTTTTTTCCCATAACAACCCAAAGATGAAATTTACTGTGGGTTTTTCTATTCAGGCCTATTACATTAAGGCCTATCATTCTGGTATCTGGTTATCTCGTCAGCTATGACAAGATAATGTGGGCTTGAGGGAACGTGCTTGTATCTCCTGTCAGCCCTTTTCTGTTATATCAACTCCTCTAAAGGCATGTTCATACAAGGAAGCTGCTACCAAAGAAAACCCCCAAGACACCACCATTTATCTCAGGAACCATTCCACGCCACAATTCCCTGTGGGCACAAAGATTTTTGCAGCACAGTGTAATCCACCTGCAAAGCAGGCTGAGGATGAAGTTTAACATTATATTTACGCCAACTCAAAATGATCACATCTCATTGTGGGGAGTGAACCACCACCTCTTCTCTGGTCTTCCCATCTTTTCCAGACCAGTGGTTCTACTACTTGTAAACTAGTCTGACACAAAAACACCCACTTCTTTCAGCAGTGTCAGGTTGTTGTTGTTTTTTTTTAAATTTAGCTCTCCAGTCAGCTCACTGGAGAGTGGGCCAAGCATGCTTCTGAGGTAAAAGAAGAGGAAATAACATGTCATGGGAAGTAGGAGAGAGAAAAGAGAGGTAGGACCATGCCTGTTGTTGCCTCTGCTGTAACATCAGATGCTGTTGCACATAAACAGACATTGCCCATACCTACATTTAAGGAAGGGTCCAACAAATAAACAAACAAATAAATAATTGGTGCATTAATCTGGTCATGAGGCACAAAATCAGTCAAAAACAGGAAATGCAAGACCTTCCTCCACAGATTAGGAGACTTCAATTAAATTATGGCAATATGGAGATGCATTTTTCAGAAATGAGGTTGAAACCAGACCAAATGGTGAGTGACAGGTTTCAGCTTTTTACTCAGTGGAAGTCCCTTTGGAAGGCTTCCTCTGTAACATTATGCTATGAGTCAAAACAGGATTCTTGTCATTGAAGAATTGTAAAATTATTCCCACTCAATTAATTAAAATTCCAGAATCCTGTGAAATTTTTAATCCACCACAGGAATCCTGTGAGCTCCACTAAGCAGGTGATAAATCCCAGCAAATTTCGATAAGGAAACCTCAGGTGCTAAACCTCTGAAAGTCATCAGAGCTAGAAGTGCAGGAAGGGCAAGGACATTGAACTGACACCCACAGGAAACAGACTGTAGGTACCTGGTCCATTAATTTCTGTTAATTGCCTGAGAGCTCAGCTTAGCATCATTTGCTTCCACTTGGCATCTGCTTAGTCAGTAGGCCAGAAGGCTGTCTTCTTACTGAAATATAGTTCATCTTAATTATCAGAAGTCCTAATGATGCTAATGTCTTAGGGGATAGTCTCCTTAATAAGGTGACTGTTTGCACGTTCTGTTTGGCACACACGTTCCCCTGCCTGTCCCCTCCATTCTTTATAATGTAAGCAATAGCACCTGTACAAAACATTCTGTTTCAGAGCAAGAATGCTGTCCTCCATTCATGACATATTTCTAAAAAATTCTTTGTTCCAGCCTGGAAGAACTGACACACCACTAAATTCCTGCTTTGGGGTTTGTTTTGGTAAAGGGAAGCAAAATCTGGACAAAACAAAACATTAATTAAACCACTCTTCTCTGTCTGCAGCTCCAGAAAGTTGCTTGGTCAACTTCTTGAAACCATCATTTGATTTGGTCTAAATGAAAAGCCAGCCTGTGTTCTCTCTATCAGTTCTTTAACATCTTATAATATTATTCAAATAAGAGGCTAAAGCTCTTCCTGGAACAATTGAAAGGAAAAAAAAAAGAAGACCATTGTGTTTCTAGTTGTGAAAATGTCACTGATAATGACAGTAATTTGAAGGGGAAAGAAGTGTCACTAGGGCACAATTCTTTGTGTTGTATAGTCCACATACCTAGTTAGAGGTCAAGTAGATCTTGGAGGTGTTCCCAGGAAAAAATAAAACTAATTAAATATTTCTTTAGGCAGCCATGTTGAAAGAAAATGCAAGAGGAAGGTCAAACATATTCCTAAAATGGCATTAGGAGACAGCTGAAGATAAAGAACTTGAGCAACAAAAAAATAAAAATTAAAAGGTGGAGGCAGCTTCACACATAACACAAAGACAAATCTCAGGAAAGAATAGAAGTCTGTAAGCCTAAACTCAAAATTCATCTTAAACAGGTCTGCAGCCAGCCAGAATACAGACACAGTCCAATTTTTTTCTTGAAGTGTCCAATTATATCCCCTTTACAAAACCTTTTGGAAAAGGAGCTATTCTTTCCAGTAAAACAGACAGTTTTATCACCTTTCAATTACCTCATTGTCATTTATTGGCACATTCTACTGGGCAGCATTTTCTCTGCTCCACTGATAGAAGTAGCAACCAACATGTAGGGCACAAAAGATGACAAACTTAAATCACCTTGCAGAAAGTCCAGAGGTGCAAAATAGGGAAAAAAACCCCAAAAACAACAAACCAGAGAGGGCTTTGGCAAAATGAGGATTGCAGCATGCTGCATTTGTGAGAACTTTTAGATGTCTTCTCCTCTTCAGTGCACTAAGGTGGCCAAGCACCATGCTGCATACATTCAAAGCAGGAACTGTGGCTCAGTATCACATATTAAAAAACCAAAGGAAAACAACAAACCACCCTGCAACTGAAAATGTCCAGCTGCTAAAATGAAGCTGTGCTTCATACACTGCCAAACAGCTGCTCCTTTCTATCTCCAATAAAAAGAAGGGGAAAATATTGTAGTGGCTGGTGATGCAGCCTATAGACCACAAGCTTGATCACACTAAATGTAACTTGTTTTTTCTAGGACATGCAAGTCATCCAGTTCAAGAGAAGCAGAAAGTTGAAGAATAAATCATTAGTCAAGACATTTCCAACTGCTGTCAACACAATTCAAAGTCAGAGTAAAGTTCAAAGCAAGCATTAAAAGTCATGAGACTTAAATCTCAATTTTTAAGAAAAGAGAAACATCTAGTTTACCCCATCTCCCTTCAAAAGCAGTAGTCTTTATATCTCCAGTTGTTAAAAAACACAACTTATGTTTCCATGAGGATGTCAATATAAGAATAAAGCTGAGATTTTCACATAAACTCAGAACTGCAACTTCATGTAAAAATGTGAAACAGAAAAAACATTTTTAGACTTAATTCTGATTGGATGGTGAAATACGTCAAGTAAACAATACAATATACTATTCTTGATTTTCTCAGGAAATGAGTAAGCCAGTTTACTAAAGTAAGATAGCTTTACTAAAAACACATATGGCATTGATGCTTTGTAGTATTCTACCTTGGGTCTGCAAACAGGTAAAATTCCATATGAGTTACGGGATCTACCACCAGATAGGCACAAGGAGCAAAAAGCTATTATAAATATTGAAAAAAATGAATAAAAGATTCATCTAGATTGCACAAACTAGAAGATGCTTGGCACATTCAAGTAAAGTTTAAATTCATTTACAATTGATTTATTTATGGAAAATTCCAGACAAAAACTCCAAATTGAGCAAAGTATTTTTCCTGGCATTTATTTATTCAAATTAACCAATTCAAGCAAATTTAGGACAATCATTATTAATAAAATTAGAATTCATTGAAAATTATCTCTGCTTTATAAGCCTTGAACTAACACTATGCAATGTCTACACCTTTCAGACCACATTGATCAGGGAGTGTGTTCAGAGAAGGGCAACCAGGCTCATGGAAGGTCAAGAAAACATGTCTTATGAGGATCAGCTGAGGGAGCTAGGTTTGCTTAGTCTGGAGAAGAGAAAGCTCACAGGAGACCTCGTCACTCTCTACAACTCCCTGAAAGGAGTTTGCAGTGAGGTGGGAGCTGATCTCTCCTGCCATGCCTGTAGTTGAGGACCAGAGGAAATGGCCTTAAAGCATTAGAATAGGTGGCCTAGGAAGGAAGTGGAGTCACAATCCCTGGAGGTGTTTAAAAGATGTCTAGATCTGGCACTGGGTGATGGTTTGTGGGTGACAGTGGTAGTGCTGAGTTGATGGTTGGACTTGATGGTCTTAAAGGTCTCTTCCAACCTTGAAAATACTAACATTCAGTGATATTTCGTACTTACATCCTCCTTTCTTAAAGTAACATTAAATTGACTGTTGAGAGGATTTTCCCTACCATCCCTACTGACCACCCTTATTAGTCTGTAACGTTTCTAATATAAGTCAATTCTAAACAATTTTTAATTCCTAAAAAGGTGCTCTCACTTTTTCCTAACACTGTTCACTGAGTTTTGTTTCTGTTTAGTTCCCAAACCCATCAACAGAAATTTTTTTCTTTTGTTTAATAGCAAAGAACTCAGGAAAGGGAAAAATTTTACTTTTTACCACATACAGACATCAACTGGGATGGTACACTCAAAGCATTTGGCAGTACAAGTCATGCCAAAAGGCTAAGAAAATGGACACAGAATAACTATATGAAATGTTATAGAGGAGGTCCTGGAAACAAAGAAGTTTAAAAAGAAATAAAATACTAAACACTAAAAAAAATTAGGGAAGAGATGAAAATTCAAATATCAGTCCTAACGCAACAGTGTCATCCTTCCTCATGAAGCAGGTAGGACATAGACTCTGCCATTAGCACTGTGAACATAACTGGGGAACAGGGAGAGAAACACATTCATTTTCCTTCTAACACTCCTTAAATGTTCTCCAAGACATGCCTGTTAGCAGCTCCATATCAATCTCAATGACAAGCTCTCTAGTAAACCGGCACATCCAAATTCAACACTGTGTCTCAGCAGGAAGAAATCTATCTTTCTGCATGTAGCTAAGCTTCCCTCTTCTACAGGAGAGGCAGATATGTTTCTCACCACTTTCTATATAATTCTGCAAACATTCCAGCAGTTAACACTGCAGAAAAATCCTGCAATATGAATTATTAAACAGACAAATATTTAAAACTCTTTAGGAAAGAAAAAAAATTCCATCAAACTACTGTGAGCAAACTTTTTGTAATCTCTTTAAAATTATCTTCAAATAACTCCCCAACCAAGATGATTAAAGGTCACTGGCACATTGCAAAGCATATTTTTATGAGATAAATTCTATTATAATTGCAACAACTTCTCCAGCAACAATTTAGACATAGAATCAAATTATCCATTTCATTTTCATTTACACCTCGTGGGCTAGATCATTTATCATGTTTCACGATAATGATCAGAGAGCACATAGAAAGTGATTTCTGGAGGTAACAAATTACCTATCGTATTAGCACAGCTTACAAGATCCTGTCAACAGGTACCACACATAAATAAGAGGTAATTAAATTCACCATGTGCAGGAGTGTTTGATATGCTGCCTGCTTTCCTAGAAGCTGGCAAAAAATCTGGGTTACTAAATTCAACATTCCAAATTAGCTGCTTAACTACAATAGTTTAGCTCTTCATAACACATCAGGAATCATTATGCCACTAGAACACCAACAGGTAGACAGCATGCAGTGGGCATAAGATCCGGAGACGAATCTCTCATCATCGGGTATTATTGCTTCTTGCCACTGAATCATCCATCATGTCTCTGAGACAGCTTGGAATGATAGTGCCAGACCCTCACAGTACTGCTCCTTGAACTCTGTCTCATCCATCTTTTGCATCATTCCCCATTTGCAGCAAAGTATCATCTCCTTGCTGCAAAACTGAGTGTGAACCTGTAATGCCTTTAACCTGCAGTGCCACTCTAATAGTAATTGATTTCTTTTTATTGCAGGGACCGTGCTCACTGAGACTACATACAGCTGCTGAGGATGAGAGATGGTCAGAATGGTACAATGCAAGCACCTATGTCTTTAGCAGTTTGACCTGTTTTCAAGGAAATGGCTATATTTTCATTGCTAGCTATTTTATAATGTGTGTACATTTATCAATATATAAAATTGGTATAGGAATATATATGCAGTTTGTTTTCCTGCAGTTCAACTACAATTTAATAGCAAGATTCACTCAAATGCAGCTGAAAATAAATGTCAGTGTGGCTTCATTTTGTATTTTTGTTAAGTGATTCAGCATTAGAACACTGTTAGATTTTTAAATACCTACTAAAGCACACAGGTGCACCTGCATTTAAAAAGCAACTTAAATTAACTCTACATTGATCATGGTGAGACTTCAGTAGCATGATGACTTGTGTACCATAAACCACCCAAGAGTAAGCGTTTTAATTCAGCCTCGTCTGAATGCTGTTATAAAACTTTAATAAATCAAAATGATCAAAATGCCCCCAGTGGCAGGTTGGGATTCAGTTTCCAATTCAAATTCCCTTTAATATATGGCTTCTCTGACATCCTGCATTTTCTGCCATCCATGTTGAATTCCAAATGCACTCCTTTTCATCATTACCATGCATCTACTCATCGGCACCCTTTTTAACAACTCCGCACAATACAGAGATGTCAAACCTGGAGGGGTTTTCCCCTCCCCAAAACTGGAAAATGATGGCAAGTAACAGAACTTTGTCTATACTTAAGTAAATATTTTAACCTCCATGGTAATGTCAGTGGCATTTAAACTGAGAAAGACCATCCTGAGCTGTAGTATTAAAATGAAATACTTGATTTAAATAAATGTAGAGACAGACCAGATACTGGAAGGGAAATTATCCAAGTGAAATACAGCAGTGATGTGGTGGGGCAGTCTGGAGACATCTCTAATTACAATGAGAAAAATCACTTTACTGCAAATGATCATGTCACTGTGCTTGGATAAAACACAGATATAAGGAAAAAAAAAACCCTCTTATTTCCTCCCTGAAGTGCCACCAAAAGCTTTTCCATTGCCTCTTTTTTTTTCCTTTGCACTGACTCCCATCAAGCCTAAAGGCCAACAAGAATCCCACTATTCAAAGTGATTACATTTTGATTTCCCAAATGCTTTATTTGGTGTTTGGATTCATTTAAGTTATTTCACAATAAGGAGGCACATGAGAAAATGGCAGAGGTATAGGAGAGCACCTAAACAGTGAGATGCCACATCTGTGGTACCACCAGCAACACCATTTTGGATCAGGCTGAGTGAAGTTGCATCATGTCTTGGCTTTGCTGGATTAGGCAGAGCAGATGATATTCAGTTTATGCTGCCTGTAAGGGGGCTGATAATACCTGGTCTGCCACAGAGGCAGGAAACCCATGAGGAATATTACCTAAATGCAGCACAGAGCTAACTCCTCTGCAACTGTGAGCCTCTCAGTCAAGATCATCCCAGGTCACCACCCACTATAGGCTCCTACTGATTTTCATTGACCGTGCAGCTGTATTTATTTTGCTGCCAAGCAAGGTCTCCACAAGAGCTGACAAGAACAAGTAGCAGTCCACTGCCTGGCAAGCAGGGAAGGGCCCTTTTCTGAAATTTGCTTTGAAAGCACATTCCTGCTTGAAGGTTTATGTAAACATGGTCAAAGACGGCCATCAGAAAACCAGTCAAGCCTGCTACATGTTCATTCCTGGACAAAAAGTAGTGTCACACCTAATGACACACAAAATAATGTCACACCTACTAATTAGGAATGACAGAAGAAAAGCTATATGTAGTTCTACATGTGATCAGATGCCTAGAAATGCAACTATTTTGACATATAAAAAAGCAGCCCTCAGAAAAGAACAGAAATAGCCATGCAAACATAGATCCAGCTAATTGTCAGCATCCCTAGCCTTCCTCCTCCTCTTTTTTCTCCTTTTGTTCTGATTTCCACCCAGAGCCTGTGAAAGAGTATTCCCATCATGCTTCGTGTCACTGAGAAGAGAGCAGGAAAGAGAGGACTTCCACAGAACTTATCCCATGTGCTCTTATGCAGGCAGTATGGAGCCTTGCAGAAAACACAAGAGGAACTCATGCTGCTTGGACTTGTGAATAAAAATGCCACAAAGCATCAACATCCATTATGGATGTCAGGGAAAAACATACACCAGGAAAGGAAAACTATAAATAGGAAATGGCCCTTGCACCAAGTGAATTAGTTAATCATTAATCTGTTCTGCATGCTTTTGAGTGAGAAACTAAGGCACAACACCTGTGTCCAGCCTGAGAGTGTATTTCCCTTCACTTAGTGCCTGAACCACAGACCCCTGGGATAGAAAAGTTCTAAGTCAGCAAAGGATGCTTCTACATCTACTTTTCTCTGGCTATTGGGGCAGGACACAGAGCTACAGGACTTGGTTTTCGCTCCGATCCAGACCAGTGACCTTAAGTTCAGAGAACTCATTAAGAAGACGTGTATCAACACTGAAATTGCTAGTTTTTGCCTAATGAAAATGTTAATTCAGCTATATCAAGCAGTACAAAATTCATGTCTTATGAAGTAAAAGCCAAATGTGTGCTTTACCTTAAATGTTTTGGGTCTTCCTGAAGAACACATCAGAACTACAATATTTGGAGCATCAGCTCACATTAGAAAAATTTCAAGAGCCAGATGGAGATGAGACAGCTCAGGGGATATTGTCAATGTGTATAAAAACCTGAAGGAGGGTGCAAAGGGGACAGAGCCAGGCACTTTCCAGTGGTGCCCAGTGACAGAACAGGAGGCACTGGGCACCAAACGGAATACAGGAAGGTCCCTCTGAACAGCGGGAAACATTTTTTCTTACTGTGTTTGCCTGAGAACTGACACACGTTGCCCAAGGAGGCTGCAGAATGTCCATCCATGGAGATTTTCAGAAGTCATCTGGACATGATCCTGGGCAACAGGCCCTAGGTGATTCTGCTTGAGCAAGGCAAGTTTGGTCCAGATGACCTCCAGAGGTGCCTTTCAATCTCAGCCATCCTGTGATTTTCATTTCAAATGTAAACCTGTGCAGCCAAGATTGTCAACACAGGAAAGATGGAATGGAGCCCATGCCAAATACCTGGCATTTCTGTTACCTCATGTGAATCAAGTCTCTCTGGCTTCTTTGAAAAATCCTGTCAAAACTATTTTCTCCTTCTCCATTAAAAGCAGCTTTCCTGCCCTTCCTAAAGAAAATGAGCAGTGCACCTATTAATTATATAAACCAGAGACAAATATTGCCTGAGCAAAGGAGGTGAGCAGAGTTACTTCCACAGAAGAGTTGCCTGAGCAGAAAGTGAAGCTGCTATTCTTTCTGATATGTAGATGAATGACGAAACTGAGACTCCTATCTCATTCAATTTATTCATTATGAGCATAAAGACTTTCTGAGGCATTTCATTCTTTTTATGTAAAGGAGGCAGGATTCGACTTCAGGCTGAAAGCCTCTCTTTACCTGCTGTAAGAAACAGAGGATTGAAAAACAGGAAGATTCACATGTTAAACCTACTTAAAGAGGATAAGATCTTAATACAGTAGAGAAATTAAAACCAGAGAATGCCACAAAAAGATCAAGTTAATTGGATCCTTGACTCTCTGACGAATGCTTATACCTAAATATACACTCAAAATATAATTTGCATTTTATTAGCGAGGTTTAGAGCAACTTCACAAAATAATTTCCTTCTTTTTCTAACTACTGCAAAGTAATTATGACATTATCATCTGCTCTTCTTGCAGGGATACAGCCATGAGAGAACTAGGCTACAACTAATGAGGAAACTTAAGACTATAAAGTAATTTTGAAGATGAGCTGAGTGTCCAGAAGAGTACCAGTATTAATAGCAATACTCCAGGAATGCATCTTATGAACCAAGAACAACAGCCACAGGGGGCTTCTGACACAAATAAAGTATTTGCATACCTCTATTGAAGTCTACTGATGATTCAAAAGAAACTTAGTCAAGGTAGTGGTGAAAAGCTCACAGATTTCAATAACTCGGACTGCAAAATCTCTCTCTTCAATTTCCTCTCTGGTCTGAAATTCAGTAAGTTCAGAAAAACACACACAAATGGGCCTCCTCCAGACTTTGCAAAGATACAGCCCAAAGCCATTGTCTCTTGGAGACCAAACTTCTGAACAAATTACAAAGCATCTCTAATAACCTGAACTCTAATATTTACGATGGTGGGTAATATCACCAGAAGGGAATTTTTTTTTTTTTTACAAATTTCTTATTTATCAGAGAACTTAATAATGGAGGGCAGAAATATGGGGCACTTTGTAAAATTGGTATAAAAATACTTCAGTCCATTTGCAAGCAGGGAATATAAATTCTGGCTACTTGATGTATTTACTTTTTACCTGCCACTTAGTGCTCTCCTTGACATATTTTTAAGTCTGTTATTATATTGAACAAATAAACCAAGTCACAAAATTTAATACACACATCTGAAGCAAGCTTTGAGATTTCACTTATTTTTCCAGACAAAAACAGCACCAGTGAAATTTGGAAAGTGCATTTCAGTCCACAACTTTCTCAAATGGAAATATTTCAAAGCTTTCTTGTAAGAGAAAAAGAGTAATGTTCCCATGAGAATGACTTGCCAGGGGCAAACTCCATCTTCACAGTGTTCTAGCATTACCAGGAACCAGCCAAATTACCAGCTTTCCTATAGGAAATCCCTAAAGAGATTCAGACAAGAGAGGTAGAAAAATCACTGCCAGGCTTGCGTAAAAGGAACTGCTTTTGATGGCAAACCAGCCCAATAAGGATAACAGAGTCAAACAATCACAAATCCCCTCCAAAGCTTGAAACTGATTACTTAGAAGACAGACCTCTTGCAATGTCAAATCAAACACATGAAATAATGATATCCACAAACTCATACAAACAGGTCAGATGCCTAGAAACAGGTCAGTTCATCAGAACTTAGGATTTTTGGAAGAACATTCAGAAGACGGTAGAGGAAAATGCCTTTGTCTGCTGTGACTAACTTGGATTTACCAAGCACATGAAGACAATTCCATATTGAAACTATAATTGCAGGCAGAGACCTCCCCTGGCTTTGAACCCAGCACAGAAGAGATGTTTTGGTAGGATGAAGAAACATTAAAAAGAAAAAAAAAACGTAGTAAAACCATTAAAAATTGCTGTAATTTATGGCTCAAATAAAACTTACAAACTTATCAGTAGAACCAGAACTCTCCACATCATTATTATTATTAACAAATGATACATTTGATTCATACATTAAGGTTTTTAGCCTTTTTGTACCTTATCTTAAATTCTAACAAACATTTTTTCCAAATCATATGTGCAAGATCCACTACACAAAATAAAGTGCACCATATTTCCTGCTGATTTTGCAGCACGTAATAGCATGTTATCAAGTTTTATACAATTATTTTTCTAACAATGTGCAGCTACTTTGCTAACTAACCACATAAGAATGTAACATCAGCTTCATCCCCATCTCACACCCACTTTTAACACGCCATGTCAACTAAGACGTCAATCACAGCTGCTGTGTTGGACACTACCTCGTTTCTTGATGCACAAGGTAACTCTTCTGGCAAATATTGACAGCTTCAGAGAAAGATTCCAGAACATTTTTAAGGGCACAGAACAATGATGCAGTACAAAAACTGATTATGGGGCAAAGTTCTCTACTGATTGAAGATCAGAGCATTTGATACTGTAACTCAGGAAGGCTACACATTTTTAAATATCAAATATACACATAAGCTGAGGCACAGGTGATCTCTCTGGACACTTCTTTTGGGCACAATTGCAGGAGTCTACAATTGCAGAATAAGCAGCAGAGACTTTGAGATACATTTGCTCTCAAAAGCAAGTAAGAAGCAAGTGAAAAAGAAAGAAAACATCCAAAGCCAAAAAGTGGCTTCTTGTTCACTCTTACCTATCACAAATACTACAAATACGGTTCCTTCCTCCTAGCATCTCCTTCAAGTTCCAGTGCAGACAACCCTGAAGACTTCAAGAAATTCCCTTCCCAGAAATTGCCAGTTTACCAGGGAAACATAAACAGACAATCTGATGGACATATTCAGGAGGGTAAGTCAACTAACAATAATGACAACACCAAACTTCCTGTAAAAGGAAGGGGAAAGGGAAAACTCCTACATGCATCCAAGAATAATAGCAGTGCCATAGAAACCATGTAACAAAAAAAATCAATACAGTGCAGCCACTGAGCTGGGAGCTGAAGACCAGCTCTATACAAAGGTGAGCCATTAAATCATTGACTGGAACTACTTTTGGTAAAATCTCATAATTTAATTACAAATCCTATCCTAGTTCAATTTTTCTTCAAAAAACTAATCAGAGTAATTGAGTTATCTCTTTCAAGGTCTTGAAATGTATACCATCCCTCCCAGGTAACTACATTTGTAATAGAGTTTAGAACTCCACTAAAAGTAATTCTTCTGCTAAAGCTCAAAATGAAATAAAGATGTTTCAACATAATGTAAATTATAGAACTGGAAACTTTCATTACTAATAAATAATAACTTATAGTTTGCTCATCAGGAAAATATCAGATGCCTCTACACCTGTATTATGGCATCTCACGTCTGTATAAACATGGGATATATCCCAAGTTATATCCATATCTTGGCCAGGAATGCAAACACCAAGGTTTTGAGTTACTGTGCAACAACTCTTGTTCCTCATCCCTCACTCTCTAATAAACAGTGTTGTCAATAAAGTTTGGCTTCTACAAACCAAAGACCCTATCGTTACTCAGAATTATCTGGAAGCAATACTAAAGCCATGACAAAGTAAATTGTGTTTCGTCGTTTTTTTTCCCCTCCTCTGGCTGTGAGAACACACAGATCAATACTCTTCAGTATGAGAATTCTGCAGTGAAATTTTCATTTGTTACAAACAGCAACAAAAGGGCCCCAAGCATGCCCTGTCACTTCCAGTTTAGAAGGAAACGCACTAATAAACTCTTCCCCCTGGGTCATCTTTGACAACGGGCAATACTATGCCAGCTCTTATTAAAGGCAATTCATATCAGTGGCCCAAAAATTTCCTCTAAAATTATCATCTTTTGTATCCATGTAGCAGGATGTCAGCTTTAAAGTGCCACTGAGATATAGGGCCTGTCATTATGGTTAATTTTCAGCACAGTTTTAACACCAGGGTAGCTGATCCCTAAGGGTATGGGTATGCTTTTTTGGCTAACAAGATTTATTTAGCGGTTATCCAGACAAACAAGAAAATATATTACTGTATATTGCTTTTCAAATACATCAGCAAGCAATAAATCCAACTATAAAACATATATCTTTGTTCTCTACCATGATGTCAAATAGATGAAAATGGTTTTGGAAGGTTTATCTTTTAGGGCATTTTTTAATATTTTTTATTTATATAGGTATATGTGTGTGTATATGTATATTTAAAAAAGAAAAGAGATTCTAGGATTTTCAATAAAAAGCACACAAAAAGCAAAATTAACCTTAAAATAAAAAAAAGTTATAGCTGCTGTGTGTATGTATATATATACAACTAAAGATTAAATTTATGATTTGAGCCATAAATATGGTGTAATCTGTGAAATTACCTAAGTTTTTCAGCAGAACAATATGATGCATTTTAAAAGATGGTACTATGAAATTTTATATTCTTGTTGGGTTTTTTATTTATTTGAGAAAAATACAGATTTTACTGTGTTTTTATACTAGAAAAAAAATAGAAAACTTAATTTATTGGATAAAATTCATTTCCCCAGGCTTTCTAACAACAATAGTCTGTTTTCATGCCTCAACAGGACTTATTTCAAATTATTAGGATGAAGACCATCTTTGAGTTTCCTAGACAAAAGGTGCATCTAACAGAATAAAAAGAAGCTCTTAACATGTTGTCTAAATCTTTGTATAGTCAGCAAGGCCTATTTTTATTGATGTTTTATAGTAGCCATAAAACCTGGTTGACCTCAATCAACCAGCCTCCCAGGGAAAATACCTCTGCCAGCAAATACCAGACAAAAAATAGGTCAGGGCATTTCCTACACAGCTTTAATTTCTACAAGCTGAGGACAAACTTGCTTGCCCTGTCCCCATTCCAGATGCAGTGTCCAACTACAAGGTGCCAAACTGAGCAAACATCCCACTGCTTCACCAATGAACCAAGCAAGAGCCTACCAGGAGTTGGACCCCTGCACCCACCTGGGCGAAACAGCCCCTCCACCAGGCAGCAGCCCTACAACCAGATTTTGTACACCTCTTCTTTTTTCCCAGTTAAAAATCTGTAAACCTCATCACAACCAAGAATGAAAAAAGAAGTTCAGGAGGTAACATAGTTAGGTAAGAAGCGCTTCAATAGCTTATTCCAGGCCACAGAACACACCATTTTGGAAGTGAAAACTGAACTTCTATGTTCAACCACATCCTTTGCCAGTCAAGATTACATGTTTCCAGAGCAAAAGATGGAAAAGAGAAAAATCTCCAACTTGATCACACCACAAACGAGCTATGGTTGCACACCAGCTGGCTTTTGAATTAATTTCAACCAAAAAAGTATTTCAAGGGGGAAAAGCAAGTTTTCTTTTCTTTCCATTTACTTCTGTATTGGAAATCATCACAGAACACCTCCACAATGTTCCCAGTAGTCCTTGGGTAGGTGAAAGTTTACAACTCTTTTAATCTACCTGTCTCCCAGGTAACAGACCAATGTATTATTTGCTCTACTACCAGTATGCTCAGGGCAACAGATTTTAAAAGGGAATGGTAACTATGTATAGGTGGAATCTGATTTGCACCTTAAGTTCAACAAATAGGATTCCCAGAAAAGCATGCATGCACATTCCACACACTGTGGGATCAGAGTTTCACACAGGTGCATTCCATGGAAAGCAATTTTAAGAAGCTTTGCAAACCAGTCTTTCAACTTATGAGAGTTTCACAGGGCTATCTTTGTGTGATCGTTTCAGATCAAGGCATATGTGGGATAAATAAAAACGTGTAAGCAGAAAACACTGGTATTAAAAGCATTTAACTGGATACAATGAAAATAAATAAAACTTTACCTCGAACAATAAGTTGAGCAAAGTTTGAGACTCCAGAGCCTCTCTCTGACTGAGTTACACAGCGGTATAAATCCTGGTCGGTTTTTGTCACCTCTTGCAACTTAAAGGTAGCTGCAAATCTTCTGTGATTGATATTTTTAGTCTGAGCAACTGGAATATCTTCCCCATTTCTTCTCTGAAAATAAGAGTAACCAAGTCAGAGTTAACTCAAAAGATATAAAAGACATTTATCATTATCATCATACAAAGAAGACACAAAAAACAAAACCTCAACTCAAATGCACTCAGAACATGCTACCATGCACTTCCATGGTAGAAGAGCTCAGTACTGAGGTCACATCAAGAAACAAACAGCACTCAATACCATTTCAAAATAATCATTTCAAGTTAGCAGTGAAAAGTGCCATGAGGATTTTGTGCTGGCACAAAAACAGGACCATGACATGCTCAACTGCAACTGCCTTATAGCTGGAATCATCCTAGGACAGCCCAGCAGTAGCAGTTGTACTCCTAAGAAAATTCATTCAACTTTAAGCAGATTTACAACACCTACACTGGGTGTATTGTAAGATATATTTAAACAGACCTGGCATTGAGGGATTTCAAAGGTCTGCGACAGCTCTTTTTTCACCAACCAACCAATGTTTCCTTTTTAATGCTACCTTTTATCTGTCCAAGTTCAATACCTTCTAAAATTTTAGCTTTGTTATACTAAGCACCACCTATCCATCTAAAGCTAGCTGAAATAAAAAGTGGAGGGCAGGAAGGCACTAAAAGAGGAATAACACAGATCTAATTTAAAGGAAGAAGCTTAGAGAGTT
Source organism: Emberiza elegans (assembly GCA_024865655.1). Taxonomy (NCBI): domain Eukaryota; kingdom Metazoa; phylum Chordata; class Aves; order Passeriformes; family Fringillidae; genus Emberiza; species Emberiza elegans. Next base: position 10,625,405 of record JALJVW010000175.1, on the reverse strand, counting down.
CTTAAAAAAAGCATAGCTACTACAAATCACTGAAAAATTTAATCTGTCTGGAGCTGCGGGGCCAGGTGACAGGTCAGTAAGAGAGAAACAGTTTGAGCTCTTGTGGGATCATTTTTCCTTATTACCATTCACATTAAATGCTCAATTTTGATTTCAATTGAAAAACAGACCCTCCACCAAAAATCAGCATTAAAAAACATCCAGAAACATGGACAAAGAGAACAAACAATGTCACTGCTCTCTCCCATGGATCAACTGCATGTTATTTCCTGACCAGGGTACAGTTTCTGAGCACTAAGCATGGCTCAGTCCCTGGAAAGATGGCAGCATTTGCTTGTAACAACTCATTCTGTTCAGCATATAGCAAAGCATGACCTCTGTGTACATTTTTAACTCTAATCAACCCCTTGAATGAGAAACTTCATTGAGGTTTTAAACTCCAAGCTTTCTAACACCAAAAGCACTACTGCTGAGCCACAGAATTTAATAACCTGAAAGCCTGTGGCAAAACACAAAGGGCAGAAAAAGGAAAAGATTTAATGCTGCATGTGTATATCAGGCAGCCTCATGTCACAGGCAAGAGTACTTCATAACATTTTACACCTACCCTTTGTCATCCTAGCATGGGCTAGTCCCTTTAAACAGTTTTGTGGTAGATTAACCAGGGGTCCATCACCACTGAAACAAGCATTCAGTCTAACTATTAACATGTTTAAACAGATTAATTCTATTTGTACCAAGCAGGCAGATTTCAGTCACTCACATTCCAGTACAAAGACCATTATCTTTACCAGCTGCGGGTTTATTGGTGGGATTTTCTCACTGCAGGAAGACACCATCCAATTTCCCACACCCAGCCACCCTCTCTGCCATTTCCTCAGGTGTGAGCTCTGTCCACAGGACTGGGCCAGAAAGAGCCACAAGATACCAAGAGCAAAAGCAGATTTCCAGAAAAAAAAGGCACACAAGACACTTCCAAAAAGTACTCTTATTGCTCCTCCCTAGAACTGTCATCATGTCATAACAGCCACAAGCCTGGTTATCACAGGAGTGGTCTCTGAGAGGGTGTTCCCAGGGCAAAAGCAATGGATGTTGGGCTCTAGGACACCTAGACCAACAGTGGTGCCACCAGCAGTGACTGGCACAGGCTCCATCCTCAGCTCTCTGGGTACCTGACTCTGATTTAGAAAAATTAAGGAAGTTTTCTGATGCCTGCAAATACTCCTACACAAGAAAAGCCTTATTGAACTTTAGGAATCAACAAAATTATTAAATTTCAATATCAAGCAAATGAGGGATGATGTTAAAGGCTTTATTTCAGTGATGGGTAAATAATTGTAAAATTATTTTGTGAGACGTGCACCTTCCCATGCAGCTAGCTGTCTTCTTTTGATAGAAAATACTAAATGTGAAAGAAGGATTTTCAAGCCTTGCACTCCCCACCCTCCTCTCCACCTCAGCCCTGCCCTCCCTCCCCAGTACCAACCAAAGGTTTGGACAGTCAGAAATTTTATTTGTTTTTAATTTGTTTATTTGTTTAATATAAACCTTGGATCTAGTGCCTTGAAATAACCATAATAAACAAACCTCATGGTACTTTCTTCCTCTTGTCCTGTGCCCTGATGGCCTTGCCACATCACAGCCACCCAGCAGAAGGAAGTCAAACTCCCCCCTAAACACAAACTTGCCATATGATTGTCAAAAATACCAAACAGCCAATAATAAACCAAAGGTGTATCTTTAAACCTTAGATGATAGCTGACTTGACAAGCAAACCATCTAATGCAGTCATTCTTGTACTGCTGTGAAGGGAAAATACATATTAGGGAGTTCTCTAAAATGAAGGACTCCGTTTCAATAAGTCCAGCTCTTCAAATTGGAATGCCAAATGCTTGGTCTGCAGCAGAGAAGCACATCCAAGCTACACTATATAACATAATTTACACTCTGAAGATCAGAACTTGCTTACTTAAGCTCATCTGCATGTTTCAAGTTGAGAAACAGAGTGAATTTGGCTGCTACTTTAAATGAAATATTAATTCACTTCCAGAGAAATTAATTAAAATAAAATTTGACAAGCTTTACAGTTCTTGAACACCTCAGATTTTCTTTATGTATATTGGTGACTTCCTGGCATATTATCTTACAAGGCTTGGAGTAGGCGCTCTAATTTCTCAGAATTAGAATTTGTTTCTTGGGAAACAACTGCACAACTACATTTTCAAAGTCCTTCTTCATGTATAGATTATCCATTAAAATATTTATCCATCATTAAAATGATGAAAAGTTCAAACAGAAGAGAGTTCTCATCTAAAAATGAATGTGAAAGAAAAAGCCCTGCATTCATTTCAGTGAATATGCCTTACACTGGTAACCCATTAGCCAGTCAGAGTTCAGATGCACTGTCACAATCTCTTAATTAAATTCTTCTTTTTAATGTCAGAACATTACTACTGATTTTAAAGGAGAGGAAAGAAAGACAGCAGTGCTCTCTGCTTATTAAGGGTTCCTGGTACATACTGTTTCAATTTATGTCCTGCTCACACTGAACAGATCTTGAAAATGCTGCTCAATTAAGTTTTAAAAATTCAATTTAAAATTAATGTGGAGTTATACTAATGGGTAATGGCTGTACCCTGTGTGATCCTTGGTTCCTCCAGTCTCTTGCTGTCTGATTTGATAACCCTGAATTGCTCATTTAAGAGAGGTCACCACCAGGCAGTTCTCCTCTTTTGTGAAAATAACTCTGGGCTTCACAAAGAACTACTCTAGTCTCTAAACACTTGATTAAAAGAAATATTAGCCTGTGAAAAAACCTCCTTAATTCTGGCATTCCAGGCATTTAAAATTACAATCTTAAATAAATCACTCTGAGTTCAAGGTTATTTTTAATTTCATAGGAACATGATTTCATTAAACTTTTTTCAGGCAATGAAATTAGATCATCTATATTTTAAATAAAGTCAACAGCAAAGCCGACACAGCTTAAAAACAATCTTGGGTAAATTAACAATTAGTCTTAAATATCTCTCTTTTGCCTTATGAAAGAAATCAAGCATTTAGTAAATACAAAATGCAATTTTAGTGGATCTTTTAGAACCTGAGTGGAACCAAAAGAATCTAAACTGCAAAGTCTTATTTAATTGGTAGAATTTAAGTGCATATCTTAAAAATTAAAAACTTATCAGCCTTTCTCCCTTAACTTTTCAGGTTGAAAAGTTGCGAGCTTTGCTTTTTTTTGGTTAAATAGCAATGAGACACCTGTCTGCAGTGATGTTCCCTCTAAATTTTCCAGAACCCTTTTTTTCACACCAGTGATTTTTATAAGCCTGGACAGTTCAACCTTACACATCCCCATCCTTTTCTTACTGTAAACACCTTAAAATAAGCCCGCTCTGCTGCTGATAATTACAGTCAACTGTGGTTGCCTTCTCGGGCTCTCGGCTGGATGCCGGGATGCCTCCGGAGATCAGAAGATGTCAACGCTTTGGCTGCAGTGACACCCGCGTTACTCTGGCAGCAGTGCCCTACCAGCTGCCCTGCACTTGCTCCCTCCTCACCTTCCCTCCTGTGCTCACTAACAAAAACCAACCTGGAATATGAAAAATCTTCCTGAGAACTCTCTCCCTTCCCATATATTATCATCACCAAATGGATCAGCTTTTGATCAGATTCACTGCACGGCCACTGGCAGCAGAGGAGAGGGCAAGTTATGTGTGGTAAGTGGGGCACAAGCCCACAGTTTGTCTGAACACCCCAGTCCCCCAAAGCTGCAATCAGAAGTTCACCAGCAGCACAAGGGCTGGGAAGATAATCCCATCAGCCCAGAGCATTAAACCTCTGCTGCCTTGAGCAAAGGGGCATTTGTAAACAACATGTTCCAAAACATTCCTGGGTTTGCTCATTAGGTAAAGGAAGAAATGTCTCTTTTTGATGGGGGAAAAAAACAAAGAGGGCTGACTGTGGATAGTTTGAATGCCAGTAATAATGCACAATCTCTGCCAGATCATATTTTTTAAAAACTTTTTTTAAAAGAAAAGTAAAAGACACAAATAACTAATGCACAAATAACAGTGCTTAAATTTTATTTTATATGCACCTGTCTGTCACTTTTCCACAGACATACATATTCTTTTAGAGCATTTAAGACACAATTTCCAAATGGAGAAAAATCTAAAACCATTTCTATATTATTATTGTTGTTGTTGCTGTTGTTATTATTATATTTTCTTCTTTTACACAAATGTCCCAATATATTCTTGGCATTTTGAAATTTATTAACATACTAGGAACATAATAAAGCATTACATATAATTATTGTGGGAAATATATATAAAAATTTTAATTTTCCCCCCCCCACAAAGGATTTAATTACTGAACAAAGTGGGATTATTTTCCAATTTTATTTCTAGTTACAAAATTTAGCCTAAGAATTTTTTTTCAAGAAGATCATAAATTAGAAATATAGCTTAAGTAATATGCCTAAATAGTCCTATCTTCTAAGAAAAAAAGAAGGTGAACTAACAATTGTTTTTGTTTGATTGATTATTAAGGGGAAGCATTAACTATTTTAAGGAGGAAATTAGTAGGACTTGCTTTAACTTTCTTGTCTCCTACATGCATTGCAAACCAGAATAAGATTCTATTTGCCAATGACCTGTGTATTCATTTATTAGCAAAAAAAGCTGCACAACTTTTCCCATGCAAACATACACTGAAGATCATGAACAAATGTGACAAGCCAAGCTTTATCCTGCATGCTGCACTGCAGTACAGAAAAATCCACGATTACTTAAAATGTCTTGGTATCATGCACTGCTGTTACTCAACTTGTCCCCTTTGAAGTAGCTCAAATTTCTATTACACTGCACTGACCCTCCTACTGAAGAAATCAAGGGCTCTGATGAAATAATATAATTGAGAGCCATCTGGCCCTTTAGAGGTAGCACTTATCATTTATTTTATAATAATAAGAGCCACCCAAAGCAAACTAGCAAAATTCATAGTACTGTGTCCCTGGCCATGCCACCACACAAACAAAATCCACACTCACTTTCTCTGAGCATTTTAAAGCCTCTTAGTTTGAGCCTAATTGAACCCATGTTGAACATTCAAAAAAAAAGTGTGTGTATATATATTTTTTTTTAATTGAGCTTTTCAGAAAGCCTTGGTTCTGAAATGCAATGTTCTTGATTTAAAAAAATAACAACAACAACCAAAAATGCAGAAGTCACAAAAGAATGGATTCCTGACACAGTGATTTAAGGTCTATGTCACCTTGAGCAGTGCACAGTGAGCTACAGTGTTCATCCTGCAGCACAAAATAAAAAAATCTGCTTAGTTAGAAGACAATGAAGGAAAAAATTTGCAGAACCCACCACTGAGTGCTGACACACCACAAGACAGCTCCTCAAAAATTTCTCAGCACACGATTTCACCCTTTTCTAAAAGTATCCAAGCCTACCAGCTGCTCTTATTCTTCTGTAATTCATTAAGTCCTGCAGCTATTTGAGCAAACTAGGGCCTGGGGCATTAGTCTACCAGCCACACATCACACCACTGAGGAGAAGACAACCTGGATGCAGGTGACAACAGACAAGAGTCTCGGGACAGAATGGCCAAGGAATTTATAACAACATCTTTTTATATATATATCACCTTTATTTCAGGCATCTCACTTACATGGGTGCTTCAGCCACTGGCTGACTGAGGACTGATTATACAGAAGGACCAAACTTCGACTGCAGCTGTTCTACCTGTAAAGTACAAAATGGCAGGAGGGGAAGGAGCCACCACCGAGGGCGCAATCAGCAGCACAGCTCCCAGCACCAGATCCTCCAGCCACCACAGGATCCCAGGGAAGACCTACAGGGAGGGCAACTCCAAAGGCTGGTGTGTAAACTAAATGACTGGTAGCTATGCAGACCAGAGGATTTAGCTAACTGGGGCAGAATTAAATTAAGACCAGGAGGATTACAGTATTTCATGTTGTTGAAACCTAGGATGACCGGGCATCTAGGGGAAACTGCCATATTTATCCATGAAGCTGATAAATTGAGGCAGGAGACAGGGAGAATGGTTCATTCAGGGTTAAATGACACAGATAGCATCAAAGGTGAATAGAGGGGGAAGAAAATAGAGGGGAAAAAAAACTTCTGTGAAACAAACAAGTTATGAATACTTTAAATTTTCATGGCTTGAATATTCTGCATAACCATGTCTGAGTCAGGAGTGTACAATACAGAATAAACTACAAGTCAAGTAATTTACAAGGAACTTAATAGATCACATCAAGGCAGCTTTTCATACAACTTTGGAGAAAAGGTTTGGGAAACCAGAATGTCTATCACACACGATAAACATGATGAGGTGAAAGTGAAGGTAGAATAGACAAGTCATTGCAAAAAAGTCCTCTATGCCTCCCTACACTGTCTTCCTTTCAAAAACATATTTTCTGTAAGTAAAAGCAACCAATATGAAACAATTGAGGAAAGTGAAGTTTCTGTGCAAGCCTCAAGCACAGGGAAAAAAAATATATCCTGCTTAGCCACTGTCAGCAATCAAGATAAAGGTAAGATGATGTAGACTTGAGCAGGATTTTAGTGGCTGAGGAAAGAAGGTTTGGCACAAACAGCCCAGTTTGCTCTGCAGATTAGTATTTGCTTTAGGCAGATGATGCTGATAATCCAAAAAAGTCTTGTGTCTCCCCAGAGGCTCACCCACTGCCACCCAGGGAGAAGAGCAAAACCAGAGCCATAGGCCCTCTCTCTTCCTGCAGCCTCCACACAGCATCACAGCTCCCACTCCTCCTTAGGGCAGCAGGCCTGACTGACTTATTTCAGTTCAAAACCAAAAAGCATCAAACTTGACAGTTGACCAAAACCAAAAGGGGATCAAAACTCTCCATTCACAGTTCCACGGCTGAAACCCTGTGGATGCTAGCAAGGCAGCTTCTCTGAACTCTCTCTAGGCAGCACTGAATAAAAAAGCAAAATAACAAAGCTTTTCTAACATTCGGTGTATACTCAGCTCTCCTTAGCTTTCAGGGATCATAAAATTTGTGCAAACCAACAAAAAACATTCTTCCAATGTAATGAACACAATGAATAGGCAAGCACACTGTAGCAGCAAATGTTTTATCATCAAACTAAAGAAAGGGTATCTTAACCAGTTAATTAACTGTATCAAAATGCAATGGTATCTAAAAAGGCAAAGTTACATTAGAAAACTCACAGAAAGCAACATGCAAACAACGTAAAACAAAGTTAAATTGGAATTTTCTGTAAGTAAAAGCAACCAATATGAAACAATTGAAAGGAAACAATTGAGGAAAGTGAAGTTTCTGTGCAAGCCTCAAGCACAGGGAAAAAAAATATATCCTGCTTAGCCACTGTCAGCAATCAAGATAAAGGTAAGATGATGTAGACTTGAGCAGGATTTTAGTGGCTGAGGAAAGAAGGTTTGGCACAAACAGCCCAGTTTGCTGTGCAGATTAGTATTTGCTTTAGGCAGATGATGCTGATAATCCAAAAAAGTCTTGTGTCTCCCCAGAGGCTCACCCACTGCCACCCAGGGAGAAGAGTAAAACCAGAGCCATAGGCCCTCTCTCTTCCTGCAGCCTCCACACAGCATCACAGCTCCCACTCTTCCTTAGGGCAGCAGGCCTGACTGACTTATTTCAGTTCAAAACCAAAAAGCATCAAACTTGACAGTTGACCAAAACCAAAAGGGGATCAAAACTCTCCATCACAGTTCCACGGCTGAAACCCTGTGGATGCTAGCAAGGCAGCTTCTCTGAACTCTCTCTAGGCAGCACTGAATAAAAAAGCAAAATAACAAAGCTTTTCTAACATTCGGTGTATACTCAGCTCTCCTTAGCTTTCAGGGATCATAAAATTTGTGCAAACCAACAAAAAACATTCTTCCAATGTAATGAACACAATGAATAGGCAAGCACACTGTAGCAGCAAATGTTTTATCATCAAACTAAAGAAAGGGTATCTTAACCAGTTAATTAACTGTATCAAAATGCAATGGTATCTAAAAAGGCAAAGTTACATTAGAAAACTCACAGAAAGCAACATGCAAACAACGTAAAACAAAGTTAAATTGGACGTGACTCTCCTATTAGAAATGCATTTTTTCTGAGACCAAAAGCAAGCCTCCTAGCATTCACTGTTAGGGTAGCTAAATGGTTTACCCCAAAGACCCACAGCCCACACCTCAACCCTCCTGCTGAATACTAATCCAAGTCTTCACCTGGGAACAGCAGGAGGAAAGGACTTCTGTTGCATAACTTGTCTCCTTTGAGGGAAATAGCCCTTCCAGAAAGCAAAACAAAATAGTTAATGTTTTGTCCCTCAACCCTTTGCCAGAGGGACGAATTCTTATACAGTCTTTCTAATCTAAATTCCGGGAATATTATGTTGGTCGTGCACAATGCATCATCACAGGATACCATCTGCATGTGCCCAGTCCAAAGACTCGTTAAAGAGCGCATATATGCAGTACCTAGCAAGAAAATTGAATGCTAAATATCATCCTATTCTGTGGCAATCAGCACCAAAACCAAAGATGATGGTGAACAGGGCATTGGGGATTATGGCAGTTTCCTCTACAAAAGGAGTGGGATGCAGCCAGCTGTTTGAGCCCGAACAGACGCTCGCTCATCCTCCAGTAACAGTTGGTACCGCTGGGAGGTCAGCCCGACTCCATTGTTTTTGCAGCAATTTGCATTTTATTTTCCATAATGCTGTTTAATTTCACTTTTTCAATTATTACTCTCAGGCAATTGCTTTAATTATCTGTTATTCCATGAGGAAGGACACTTTCCTCTGGCAGGGACACGGGCTGCATCAGACCATATTAACGCTGACGAGTCTCTCCACGGGCGAGCGCAGGGCTGCGGCGCCAGCCTTGGCAGCGTGCGTGGAGGGCGGTTAGCCAGCACCCACAGCTATTACTGACAGATTGGCCCGCTCGCCACCGCTCAGATGGCAAATCTGCCCAGGATTACAAGGCGCATATTAAACCTTTAAATGCATGCAGCCGGCACCCCTTTGAATTTCAGATTCGCCAAGGCAAATGGTATCACCGCAGAGCGTGGCAAAGCGCATCTGACTGCAAAGCCAGAACAAGCCGCTTTCCCTAATCCAATGCTGTGTTAATGCAAAGCTCAGCAATGATGGATGGACTCATTAGTGCCGCAGTTATCGCCATCTGAACCAGGTGCCAAGACATATGGTTTAACAGATGTTCCAGCAAAAAGCTCTGTACGCTGCGCTGTACGAGTGTCCAGCTGAACCGGACATCAATAAGACACTGAAAATCGTATTGGGCTTCTGGGAGCCACAATGGTTCCCAGCTCAGGAAGCTGTTAAACACAGCCCGATTATGCAAAAAACCCTATTGCTCTGATATCCCAATTAGATTGACAAAACAAATGCTGGACAACACATACACTGCTTTCTGGAGTCTTGGTGTACCCAAATGTTATTTAATTTACCCAGTCAATTCTATTTCTCTACTGTCTTTGTAAAGAAATGAAGCTTTCTTCATACAGGAATCATCGCATGAAATAAGCAAACAGAGCCCCCATCCCACTCTTGCATTTCCATGTTTAGAATGCCCTGTGTGCAGTATTCTTTCAAAAATTTAATACATAACACATATCCATTCTGAGCATAGGATTACCATGCAGAAGCAACTTGTTTGCAACCTTATTTACTGACACAACTCCGGTGGAATGCATGACATTTCACAGGGAAATAAATAGAATAAAACAGGGATCCTTCTTACAGTAATTTAGCAAATCAATGTGCACAAAGCAGCAAGGTGCATCAAATGTTAATAAAAGAAAAACTCCTTACTCTTTAAGCATCTTTTCAAAGAAAGAAAATTCATAGGCTTTAGAAAGAAAGAAAATCAGCAGTAAGTGGGCAAGAACCAGTTAATTATTATATCTCTCTATACACACTATATTCATTTCTTTTAGAACTACACACACACTTATGGTCACCACCTACAGAAACGCATTTTTCAGCAAGAAATTCTGCTAATTCCTAAAGCTTAGAAATCAGAGCATACCAAAGCATAACAGGTGGAAAACCTAGGTTACCACATTGGGTTTAGGAACTCCTGTCACACAACTCATCTGCTTCAGTGTGGGCAGTAAGACCAAACTACGGCTGTTGGTGTGTGGTATATTACAGTGGAAATTTTAAGAGAAGTTGGAAAATACTGAAAAAACAGCCCCCCAGCATTACATTCTATGGGGAATGACAAGTAAAAAAGATACTAAGCACTGTGAATGACTGAATGTACTTCAGAAACAACATCAATGTTGTTTAACATTTAAACAAAAACCAAGGACTTCAAAAGCCTTTCAGAATTTGCTAATAATTGCAGGTCATAAAGAGACTCCTTCAGCACATAACTGTAAAAGGTTTGATAGCAGATCAAGTTGAAAAGGTGAAGAACAAAAGAATCTGAGCTGCATTTCTGTCCTGCTCCCACACCTACTATTCACACTGTCACAAAGGTGTGTTTCAGATCATCTTGTTCAACCAGTTAAATCTCTTTATCTGTGCAAATATTTATTCTGTATTAATGCAGCCTCAACTTTTGAAAACTTCTGTTATCTTTACTGCTTATCTTTCAATGACAGAGCTTTGACTGTCCCAAACATTGGTCCACTAAGGCTGCAAAATACAGAGGTGGCAGGAAAGGGATATCAAAGGGGATAAGAGACCAGATACAATCCAAAACCAAACAAACAAGAGCAGAATCTGCAGCCATGAAAGTCAGGAAAAGTTCAATTCATTGTTAATCCCTATTTGTCTGAAATGTTTACAGACATATATTATAGAAAATGATGTGTTGATGAAAATACTGTCATTACAGCAGAAAACACACAGGAAACTGTGTATTGAAATGATGTGCCTATTTTTGTCCATTTTTATTTTTAGGCACATAATGCTATGTGCACTTAATTATATATACACTGGGAAAAACATAGGCATGGAAATGTACTTCCAGATAGAACATCTAGTATATGATCAGGGCCCAATAACAAAAACAAAATTGAAGTTTAAATAGGTCTACAAGGAGACACACTACCATAATGCCCACTTTTATATCATGGGGTTACAGTCTTTCCCTCTTCTCCGCTTCTAATCAAACATCCCAATCTTTTTCCACCTGCTGGCATTATTTATATGGGTAACTTAGACGTGAATAAAGCTGGGGAAAAAGACACACAAAGAAACCCCAAAAAAACAAAAGACTAAGCAAACAAAGTGAAATAAAAAAAATCAAAACCACAGAACCAGAAAAAACACGAACAAATCAACAAAACCCAAAAAAAAAAAATCCACATCCCCCCTCCCCCCAACAACAAAAATCCAATTGGAGTCAAAATCTTTTCCAGTCAGATCACTTTCCTGAACTGACTCACTGGAGAGCTGCAAAAGCTCCAGATCAGTGCAGGGAGGGATCAGGAGGGTGAAGCTGATCCCAGAGCAGCTCAGACAGAGCCCTGCTGAAGCACCATGGGACTGCAGGACTTTGAACACAGAGCAGAGTGGCTGCTATTTTTTTTCTATGTGCTGCTGAATTTACTTTAGTTCTTCTCCAAACAGAAGACTGCAAGAGCCAGAGACCACCAGTAGAGTCTTCAACAAAATCTCTGCCTGCACATATTTACTACTTCAATGCAAGTATATGAAGTCTTAGATCTCCTCAGATGCAAAAAAGCCTGATGTCCCAGATTGCTCCTCAAACTTTTCCTTATGAAAGAAAGCATTTTAATAGCAAATTCTTTGCTGTTTTTACCCTTTTTTTTCCTTCCTCCTCAAGGAAATAGTTTTTCTTTTTCAATAAGGATGTAACCAAAAGCTATTTTCTCTAAAACTATGTGCTTGGCAAGTGCCTTCTTCCCCACCATCATCCACTTAGTTTTCATTTCAGCACTTTCTCTTATTTTTTTATAATGGCCTTTCTTGTTATGAGAAAAATACATTCCTTGAATGCTTCAGCTCAAGGCTCTCAAAAACAATTACTTAGGCATTTGATTTGATCTGCCAGTTCTTCCTTTCAGGCTATTCAGGCTTTATGAATCTTGAGTCAGGTCAAAGGTTAAAGCCAACCTTTTCCAAGTTACACTCCAGTGTTTCATGAGGCCCAAACATATCCATGCCAGTTTTTAAGGATAAGGAGTAAATTCACTATAAGCTATGTACAACAACAGTAACTCTGACTGCAATCTAAAGGAAATTATCCATATAGGGAAGGTTGCCAATTCACACATATTGGGAAAGTAGGATTGCGAGGCAGAATGATGAGTGAAAAAAAGTCACCCTTACATTGGTGAAAGTTCATGACTGTTTACAGGAGAAAAAGAAAGAAAACAGAAGCTCAAGTATCAAGGTATCTTCAAGAGTATTAGGGCACTTCACAAGCCCAGGCAAGCAGAGTTATAACCTCTAAAGTACTTCATCTATCACACTGTGAGAAATTATCACATCTGTGACCCATACACACACACGCACACACAAACTACCCATGAAGCATATGGAGGGACAAAACGTACATTTTCTGAGTTGATCTGGCTGCTACTGGGCTTCTCCAGGGAGTGAAAGTTAGAAAGGATAATCTGTCAGAGTTATCTGCCTCCAAGGAGTGAGTGAAAGGGAAGATTTCCAGCTGGCTGTCTCTACTGGGTCTTTCTGACCTACAATCAACTGCAAGTGGCGCTTCACAGGTTTGCTGGAATGCTCCTCATGCTATTGTCTTGCCTTGGATATAGCAAAACCCAGGCCAGCTTCATTTTTTGTGCTTTGTGTGCTCTATTTGGCAAGTCTCTGAAATCAAGCTGCTTTTTCTGAATGAATTCATTGCATGTTTACTCAATTTAAACAAATTACTGCTCAAAGACATGGAGTACAAATCATTCCTACTGCTGTGGTACCTTTTCACTAAATGCAATGCAGTTACTGCTTGTGTTCCGTTGTAATGTTGCAGCATACTTGTCTGATAATATCATTTGCATATCAGATTTTCAATCATCTTTTTAAAAAATCTCTTTAAAATTTCAAGCTTATCACATGCCTATATGCAACAGCTAGCCAGGGTTCATCAGCTCCACTATTAAAACAGAAATCAAGTTGAAATAACTGATTGTAGTTCACTTCAAAATACATTCGATCAAAAATACATACTTTAAAGTTCTGAATATAGATAATTTAAAAGTCTGTTTACCAAAAATTACATAGATTTTAGTTCTGAAAATAAACAGAAATACATATTATAGGAAAATAAAGTTTTAGAGGATATATTTAGAAACCATTCTAAAGGGATGCTGGTGCTTAAGACTTACATTTAAACTAAAGAATGCACAGAAGTTGTACATGTACCACTTAAGTGATTTTTAAAATCATTTTTAAGTGGTAAAATTTAATTTTTTTAAGAGCAGCTGGAAACTTTGACATCATGTTACTCAACCAGTGGTCTTAAGTGTTTAAGTTCCCCGTTGCCATAATACAGAGGAGACTGGGTATTTTAGAGAATGGTGGTGTTAATTTCTTTTTTTTTCTTCTTCTTTCATAGTAAAAAGGGTTATATTCTGGTTAGAGTCTTAAATTCTGACATACATACTATTCACAATTATACATGGATAAAAGTTCAAATTCCTCCTGTTATGGAGACAGAGAAAAAGGATGTGCAGCAGTCCTTTTAGGCTCTTCCAATTAATATGCCACTGAGTGAAACCGATATTCACACAGAAGTGCAGCCACCTGCTTGGACAGGTAATTTATGTGATTAAAAAGTCCTCAAAATTCAAGACAGCTGTGTTACATCTGTGTATTACTAGATCCTAAATGCCAATTATCTGCATTTAATAATAAAACATTTTTAAACAGAGAAGTTGATTTACAATGAGAGAAAGCACACAATGCCTTTAAGGGCCAACTTCATCCCAGCACCCACACCAGCTCTTATTTTTAATCAAAGCTTTACAACAGCACAAAACTGATTACAAGTCTCTCCATTGAACAGACATAAAATTCCATTTAAACTACATATTTTACATGCAGAAAAATAAAGGGCTTTGAATTTTAAACATTTCATCTCCAGAAAATAGCTTGTCCTCTAGCCAAACAGACTTGCATGAGTTAGTCTTACCTGGAGCCATAACTTGTTATTCACTGCATCTCTCCCTGTAGCAATGCACTGAAATGTAGCATTCTGCCCTGCATTGACCTCTACATCCCCCAGCCTCAAAAAATGTGGAGATTTATCTGTAGAGGGGGAAAACAAAAATTACAAATAAAAGTCATTATAAAAAAATAAAGGTGCCAGAAGCATTATTATCTCCCTTAACCTCCATGTTTTAACAATCTTTGGCTAAAAAAGAAACAGTAGAGAGAATATTATTTGTCTCATCTGCGTTCGAGGAGTGCTTTCAGTGCTTTCTTCTCCCCTGGTGATTCTACTAACTTTATGTTATACATGTGTTATAATAAACTCTTTTTAAAATACAAGCCAAAAGGAGATCAGGTGCCAAAATGTCAGCAGCACTTGACAAGAATTATCCCAAAGACTTTTGACTGTATGAAATCCATCATACTGAGAAAAACCCAATTAGCAGCATACTGCTCAAGCAAATAGATACTGCTCATATTATTTGCAATGCAACTCGGAGCTCTTGTTTTGGAAAACAAAATCATTTGTGGCATTGAATATAGTATTTCAGGAGCTGACAAATCTATTTTTCACACTGAGAAAGGCTGTAGGAAATCTCAGTGTTGCAACCACCTGAAGGATTTACTGGACCTACAAAAGCCAAAAAAACATTTGAGGAATGGGCACACTACACAGCTCACCCACCCTCTTTTCAAGAACAACTGAAGAAAACAGTAGCTGAATTGTTCGTTCTTTGTGCTTACTAAAGAAACATGACGCACAGGAAAAAACATTAAATTGGAACAAACAGGGTTTAAACATCAGTAATAAAAAGAGCTTGTCTGAATACCATAACATACTGATAATGTGCTGGCATGACTGTATCCGAGTGCCTTTTGTTTTGGCACTTCAAAACAAAACACAAAGAAGAGGAAAATACATATGAAAGCCAAACATTGAATCCAAGCAGAGCTTCGCTGAGTACAGGCATCAGATAGCTGGGGTGGCTGAAATATTAAAAAGGTAACTCACTCAAATACCCTGTGAGCTTGGTAGCTCCCAAGAGCTATGATTTTAAAAAAGGTTTGGAGTAGAAGGAAACATGATGTGAGGTTGCCATTGGAACCTTATTATTTGGCATCATTTAGCAAAGCTGGAGCAGGATATTGTTATGTCCTGGTTATTTCAGAAAGCAATTAAATTATCAGCCATGTGGCACATTAGAATGGAATCATATTTTACAGAGGCTATGTCTAGGGGAAGATGAGAAGAGTTAAACAGAGAAATTGCAAAAAAATTTTGATAAGTGTCAAAAATGCACAGTAACCATTTCTTCCTCACAATCTTTTATTAGTAGAATATTCTCATTGTCATAACTTGTGTTTGCATGTATGCAATTATTCCCCAGGATTAGCAGGAAAAGGCAAACATAAATGCCTGAAGCCTGTCCACAAAAAAATAAACAAAATGTAATCTCTCAGTAGTTCAGCAGCCAGAAGACTTTTTTCCTTTTTTTTTTTATCTATTTTGTCTGTTTAGAAAAAGAAAATAAAAAAGAGAAAAAAGAAAAGGGGTATAAAATCTGATGAACCTCCTACAAGCATCTGCCAATTCAGTTTTCTTTAATCAGTGAGTATATACATTAACATTAAAACCCATTTTGATTATACACACCAACTGTGTATGAGTGAAAAGACTTTGAAGAGTGCCCTTTTTTTTTTTATTCCTGTATAATTTACTTCTGGCAGAAAAAGATTTCACCCAGGTAAATCACTATTGCAATCACATTTCTTCCTGGAAGCTGCAACAAAAATACTATTGAAAGAACAAAGACTATCAGTGATCAAGTGATGAAAACTGAGCAGTCCACAGCAATATCATATATGTCCTGAAAAGACAGAGAAAAATGCAGCTCTTAATCATTACTTACCGCAAGGGTAACTCAGGACCTGGATGTCATCAATGGCAATGTAGCCAGTTCTTCCATCTGAGACTTCAGCTTCAAATATTACCTGTCAAAATGAAAGAAAAAATGTTTACAACACTCATTTCTACAGAATTCCCCCGGTGGCAAGCGTGTAGATATAAGACACGTTGCCTTTTTCATTTAGTTGAAGTTCCTACAAGGTTTGACAACTGAATGGAATATTTATTACTCAGTGTGGTGCAGTTCCATACCATTCATATACATGGCTCGCTTTGGATTTGCTGTTCCTAGCACACCAGAAAAATACATGTTTAACTGCATACTGCTTTATCTCAGGTAAATGTGCAAACATGATTCAATTCTGAAAAAAGGCATCACAGCACACAGGCGGTCAACCAATTTTAAGAAAATTTGTTTTCTTCCTGGGGGTCACAATATAGTTGCCTGTAACCTTCTGCAGCACAGTTGCACAGGAAAACACAGAAATAGTGCGGCACTCCCCAGTGGCAACAAAATGAACAGCTGTGACATGAGATTTATGCAGTTGTCATTGACTTCACTCTTCCTTCTTGCAAGGCAGTGAGGAAATTCCTATGTATGAAGAAAAAGAAGACACTTTCTTCACATCCAGTGTCTTGTCCCACCCCAAACGGGCAGTTAATAACAAAGAATTGCTTGGTGGTGGTTCAGCGAGTTCCTGAAATTGTGCTTTGACTGCAGAAAGAAGATGCCTGTGGGGAATGCATATTTTGATAGCACTGGACTATAATCCTTCTTCAAGTTTCTCCAGATATTCTTGCTAAGACTGCACTTCTAGCCAATTTCTTTTTTTTCCCTTCTAATTTTATTTGCACCCAAATGGAATTTAGTTACAAGAACCACTTCATTCTCTGCCTTTTGCTCCTGCCTTGGCAAACAACAGCATGATGGAAATTAAATTAGTGCCTGAGAGTCCTTCTTTCACAGTGTGCCTTGTCCATTGACATTTCTGACCAGATCAGTATTTGACAATGCCTACACACTCTTCAGGCATTTTCAGAGAGCTGGCACTTGTTCCCAATAACAAACATCAATAGAACTATCTTTAATTCTTTAATATTTTGGATTATCACCTTTTTTTTATTATTTAAATGGTTGCATGGTATGGAAGACAACTCGGCAAGAAAGAAACATATGTAAAGTCCTTCTGACGGACTGGTTTCTTTACAGCACAATACATTCTATAACATACACAGACTCTGAAAGCACATTGTTTCTCAAAGTCTAGTTAAGAAATTTGTACACCAATGCTAAGAACTGGACTAAATTTGCACCTCATTCTAACTGGGTTGTTATGAATTCACTTGCAAATAACTTGGATCCAATTCTCAGGAAAGCTCTGGCTATATAAGTGTGTCCTTCTCCTGTGTGTTGATACCTCCTTACACTAGGAGTCAGAGGACAGGAAGCTCCATTTCTTGGGATACTGCTGGGAATTAATTTATTTCATTTTTTTTCCCCTCTGCTAGATGCATTTTAGTAATCTCCACCCTGCAGGAGTAGGAAGTTATCAGAAAAGGAGAAATCCACAGAAAATAGAAAGATAAAAGACATGAAGAACCATGAGAAGAAGAAAAATAACAAAAAAACCCATGAAACATGGAGAAACACAAAAGACAAGAAGTTTATGCAAAGTTATAAGGGACAAGGTTTACAAGGTAAAAAAAATACAATAATTAAAAAGACATTAGAGAGCTGAGATTTCATATATATAGTATCAATTTTTATATTCGTAATTGGTACAAATACAACTATGAAATATTCATAACTATGGACGAAATAAAGCAAAAAGTGCTGCTCAATTTAGAAAATTATTATCAGGCTTTAATTTGATAACTTCTGTTCACTTTTAAAATGGGAAATGGAAAAAGGCAATTGCATACATAGGTGAAAACAGCAGTTCAAAATGCTGACAAGTCAGGCAAGAATCTGAAGTAGTTCTTTTCCTCAAATACACAAACTTCCTGAGAAAAAACAGACTGTTGAGCCATTGCTTTCACCAGAGGGGGCTTGCCCTAATAAGACATAGGTCTTTGGGAGAAAATCCTGCACTTCATCTGCACTGTTATTCAGTTTGCAGTCCTAGAAGAAATGGTTTCGACACTTTGTTTTAGCTGAAAAATAATTCAGATTATCACTCTCACCTGAAAACATTAGTTGTCTGTGCAACCATAAATGTCCTTCCACTTATTACAATTTAATTGCATGCCTATATAGTGTACTTTTAAGAGATGCTCACTTTCTTTAATGGAGAAGAGAGAGAAAGTGTTTCCAGGGGATGAATTGGGCAGGCACAGAGCAGGGTTATGGAGACAACTATCCTGTCTCATTTGTACTAGAACTGACACAATGAATGAGAATGGGAAGTTCTGAATATTTCAGGTAATTCAGATGCTACTCAAGGGAATCAGACTTGATCCCAGAATGTTTTACATGATATACAAATAGTAATTTGCTTCTCCAAATAAAACTGCATATCCTTGTTTATCAAGGTCCTACATTCAGACACACAAGTTCAGATCCAGGGCCAGAACTCCCTGAACTGGACACACTCCTACATATTTAGCCATTCCTAATGTATTTCTTGTCCATATACTGGGCCATTTTCTCCCTAAAACCATGCAAGCTTTTAGTGAACAAAATGCCATTGGGAAAAATCCCTGGGTTTACTATTGACACCATTAAGAGACCTTTCCAGTTGTATGGTTTATACCAGACTTCATTTAAGGACCCAAATTAGTGACAAATTGATCCTAGCCACTTTTTATATTATTCACAACTTTGTAAACCTCTAGTATATATCCCAAATGTAAATGCAAAAGTAATTTTGTCTCAAATTTGAAGAGTCCCAGATTGTTCAGCCAATCTCATAGAAAACCATTCCATTTTCTTTGATTATGCTCATCCTTCTCTTTTAAAGCTCTTTCTAACAACAATATATTCTTTGAAGATAATGAGAGCAGAGCTGGCACACAGTAATCAAAATATGGGTGAGTCATAATTTATTGAACAACTTAACACCATTACCTAATTTATACTGAACTTATTTAACCATTCTTAACACTTTATTTGCTTCTTTGGACCATCACTGGGCTCTATGCTGATGTTTTTATGAACCCTGCGATTTTGCTGCAGCATGGCAATGGCAAGCTTCAACTGAGTCCATCATTCTGTGTGTGAAATTTAGATTTTATGGAGTGTGCATTTTTTTATATCTCATTATCAACACTCAAATGTGCCTGTCATTTTATTTCTCAGTCACTCTCAGTTGGCGAGTCCTTCTACAGGATCTCATAATTACATAGTGTCCTTGTAATTCCAGTGCAGCTTTTACCTACAAATTTCTGTGTTTGCACTGTTTTTTGGCACCCACTCTGGTCCCATATGAACATGATGACACAATTCTGTATGTAAGGAAGTATCTCATAGAATGTCAGCTTGGCTTCACTATAAGTTTGTGCAGAGGGACATTTGGAAATCTAACTAGATCTAGATTCTGTTAATCACATCACTCTTACCTATATACTTGTCATCTGTAAAGGGCTGCAAGCTGAAAATTAGGTGTGAAAATGATAAGAACAAAATAAAAATAAAAATAAATAAATAAATGAAAGTTGTTTTGGCTTAAGCACTGGAAAACAACACATACCTTTTCATATCCCAGCTCCAAAATCCAAAAGATGATTATCACTATTTATCTAATATTATTAGATAAATAAACATTTTTGACCATTTTAAATACTCAACAGTGTTTGAATGCAATGGAAAAAGTAGCAATTATTACAGCAGAAACTCCTACAGGCATTTAGTAATTGAAGTTTAATGCTTAAGAAATACTTGAACCTCCACATTGCTTCACAGCCCTAACAATGCATCCCATAATCATTACAAAGGCTAAGCTTGCACTTGCAGGAATATAAGAAATGCACTTCTTAAGGATTTGCCTCACTGAATTTTTAACTCTTGTCAGGATCCAAAACTTTATGTACCATCATTATTAGCTCGTTTAAGGCACTGATCAAAACAAGCACTCCCAAAGCATACCTAGTCAATTAACGTAGTCAGGAAAGAGGGAAAACAATTCTGTAGCCCAAAGTCTACCATTAACAATGCAAGTCTTCCTAGGCTTTCTAACAGCTGTTTTCTTGTAAGCAATGTAAAATCAGCAAGAATGGTGTTTTCAGTACAATTTGGAGACCTTCTTTGTCCTTTCTCCACTTGACTAGTTCTGACCATCATGGTAGTGAAGGAGGCACAATCTCCCAGTTTTGACATCAGTCCTGCCACATCATCATATATAGAAAGCAAGGCCTGAGTTAGATAAAAGTCAGCATTAAAAGGTTTAGTTACAACAGAAATGTAGTGTTTCATTGACAATTTTTTCCTGCTAGGCTCTGATACATATAATTAGGGAGAGATGAAGAAGAATTGGAGATGAAAATATAAAGAAGTTTTTAACAGGAAAAATTTAGATACTGTAATTTCCATAAAGCATTCAACCTACAACATACTTTTCTTCAGGCATAGTAGGGCCTCTACTAGCTGGGTTATCTGAAATCCAATTTGTACATGGATGAAATTCCAGTGCTTGGTGGAAAGGTGTACGAGAGCTGTGTGCAGACAGAAGTTAACACATCTGTGATAACACAGTAAAACCAGAATACAGCACAAAAAAAAAAAACAAACAAAAAAAGACAACCAAAACAACTGAAAAACAAACTATGAAAAAACCTACAAAAATAAGCAAACAAAAAAACCCCAACCAAACCAAAAGAAGCAGTGAAGTTATATCAACAATCTTCACCAGATGTGTTATATTAACCTCATCAGATATAAAACTTCAGTCTTCCATAAGAATATTAAAAAGAAAACTTTAAAGTTTTTTTCTACTTCATACACACCTCTTTCTTTCATTATTTTTCAGTTTTGTAACACCACAGTAGGGTATTCCAGATATACCCATACCTAGTACTTGCCATAGAATTGATAAAGGTTAAACAGCACATAGAAGAAAGTTTGTTTTTCAGTAAAATCATTCTCTGCAGATGAAATGCCATGCAGAGCAAGACCAATTATATATAAAACAGTAACAAATCCTATTCACTGACAAGTTTCTAGCCCTATTCAATGCTTTCACAATGTTAAAGGCATTTTAACACACTGAATCAAAGGTTTTAATTACCAAGAAACAAAAAATTAATATAAACACCAAAACAGTGCCATGTTACAAAAGACATGGCTTAATGGAAGCTAGCTGAAAGGGGCAGCTAAAGAAATTTTATCTAACATACAAAAATTTTGTTGACATAATAAAAAGCATTTCCCTTGTGAAAGTTACAGACAATTTTGCTGAACTAATTTAGAAATCATGAAAACATAATTAATTCCACTTGAATGCTCAAGTAATCCTGCGAGGCAGCCTTTGCAGCTGACATGACCCAAGAGAACTTTAGCACAGCAAATCAAACACTTGGGTGAAAACTTTGGAATCTCAGGTCTGCCAGGCCAGCTAACACCCAGTTACTTCTTTTTTTCCTCAATAACACACCTCCTGACATTGGAAACCAAAGGAGTTAAGGCTATCTTCTCACTGGTATCCAGCTGAGCTGGTCATCTCAGATTTTGACCATCTTAGAGTCACCTACAAGGAACCCTGACATTCACAACTCCTCTCATCCCTAAAGTTGCATTCAGGTTTCACTTGACATAGGGAAATATGTACTCTAAGATGCATCTCAGTTCATGCTCTGGTGAACAATCACACACAAAAAACATGCCTTCAAAGGGTCCTAAAGGGTGATCTTTTAAACAATTTATTAGTGGTAAGTGACCTAGCTACCTATTCAATCCCTGAGGAAAAAATAAAAAACTGAACAAAAAACAAAGCCACAAGTGTAAAATCACCTCTTTGTGTTAAAGCAGGAAGTGTAGGTTTTGTTGAGCTAAAAAATTCAAACGTGATGAGAGCTAATAACAATATCTTACTTTCACAAACAAGATACATGTTCTAGCAAAACAGATAATTAATATGAAGCATAATAAGCCTTTGGAAGGACCTGTATGACAATTGCCTGATGGCAGGAAAAGCTAGCAATTAGACTCAGTGACCCTGGAAACCACTGTGTTAGTAACACAGTGAACACCAGAAATAAAAAAAAATCACATCTCTGCACTTATCTTTCCTTACTTCTTTCAAGTTACTTATGCCAAATATTTCTAGACTCCTTCTAGAAAATATCTGGATGAAGCACCACACATGGATGAGTTACAGCTACTCTGGCTTTGGAGCAGTAGTAGTTTGTCATGTGGGAATACTTATAGTTTTGTAAAATCCTACCCTGATCTTGACTGACTGAAGAACTTTAAGAAAAAACATACTTACATAGCCCATAAACACCAGATCATCAAAAACCCAAAACAGTTGTTTAAGGGTGAAAGCTCTTACATGATTGAGATTTTAAAATAACAGTAATGACATGTACAAAAGCATGACTCTTAACCATGGGCAACAAAATATTGATAGCACTGTAAATCATGACATTTAAAGGCTAAAATTGGGAGAACAGCAGTAAGAGACAAGTTAAGAACCCATATGAAATATTCAGGGCTTTGCTTATTTTTGAGATAGACTAAAAGCTTAAGGAAACTCTTCCAGTAGCACAGAAGCAGTCCTTTGGAACATGGGTAGCTACCTGAAAATGCAGCAATGCATGCCTGCCATAATGCCACTTCTCCAAACCTAGAGCAGAGGTCAGTCCTTTTTGAGTTCCAATGGCCTTTGGGAATTCCCTATCATGTGGAAAATTTTTGAGCAGGACTTAATAACCCACAGAGGTGCCTTTCAACTTTGACCATTCTGATTTTCTGAAACTGCTGTCCTACAAAATAGTTTTATTTCATTTACATTAAACAGAAGGGCTTAAGTTCAGTTTTGACTATGTATCTTCCAGATACTCACTATGGGTTGGATTGAATATAATCCTTTTCTCTGTAGAAAGTGTTAATTGAAATGCTTCATGTAAGCATTTTACAACTTTTAATATTTACTAGATGTATTCTGACAGAATGCTGGCTACCAGCTAACACCTGCTTGTTTTATGATGATTCCTGCCTATGAATCATTTGTGGGATGATGGAAGCGCTATTTGAATAAGTCACTTGGAAAGGTTTGCTATCCCCTTCCCCTTAATAACCTAGTAAAAACATACTATCATCCATCAACAAAGTTTTGAGCTGTAAAAGGTTCTCCAGCAATCATTTTCAGCCACAGAGGAGCAGAGACATATTTAAAGGACAATGCAATGAACTTCCAACAGCCTTGCCCTACCCTCAGCACTTATAGGGTGAGTTCACAGATACTTCACTGACAAATGCTGACATAAGAATAAGCAAGTTTTTTAATAATGGAAAACCCAAAATCTATTGTGTTAATTCCCATATTTCCATGTGAGAATCTAAGCCTAAATGACCATGCTGCCCTGGACTATGGAGCTGACTCAATAAATTATCTTGTAGGCTTTTTTGATACTTTCTTCTTTCTTATTTTTTGTATCTCAAAGCTTTTCTGTGTTTTGTTTTAATGGACCAGAAGTTTAAAAGGGTAGTCATTACAGTCTTTTTAGTGATGACAAATTATCAGCAGTAGCTACAGACTCAGCAAATCTATAGATTTATCAAGGATAATCATTGGGCCCTAACATACAGGTAAAACAATTGCATGCAAAAGGCAATGCAAGCAAGCTCTTCAAAAGCACATTACTGCAAAGAAATCAAGTATAAAATGGCTTTTGTCACAGTAAAGCAAAGGAATGTGAGCTAAACTTTGTTAACCATTATTTATTGCTCCACAGCAGCTTTGAACAAATCAGTTTGACAGGCTGCACCTTTAATGTAAGCAGAAAAATTTCCACATAGGGTTAGAATAGAAGAACAACCCCAAGCCACGCCTAATACCTGATTCAACAACTTTATTTTTTATTCCTACTACAAGTGAAATTAATTCCTCATAGTTGGTAAAGTGACAGCAAAGCCTACAAAATTCATATTTGTCAATGAAAACGCAGAAGAACCAGGTGGTTCTCAAGAGCATTATGCATTGAAATTGAGACCCTGAAGAAGAAAGAGTTTAAAGTTTTGCCTCTGTCTTCATAAACTGATACACCTTTAAAAACAAAACCAAAATGTATCTCCAAAGATACACAATGGCACCCACAGCTTTTCACTCTAAAATTTAATTTTGTAAAAAAAAAGCAAAAAAAAGCAAAACACAAAAACTAAACAAAACCCAAACCATCCCACAAACCCCAAAAAACGAAACTAACTGAACTTTTCAAAATATATTAACTCACATCCTTGTACATGTCATATCTAGGGTGCACACTTGGGACCAGGTTTTGATGATTTTGCCTTCACTTAGACTACCTAGAGAGCTACAAAGAGAAAGGTATTGAAAAGGTCTCTAAATGCACCAGATTTGCCAGGCCTCCAGATACTAAGATGCAATTTCAGTGAGTCTTTCTGAATATTATCTTCCTACTTCTGAAAACATTAGACCAGGAACACCGAAACCATTTAAACTGTCACTACTACTTGGTTATACATAATATCACATGCCTTGTTTAATGAAATCAGACAAGTAAGATTAATTCCCCGATTTCCTAGTTAGAGCAAAACTTGCATTTGAGATTGTGACAGTGAAATATTTATTTTTCAGGGTTGTAAAGGTAGTAAAAGAATAATAAAGAAGATGAAGCAGCAAAAGCAATAGTTGTGAAAGCTGTCTGTGATGTTAAGTAGATAAACATCAGTCAGGAATGATATCAGATCTACATTTCCCCACCACTGATGATGACCAATATGTTAAATTAACTCAGAAGGGATTCTCCAGGTATATTTTTCTGGGATATTTTTAGAGCTTTTAGGCATTACACCATTAACAGTAAAAGAATTAAATACAAAATCATTGTAGTTTCTTACATTTATTTGGAGTAGAAAGCTAAAGGTATTCAGCTTATATTCTCAGTTTGCAGGGAGAAGTATGAAGGAGTCACACACTATTAAGGAGCTCAACAAATGAAACTGGATCCGAGCAGAGAGGACAAGTTACTGACAAGTCAAGTAAGGCACATCACACAAAGATAAAAATTAATCAGACAGAGACTTGGGGCAAAGAATTTCCTCAGCCCCCCTTAAAACCCTTAACTTCAATATATCCACTAAAGTCTTATTAGTTGTTTTTCTTTCCACCTCCCCTCTACTATCAATCTGCAAAGACATCTGATACTTCAACTAGCCTTTGAACAAACAAGCTAAACTGAAAAGTCAAACAAAGGAATGATGAATCCTAAATCCAGGAGAAAAGGGTCTCTCTGTTCTCAAAACAAATCCATTTTATATTTTTAAGTGCTGAAAATTAATACTGAGCAGACCTTCTTTGTTTCTTCTATAGGTGTACCATGTAAGCTATTTCAGCAATTTTGCCTACCAAAATAAGTAATGTTTCTGGTCTCTGGTATTGCACTTGAATGTATCATTTTTCTCCACAGGAAAAGGAAGACAAAAATACTTCCCAAATTAATATTGTCTCCTGAAAGAGAGAAATAACCAAGATTCATTCATAATCACATTCTTTGAACTTTTTCAGGATAATGCACCAACTTGTTGGTTTTTTTAATTGTTCAGAAAAATAGCTGTGAAACACCAAGCAATTACTATTCTTGAAACAGCTTAGGTTTTATAATGAGCAGAACAAACTCACCATAGCTTCTTTTAATTTGAAACACATATTTTTAACATGCCTATAAAATAATTTTCTAACAGATGGATTATTAAATGGCAGCAAAAATCTGCATAGATGAGTACTAACCTTTCACCTCGTAAAATTGCAATTTTTATCTACTATGAGCAGATAAGAGAGAAGGACATCCTTACCAGTAACCTTCAGATAGGTTAAGATAAATTAAAAGCCCAAGACAAACATATTTTAGAATCTCTGCTCTCAAGGTTCATTGTTCATTATTGTAAGCCGTTGTAAGTTATTAAAGATTGTGCCACTGGCTATTAAAGGAAAGTCATAACCTATATTTAAAATGCCTTTTTTTCCACTGAGGGGGCAGGGACATTATCCCACCAGTGGATCCAGTTGATATCTGTATCACAGCACTCTGCATTATGTTCAACACAGTGCTTTTCACTTACATGACATTTTATAAAAGATGACAAAGGCAATTCTTAAGTGGGAGTAAATTAGGGTTTGCGATTGGAATGATGATTTCTCTCCTCACCAGATTGAGGCTTCTGCAGTCATAGCCAATTATCATCATGTTCAGTTCACAAAGGTTTGCAGAACACCACAGGCCACAAGAAATTCCCAACATTATAACACAGCTTTAACAACCACAGACAAATACCAGGCAAAAGCCAAGAGTACATTGCTCCACCACAATAAATACTGAGAAGGCAGTGCCAGTATCTGTCACAAATTCTCGTTTGTTTCCTAGTGGAAAATCCATGTAGATTTAAATTAGCAAAGTTCACCATAGAATATACATTTACTTTACGCTCACATTTTAAATAAATGTGCACCAATATTTATTTTCACAATTCTAAAGATAAGCTACAAAAATTATTCAAAATCCATCTCTGTGTTTTTAAAAACTACAGGCCTTGATCTCTTTACACTACTTCTTCTGGATATCAATTCTCAACAATCTTTTAAATAAAACCACAATCCTAAATGTAGTACAAGATTCAACTATCTATATAACACATATATATTACCATATATATATGTATATATAATATCTGTTTATATAGACATAATGTCCAATTGAGACACTAGAGAAGAACAAGCCATCCACTTATAGCATATTAAAATATTTCTGCATTTAGTAATTGATATAAAGATGTGTGCAATAATGTGCTTTCATGTGGCAATACATACTTTGAATTTGGACAAGGTATTGATTACACACAATGAACAGGGCACTGTATCTCAGCAGATATCAACTATGTTTATCCAAAGACTGCTGATAAACTGTCAGACTCATGATGCCATTTTTAATTAGCAACATTTACATATATTTTCATAAGTTCCGCTGATCCACATAGAGTTACCAGATTCCTTTCTGCTTTCCCTTGCGTAAAACAGACACAGCTCTTTTCCATGTAACTTTTAGGTTCTCCTTCCCACACCTCTTGGCAGCTTTGAACTACAGAGTAGTGATTGCAATGTGTAATACCTGCACTTGACATACAACAGTAAGTAAGATCATCTTAACTCTGTAAAAGAAACACTCCCTTAAGTCAAAGGTAACTTGTACAACACTACCAAAACAAACATGGAGATCCTACAACAACTTCCAATGTTTTTGTTCAATGTCAGACTTTCCAGACTTTTACCCTTCTTAGGAAATAAAAATAACTTCAGGGGAAAATTAACATGTAACATTCCTCTTACGCAAACTTAATTTCTCCTCATTTTTCCTTTCCTCACCAAAATGTTCCCTTCTATCAGACATTTCTTGACAGCTTTCTGTGTTCCATACTCTCTTCCTCATTTGCCACCTTGCTCCCCCACTCGTTCCCAGAATACACTCAATTTGCACACGTGAAAACATGGATTTCTGCAACTACAACTCTATCTTTCTTGATTCTCTCTATTTTCAAAGTTGGCATGTCCAAAAGATTAATTTCACTACTCCATTTTCTTGGTTCATCTTTCAAAGCAAAAGTACCATCACCAAGCTGCATCCCTCAATAAAACTAAGATTCATTTTCATCCTCATCTGACAAGCTTAGTGTCCTCTCTTCCAAAATTGAGTGCACTTAGCTTCCATAGCACAATTTTCTTTTAGGTCTTCTACTTAGATGTCACCTGAAGTTCCTCTTGTTCCTGTAAGCACTGGGGCTTCACAGGAGGTTTACAATATGCCTAAGCCTCATTCTCTGTGCTTTCTCATTGCTCGAACACTAAAATAGTTGTAAACCGAAATGTATTTCTATACTTTTGAAATACAAAGCTAAAATGGTGGGGAAACTTATGGGGAGGTAAGTAAACATTTTCCATCTAAGACCAGATTGAAAGGCCAGTGCAGAAATAAAATAAATGCAACTATGAGACCGGAAACACAAGCATCAAGGCATCACAAGGTAACAAAGACACAAAACTAATATTCAGTTGGCACAAATTCCAAACTTCAACTAATTACTTTGGCATATCTGGTGTAATGGGCATGTCTGGTGGTGTCCACTGTTGTCATGAAAATGGGTATCACCAAATAGGGAGGAAAATCCATGCACATAACGTCCCTAGATCACACTACAGGTAGTCCTAGATTTTACCTCACTTCTAAAGCATCTAGTAATACAAGAGCCAGTGCCTAAAGCATTTTGGAAATAAAATAGTCACAGATTTCATGAGCTGTTTGTATTGTTCACATTCTTCAGATTTTCTTCCACTAATCTGTCTCTCATCAGTTTGGAAATTGGAGTGCTGTACTTTCTTTTGCTGCTGCTTCTCTAACACTTTCTCAGCTAATAGCAGTTTTCTAAGTTATTTTGTCCATTTCCATTTCATCCTCAGATATATATTGTGCTCGCACAGGCACACACAAAATTCTACTCTTGCTTGATATGAACAGACCATATGTCTATGAAGACAAAACTTAACATGACAGAGAAATATGTAAAAAACAAATTTCATAAACAGAATTTCGCTTTGCTTCCAAGTACCTCAGCCATGCATTTCAAACCCTCTCTTCTTAGTTTCAAGCCAGATATGCCAACCATGTCAGCCAAACCTCAGCCTGAGGTTTCAAGGCTTTCCAGTTACAATGCCCAGCTCTTTGGATTCCAGAATTCCAAACAGATCTAATCTCCCCACAGTGTTCATACAGCACCAACAATTATATTCTCTCAGCGGAGCGTGTTGGCCGCATTCAGGCAATCCCTGTCCTGTCACTAACCAAAGCCTGAGGTGTGCCAGTTGCAGAAAGTTGATCAGAACATACACACTCTCATAAAAAGCATGCTGTCTCCTCCACTGCACTTTCTCTTCAGCTATCCTGGCCTGAAATGACAACCATTAAATTTTGTATTTAATTGCTCAGTCAGGTAAGTTGTACTTTGGCTAAGGATGCATAATAAATAACACAAACAGTAACCAAATACTAATAATATATTAAATAAGAAGTATTTGATGATATGTAAGAACACTGGTGTGATTAGATCCTGTATCATGATGGTGTAATGCCCCGGAGAGGTTCAGGTAATCACGCGTCACCTAAAGCAGCATGACTATTACTTCTAAAAAGCAAGCTGAAACTGCAAACCTGAACAGTAGCTTTAACTCAATACCCATGTTTACTTAAGACCTCAACTCATGACATTTGAGCACAGAAGTTCTACCTAGATTTAATTATTTTAAAACAAACACCTCACAAAACCTATCCTTTTTAATTTACTTCATAACATTTGCTAAAATTACTTTTGCACACTTTGCTTAGAGAACCATAAATATGATTCAGTAACTTTTATGGCCAGCAAAGAGAAAATGTTTCACTAACACACCAAAATACTACAAAATATTCAAAGATCACCTTTAATTTACCAGCATTTGCTGATAGCTACAATAACTGATATCCCAGTGGATGGCTTCTCCTCTGTAATCAGAATGGGAAATAAACCGTGTACCTTGGCAAAGCAGACTTCCATTTCGATCAAGGTAAACAGTGATAGGACAGGGCTATTCAAAGCATTTCTGTTCCACTCCTTCACAGTGATTACTGTTTAATAATGGCAGATACGACAAATTGAGTAATAGTCATTTTGTCCTTTGGCATATCTGGCTATCCTTGGCTTAAACTTAGTCAATCCTGTGCACAGAACCAAAGTCAAACATCACGGTCCTGACAAAAGTAAGTGATGAATAAGGACAATACAAACTAAAGAAAAAAACCTGTGTGATCCATCTCTGTGCTGTAAACAGGTCTGTGGATGTGAAAAAATTCAAGGTATTTGTAGAACAATAAATTCAGTGGATGTCAGAATATCTAGGGACTCGGGGGCTATTCATCTTGTGCCTGAGAGATATGGAGAACAATCCCTTACTAACAGTCATGCTTTCTTTTCCTCCTTACTCTTCATGTTATGCTATTTCACTGTAAGGTATTGAACGCCTCAAATCTTGCATCCAGGATGGACTTCTGAGGACAAAATGCTTTCATTGTGAGCTAAGACATTTATTATGGATATGTCACAGTATTAACACACACCTGCATGTGCACATAGGATTTTTTCCTGTTACTATCTTAATTGCGACTCTTTCTAGCAACATAAAAGATTACAAGACGCTGTAAGAGAGCTTCAATAAAAGCTTCTGTTGGCTGTAGAAACTCCATCCACACACTAAATAGAGTAGAAAAGGAAGTATACTATTACCATGACAATTAACTTTGAGTATAAGGAAACATTAACAGATGGTTATAATAGTCAAGCTGAATAATTTATTGTTTAGACATTTAGACATGTCTGATTTCAACCTAGAAAAAACTTTATATGTTGTATGCAAAGTAAACTTTTGATGAGCACCAGAAGACTGAGGCACACAATTATTAACAAAAGAAGTGATAAGGTTCCAAGGCTTTAAAGCACAATTCTATGAAGTTCAAAACCCAGAAATGCAGCAGCATCTCTCACTATGCCTCAAATACTCTACTGTTAGTATTATGAGTTAAACAAATACAAAAATAGATAAGTTGGACATATGTTAAAAGGCTCTTTTAGATAATTTTGAAAGAAATAACCAAACATATCCTTACCACTAACTTATGATAGTAGAATAGTCCTTAATTGAAATGGAAATACATATGACCTACAAAAAGAACTACTTGATAATTATCAAACATTTTCATTTCCAAGGGGAAAAATCCAGAAATACCATTAAAGGGAATGCTTTTGACACTGACACAGGGTGCTTATTTTCAGACGGTTATCTTCAGCAGACCCTTGCATCTCTGTGTGATTAAGTTACTACAGCACCTCATGATTCCACCAGCTTACAGAGCTCTAACATAAACCATTACATTAACTACCACACAAAAAAACAGCTCATTCATTCTGAAGATGCTCTTCCATGCACGTCCTCCGTGCTCTTATACATCCATACATCAAAAACTGTAAATATTTACTATGTAGTCTCAGTTGTTAAATTTTTATTTATTTTCAAACTCTTTTTCTACCCAATGAACAGTGGAGAAACTAATCAAAGGATAAGACAGAAAGAAATAGTCAGGATTTGAGTTTGGTTGGTTTTATGTTTTCCCATTTAAAAAAAAAAAAAAAATGAGATAAAATTGTCACTGCAGCAATAGTTCCTAAAATTGATGCAATGTGAAATTAGGCTCACAGCAGTTAGCTGAATTAAGCTTTTCAGTGCATGTAGCCTGAGGACAGTGAAAATAAGGAATGGAATATTATACCTATAGAAATTTTCATGTCCTATCTAAAAGCTAACCAATGAGGACTGTATTCCAATATTTACCTGTGAGTAAGACTGTTACTGACATGTCAGACAAGAGCAGCTAGAACAAACACATGCCATACTTCATACACCAACTTTTCTAGGTAAAACTTGGGAAAGACACCATTTCAATAGCCCAGTTGATAACGAAGGCTACCTTGACAGGTCAATACAAATAATTTTATACTTAAAACTAAATTACATGAAAGTAATTACCAAAATTTCTTCTAAAATTTTTTAAAAAATCAATCACACTTAAAAATGAAAATTTTTATATTGAATTCACATCATCAATTTGTTTTCTCTTTTAACTTAGCTGCCTTTCTGATCAGTAAGGCTAAAGAAGGGAAAAAGCCCCAAACTAACCCAAACCTTCACACTAGGAAATTAATGAACAGATTTGGCAATAAAATGAAGTCAAGTCAAAATGTTTTTCACTGACAAACCAAAGGGTAGCATCCCTTTTCACAGATTATTAGCCAAACCAGTTGTAAGAAGTCACTTAATGAAAAAGACATTCCACAAAAAAAGAAATGTAACCACTGTATTCAAGATGATGTCTTCATTTGTAAGTTTGGTCAGTTTGGTCAGAGTACACATAAAAAGAGATGTGCAATTTTCCTTTTTCAAGAAAATATTATTTCCCAAGCCATCATTTTCTTTTTGTCCCCCCTCCAGTCTTCCTGGCTATCTCTTCTTTCACTGTTTCTCGCTCTCTCTGCAAAGGATAAAAGGATTTTGCTCTCCTCCAAAAGGAGTTTCGAGGGTAGTAATTTGATTCCTTTCATTTAAAATTCTCCAGTTCATTCATAAAAAGCCATGAAGCTTCTATTCAAGGGTATTAATATATTTTTCAAACCTGATACCTGAAAGCTTCCTGCATAAGCAATATATTCATTTATGAGGTAGTATAAAGTCAGAAGTTGAAAGTGTCCCATGGCTGGCAGCACAAGTTTGGAACAGAAGTTTAAGTTACTTAAAGCAAAAATAAATTAATAGAATCATAGAATAATTTAGGATTGAAAAGACCTTGACATCATCAACTCCAACCATTCTTTATTCACATGCTTATCTGAAAATACCTGTTAATGTCCCTTTAATTCACTCATGCAGGAGCCTGTGTATAAAAGTTAAGCATATTAGCTAGGAAAAAAAGCCTGAAATCTTGCTTCTTAACTACCATACACTCTTTTCTCCCTGGGAGGTGGGAAAGTCTCTTAACTCATTTCAAAGTCGTCCCTGCCAGCAAAGCATACGCTTACTTTGATCCAACCAGCAAGACCAATTTACCTGAAAGCCACATTTCAAAAACACATGTGGCTACATACTCCACTGAAACAAAAAGTCTTCAGTGTTTACTAGGGCAAATTTGACCAATTTACAAACTGACTTCAGCAAATCCAGCAATTACATACTTCTCTAAGAACAAAGCACTAAATTAACTTCTAAAATACAAAATAAAATATGTGTGAAACAAAAAGCTGTGTTCACACAGTATTTCTGAACAGCAGGCAAGCATTTCTTGGCCATTTCCCTGTGCTGTTAATAGAAGCTTCTTGCTCAGCATAAAAATCTTGTCCAACTACAGCAAAGTCTCAAAGGATTTGAAACCCTTCTCTTACACTGCCTGTTGTGTGTCCCCTGTTGACATGACACAAAAATGGTCAGGTTCTCCCCCTTCCTCCTCAGTGTTCCACAGTCACTTATCCTCTTATCCATTTACAAGTCAAACCTTAGGATCCTTTGCCCGTGTCTGGGATAAAATGGGAACCATCACTGGTTTGTTTTCTAGCCCTACCTCCTGGAACTACACAGTTTTGTACATATAGGGCTTTTCTACCTGTTTTGATTTTGCATCTGTTTTTCATGCTCATATACAACAAATGTGATAATGTTTCTTAAGAGAAGTCAGAAATCTGACTGTCTCAGCAGGACAGGAAGCAGTTTGCCAGGCTAAGCTTTGAAAATGCAGCCTCCTACACTGCTGCAGTGTATAGATGGGGCTGGATTTGCCAAAGGAGCAGGTCGGCTGCTTTGCTAACAGACAAAGAGAATGTACATGATCTGTGCTAGGAA
This sequence comes from Emberiza elegans, assembly GCA_024865655.1. Taxonomy (NCBI): domain Eukaryota; kingdom Metazoa; phylum Chordata; class Aves; order Passeriformes; family Fringillidae; genus Emberiza; species Emberiza elegans. The sequence goes on along the minus strand of JALJVW010000175.1, from coordinate 10,591,662 downwards.
ACAAAATCCTATTGTATATTCATGGACCATGAAGCCTTACCAAAAGTACATAATTATTCTTGAAAACAAAGGGTATTTTTATCACAAATGAATTCAAAATGCCAGTATCTAAGAGAGCAATTATTTTACATGGTAACATTTACCTATAAGTGATCTACTTTTTATGGTGCTATAAATATATATCTGAGTATTAATGACTACATTATCATTTAAGTGACTGAACTCTGTTCAGTTTTTGGTTTTAGTGTTTTCTTGAAATAGTAGCTCATAACCTGTCTGGAGTACCACCCACCCAGAATTATTTCCCCTTACCTAAGAAGGTTCAATGCATATGCTTCAGCACATACTGAAAACAAACATATAAACATTTCTTTTACTGGCATATCAGACTGCTCACATTTTTGAAATTATTCTTTTGACTCACTGTCATTTACATTACATATTTTCCCTTTGTAAAATAAGCTGCTTGCTGCTATAAAAATGTGCTTGCTATGAATCAATAAAATATAAATCTATTTCATACAAATCAAAGACCCATCATGAGTCAATGCCTGCAAAGAGCACTGTCTAGCAGTTATGTTTTCAGCCCACCCATGAAGATCACACACAGCTTATACTCTGCAACCTCCTATGGTGATCAATTCAAACATATTTGTTGCAAGCTTCTGCTTTTTAGGAGTCAGGAAGTGCTTTGCACTTGCCTCTTTTCCAAATTTTTTATTTCATACATAGAGAGGAGTTTTGCCCTCATCATTTTCTCCTGCCTATGTTTCAATTCATCATGCCAGTGAGAAACACGTTCATTATTCCTTTTTTCTCAAAAGCTCCAAGCCTTTTCTCTGCAACAAAGAGCAGCTGGTTTTGCCCAGGTGTCAAGAGTTGGCTCTTGATTTCACAGGACAAGTTGTGCTTGTGAAATATCCACCAGTTATGCACTCAATCCATAGAGCCAGGATGGTGTGCAAAGTGCAGACAGGGAAATCAATAAAGCTAAATATACAAATGTTGGCACGAACCATAACACCAGTGCTTAAATTCTCTTGTTTTCCATATATGCAGTCAGACTTGTAACTGTTGCCTCTTATCTTTTTGCTGTGCACCCCTCAGAAGAATTACTTTCTGTATTCTCTTGAACATCTTCCCGGCAGTAGATGCCAGGCAGCAGACTCAAGGCAGTAGATTCAACACTAGGATCTTAGCTAGTTTTATATTTGGCTTGCAGCTTGCTTTTCCACATTCTTTTGAAAAATAGGTTGCATATCTATATGCTTATTCACATACACAGGTAATTCATTAAGGCAGGTCAAAGAAAGCAGAGGAAAGAATAGAATGTGATTCTACCCACACAAAAAAAAAGGAAACCTGTTACCCAGAGGTTTCTGATTATTAGGAGGAGAGACCTCAAGCTCTAATAATTGTTTAATATCATGTGCCATTTTAAGCAGCAGTTCAGGGATTTCTATCTCCTAGCAAATGAGATGTATGTTTCCTTAGCCAGAAAATGCTGTCAACAAGAGAACAATGAGAAAGATGATGGTAACTATGTATTTTTTTTCCTTTTTGGAAATGATTACTTACAGGCTACTTAATAATAAATAACTTCCATTTTATTTTTTGCCCTTTCAGGATGAAAGATGGTTAAAATGGAAGACCAAAAACTACAGCTCTCAAGAAGACATCTTCTTTAATGCACTAAAGAAAAACATCAGGAAGTAAGGGTGACATTTAGCAACATGAACACCATTTCAAATCTGAAGAACCCTTTATATTAGAACTTATTCTGAAGTATATGGAAGGTGAACATGTTGAGAATAGACAACTTTGCCTTTCCTCTAAATGGCTTAAAGCCAAAAAAGTACACTAAACTATTGTAACATAAGCCTCTTTGGCATCTGCAATAATGTCAGAAGTTTATACAGGTATTCTATTAGGTTCTCTCCAAAGCAGAACCTCCAAAAGCTTCTTGTACTTTTTACTTGACACAAAATATAAATTTTCCTGTCAAAATATGAATTCCAAAATTAAATATAATTCTAAAATTGCTCTTTATATTTTGACCAACTTTACAAATATTCATAAACATATGAATCGATTGTTGTAATGTTTACAAATATCATATAAATAAAAAAAACTCGAATCAAATTGTTCTGCATTGTATAATACTACACAAAAAAATACAAGAGTATTTACCTGACATACCATAAATGGCAAGAAATTCCCTTTTCTCCACTTGTTGTGAAATCATGTAATGAAAACACATGTTCACAGTTTTCCTTGCTCTTGAAGGCTCTTTTCCTATGACGAAAGTTAAGGGAGGTGTTTTTCCTTTTTAAACTGCCTCTTTCTTTTATTTAACCACAGTTTACCTAGCTGAATGGCAGGCACCATTTCAGAACAGTCAAAAACTGGTGCTATTAGAACTAATCCCAAAAAGCTTTCTGGTTTATTCTTTCTGTATTAGTTTTCTCTTTGAAATTTTAATACTCTGTTTTTCATTAGGATTACCTTTTAGAGCAATGATATTCCACAATCCCTCCAACAGCTTTTTCGTCCTGGTGAGTTCCTTTGCCATCATCCCTGATCAACATGAGATGCTAGTAGTTGGAAAGTCTCCTCAATCATAGAATTGATTCTGTAATATTTTTATCATTAAATATATTTAGCTTAGTCTTGTGAGTATCCCTTTCTCATCCTTTCAAAGGCAATTTAAGCTTTGACTATCCAAAACAATTTTGAATGATCTGGGAAAAAAATTACCTCTTACTTAACCATCATTTTTAAAATTAATTTGTGAGGATGCTGAAGTGCAGATTCCAGAAGATTTCTTTTTGAAATTCAATTATTGGGTTTTCCCTCACCTTCCTGATCTATGACCACAAATTTTACTCCAACCCATAATTTCTTTTTTTATAGACAAACAAACTACACATTGTCTTTTTTTATATATATATATATGCCTCATAAGAAAATTTAGGCCTTGACAAAGAAGGCCTTTACTCAAAACTTTTCTCATTGAACCTCAAAAAGTATCAACTGAATCATCCTTACACTTGTCCTCACATAATTCTTTTCCATGAACTCAGAGGTCTAAGAGGAACAATTTATTCATATGAAGGAGATGAAGATCTCTTGTACTCAATTTTTGTACATTTATTCATGTGCTGGTTTTAGAGAGGATGAAGTTAATTTTCTTCATATGATGCCACAATTTGGGTTCAACCAAAACAGTGCTGAAACAACAGGGATGTTTTAGTTATTGCTGAGCAATGCTTGCACAGCATCAAGACTTCCCTGCTGCCACGCTGCCCCACCAGCGAGGAGGCTGCAGGTGGGCAGCAGGTTTGGAGGGGGCACGAGCAGGATGGTTGCACCCCAACTGGCCAGAGGGACACCCCAAGTCATATTGAACTGTGCTCAGCAATAAAAGCTGGAGGAAATATGGAGGAAGGCAGAGAACAGGGTTGGGGGGACAGGATGGGAGCAGGGGGAAGTGGTTTTGTTTTTATTTCAGTCCTTAATGCTTTATGCCTGGTGTGTTATTGTTCTACATTCTCACTCCCTTTCTTATTACTGTCATTATGGTATGGCTTGAACTGTTTAAAAGATCTCCTCCTTGTAATAATCACCATTGCTCTGGTCTTTAATCACAGCAGCTTTTGGGTTTAGTGGTGCTGGGATATTCTTGGCCCTCTTACGCTTATCCTTCCAGACCTCTCTCACACAGGAGGGTAGGTCCATGTTAGCTGAAATTGCTTTAACCTTTCAGCTGTTCCTTTTGATGTACTTTTTTGTTTTGCCATAAAAAAAACTCACTCCTGTGAGACTGTTCCTATGAAATGTAACAGGATCACTCCTATGAAATAGCTATCAAACAACAACAACAACTCCTCCTCGATCTAGACAGATGTTTCCTTTAGGTAAGTTTCCTAAATAGTTACCTAGAGTAATAACCATTCATAGAAGTGAAACATTACTCTCCATATTGCATCTTAACATTAACCCCACCAAAACCATATTACTGGCTTAGTATATCCCACTAAGAGTAACCATCCCAGCAAGGTTGGGAGCATAGTTCTAGGATAACAGGACAGTTCTAACAGTCATAGTGTAACTGTTCCCAGTATTCCACTTATTCCACAGGGTTTTGCCAAAAAATCACATTTTTCATTTTTTTATGGGGCTGACTGAATTTTGAAGAGGCTTCTTAAATGAGCTATTTGCTTAGAAGCAAAAGATTCTACTCTTCTCTCTGTTATTATGGAAGTTTTAGAGTATTTCTAAAGAATTTATTCTTTTTTCTTTCTGCATATCTTGCCCTTTATTAAAGGAAATAAAAAGTAGTAATGAACCTACATATTCAGCAGAATAGAAGATTCCAAGCTTGTCAGAAGACTCAGGGGGAAAAAAAAATCCCACTCATTTAAAGTCACACTAACTTCAAAAAAATACCCAATTAAGTGTATTTTGTTCTCATTTTAACAATAAAAAAAATCCCAATTAAGTATACTTTATCTTCATTTTAACAAACCCCTTAGCAACAAAACATTGTACTGTTTGGTTGCTATGACAAAAATTATTATAATTAATATGATTGGAAGCAAAATAAAAACTGCTGTGCACAGGAGAAGGTATAACAGACCACAATGAGAAAAGGTCATTAGATATTGTAGCTAATAATCATTAGCTGCTTTGAAAGGTCCCACGAGAAGCTTCTTTTCAGTTTTTGTATTCTCTAACATTCCTTGAATCACAAGTGAAGCTTAAGCTGAAGTATGGACTTGACATCTCATCTACCATAAGCCAGACAAAACAGCTGTCTAGTGCAAAACTCTGGTTTTCAATCCTTCCAGTATCCTTCAAAGGGCAGGAATGCAATTTGTCCATATTTAACAAATTGGCTTAAGCAGTGGGAGTTGTCCCTCTTTAAAATCTAATATGAAAAACATACTTAAAGCTGTCTTTTGAAAACAGCTGTTAATTATGGCTTATTCCATATCAACTTTCCCATCTTTACTACATTTTAAGTGCTACTTTGAAATGCTTTTAAGGGTTTTCAGGTTCTTAAAAATAATTTTAGATACATAATTTGAATAACCATCTTTAGATAGTCAGGGTTACTATTAGAGTAGTTACTACAAGATAATGATAATTCAAGTATCAAAGTGGAAAGTGAAGACTATGTTTAGAAACCTATAGCAAAAATTACTTTTTCAGACCAATAAATACAATTTGGTAACATTTTGACCCAGCAGATTTAAAATAATTTTTTAAAGTAACCAAACTGCTTTATAAAGCCCATTTAAACTGTGAGCAAAACATGGACATGGAATCATGAAAGAGATCTCTGTAACACAGCACATATAACAGGTGACTTTTTTTAAAAGGTAATGCAGAATGCTCAGTTTTTAATACATAAATCCATAAAAATTCCTTCTTATTTCACAGCCCCAAGAATAGATCCCTGCTTGTTCAGAAAACAAGGGTAAAAAATGCTTAAATCAAAACCGTATATTCACAGGATTACTTCCAGATCCCCAACTATTGCAACAATTTGTAATTTCCCGCTTTTGATCATAAAAACCACTGGGAATTTACAGATATGTAAACATAAGTAAGTGGTTTAAATTAACTATTAAATTACAAACACAAAAGCTTCATGGATAAAAAAAATATTCTTTTTCTGCAATTTGGATAGTTTTGGCAACAATTTAACAAGCAGCTGACGCTTTCAGCACTTTCCTATTAGCAAGGCTGGTTTCCTTCTTAGTCTCAACTGCTCCTGCCTGCCCAGTGCTGCCTCTCAACAGCACCAAAGCTCATCCTTCCATGACAAAAAGAAACTCTGCTGACTTTCATTGAAGGGTTAGGTCTTTTTGCCAGGTTCAGTGGTTAAACCAGTGGGTTGGTCCAATGAGTCCTAAAGCACGCAGAATGGAGGGAGTGGCCCTGCATAGCCTCAAACAGGAAAGGAAAAATTAGGTTCAATAAATTTGAATTGTAACAGCTTTTCTGGGCAGTAACAAAACTGAAATCACAGACCAAGCAGCCTCATACTTTCCTGTGGCCAGGTAGGGCTTCCCCTACCAAACCCTGGGAAGCTGTGTGGGGCCAAGCCAATGCTGGCTGACCCATGCTGGGAATAGTGGGGAGGGAAATATGTCCCTAATCTCATGTGAAAGTGCAGCCAGACTTAACAGCCCCATTTTACAATCATGCCTCAAGGATGCTCCTATGCCTTCAGTAAGTAAAGCTCCCAGTTCAAACTGCAGTTGCTCAAATTTTCAAATGCCAGTCTTCTGACAGTTTTAATCTCTCTGTACTACTAGCTTGTAAAACCTGCCCACCAGGTTTACTGCTCTTTAGACTGGGAAAGTGGGTGAATGAAGTCTTCCAATGGAAAAAATAGTCAGTTCTCTGACTGTAATTCAGGCAACAAGCTGATCAGAGAAATCACTGAATGTTTCCTACCATTTTTATCCAGTATCATATCATAAACCCACTGTTAAAAGTTATGGGGAGACAATAACAAGGCGATATAAAACTGAAACACTTCAGAGAAAGCAAACAAATCCCCCAGTGCAGTAGAAAACCAAAAACTACATGAAAGCCACAGGTTTCGCAAACTTCCCTTCTGAGGGGTAACCCATGCATCCTAATTAACTGCACTTTAACTTAATGAGATGGCAATAAACATCAGATCTATTTGTCCTTTCAATTGCCTGTCATCATCAGTCCCTTCCAAATGTTTCTCATTAAATAAGAACTTACACTTACAAATGACCAATGGCCTTAGACATACTTCAAAAACGAAACAAAAATATTTCCCTTGTTCTTTTCTGGGATAGATATGACAAAGGAAAAATAAAAAGTATTACTAAAAAATAATAAAAAACAAGCAAGTATTCAAAATTGTAGAGGATTTAACTGCTGCAAGGTACAGAAAAAAGTGACATTTGATCAATGTGACTAAGGAGAACTCATATTGCTCAATACACTTCAAGGAAGAAAGGTTTCCCCTTCTTACAAAAAATAATTAGGGGTTCAAGATTCTTGAAGTCCCTGAAAATCACATTGCAAACCAGTGTTGTGAACAGTAAGTTAAGTACTTTAAGATTTTATAACATCAGCAGAACTCAGTGTTTCTCTATTCAAATGGACAAAAAAAAACCACTCCAAATCCTGACTGACATTCTGTCTTGCATATATCTATGTTCTGCTCTAAAGAGATGACAAGGAGTTGCTCTGATTTTTTTTTTCAGAACTGTTATTTAACATTTTCCAGCTCTGCAAAGGCATGAGAACATTAAAAGTCTTTTGTTGGAAGCAGAGTGTTTGAAAGTTCATTGGCAGAGTAGTTACATCCACTTTTCAAGAACACATGATAATTCTCTCTTTGGTTTCCCCAAATAGAGGAAGGGGAAGAGCACAGAAAGAAGGAGCAGCACACACAATATGTTTTTACTTCCATCTGCCATCTGTTAACAGTTTCAGCTACTTGGATAAATATGTATTTGTACTCATCAGGAGAGACTGCAGTCTTGTCTACATGCAGTTACTCAGTACAGCTGTTCATGAACAAGTCCAAGGTAAGGGCATTCTGGCAGAACCAGTAGCTTAGAGTGAACAGAAATATAATATTTTGACACAAGAACAGCTAAATAAAGATCTATTCAATGACAGGTGCTTACAAATAACTAAGTATAAAGCAACCCCCACAATTCATCACAGAAGGGTCTACTTACTTGTACACCATTATCTACACAATGCACAATCTGCCAGCATGGCCTTGTCCTTCAGAAATCAGAGGGAGAGGAAGAAATTTCATGTTGTGCAAGTGTAGTTACATGGACAGATGCAGAAACTTTTTACTGCTATGTTTCTTATTATTTAGGAAGTTGAATTAAACCACACCTCTATCAAAAGGTTCTTTTATCTTGAAAAATTTAATTGCTTTTTCACCACAGTTCAGTTGCCTCTTTGGCACACAGAATGTAAAACTTTGGAGTTTTGATGAACTCAGCTTAGCACCACTGTCATCTCAGATCCTTCCCACCTTGGCCCCTTGAGTAAGTGAAAATAACCTGAACTAAGATGACACGATTGTAACTACACATAGGAAGTAATCATCTTTTATTTCTGATGGAAGTGATTTAAAGATAAAAGAGGGCAATTGCAGCCTTGTGAGAATTTTTTTCAGACCAATAAATACAATTTGGTAACATTTTGACCCAGCAGATTTAAAATAATTTTTAAAATAACCAAACTTCTTTATAAAGCCCATTTAAACTGTGAGCAAAACATGGACATGGAATCATGAAAGAGATCTCTGTAACACAGCACATATAACAGGTGACTTTTTTTTTAAAAGGTAATGCAGAATGCTCAGTTTTTAATACATAAATCCATAAAATTCCTTCTTATTTCACAGCCCCAAGAATAGATCCCTGCTTGTTCAGAAAACAAGGGTAAAAAACTTAAATCAAAACCGTATATTCACAGGATTACTTCCAGATCCCCAACTATTGCAACAATTTGTAATTTCCGCTTTTGATCATAAAACCACTGGGATTTACAGATATGTAAACATAAGTAAGTGGTTTAAATTAACTATTAAATTACAAACACAAAAGCTTCATGGATAAAAAAAATATTCTTTTTCTGCAATTTGGATAGTTTTGGCAACAATTTAACAAGCAGCTGACGCTTTCAGCACTTTCCTATTAGCAAGGCTGGTTTCCTTCTTAGTCTCAACTGCTCCTGCCTGCCCAGTGCTGCCTCTCAACAGCACCAAAGCTCATCCTTCCATGACAAAAAGAAACTCTGCTGACTTTCATTGAAGGGTTAGGTCTTTTTGCCAGGTTCAGTGGTTAAACCAGTGGGTTGGTCCAATGAGTCCTAAAGCACGCAGAATGGAGGGAGTGGCCCTGCATAGCCTCAAACAGGAAAGGAAAAATTAGGTTCAATAAATTTGAATTGTAACAGCTTTTCTGGGCAGTAACAAAACTGAAATCACAGACCAAGCAGCCTCATACTTTCCTGTGGCCAGGTAGGGCTTCCCCTACCAAACCTTGGGAAGCTGTGTGGGGCCAAGCCAATGCTGGCTGACCCATGCTGGGAATAGTGGGGAGGGAAATATGTCCCTAATCTCATGTGAAAGTGCAGCCAGACTTAACAGCCCCATTTTACAATCATGCCTCAAGGATGCTCCTATGCCTTCAGTAAGTAAAGCTCCCAGTTCAAACTGCAGTTGCTCAAATTTTCAAATGCCAGTCTTCTGACAGTTTTAATCTCTCTGTACTACTAGCTTGTAAAACCTGCCCACCAGGTTTACTGCTCTTTAGACTGGGAAATGGGTGAATGAAGTCTTCCAATGGAAAAAAATAGTCAGTTCTCTGACTGTAATTCAGGCAACAAGCTGATCAGAGAAATCACTGAATGTTTCCTACCATTTTTATCCAGTATCATATCATAAACCCACTGTTAAAAGTTATGGGGAGACAATAACAAGGCGATATAAAACTGAAACACTTCAGAGAAAGCAAACAAATCCCCCAGTGCAGTAGAAAACCAAAAACTACATGAAAGCCACAGGTTTCTCAAACTTCCCTTCTGAGGGGTAACCCATGCATCCTAATTAACTGCACTTTAACTTAATGAGATGGCAATAAACATCAGAACTATTTGTCCTTTCACTTTCCTGTCACCGTCAGTCCCTTCCAAATGTTTCTCATTAAATAAGAACTTACACTTTCAAATGACCAATGGCCTTAGACATACTTCAAAAACGAAACAAAAATATTTCCCTCGTTCTTTTCTGGGATAGATATGACAAGGGAAAAATAAAAAGTATTACTAAAAAGTAATAAAAACAAAAAACAAGCAAGTATTCAAAATCGTAGAGGATTTAACTGCTGCAAGGTACAGAAAAAAGTGACATTTGATCAATGTGACTAAGGAGAACTCATATTGCTCAATACACTTCAAGGAAGAAAGGTTTCCCCTTCTTACAAAAAATAATTAGGGGTTCAAGATTCTGGAAGTCCCTGAAAATCACACTGCAAACCAGTGTTCTGAACAGTGAGTTAAGTACTTTAAGATTTTATAACATCAGCAGAACTCAGTGTTTCTCTATTCAAATGGACAAAAAAAAACCACTCCAAATCCTGACTGACATTCTGTCTTGCATATATCTATGTTCTGCTCTAAAGAGATGACAAGGAGTTGCTCTGATTTTTTTTCAGAACTGTTATTTAACATTTTCCAGCTCTGCAAAGGCATGAGAACATTAAAAGTCTTTTGTTGGAAGCAGAGTGTTTGAAAGTTCATTGGCAGAGTAGTTACATCCACTTTTCAAGAACACATGATAATTCTCTCTTTGGTTTCCCCAAATAGAGGGAGGGGAAGAGCACAGAAAGAAGGAGCAGCACACACAATATGTTTTTACTTCCATCTGCCATCTGTTAACAGTTTCAGCTACTTGGATAAATATGTATTTGTACTCATCAGGAGCAACTGCAGTCTTGTCTACATGCAGTTACTCAGTACAGCTGTTCATGAACAAGTCCAAGGTAAGGGCATTCTGGCAGAACCAGTAGCTTCGAGTGAACAGAAATATAATATTTTGACACAAGAACAGCTAAATAAAGATCTATTCAATAACAGGTGCTTATGAATAACTAAGTATAAAGCAACCCCCACAATTCATCACAGTAGGGTCTACTTACTTGTACACCATTATCTACACAATACACAATCTGCCAGCATGGCCTTGCCCTTCAGAAATCAGAGGGAGAGGAAGAAATTTCATGTTGTGAAAGTGTAGTTACATGGACAGATGCAGAAACTTTTTACTGCTATGTTTGTTATTATTTAGGAAGTTGAATTAAACCACACCTCTATCAAAAGGTTCTTTTATCTTGAAAAATTTAATTGCTTTTTCACCACAGTTCAGTTGCCTCTTTGGCACACAGAATGTAAAACTTTGGAGTTTTGATGAACTCAGCTTAGCACCACTGTCATCTCAGATCCTTCCCACCTTGGCCCCTTGAGTAAGTGAAAATAACCTGAACTAAGATGACACGATTGTAACTACACATAGGAAGTAATCATCTTTTATTTCTGATGGAAGTGATTTAAAGATAAAAGAGGGCAATTGCAGCCTTGTGAGAATTTTTCAGTTTTTCCCTGTAATTGCCTGGTTTTCAGTTTTCCCCTGAAATAGAACTGTCCTGCAAGGACAGCAAAATCTACATGACACAGGGCACTGCTAAGGCAGACTTGTCACAAGCAGAAGCAAGTCAATATGGGCCTGACTCACAGTCAGTTTCTTCTGAAAGCAGCCCAGAAATGCCTTACCTCGACCAGGAGGCAGTTTTCAACACATGCATGTTCAAAAGACACAGGGGAATCTGAGGCTGCAGGTTAGTTTACAGCATATACCTGCTAAGTGTGAATAAAATTTGACTCCAGTGTTCATAACTGGGGAACTTACTACTAGTAGTAGATTAATACAAACATATATAATTTTTTTCATATATAATGAACTATTTTTTTAATCCTTGTATTAGAAGTAACCACTGAAGACACCAAAAAAAAGTTAAGCCTCAGAGCTACTAACTGACATTAGATACAGCAGTACTGGCTTTGTTCCTCAGCTCCAGACCCATAGAGAAGCTAAATATACAAAACATAGTCATCATGTTATTTTCAAGTAGGATATCTCATTAATTCTCAATGCTTAGTGTATGAAATGCATGCTAAGCTAACATTGTGTCCATCACAAATCCTCCTCATGCAGACTGCCTTTGCAAAATGAGTAATTGTTTTATTCTCCAGCTGCTCATTGCTCTCACCACGTCTCTATTTGTGTCCTTGGAAGGACTAAGATGGGCCCAGCGTGGACTGTGTCTCCATCTCCACTGTGATGCCAGGCAAACTGAACCTGGTGATTGTGTTACAAATTTCAATGGGAGAGGCTGAAGCCAGTTACTACAGTGAACCTTCCCTGGGGATTTCTTGAACTTGTAGTTCCACTGCACAGCATTAGTTGTCTGTCAGCAATCACACTTTGCTGCATTTTGGCTGTGTTTTAGTGCTGATTTGGGCTTCTATACACCTAAGTTGTCCACTTTGGTTTCACTGGGAATGAACCAGTAGACCATTTGTTAGCACACCTCATGCAAGTCATCTTTAATTATAGTTAAAGATGCTCAGTTAACTGACCTCAGTCTCTTTTCTGTGTAACACTGACAACCTAGAGCTGCAACAGTGACTCATAGGTACTGAATGTGTGTTACCAACAAACTCTAAACAGGCTGATTTCAGTGACAGATACATGCCTGCAAGACATGATAAAGATTAGTGGTGCACAAAATATCTGTATCAGTTATCAAGGACCAGTTCTTAAAAACTGTTTACATTCCACTTCAGGAAATGCATGTCCTGAGCTGCTGCTGCTAATCAAAAGAGATGGAGCAATTCATGCTCAAACTGAGTTGTTACTTGTTTTCAGGACCGATGTTTCCCTTGGCCTACACCATGCCTTAGCATGCAGGCTCAGCATCAATCATCCTTAGAAAAGGCAGCTTACAGCCAGTACAATACCAACAACTCATTTACAGGAAAGGAAATCAACCATGAAGGAGCAAATTACTCCTTTGAGAAAAATAGCAAAGATTCATTTATAAAATTAAAATACTGAATGCTATAATATGGGTGATGAATTTTCAAATTAGGTAGAAGGTGATGATGGAAGACAAGGTAGAAAAAAAGTTGCCAGAGGTTTGAATCTTTGGTAATTTGGAGCTTTATGCTGCCTTTATGAAGCTACCAATGCACTCAGTGGAAATGAAGAGATAACACACAATCAGGGGATGGAGCATAGAGGGGTATTTTTCATTTTAATTGGCTTGGGAAAGAAAACCTGAAGGAGAAACTAAACCACCATATTTAAAGTTGTCTTTAATTACTGCTATCTGCCAAGGTAATAAGAGCAAGAGGAAGCACTGTTCCCACCTTTATGTGGGAACTTGCCTCCAATGGCAGCCACCGATAGATCTTAATAGTAAGAAAATCAAAGCTTAGGTACATCAGCTACCAAAAGAAACAACAATAAGTGAAAACATATTAATGCCCACTAATAACCACATCTGCATTTACCAGTAAAAATCACAGATTCAGCTAGGGGGTGTGAATTATTTCAGCTAGGGTGTGTGAAAATTCTCCCTGGAGAATTTCAGAAGAATATAAGTTCCTTAACGAAAAATTTTATATCATAGTAGCATCTAGAACACAAACTTATTTAGCACTCTTTTATAAATTGTATACAAAAAAAAAACCAAGGAAAAAAAACAGCAAAAAACTATCTCCAAACCCTCTAGAAAATATTATTTCCTGAATACTTAGCATATTGCTGCAGGTAATCTTTATCAGTTTTGCAACCACATTTTATTTCAATTCTCTACATAGTCAATTTAGCTTTGTAATTGTATTAGAGCAGAAATACAGAAACTTCTATAGCTCTAAATGTTGAAGTTTAATTATATATTAAATATCATCACTCTGGAACTAGAGGAGGACATACCTGTAAAAACTTCAACATTAAATAACATGGATACAAATTGCTTATCAACACAAATTCACAATATTTACATGGAATTGAAGAATTTAGAAAAGCAATTAAGATCTGCAATAAGGCTCCTTTGTACACCATGAAAAACTACTACATTTAAAATTACAGTAATGGAACTGATAAAAATGAAGCAGTCAAATGAAACCACATTTTAGTGTAAACAAAATCACTTTTTTTATTGAACACATCTGATTTGAAACTATATAAATGATACCAATGGAAAATCAGAGGTCCAGTTCCTGTGACTGACAAATTTTCCTGGACCATTTTTCAGATGGTCAGAGTTAACTTCCTCTAGCACTTTCAGAGAAGTACTGGGGGGGAAAGTAATTTTGTGTTTGAGCTTCTACACAAATGAGTTCCATTTGCAGCTGCACACCTCCCCTGTGTGATCTTTGGAGGCATCAAGCATCTAGCCCTGTTCTCACCCTGGAATTGACTTCACCAAACAATACTGCAATTACTATAGTTCACACAGTTGATATGATTTGAAATTGATCTGGTTTTACATTTTTACAAAAACTGCCCTTGATTTTTTTCTTCCAATTTCAAAAGAAATTAATTCCTTTGGATTTTGCGTTGTTTCGCAAATAAACACACTAAACCTGTTGATTACATTTAAGGAAGCAGATTCGATTCTCACTTTGACATGTATTTTCTGAAATCAACTATCTAATCATTAATATTTCTTGTCAAAAATAAACTCTCTCTAGAAATACCCCTGGTATTCACTTCTTGCCACCATTGGCTCTCCAGAGGCAATTTAATTTGCCATTAAACGATGCCCCAGAAAGATCTCTTGCCTTGTACTGATATCCCAGTTCCAGGAAGCTGCAGCTCAAGTGACAACCTTCCATTGTCCTCCCCACCTTTCCCCTCTGCTGCTGACTGTTCCAGCAGCTTGTGCTCTGCATTTGGAGTCTTCCCTACAATTTACCCCTTTGTGATCAGCTGCAGATTTCTGAAAAAAAAATACAAAGTCGTACATGTATTTTGCATTTACCATGGGTTCAGAGACTTCCTTTCCCAAACACAAAGGCTAGAAACCTACCTAAAGTAAAGCCAAGTCTCCAAACAGTGCTGGAGCAAACTTTTGTCCCAGTCAGGCCTGAGAAAACAACCTCCCTGATCTTAAATGGAAATACAGCCTTTTGTTTCCCAAAAAAATCAATAAGGACTGGTTTGCTGAGTGCAGCACCAAGTTAGAAGTCCCAGGTAGTTTTGACACTGCCCAGGTTGAGCCAACAGAGGTCTCAGCATCAAAAGCAGCACTGTGCTGACCCATAAGTTAAAAGTGTAGGAGCCTCCTGATCCCCAAACCACTTCCCCTGCATTCCCTCCTGTCCTGGCTATGCAACCCTGCCCACTACACCCAGCAGGGAAGCAGCACACTCTTCAGCAAACTTAGGCTACTTAGCAGCCCAGAGCACAAATACTTGTTTTTTGCTGTGTGGTATAATCAGGCTTTACTTTGCAGAGCTTGCAATTTTTTTATTATGCAATTTATTTGATTTTTTTACAGATACAGCATGAACCTGCTTAGAAAGAAAGTTAAACTGCATCAAGAAAGCTGCATTTGTAAAATAACACAATTAACTTATTTTTTCATGTGCTATGCTTTGCTCCCATGATGGCCCAAACTAAAGTAGTCTTCCCTCAAACTTAACAGAAAAGATCATTGAAAAAATACAATAATTTGGAATATATTAGTTAGCAAGGTGCTTTCTGCAGAATTTTGGTTGAAGGTCTTTCACAACAGGGAAATTGCTTTTGAATCTCAGTCATACACAGGACTTGTGGAACCAGTTTTAACTTTACAGTAGACTTGCTGGACTACTCTGGATTTTAAAATGGAGAAAGTAGTTTTCCCAATTTAATTAACAATCTATGATGGAGAAGAAAATTACTTTTCTTTGGTATGATTTTACTTCTGAGTAAAATTATAACCCTGAAGATGATTAAGAATATCTGTAAAAGAAACCAAGTTTATTGTCTCTGCTACTGATCCTGTCACTTCTTTTTCAGAACAAGACACAACACTTGCTCAAAATAAAACACTTTTAACTTCAGAAGTGAAAACTCCTAAATTTCAGCAGACTTTGTCATTGTAGATCTGACCACAGCCAACAAGGTTCTGAAGCAGCCACACTTTTCAGTACTATCTTATCACACACAATGCCCTTGACAAGGGGAGGGAGAGGGCAGAATAAAAATTTTAAAACATTTTTTAAAAAGGGTGGGGCAGGGTGGGGGGGGCGGGGAGGGGGGGAGAAAAAAAAGGGGAAGGTGCATTCCATATTCTTAAAATTTTGGAAGGGATAAAAAAATGGGTTGCGGGGGAACAGTTTTTTAATTTGGGGTGCAGTTCTCTATTAAAATGTGTTGAACCTAACCAACGGTTCTGTAAAGCTACAGCTAAAGAAAGCTTGTGTCTGATTTAGCTGCTTTGTTGTGACAAAATACCCACTTAACACATTTTTCTGTTTCAATGCGCTATGCCACATTTATCTAACATATGTAAACAAATAATACATTAAAATGCATGCCATGTTCCATTTCAGTAGGATTTCTGAAACAAAACAAGCAAAACTGAAACTACTTGCATAGCATTTTAAAAAATATTGGTTATGCTACACACTATACTTCGGACAAATAGTAGTAAATCAACACCCAGAGCTGTATTTCAGATTGAATCCAATGCTACCAAGAAAAGCACATCTGATGTTCCAGCTCTTTTTGGAAAACCAGACAGCTGCTGCTAATTTCCATTTTATTGTTCAAATACATGCTGTTAAGATCTCATAATTAAGTGCAGGGACAAAGATAAAGCTGTACTTGAAGGCCCATTTATCCTTATAATAACCAAAGTAAAAAACATAGGCACATGCAAACATATTCTTGCTCATATACACACAAATCCCACCACATGTATCATTTTTAGTTAAAAGGGAAATGTGCCAACCGAACAAATTTCAGCTTTGTTCTGATTTCTCTGTTAAGTCACACATCAACTTATCTTCTGGCTACAGAAAACTTGATTTCACAACCTGGAAATGCATTGCAAGCTGCTTGATATTTTAACCTGTATCAAAAAACCATAACCATGTTTTGAAAACTTGCCACAGCTTTCACTACATTACAAATAGTTTAATAATCCAGCTCTTATAGAGATCAATGTGAAGGGCTCATCTCTCTCCCACAAAAAAAACCCCGGATTGTTACTCTGCATTTAAGTTTTACATTAAAAAACATTAGAAATATAGCAACAAGAACTTGTCATCCCCTTGGCTAACATTTATGGAAAAAGGGAAGGGTTTGGTTAAGGGTGGTTTTTTTGCTGCTTGCCTGCAGCTGTGAGTGTGGCAGGAGAGGGAAGCAGGGAAAAGAATTAGAGAAATACCAATGTTCTATTCATCAAAGTTAAACATGGCAATTCAGGCATATCACAGGCTGATTTTCTTTTAACCACTAAACCTCTGAAGGAGAGAACAAGTTGCCGGTGCAGACACACAACAAAGTGATTATATTGAACATAAAAAGTAACACAAAAAAAAAAAGGTGGGGTGAAGACAGACAATGCAGGTTGTAACTGCTTAAATTAAATTACTGGAGGTTCAAAAGTTTACAGCAACACCTTAAGCATGGTGGAAAAGAAAAGGGTGAAAAACAGGGGATCAACTCATATGAGAGAGTGTGGACCTGAGCATGTGCATCTTTAAATTGTCACAAAGAAAGAAGAAAAAAAAAATCACACTAAAAGGCTATCTTTCTCCATTCCTGCCTAGAAGTCCACTAAGACAGAAGACTTTCATTTTTGAACTGTTTGGATGTTGGGTTTGTTTCTTTGTTTCTTGGGGGCTCTTTTCATTTTCAGATGAAATCTGCTAGTGAAGTGAACCAGCCAACCGCAATACCTGAAGTTAATCTGGTCCAACCAAATCAACTAATGATCAAACCCACCAAAGCTACATGACATGAGCATAATGCTCACCCAGAGGGCAGCCACATACACTAGATAAAAGGTGTTTTACTGCTGAAGTTTACAACTGGAAGATGCAGTATCATCACTCATCCCATTCTTGTTTTCTATGCCTTGCAAGGTGCACTGGTAATGCCCTAAACATGTCCTAATCCCTAAGATCCTTTAGGTGTCTGCTGCTGGATCTGGCACAACTGCTGTTTCTTCTCCCATCCACAAAAATCAGTGGCAGGATGATACCCCCAGAAATCCATACCTCCACTGAGTTACAAAATTCTCTCGTTCTGTCTGGTGCCTTAAGGCCATCACTTGTTGAGTGCTACTACTAATATTTGATTTCTCTTTTAGTAACTCAACAATGAGCTAGTAAGACTGGAATTACAGGACTTGTGTAATTTAATTTTTTTAAAGGCTTATCATAGTCATTCACATTGAATAAATATGTTTTTCTTACTTTTAAGTAATTTCATTCCATAAATAGCAGCAAACTGCTACTACCACTTCCAGGTGAGAGTTCTTTTGCTCGAACAGACACTATCTACTGAGTAATGAGCGATACATTTACTGCCAGGAGAACATAGCAAAGACAGCAAAACTGACAATTATGGAAAAAAGTAACTCAAGTCAAAAAGCTGACTGTAGACTAAAAATTTACATTATGAAATTTCTAGAGGTAAGTCTCACACAAGCACCAAACAGGCACACACAACCACCCCCAGTAAATATGATGTGCACACCACAGCAGGTCAGTGAAGTAATAGTGCAACAACCCCATTAATTCCTCTGCTCGGGAATTAACGCTCACACAATCTGTACCTTCCATGAGCATGGAAAACATGTCTTTGCTCTGCCTTTCAGTTGTCTAGCACTAAAAGAACTGTTGGGCTTTCATTTGCTGTAGCTTGTCTGTGACATAAGGACAGATGTAGTAAACCTGGCAAATGCATCAACAAAAGTACAAAGGTTTCCAGCTACAGGACTCACTCAGTGAATTAATAGGACATGAAAAAGTCTCATGGATAACATACAAAAGACTTCAGAAGACACTGAGGCCACCAAAAAACAAAACAAACAAAAAAAAGCCCCATACAAAACAAAACAAAAAAAACACACCAGGAAAAAAACAGCTTAGGTTGCACTTTTAGGTAGTCAAGATCCTTCACTGAAGGAATCCACTCCAAAATGTTTTATACCAATTCTTAAGATCTTCTGGGAGCTGCAGATAAAGACATTTAAAGAAAATAGTGAAGGAGCTCCATAACTGACTAGGAAGAAGGGGAAGAACTCTCTAAGAGGAAAATAACATGTCTGAAAAGACACCAATGCAATCATTTCTGGCTTGGAGCCTGGAGAACTATCTGTCTGACTGTGCCATTGCTCTATCTCCCACAGGGCAATTGCTTGTTTGCAAACTTCTCATCACTATCTTAGGGCCAGAAAATTGCTCTGCTTCAGATGGAGTTTCAGAACTTTCAGAACAGGGATATAATTTACTCCACTCTGGTGAGAGGGGCAAGGAGGGTGAGGGTGACTTTAAAATACTTTGTAATATCTTCTGGACAAAGCAGAAAGTTCAATACCAGTTTGTTTAAATACATGGACCTTGTACATTTGATCAGAATGCGATTCTAGCGCAAATAAATTGATACATTTCCCCCATCTTTGAATTTTGATTATTTTCTCCTTCAGAGCAACTATCTCAGTTGTTTTTCCAATGTCACCTCAAACAAAGTCTAAACTTCAGAAAAGAAGCACATGCAGGGTAGAGAGAATTAAAAAGGTATGAGTTACTTATTTCTCTCTGAGGAGGTCATATCACCAGTCAACATGGGATTCCTATTACATATTAGTGAGGATGAAGAATACCTTTTGACTACACTCCAAGCCTCAGGCTTGTTCACCATTTAGCATTAGAAAAAGTGAAAATATTTTAGATAAAACTATCAAAACAACCAATATATTATAGTACAGTGTGCACATACTCAAAAAATTCTTCTTGAGTATTTCATCTTGCCCTAAATAACAAAAGTCAGAAAAGGACAAAAGAAAGTTAAGTAGCTGCATAACTCTCAGAATTACTTTTTTTACAACTGTACTGGTTTCAGCTTGGGATAGAGCTAATTTTTTCATAGTAGCTCATTTTTTTTCATAACATGGCAATGGTTTGGATTTGCTCTGGAAACAGCATTGGTAACACAGGGATGTTTTAGTTACTGCTGAGCAGTGGTTGCACAGAGCCAAGGCCTTTTCTGCTTCTCATACCACCCCTTCAGTGAGTAGGCTGGGGGCACACAGGCTGGGAGGGGGCACAGCCAGAACATCTGACTGTGCCCCACACACAAGTGACCAGAGATACACCCCAGACTGTACGGCAGCATAGTCAGCCTGTAAAGACGGGAGAAGGAAAAAAGAGGGGACATTTAGACTGACACCACTTATCTTCCCAAGTCCTGTTACAGGTGGCGAAGCCCTGCTTTCCTGAAGGTGGCTGAACACCTGCCTGCCCATGGGAAATGGTGAATTAACTCCTTGTTTTGCTTTACCTGCACTCACAGCTTTTGCTTTACCTATTAATGCCTTTAGCTACACATAAAATTTTTCTTGGTTTTGCCCTTCCAGCTCTCTTCCCTATCCCACTAGAAAGGTGGAAGGAAGTGATGAGAATGTGTGGGGCTTCACTGCCAGCTGGGGTAAAATCACAACACCAAAGAGGCCCTGGGGTTGGTCAGGGGAAATACAGACTACTGGCAGCATACAATGCTTCACAGCAAAAAATACCTAAAAATATATCTTATCAGTGTTGAATTGATGAGTTCAGACTTTTAAACTGAAAACCCTGGCTCTTCAAAGCCCATGAATTTGAAGACTGACTGGTTTCCAGTTTTGAAGTACAGAGATTTTAGTGAACTTTCTGATAATGATTCAATACTGCACTTATTATATTTTTTTCTTTTATTCTCTTTCACTTGGGGTAGTCCAAAAACCCCTGGCAGAGCACAATTCATTACTCAATCTTTTCAGAACCCATATAATGAAATGGAAGTATTATCAATTTCTGCTTTCTTTTAACCATCTACTTCAAGCATATATCACTGATTTCTGCCATAATCCTCTTTCATTCATTTCACTTTTCATGTGAATAAAAGAGCCAAGTGGAAGAGTATATCATTGCCAGCTCCTTGATAGTGTGATATTCGCAATTTTTCTTAGAAAGGGATAGGATCTTGCAGAAGCTGATAAAAATATGACAAAATCTGAGCTTCTTATGTAACAAGTAATTATAATTTTCAACTACAGACTGAAATCCTAAAAAAGAATAATCTCTCCAAAAGGAACCATATCCAGAACTTCTTTATTTACACACCATGATTTAAGTCAATCTTGTATTTTTGAAGAACAAAAAAAAAAAAAAAATAGAATCTGGTGCTCTGAGATGGCTGATTAGCAATACTGTATTTTCCACTTCACTGCCTGACAGTGCTTGCAGTATGACAGGGAGGAGAATGCTACAGGCTTTTCATAATCTTGGTAATCAAGGCTAATACAAAATTTGCATACCACCTTGCAGATGCAAGGAATGTTTCCTGGAAGAGCGCTGAGGTTAAAGTCACATATCTCCCCAGAAATTAAGCACCAGCTAAAAATATTACATATTTATCACAAAGTAAATCGTCATGAGTTTACAGCCAGTAATGCTCCACTTAAGATTTTTAGGTAATTATTAAGGTAATTCATAAAACAGATTCATATCGCATACTACCCTCCAAATCTTTCACAGCCTTGGGAAACACCAAGCATCTACTAAATTTTCATCACTTCACCATGAAGATAATCACTATTTTGCAGGAACAGTAAAAAAAGGTCAAAATCTTCATCAGACTCGTTGGCACTACATTATTTGACAGAAAGAGAACTGAAGAGTCTTGTATGTAGAGCTATGCAATTCCTTACAATTCTTCAGTACTCAGAGTATAATATTTCTACTCTCCTTTAAGTGCAGATCATACACATAGCAAAGCAAACACAGAGCACAGTAGAACAAAAGAAAGCTCCTTACAAATTGTAATATAACAAAGAGAAGCAGTGGAAAAGACAATATTGAAAATTTTAAACAAAAGAAAAGGGAAAGAGTAAACTGCTGACATCACTTTTTTCAGAATACAAACTCTTCAGCTGCTAAATTCTGTGAATTCAGTTTTTCTATAGGACTAAGAATAACACAACAGAAGTAATTGCTCAGATTCTACAGCTCTGTAGCCTGTAAAAAAAAGGCATCCACAGTCATTTCTTCAACATCCCTGCTGGAATGGAGTTCTAGGTGTTTTGTGGAGGGAGAGCCATCTCTGCTTGCAATGGTGAAGTAAAGCTTGGATCATTGACTTAGACTGACACATTTTATCCGATTAACAATAATTTCTGCTATTTTAAATTGTAATAATTCTTGGATACTAATTAATCAGCTTGGTTCTTTTTTAATGCAGCAGACCCCAAAATAAATTAGGTCTCATCAAAACGGGCTAACAAAAGTCAAACCCATCAAGCTAGGAAAGTTATTAAATACATCTCTTTAAGGCAATTTTAAAGTTCTTAAAGAAAGAAAGATGCTGGGCAGGAGGAGAGAACAAAATATGGGGGAAAAGGCCAAGCATACATCATCATTATTTACCTGCTTTCCCACCACCATCATTTGCCTATCCCTCAGGAAGTTCCTGTGCCCATAAATGAGCTAATGCTGGAAGGAAAGAAAGCATGTTGTGGCTGGTCTGCAGAACATCCCCTGCTGAAACAATGCCACAGACCTGAACTAACAGTCAAAGCCTGCCTGTTGTCTCTAAGAAAAAATAAAGAGTTTCCAAGAAGTCTCCAATGATGTTACTGAAAACCTAGATGCTGGCACTTCAGCTGTGACAAGGCTTGTTTGGGCAACGCTCACTTTCACTCCCTGCACTATGGTTTCCCAGTTTGAATACTGGAATAAGTCAGCACTTGTACAAGTCCTTTGAGAGCTGTGAGTGCTTTGTGATCTGCAGAACTAAATTATTAAAATGGTGCTGGTAATCACTCTATTGGAAATTATGTGGGTTTTTTGTCATCACCAAATCAATAAATATCTTGGAAGAACTGAGAGAGAAATGTGACAGATATGCTTGCACGCATTCATGTTTATCCTAGCAGTTAAAAAAGCTGGTGTTTTGTTTGCACTGGCAAGGCTTGGAAAAGCAATAAGAAAGACTTTTTAAATAATGAACTTTCTCTAACTAACTCTTCAATTAACTGTATAAAGAAGTAGTCTTCTGATTAAGAGCTGCCTAGCAAGTAATAGTCAGGAGAATACTTAGGGGTTTAGAAAGTGTTTCTGATGAGAAAGCAACATCGTTCCTCTTTGGAGATATTTTCAAACATTAAAGATAGTGGTAAGCAGTGAGGCAGTTAGAAGTGCTTTCACCTGGTGAAAACTATGAAGGAGAGAAGGAAGACAAAGGAAACAAATGTATAAGCCATTTCATTGTGCAGTAATGAAGTAGAAACAAAATAGCTTATTGACAGTCACCTTAAACTCCTAAAAGCCACAAAGCATTCTCAATGGAGTTATTCCCCAAAAAGAGTGCTAAAGAATGATGCACCTACACAAGAAACATTTCAGTGACTTATACTACCTACAAACACAAACTGTTACGAGATTAGGGAAAAAAAACTCTCAGTTTATTAAGCATTACCTTAGATTTCTGTAATTAAACAGCTTACCTATCTTTTACTAGCATTCTTTTTCCTATTTTAAGAAACAATTTTTATATCTATGGTAGAATGAAACACCAACCACCCCTCCATAAAGTTCTAGCTCATAGCTCATACTTAATTTTTGAGAATCTTTAGAAATTTGAATCATTTAAAAGGCTTGATTTTAAACTTCAATTTTAAAAATTCTAAAATATTATGCTACCCCAAGTGAGATTGAAAGGAAATGGTAAGGGGAAAAGAGCCAAGAGAAATGGGTGGTAGTGGTAGACAAAGTTAGATCTTATTTCTACAGCCAGACAAAAATTTACACAAAATATGACCAAACTGGTTTAAATAACCACAGAATAAAAATTAAATTACATTTAGGAATCCAGAAAAAAAGTTAAGCACACATTGACTTGGGGGGTGGAGAAGGCTGGGCATCCCCAGTAGCTGTTTCTGTCAGGCACATTCATGGGTCTGAAGCCTGCGGTGTCCAACCTCCTTTCACATTTTCAGTCTGGTTTACCCACCAGACCAAAAAGGCCCCTAATTCTTGAACTGGAAGAGGATTCCCCTTCAGATTAGTGAGGGTTTTGCATAATTCTATTCTATTCCTCTAAACTGGGTCTTTTCCCAGGCCAGATAACTTAACCTACTCCAGCATTGCCTGTCACACAGTTAAGGATCACTCTCCTCTGCCCCTGATCTCCTCCTCACGGTGAGATTTCCATCAGACAATTTTCACTGTCTTGCCACTGAGCATCCAAGACTTATACACAGAGTTGTAACATTAACTGGTTGGCTGCTTATCAGTGTTGCTCAAAATTTTCAGGAAAAGCATTTCCCATATTACATTCTTGTATTCAACTTATATTCATTTATATTCAACTAGTTCTTTCTCATCAGAAACACTTTCTAAAAACCCCAAAGTATTCTCCTGACTATTACACTAGCTCCAAGTTTCATTTATAAAGTGTGTCTCTGGTATTATTATCAGTAATTTTCTGTATTCCAAAATATTTTAAATAAAAGCCTATGAAAATATCAGCTCTTTGGAATGTTGCTGGGTTTTTTGAATAAATTTTTGTACTTTTTTGATGCTAGATAGTATTTCGAGGGTAAAGCACATCTATAAAAAAAAGGACCTTTGCCTTATAAGGAAGTTGGAGTTTGGGAGGGCGAGTTTCTTCTTAAGTTAGCCTATAACTTAGTTCTACACAGGTACTTCCCATTTCACTTGTGGCTTTCCTTCCTTAGCTATACCAAATGACTAAATCACATCTAAGCCTGTGTCTTCCCAAATTTTTCTGCATGCAGCTTGTTTAGAGTCTCACATGTCTACAAGTTCAGAACAGTGATCTGATATCCAAAAAGGCAACAAATGCTCATATTTCACAAGAAATCTGTTTCCTACCTTATGGGGCATATGGCCCAACTGTACACACCATTACTCAATCCTCAGTCTACCATCCTCCTGTTATGCTTCTATTACAATTCCAAGACCTTTCAAGATCATAAAGGAAAGTAATTTTCCAAGATCTTTGAGCAATTTAAAATTTTGCAAATCCAATAAATCATCAGTATTGTAATAAAGAACAAATTAATTATCCAAATCAGGATTCACAATTCTGCAAGAACATTATTTGGCTTCCCAGCATTTTCCTGCAGTATTACTGAACTGATTAAAGACCTGCTCAGTGCAGTTCAGTATTTTCACTTTGGCAGCTATACTTCCAGGTGCAACATTACTGCTATGAAGCCCGTATCCCAGCCAGCACGTTCAGCTAAACTACAGAGCACCATTAATGTATAGTAAATTTTTAAAGAAACCAAATAATTGACATTTTACAAAATAGGAATTTATGGTTCCAAGTCAAGGGTTTATTTACCAGTTTCTGATATAAACAACATATACGTAATATAAAACCAAACTGAAAAGCCCATGGCTCACATTTCACTGTGGACCTCCTATGTGAGTGACCACAGATGTGATCCTGTGCAAGCAAAACAAATCTGCTGAGGGCGAGGGGGAGACCATACAAAAAATAGCAAACAGGGACTTTTGGGAGACAGTGGTTAAAAAAAAAAAAAAAAGAATCAAGCATACCACAAACAAACAAAATCAAATTGAAAAGGGATGACATAGGTAGCAAGGGTAGTGGAAAAATGACTGTGACAGAAGCAGAAAGGAAGAGACAGTCCTCAGTAGTCAGATAACTCCTACTGTGCAAAGCAGGAGAGAACTTGGGGAAATGAACAGAAGCATTAGACAAAACAACTCATTCAGACAGGAATAAACATCTCAACTAAAATAGATTAATTACAGTAATAACCAACAAAGAAAACAATGAGACAAAAGTCCTAGTCACTTAAAGTTTAAACAAAAATCCCAGAATAGTTTTCTTTTGAAGGAAACTTGAGGTAGGTCAAAGGTAGCATATTTCCAACAGAGTGATAAGAAAAAGATTACAGAACTAACAAGTACCAAAAGCAAATCAACTTTGATCCCAAGGGATTGTCTAATCAAACCCTTTTCTTTGAGAGTTCATCCACATGTTAAACAAGCAGAACAGTGGTTGCAGATGCCTTGCTAGCAGGAGACAGGAGACAGATTGCATCATTACAGGACTTCTGCAACTCCCTGAGTGCAAAATATGACAACTGAAGAATTGCCGGCCCCAGGCTTGCAGAAACCCCCAGGAATAGTCCTAGCATGGAATTTACATCATAATTCCTTGTCATGTACACTGTAGACACTAGAAGCGTAAATCATTGCAAAAAATAAATACCATCAGGAAGACAGAAAGGCATCACCTAGGTTCTTAAGCTCAAAATTCTTGAGCCACATATATGCTCAAGGCTGGAAGTGTATCCTGGGAAAGGAACAGGACAAACTTGACATGTCCTTGTTCCTGAGCTCTTCTACAAGCTTCCACTGCTATCTGTCAGCAGAGACAGGGTACAAAACCAGATAAAAACTTTTATCCAGTAAAGCCATTATAATAAACTGTTTTTTTGTCAGAAACTAAATATATAAATAAATGCCCAGTAGAGTACAGTTAAAGAAAAAAGGAAATGGATATTTGAATAATATATTCCTGTGAGTAAAAGGAAGTGTTAAATTAATAAAAAAATGCATAAACTGAATAAACTAGAGTGACATGCATAAACATTGTGCTAGTTTTGAACAGGAAGCAGTAATGTTCCAACAGAGCACAGCAGAGTACAGAAATGTTGTTTAGAAGCTAATTAGTCCAGGTGCAACACTCTTGTTGTTACAACCTACTTTGGCCATGCTGCTAACCTCCAAGTCACCACACAAGACCTCCTGAGAGTGCAACCTGTGCTATTCAGCCCCTGATAATCTCTACTCTCCTCCCTCACTCAAAAGTGAAGGAAACAGCAGTGAAGTTTACCTGATTTTAACAAAGTACGTGCAAACAATTGTGCTCAGCTGTGATCTTTAGCAGTGACCTTGCTTGTACAGGCAAGGATCCAATTCCAATTCTTGTTATAGAAACCGGTGCTTATTTTCCTCAGTGCTAGCTAAACTCATTGACCAACAGGGAGATAAAGTGCCAAGATCACAAGCTGCAAGTGTACAGCATGGAATCATACGAGAAAAATCTCAACTGAAAACTACAGGGAAAAACCCAAACTGGAAAAGAAAAACAAAACCAAAAAAAAGAAAAACAAAAAAAAATATCTACCAAGAGCAATGTTAAACCAGAACCTCAAGAGCTGAAAGAACCAAAATCACAAAAATTCCAACCCTGTTTGTGCAAACAGGCATTTGTGCATAGATAAGACACAGATTTTCCCTCTGTTCATAAAGGCAATTGTGCAAGTTGGCCACAAATCACAGCAGGTTGCGTTAGCAGTCCTCCTGTTCTACTCCAGGCTTATGTTTAAATTAAACATAAACTGGGTTACACATGATTTCAATATTCTGTTGGATGACCAAGCAAGGGAAAGAATGAATTTAAGCAGAGTCTATGGAGAGATAATGTGAAGGTTATAGCATAAGTGAAAAATGGCCATGTTGCTAAGATAAGGCTCCAACCACCAATCTCATTGTCAAGCCTGGCCATCTGTCAGCAGAAACCTGATTTACTGCATATTATGCTGCTATACTTGATCACTACTGTTCTGTTATAGAAGGCTCCCGAGGTTTGTTTAAGGACACCAAATGGTACTTTCTAGCAACATAAAAAGGGTTAATAAAACACCTCCTCAAAAGCTGAGCTTTTTGGAACCAGTCTTCAGAACTTTAAATCAAATTTTACCCAGTTTCAATGCCACTGGTAGATGAAACTTCTTTATAAATAAAAACATTAGAACCAGGGAAACAAAGCCCAAAAACACCCAAAAATGACAGCAAATTACATCATTTTCACCATATGTTTAAGGCTGCTTGCACTGAAGCTTGTTTATGGATGTTATTTTGATGGTGGGGAATTGCAACAAACTTTAGATAAAGGCACATTTATGATACATTCCTACAATATCACTATTCAACAAAACCATTAACAAAGCAGACACTTTTTTTCATTTAATAATTACTCTGGATATCCAATCTGTTTGCAAGAGCACTAACGACAAATATTTAGATAGGGGCCTGTAAGCTCATGGTGTAACAATTGAGGTGAGCACATGTAATCCAACTCTCCCCACTCCTAGCTGCCAGAACAAAAATGCCCATGTATGAGATTCATCCCTCACACCAAATACCCACTGAGTAAAACAGCTGCAGGGACTTTCTCAGGTTAATCAAACAAATGAAATAACAGCATCTAGTAATAACACAACAATTTTTCCCTCCAAACAACAGGCCTACGCTGCAGGTGGTTTTGTCCCATAGCAAGCAAAGAGGAAAAAAACACATCCTGAACAGCTGCTCATTAGGTGAGCACTATTCTGCCTGCACAGCAAATGAAGCAAATGTCATGTGGAAAAAAAACTCAGTTACGGTCATGTAATTAGACACGGTAACACAGGGATACACAAAAGAGGAGGGAAGACAAGTACAAATTACAATTGCACAGGTAATTTATTTCTGGGAGTTTATAATTTTTGATGTTCCTGGACTTTAACCTTGCCATTTCTTTTAACAAGGCTTTTTCCAGCTAATTTTTTTTCTCCTATTATACAATAATAGATAACTTTGGACAATCACCTGCTATAAAAAAATATCCATTCTCATACAATTATCTATACTGAATGGAACATTTCATTTGAGGACACTGGGAGAATACTCCATCAGAACAGATCAAAACAACACAAAATGGATAGGACCTTGCAGTAAATATTATAAAGTGGTGTGAATTTATTGCAAGCTTACCTGATACTCATTGGGCCAGAAAGTGCTGACAGCCAACTCTGCTCGAAGCCAGTCTTTGCCAGTGGAACCAGTGACATTCCAGATGGGATTAGCCAGCGGCCCTTTGTTCACCCTAACCAGGATGTTCAAAGTGCCTGGGTTTCCTCCATTCTTGCTGTACAGAAGGTAGCTGAAATCGATGCAGTGAGTATCATTTTCTTTCATTGTTGGAAGCTGAAGTCGAGTCTTTTCTCCAGGGTCATGGTCTGATGAAATCACTATCATATATGATCCTAAGAAAGGGAGGAGTGGGAGGGGGAAAAAAAAAAAAAGGTATTAAGGAAAAAGATAAATACCAAGAAACTGATTGTTCACTGTGAAAAGGATGAAATGTATAGGTTTTCTTATCCCAGAAACCTCAAAATTCAAGTGGCATGAAATCTAACAAGCTATAAAACAGCTAGACACATGACTGAAGTAGTACCTACAGAAGATATCACATATCTCTAAGGACCTTTCTAGATGTCTCCACCTACAAACTTTTCTTTTTCTTGTTTTAGGATCAGATAATTGGAAACATGATCACAGATGGAAAAAAATAAAAAAAGTAGTAAAGGATCATCATTATTCTGAGGTCACTGAGGCCAAAATTCTCTCAACTTGCTCAACAATTTTTCTGAAAACAAAACAAAAAGTAAGGTCCAAATTCCTCAAGGCAGCTTTATAACACCCTTTTCTACCAAAAAAGAGGCAGACTTGAATTCGAGATGTATTAGTGATGGAAATAGCTGACTTAGGACATCAAGACAAATTTCTTCTGAAAAGTTTTGTTTGCTGTTCCATTTGCCAATGGATTTAAGGGGATAACAGGAGTTTCTACAGCTAGAAGAGCGTCAATTTTGTAAATGTGTATGACAAATACACACAGGACAAAACAGGCTGTGCCTGTCTAGCTACAAAGGCAGAAAGTGGAAATCATGTGTTTAGAATGTTGTACAGGCAGTAATAATGAATCAGTCTGTCCTGCTGTCCTGCAGAATGGATGGCAAAGACAGGCTGCCTCTAACCTAGCCCGGAGCTGATCCATTCCTTCAAGAGTGACAGCTCCAGACCAGATACTACCTGGTGAGTGAACCCCACAGAAGAAAGCTCACTAGACAGGGTATGCCAGGCTGAACTTCCCAACCAAGTGAGAAAATCCAATTCAACACACAAACTGAATCATTGCCACAGCAAAGTTTCCTACCCTAAGTTTACCTACCCATCTGCTTAATGATTCCAGAATCTTTCTATTGACAGATTTTCCTTTTACTTTTAGTCCTAAAAGGCATCACAATAAAGAGCCTTTTCTTGTGAGGAAAATTCAGGTTAAATCAATCAAAAATAGAGAAAAAAATTAACCTAAACTTAAAAAAAAGCAATGGATTTGTGAACATTTGCCCAAATGAGTAGTCTCACAGAAGTCTCTGGAGTATGTACATGAATACTGGTGAAAAATCTTCTATGAAGTATGTTTATATAAATTATTATCATTTTGTATGTCAAATTTTATCCTTTGATTTTTAGACAAGGAACTATTGTGTTCTATTATGTCCTAAACCGCTGTATTAGGCATTCTGAAAATTGTTCACAAGCTGTTGCTCAGGAAAAAGATGAAAATTTATGTACATGGATTAAATCATCTGTCTTAAATGCTAATCTACTAGCCTGTAAAGCAAGTCTCTGTTAAAAAACTTCAGAAAAAAAGAGAGAAGGAAATACTATAGAATGAAAGCTGTTCTTATTAAACCACAGTGCATTGAAATCTATATTTTTAGTATTAATCTTTAAAAGAAGATTTAAAGAAAACTACTATAATGTAATATAAGCAACCAATTCATATTTAGAATTCTATGCAGAATCTATTATTTATTTTTCTATTGGAGAATTTGGTAAAGTAGTAACTCCTGGTTATTTCTTCACCATTACTAGCCATCTATAAAATTACAAAGGAATCTTATTATACTATTTAGGTTTGCTGGTATTTTAAGTCTTTAAAGTTTATTTTCCAGCATCAGTTGATGACTGCCTGAGAAACTGTTTGTAAACCACATCCACTGGTTCACAATTTTATGCCCCTTGACTCTAGAATAAAGTTTATAACAATAAATGATTATTTATTTACTATTATGTTATTATTTATTAAAATAAACATAATAATATATTTGTTTGTAATCTTTATTTTATTAATACTTATGTTCTTACAAGCACCTGATCATCAGACTAGAGAATAAGATTTTCAAAAGTTTTGTTACTGAATACTAAGCAATACTATGTGGCAGAAGGAGGCTGTGCATAAGCAATTTGGGTTTTTTCTTTCCACATAAGAGTTGGAAAACTGAACAGGTTCAGCAAAAAATTACAGACTGCTTCCCACAATTAGCACTAATAGTCCATGGCCATCTAAATTGACTCTTGGCCTTTGTTATTTGTATCTTCCAAATATTTTTAAGCAATACATGAAAAGCAACTCAGTCTTTCCGAAAACCAAAAAAATAATTTCTAATATTTCTAAAGCTAGAATATTGAAGAAGACAAACCCTCCAACATTTTCTGAAGGTGAATTTTGGGGGAGAAGGGGGAAAAGGAAGAACTAGAATATAGCAATCAACTTTTGCAGATTTTTAAAAATGTTTCTCTTAACTTCTCTCAAGATAAAACCACTGGAAGGAAAAGAAAACCCAACTCAAATTGCAACAAATAAACTAGAAGTATTTAAAGATCTTGTTTCTATAGTAAGGGAATCTGCTATAGCCTTTGGAAGCTTCAACATACATTTTTAACACATCAACATCTTTCCTTGTATTCCACTTCCTCAACCTCATTTTTCATCATTTAAAAATACTTAGCAGTGAATTTGGATACATCTATCTACATGTTAGTCCTACAGCACTTCATGAAATGCTCCAGACAGCATTCATAGACCATTTATCACAAAGCCCAAGCATCTGTTCAGTTTCTTGTAAACTACTTCCCTTCTCCTCCTTTTTTTAAACTTTAGCAGCTGTATTCCATGAATGTACAGAACCCTGCTCCCTCCTCAGACATCTACCTACTCCAAGAACATCAGAAGGCAATGCCAGAGTAAATTATACAGCAAAATTATATCTTTGGAAAACATACAAAATATTTTCTTTCACCTTTCATAAGAAAGTCATTCTTTACTTGTAAAGAAATTCAATAGAATTGAAAGAATAAGGAGTTTTCCCCTACTTATATATGCCTGCAATACCTTATTATTAGTTATTAATCATTATATGATTGAAAAATCTTCATGATATCCTAAGATATTATTGGACTTGGCAGAAATGCAAAGTATAAACAAGGGAACTGCTCACAATCACAATTAATTCCCAAGATTACTTAAAGTTTGAGATTTTCAGTGAGAGGCTAGAGCAAGTATT
The DNA here is from genome assembly GCA_024865655.1 of Emberiza elegans. Taxonomy (NCBI): domain Eukaryota; kingdom Metazoa; phylum Chordata; class Aves; order Passeriformes; family Fringillidae; genus Emberiza; species Emberiza elegans. The sequence goes on along the minus strand of JALJVW010000175.1, from coordinate 10,559,569 downwards.
ACAGCTAACTATTCTCAGTGGTGCTCCAGCCTGGAGCAGGGACACAAGGTGAGGAGGAAGGAGCAGCAGACACCAAGTGTAATGGACTGAGTGCAGCCCCTAATTCCCATTCCGCTGTATTGAGGTGGAAATTTGGTTAATTTTTCCCCAAGATTAACCTGTTTTGTCTTTGACAGTAACTGGTGACTTACAAAATAAGTGATCTCCTTGTCTTTGTCTCAACCCATGAGCTTGCCCACACTATTTTTCCCCTTGTACTGCTGAGGAAAGGACCAAAAAAAGGCAGGGTGATGGGCTGGCCAAGGTGAACACACCACAGTGCCCAGAAAGGTAAAGAGCAGCAGTTAGTGCTAGCTAGCACTAGTACTAAGTGCTGTATTAAATCCCAGTAGAGCCAGGCTCCATGTTTTTTTTCCCATTGTTACTGGCCTAACAAGGTCAGGCCAAGCAGATATAAAACACTGTATACACCCACTCCCCTTGAAAACAAGGAAGGAAAAAACACACTAACCTGTGTTGTTTCCACTAAGATTTTACAAGAAGGAAGTCAATTGCAAGTGAGTTACTCCATTAAATCCCAAAAGAGTAAAAAAAAAAAATTATATTAAATTAATAAAAAAAAAAAAAAACACAAACCCAAGGCAACATTTTGGAGCAATGGAGAAAGAAAAACCTAACATGAAAGAGCAGAATATAACTTTTTCTTCTTAAAAAACAGAAAGGGCAAATTCCATATTTGGATGATGCTGCAAAGAAATGAAAGAAGAAAAGTATCTCAAGTCATCATTTTTGCCTGGACAAAGATCCATTGCTCTTAAATACTCCTTTGACTCCCTATTTTTTACTATGCTCCAGCATGTCTTTAGTTACTCTGGCAGTTACTGTAGTTACAAAATGCACACAACTCATCAGTAACATTTTTCTCATAAATTCTTCTTGTAATTTGACAGTGATAGTGTTTCATCCTTCTTTCAGTAATTCCCAGAAGAATCTTCTCCATCCTTGTGAATTTACAATCTTTAAAATTCATAAATATGTTTCTTTTCCCCAAGAAGCTTAAGTGTTAATTTTTTCTACTTAAATGTAGTTTAGATTTCTCCAAATCAAACTCCATCCTCTCATTTAGCTTTTCTTCTCTGAAGTGCCTTCTATCTATTTGCCAGTTAATAGCCTCTAATGTTATTGCTGATGTAAAAGGTCAATCCAATTCTCTCCTACACAAAACACTAACATCAGACTATGAAACAGCTAAATGGCACTGCCTCCTAAGCTTTGACCAAGTTCATGCAAACTGTTCAGTTTTAGGATCAGTCTTTCAGGAAGATTTTGATGCCTATTTGGCATTTAAGTCATGAATTTGCTAAAAGGTGTCTACACAGGTGTGGATAAAGAGTTATAGACTTTCCCTAAGCCATGTTATTAAACAGAGCTGTATATACCTCATAGTTTTCACTACCTTTTATTTATTTTGATAAGTATTAAATTTGATGTTCTAGTTCAGTGGTAGGGACAGATCATTCCAGAATAAATTAATTCTTTAACTAATTAATTGTGAAAAGTCTTAGGTTTTATCCCCTACTGAAAACCAAGTTCTTCTAGTTAATCAAAGCTAAGAACTCATACTAAGATTTAAAAAAAAGTCCTTATATAAAATAAAATGTGCCCACCGTAAGGTACCAATGTGGCAAAGCAGTTTCCTGATCAAATTATTTTCTCTCACTTCCTTGCTTCCTGAAAAACAGGTTTGTATTTGAAGTGTGAAACTTGTAATTTTCAGCAGGCTGGTCTTCAGCTCCTATAAATCCTCTTTCCTCCTAAGAACTAACTACCAAACCATCTCCATTCCGGGGACATACTGTGGCAATTTCTCTGCCTGTGAATAGCAATGCCAATTACACAAAGTGGAGGGTCCAGGCACTCATGTGCCTTATCCTAAAACTAGAGACTATGTGACCTTTTTTATCTTTTAATAATGACTGCGTAACATAGCCCCTGATTACATTTTGGGCAACATTTATGAGAGACTGCAGGCAAAGAACAGACACTGAAATAGAGAAATAAACTTGCAACTGGAAGCAGACTGCAAAGAAAAGTTCAGAAACATCTATATTAAGTCACAGAAAATTATATTTCACACACAGTAGTATTCATGCCTGTTTTGTTTTTCAGAGAATGCCTTCCCATGACAGTTAGAGACAGCCCTTTACTTGTGTTTCTGTAATGTGCAAGCAAGCAAAAATAAAGGCTAATTATAAAAAGTCAAAAGCTCTTAAATTTTTCTGCTTGCAGGGAGGATATTCTTTTCAAAAGAAAAAATACCAAAGCCTGTGCATCCACTAAATACACTCCAGGTAAACCCTCATGTGCTTGGTTTTAATAAAACCTCAAACCATGATAAGCCCTCTGCCCTCCATTACCCAACATATAGTAAAGGTCCGCAACCCTAGGGCAGGAAAAATAAATAGGAAAAAAAAAACAACTAAAGAAATTATGAAGAAAAACTAGAGACATTGTTAGGGTTTTTAATTGTAGTGCCCTGCACCATCAGTTAAGGATACCCCTTTAAGGAGTACGTCTTGAGAAAAATGTTACTTTGTAACACTATAATATTACTTAAGATTGGATAAAGAGTTACTAGACTTTCCCTAAGCCATGTTATTAAACAGAGCTGTATATACCTCAGTTTTCACTGCCTTTTATTTATTTTGGTAAGTAAACTTGATGTTCTAGTTCAGTGGTAGGGACAGATCATTCCAGAATAAATTAATTCTTTAACTAATTAATTGTGAAAAGTCTTAGGTTTTATCCCCTACTAAAAACCAAGTTCTTCTAGTTAATCAAAGCTAAGAACTCATACTCATGAGTTCTCATACTAAGATTAAAAAAAAAGTCCTTATATAAAATAAAATGTGCCCACCGTAAGGTACCAATGTGGCAAAGCAGTTTCCTGATCAAATTATTTTCTCTCACTTCCTTGCTTCCTGAAAAACAGGTTTGTATTTGAAGTGTGAAACTTGTAATTTTCAGCAGGCTGGTCTTCAGCTCCTATAAATCCTCTTTCCTCCTAAGAACTAACTACCAAACCATCTCCATTCCAGGGACATACTGTGGCAATTTCTCTGCCTGTGAATAGCAATGCCAATTACACAAAGTGGAGGGTCCAGGCACTCGTGTGCCTTATCCTAAAGCTAGAGACTATGTGACCTTTTTATCTTTTAATAATGACTGCGTAACATAGCCCCTGATTACATTTTGGGCAACATTTATGAGAGACTGCAGGCAAAGAACAGACACTGAAATAGAGAAATAAGCTTGCAACTGGAAGCAGACTGCAAAGAAAAGTTCAGAAACATCTATATTAAGTCACAGAAAATTATATTTCACACACAGTAGTATTCATGCCTGTTTTGTTTTTCAGAGAATGCCTTCCCCATGACAGTTAGAGACAGCCCTTTACTTGTGTTTCTGTAATGTGCAAGCAAGCAAAAAATAAAGGCTAATTATAAAAAGTCAAAAGCTCTTAAATTTTTCTGCTTGCAGGGAGGATATTCTTTTCAAAAGAAAAAATACCAAAGCCTGTGCATCCACTAAATACACTCCAGGTAAACCCTCATGTGCTTGGTTTTAATAAAACCTCAAACCATGATAAGCCCTCTGCCCTCCATTACCCAACATATAGTAAAGGTCCGCAACCCTAGGGCAGGAAAAATAAATAGAAAAAAAAAACAACTAAAGAAATTATGAAGAAAAACTAGAGACATTGTTAGGGTTTTTAATTGTAGTGCCCTGCACCATCAGTTAAGGATACCCCTTTAAGGAGTACGTCTTGAGAAAAATGTTACTTTGTAACACTATAATATTACTTAAGATACATTATTTGATACACACTTAAAATATTCAATATAGTTACATCCCTGTTTTACCTTCTTTCGTTCTAAAAAAATTTAAAAATCATGTTATTGGTGTGAACAAAAGATTTCTCCAAAATTTCTTCAGATGCCTACAATTCAGTGGTATCTTTCTGCTTACTTCACTTGTTTACAGTATCATTCCCTATACAAGTCTCAAACTGTTGAAGGCTTGTTTCAAGTTCTTTACAGATTGTCAAAGTGAAAGCGGGGATGAATCGGGATCATGAATTTCAACTTCATTGCCTAGCTCAGTTCCAAGGCACCACAACTCAAATGCAAGTCAAGATAAGACTCTGAATTTACTACAGAGATTAAAAATAACAACAAAAATACACATTAAAGACAGGGGAAATTTTTCTGGAAAATGCAAATCTTTTGGGGGGTTTCCTACTTCCCATAGAAAATGAGAACTATTAAAAGAAGCAAACCAAAGCAGGTTGTTAAGCTACACTGCATAAATAAAAGCAGAGCACTCAGTTTGAACAGAAACTAAGCCTCATGGACTGCAAGAGCTCATCAATTCATCAATTTCACACTGACATGGCAATTTCACAGGAGGAGAAAAGGTGTCCTGCCCTCCAGGCTGTACTTGCTGATGCCAAAAGCCCTGCTCTACAGCAAGGTCATGCAACTGGGATTCCCCCATTAACCACACCCACAGAGGTCAAGCAACAGGGACACAGCCTGACAACACTGATCCAGGCAAGGCAAATAAAAACAGCATCAAATCAGCCAAAGAAATATTATCATGGGCAGCATAACACTTTACCAGTGTTTACAACTATCATACTACTGTCTTGATACTAATATCACTCATGACTCCTTCAATTCCATGAGAACAAGAAAATGTTTGCAATTTAAAAAAAAAAGGAAATGAAAAACCTCATGTTTCAAAGGCATGCAGTATTTCCAACAAAGTTCATGATGAACTTTTGACCAAAAACTGTTCCTTGGGCTGGCTGTAGCTACAAAAGTTTTGTTCTCCATACTAACATTTTCGAAATGAATAAACATAAAAAATATTTCACCCTGGAAGTGTTGGAATTTGTAGTTTTCTCACACAGAACACCAAAATCCAGTGGACTTGTTTATACTGATGCAGAGAAAATAGACCATGATGACATACCAGTTTCTGAGGTATGGTAATTTTCTCCCTCTTTTTTCCCATGATGGAACTTTAGCTAATACATAGACTTTAGGAACTCCAGAACCTGAGACAGAAAAATTTCAGCAACTGAAATTTGCATTGCAAGCTTGTAGTTTCTGTACAAGAGAACATTTATCTTGCATTGTGCTCCTTTGAATTGCCTCTTCCAGCAAAACATTCAGAAAATTACTTTTGATACGGTGCGTCAGGCTGGCTTATGAAAGGACAGTGTTACTGAACAGCAAGCTACATTTCAGTAAGCAAAAAGCACATGGAATAGTTTCATATTCCTTTAGGGATTAAGCGAGGTACTCTGCCGTGATTTTTTTAACATCAGTGCCCATGAATGGATGGCTAAGATGAAAGTAACAAGAGCTCTGAACTGTCTGAATTTGTGCTGCAAACCCATAAATACCCCATGGATGGTGGCTTAGTGACTCCAGGATGCTTCTCAGTCACCAAGGGGCTGATCTGGCTGCCCAAAGAGCAGCACACATGGGCCAGCTTTCTGTCTGAAAGAAAATGTCTTTTCTAAGCAAAACTTCCAAAAATTTCCCAACTCCAGATTAACATCAACTCAGGATGAAGCTATCCAGTTGAGATATCAAGTAACTGGGTACCATTTGTGCCTGCCCAGCCTAAAGCCAGTCAGATGTTTTAGTCTGAAGCTGTTCCCAGAGCAGCTGCTAAAGTTGCCAAACTCCAAGGCACTCCTGCACCTCCTGGGAAAATTTCAGTCCCATGAAGACACCAATACCTAAAAACACTTGCAACAACTTCACTGCATGAAAAGCAGGTGCAGAGAAGAGTTTAAATTCATTTTGCTTCATCCATTCCTGTTAGCTGCTCTGATATTACTTGACTGGATAAGGTGAGCAGGAATGCACAGACATCTCCCTCTGTGTTAGCTTTGTTCCTCCCATTTTTGTGAGAGGTGTCCAGGATGAAAGACCAGTGTTGGCCCTTCTGTATCCACCTACAGCTCTAGGATGCCACTGCATCACCACCGCTGCTGAACATTCAGCATTTAGGTGTTTCAGATGCTGACAAAACAGACATACATTACCGAGGATGTTACAACAGATGGGAATCAAATTATCTGTTTCTGTGGATATTATTTATTTGGATAGAAATTAAAGTGAAATATGACAATATTTAGAGTAGTCTAGGGTAGACAATCTTATAGAAAAGGTCAGTGCTGAGCACTTGCTTAAGTCTTTGGTGTGCTGCTGTGTGTTTGCTGCAGTGCACAAAAACAAATCCACAGAGAATTCACAAATGTCAACCAAGGTGACCTGAAAGCTCACGGCCACTGAAATTCACAGGTCTTTCAACTCCTACCCCATGCCCTCCTCCATCTATGCTCATCAGACCCTTGCAAAGCAACACACAAACCCCATAATAAAAGACCCAGATCTCCTGTGCCTTCCTCTTAAGAGAGGCAAGGAAACAGAAATGTTTGATTTGTTCATAGGTGAGGGAGATGAACTGACTCCTAGAAAACTCCAACAAGAAGCAGAACCACATCAAGATAAGAGAGGAAACTGAAGACAAATGGAATCCCCATTTAAAAATATAGTTCCAAGTAACTTCTTTCAAATATTTTGAAAGGATTTAGAAAAAGGCAGACCAACATGTATCTTTTGGACTTGTTTTTTGTTCCCAGCTAAAAAATACTCTGCAAACACTCTAGGATTTTTTCCCTCCTAAGTGGCATTTACATTTTAACTGAATGGGAAAAAATATAATTTTTGAATGTGCATTCACACTCAGACTGTCTTTAACACATCAGTCATTCTTCCAAAAGCAACAATATCAAAAGTGCATTAGGAAGATACTTACTCCTGTCAGCTTAAAACACTGAAACTGGAAACAAAAACAAAACTGGCCATTGCCTGGATAAGCATGTGACAGGAGAAAATAAGAATCAAACTGCTGAGAATACTACCCCCAAGTATGAGAAACAGTTAAAGGCTCATTACCAGGCATGAGAGCAGATTACAACTGCTATAACAGACATTTCAGAAGAGGAAATTAAATGTCCTATATTTTTTTATAGTCATCTTAGAATTTATTTAAAGCATGGGAGGTTCATAAAACATTTTCACTGGGTTTTTTAGGGCTTTTTTGGTAACAGGAAGACTATTCATTCCTTTATTTTCAATCACTTTTTCTCAGCACCAAATAGTAATGTTTGCTGTTATGAAATCAATTTTTCTCAGAACACTGCTTTATGCAACAGTGGCCTGAAGAATCTCTATTTCCAGGTTTTGTTGCTTTTACAGGCATAGGATCTACACTAAAGGAGTTCTATATTCCTTGATTAAACGCAGAACATGAGTTAAGAACCAAATGCTGGGAAGGATTACCACTGATATGAGTTTTGAAAAACAAAACAATATTGAAATAGTGGAGATAATATTCATCCTATGCATTCAGAAGACATTTGTTTGTTGTTCTTCAAAATATCATCTGACCTCCCCTTTGAAGTACATCCCTCACTTTGCAGTGACTCACACTCCAGCTGAGTTTCACCATAAGTCAAGCCTTTGTCAATACAACCGCAGTACTCTCTAATGAACTCAAGTACTTGCTTAAGGAAAAAAAACTGGAAAGCTTGAAATTTATTAAGTCCCAAGGAAGTCTTCCACCTATCTTCCAGACCATCAACACATGGTTATGCATATTTGTAAAATAAAATCTTGAGCAATTGCTCAAGTGTGGTACATTGACGCTGAATGCCCCATAAAGAGCTGAATATTACATAGATGGAAAGGAACAGGCTAAAAAAGGACCATATACAGAAAGCTTCTTCTGAAATTATTTTGATTTTCCAGTTACTGATGGTAATGCTGATCTCGCAAATGCAAGCAGTCCTATAGTGCATATCTCTGAGAATTGTAATAAATAATTTAACAACACCTAAAGAGAACAGCCAAAATCCATGAATCATATATATGCAAAAAAATGCACTGAGGAATGCACTACCCAAGAGATGGGGATTCATACAGCACTATACTAATTACCACAGAGACTAGATTAAAAACCCTAAACACACATTGCATACCAGAAAGAATTCATACAGACAATAAAAATTACAAAAATGGACAAAAAACACAAGGCAAAACACAGTACCTAGGAAGGCTCACAAAACACATTAAAACCTTAAGTTCATAAATTAGAATTCCTTGCTCTCCTAGACACTGGAGCTTGCAGTTAAAACAAAGACATGGGGTTTATGGTGTGTGACAACTCTGTCGTTGTGCTTCACATCTTGCTAACAGCCCCCTGCTCCACAGACATCAGCTGCTCTTCTCTCCCAAACACTTCAACTGATTAGCATTAAGACATTCCACCCAGAGTAAAGGCAGTAACCTGCACGTAGCTGGATGCCTGCTGCATCTCCATCTGCCATGATGGAGCCCAGGATGCCTGAGAGGTCATCGTATTTTCCATCCAAATTAGTTGTTTTAAAACAAACAGATAAATAAACTCTCCTTACACAACCCTTGCCTCTAAAGTCATATTAGCAGCCCAACTGGTTTTACACTCTAGTACACGCCATCTTTCTTCTACAGGGAAATACTCCTGAAATAGATGGAAACAACCCTATCTATTATAAAAATCACTCATGCTAGCATACTAGCATTTTTTATAGTGTTTTGAAAGAAATAATCTGTGTCTGTGTCCAGTAATACAAGAAGAACAAGGAGAAAGACTGCAGATGAACTAGGGCTGCTGTTTCAGAGAAAACTTGAAGTTCAAAAGCTATGAATGGCTAGGCTAGTCTTGTTGCTTTGGAGAGTTTTGTTTTCATCTCAGGATGCACCTCAGTTAATGAAGATTCACAACTTTCCTCCTGACACACCACTCTCCAATTCATAAATTTTGAAACAGCTTTTTGCTTCCAAATAACTAGTTTATACATGTTAGTGCTATTTAAATCATCCCCTATTTTGAACACTGAAGTTCACAATGCCAACAAAATACCAAGCATATTCATCCAGGCCCATAATACAAAGCTGGTAACTTCACACAATGGAGCATTTTCTTGGCACCAACGAATGTGATTACCCTAAACTTCTGAAAAATAAAAAAAAATCTACCCAAATATGTACCATATGAAGGATGAGAATCTTGCCTCCATTTCAGACAATTGGAGAACTCTTAACACTAACATTCATTAGTCAAACACTGTACTTAATTCTTAGGGCTATTAGGACATTGAACCCATGTTCCAGAGGTAATTTAATGCAAGAATCTTCTGTGACTTATTTCCCACTTCTGTTTTCTCCAGTGAGACATTACAGATATCAGAGTATCCAGTCATCCAAAAGATACTTTCTTTTCATCCAAAAGATACTTTCTTTTCTTTTTTAAGCTGTAATTAGTCTTTTAAATAAAGGCTTTGCAGTTGTACTTCCTAAGGGAATGTATAACTTATCCTGAACTAAGAATATAATTTCAGAATCAAACTTTTCCTTCAAAATGGAGCTTGCTGAAACCATAAAAGAAAACTGAAGTTACTAACAACCATGAATCATAATACTGCCTTCAAATGTTTTGAATGTCCAAATAAGATACTCAGAAATCAAGTAGCATCTCACAACATGAAGAGACATTAATCTTACAGTATTGTCTTCTAACATTAAACTTTTCTTTAAAAAAGCCAAAATCTCTGTGAAGGGACTATCAAACAAAGATAGAAAATAAGCCCAGTTGTTAATCATGATAGAGTAGCTACTAAAAAAGGTTTTTTGAAAAATGATTTAATATTTTTTCCTCCTATGTTTTACCTATCAACCCTCTTGAGACTGACCAAGAACTAACCAGAATTTCCCTGTAAATAGAATGGAAATGCACAAAAATTAGAGGAAAGAAAATGAATTTTTATTTTTTCCAACTGAAATCGATAAAAATAGGCAAGACTATGAGTATGTTCTTTTCTCACAAACTGAAGACACAACTGTTCCTGGTATTTATGCAGATAGAAGCATTTCAGGACAAAAGACTGTGACAGTAGATAGCAGAACACTTCTGACTCTGTAAGAGACAGTTATTAAGCACTCAATCCCAGAATTCAATTAACATTTTATCTAATCATCGACCTGAATCTCTCTTACTGCAATTTAAGATTATTACTGTTTAACCTATCACCAGCCAACATGAAGTTTAGTTACCCCCTTCTTTGCACCAGCCTTTAGCTTCTTGAAAATTTTTATTTCCTTTTTCTGCCCTGTAAAAGAGACAATCCTAATTTTCTTCAGACTTTGCACAGAGGAAATGCTGCTGTTCAGCCCTCTGTCATTTCTGCTGCTTTCATCTGAGATTTCCCATAACAGGCATTCTCCTTCCGTACTCCAAACTGAAAGTACCTATTCTTCTAAATTCACGAACAAAAGAAAAAATTGAAAATACTAGTTAATGTATATTTACACAGAACATCATTTACAAACCAATTCTGTCTGCCTTTTTCACAACAGCGTAATAAGCCTAAGCAGTTTCACCAAATAATTTCTTCTTCATTATTTTTCAATTCTTCTTGATGAGCACTGCCCCAAAGCATCATAGTCATTCCTGAACCCCAGATTACCCTCAAATTGGCTCACAGGTAACCTGAACAGCCTCAGCCAAAGGACATCTGTTATTCCATCATCCATGGCACTAACAAAAGCAATAAGACTGGATGCTATCAGTGTTTTCCAAGCAGCTTTTCACCTTTCAAAAAGCCTTTTCAGTTTCATCAAGATGTTTCTTCCATAAGCTTAATGAAGAAAGTGGTATCTACTGCTTTCCTTTCTTGTCCTTGTATATTTGGAGAAATAAATTTGCACTTCATTATATAATATAGAACTTCTTTCTTGGTACACTCCAGTATCTGTACCTTAGCTCACTACCACTTTAATTATATTGTCAAGACAAGGTTATGGAGCTGAAGACCATCAGTTCTGGTGAACAGAAGACCCTTCATTTCAATGTCTACTCCTAAGCTGTCCAGGTCAGCAGCAAGAGCAGCTATTCCCTGGCCCACAGGTATCAGAGAAGACAGGGCACTCACAGGAAACTCCATTCAGGCCATCCAAAATAGCCAGGCAGCCTCTGCACTCCTGAGTTCTTCCTCTGTATCACCCTCACAGCTCTGAAACAGTCCTTTCCCATGCCTCTCCTGGGTCTTTCTAGGTTCAAAATGATGGAAATGAGAAAGGAGGGGCAAAGCAGTAGCTTCTGTAGTGTAATGCCAAGGCTACTGATGGCTACCTAGACTTCTGGAAGGAGAAGACACGATGGAACACTGGTGGACAACACAAGGCAGTAACCGGCAGACAGCACAGCACCAGTGCTGGCACCCGAGCAATGTCCAGGACTGCATCCCCAGGAGTTGGGCATCAGCTCCACCTTCTTGAACTACAATGGTGTGCAAGCAAGGAAACCCACAGCTCTGGGAATGTTTTGCCCCTATTAAGGCAAAGTTACCCATGACAAGGCAATATCCATTAGACAATTAATTTATCAAGCAAAAATTAGATATTAACAGAAATCAGTTAAACATGTTCACATAATTACATAGGAATCACTGTTTGGGTTGTGGGGTTTGCTGGTTTTGGGAAAGCTGTGAGTAACCAAGTGCATGATTGGAGATAGTGGCAAGGGAGAAAAGAAATCCATCAGCTCTCAGTGCAAGGAAGGCATTCTGGCTCTATATAACTGCCATCACACATTCCCTCCTCCAATGTTCTCATTATTACATAAAATATACATAAACATGTAAAGAAATGATTCACAGACCCACAGAAACAAATAGGCTGCTACTTCATCTGAAGAAAAAGCAAAATAAAAAAACAAACAAATACCTTCAAAAGCTGAAAAGAATTTTAAAGTTTATACAGCTAATAAAACCCATTAATTTCTTTTAATGCCAGGTACAAATTATGATTTTAGTTGGAAATTTACTGAGAAACTTAACAGAATAAAAATAATACCTTGAGAGATGTAAGATGTATTTTGAAAGAAGCAGTATTTTCCTTTAATATTAGCAAGCATTTTTGAAACACTCAACACAGCAAGGGCAAGGCAAGGCTTGAAGCAACCATATGGCTCAGTCATTTAGCAAAACAGGAATTAAGGCAGTGCAGGTGGCTATGGAAGTATTCAGTGATGTTTAATTTTAATGAACTAATTTGAACAATGTGTGATAAAAATCAGCATATAAAATGATGCATATTACTAGAATTATCAGGAGAAATGCCTCCCTCCTGCAAGGCTCAATTGTTCGACACAAAAGGCACCTTCAGACATTGTGGGTGTGCAGGGATATAGGAGGGTGAAGCCAAGATTATTAAATGAAAGCATATATTGAATACACATAATATTTACACCTATGTAATACCAGACACCTGTAGCCTGTCTAAAACAATTACTCCAAACTCTGCCCTTAATTTTGCACTTCTCTTTTGCCAGAACTTTGTTCTGTATCATAGCAACGAATTGTCAGTTTATTTTTGCAATTTATATTCAGAGTATATATTAATTTTTTACAAATTATCATTTGCTTGAGAATGCTAATGCTTTCATATTACGTGACATCCAATGAATCAATAGTCTTCATGAAAAAAAGGAATGATAATATTATGTAAACCATGCACTGAAGTTTAAAATCACAGACAAGTATAACTTTTGGGTAGAAAAACTACCAACAGGCCATAATTTTTAATATCTGCCACAATTTCTCCTTTAATTCAAAGGTCAGCAAGCACATTTGCTACTGTGAGTGATCAGTGCCTCACTGTCTTCATAAGGCACAATTACTTGCACAGCTATTAATCATTTCTAACAATTAGAAACATTGCTCCTGTCTTCAAAAAGGGATGATTATGAAGGTTCACCTCCATTCAAAGCCTTAAGAACTGGATTACTTACTCCAAAGTGACAGGGGCATCACATTGGTATGAAAAGAGAATTCTATACTGATAAATCATAACACTATTGAAAGAGCTATGCTGCCAGAGAGACTCACTTTAAGCAACATACTGGAAAATTTCCATTTGATGTGAGTCATAACAAGACTCTTGCTCTTACCCTTTCATTTTAAACTGAACACACATGAACCTGTGGTACCCAAAGTAATGAAAAGCACTGGAGTAATCCTGCACCCCCTTCCAGACATGTAATTTTTCCATTGGATTCAACAGAAACTATCTTTGCCTTTCATTAATCATTTTGTGTGGTGTATAATTAAGCTGAGAAAGGGACAAGACAATAACATGCAAACACAAGCACAATAAACTTCAATATTGCTCTGAATTATTTCTGAGAGTTAGCCAATAAACAGATTTAATACTACACAATTCTCCCTTAGGTTTATTAATTTCTACTCAAGACCACTCATCACAAGGAGGTAAGTAGGCAAAAACATTCTTGTTCATATTGAAGCTCTATACTGCTATCTAATTCACACTCCTATGGCAAGAAACTTATTGACCAGGAAAAAAAGTTAATATAAGGCAGAAGAAAGTTTAAAAAGGACAAACCAAAAAAAACACCTAAACAAAACAAAAAAAACCCAAAGGGCAAATTCAATAAAATGTAACATATATGGATCACCCTGAAACTCCACACAAAAAAAAAACACATCAAATATGCTGGTGGAAAAAAAACATCATGAAACCAGATGGAACAGCAGAGATGAAAATAATATAAGCAAAAAGAGCATGGACATCACCCTGAAACAACCACACAAAAAAATCACATCAAATAAAACAAAAAAACATCATGAAACCAGATGGAACAGCAGAGATGAAAATAATAAAGCAAAAGAAAGTTCCAGACATACACAAAAAAAAAGAACACACACAAACACTTGTTAAAAGGCAACCACGGGAACCACAGGGCTGCAGAAAGGTTAACAACAGAGTTCCACAGGACCAGCCAGAATACATCACAGTGCAAAAAAGCAGTAATATTCTGCAAGACATCTGGTGGTACAAGGCTGTGAGACACCTCCAAGTAACAGAGAACAAGAGCACTATGAAAAAAGGTGTATGAAAGAAAAGGAGAATAAGGGGTGAAATACAGTTGTAACACAAAAAAATGTCAGAAATTTAGGACTTTAGATGCAAGACTTTGATATGCGAAAAGACAGAAGCAGGAGGAGAGGGGTTCAAAAGAAAGATAGCAATAGGCTAAATAAAGGAAAGCAGTGTGCAACTTGACCAAGTCCAGCAGCACAGCATAGGCACTACATGAAAAATGAACCTCCTAAAGTCCAGTTAAAACAGAGCTTTAACTAAATTATTCTGTACATTAAACCTGTGGAGGATATTGTTCCCAAAACAAACCCCTGTAATATTATATTTCAAAAGTTCCAGGATACTCCTTTCTTACACACAGGTCTTGTCCATATTTAAAAAGTAAAATCTTCCACTTTCAGGCTACCAATTTAAAAAAAATGCTGCTAATAAATACCTGGTAACACAGTTTTTCAGTTGATAGCTTGAATTTAGTGACTTCAACATACTTAAGGCCAGTATCTGCCTCATAAAAACCTCTCTATTACTTGAATTTCATAGACAGCATTAAGAGAACAAGCAGTAAAAACAGAGTACTTAAGGGTTTTGTTGCAGAGATGAAAATAATATAAGCAAAAAGAAAGCATAGCTAGACATACACATACACAAAAAAAAAAGAACACACACAAACACTTGTTAAAAGGCAACCACAGGAACCACAGGGCTGCAGAAAGGTTAACAACAGAGTTCCACAGGACCAGCCCTAGAATACATCACAGTGCAAAAAAGCAGTAATATTCTGCAAGACATCTGGTGGTACAAGGCTGTGAGACACCTCCAAGTAACAGAGAACAAGAGCACTATGAAAAAAGGTGTATGAAAGAAAAGGAGAATAAGGGGTGAAATACAGTTGTAACACTAAAAAATGTCAGAAATTTAGGACTTTAGATGCAAGACTTGGATATGCGAAAAGACAGAAGCAGGAGGAGAGGGGTTCAAAGAAAGATAGCAATAGGCTAAATAAAGGAAAGCAGTGTGCAACTTGACCAAGTCCAGCAGCACAGTATAGGCACTACATGAAAATGAACCTCCTAAAGTCCAGTTAAAACAGAGCTTGATGGAACAGCAGAGATGAAAATAATATAAGCAAAAAGAAAGCATAGCTAGACATACACAAAAAAAAAGAACACACACAAACACTTGTTAAAAGGCAACCACGGGAACCACAGGGCTGCAGAAAGGTTAACAACAGAGTTCCACAGGACCAGCCAGAATACATCACAGTGCAAAAAAGCAGTAATATTCTGCAAGACATCTGGTGGTACAAGGCTGTGAGACACCTCCAAGTAACAGAGAACAAGAGCACTATGAAAAAAGGTGTATGAAAGAAAAGGAGAATAAGGGGTGAAATACAGTTGTAACACTAAAAAATGTCAGAAATTTAGGACTTTAGATGCAAGACTTGGATATGCGAAAAGACAGAAGCAGGAGGAGAGGGGTTCAAAAGAAAGATAGCAATAGGCTAAATAAAGGAAAGCGGTGTGCAACTTGACCAAGTCCAGCAGCACAGTATAGGCACTACATGAAAAATGAACCTCCTAAAGTCCAGTTAAAACAGAGCTTTAACTAAATTATTCTGTACATTAAACCTGTGGAGCATATTGTTCCCAAAACAAACCCCCGTAATATTATATTTCAAAAGTTCCAGGATACGCCTCTCTTACACGCAGGTCTTGTCCATGTTTAAAAAGTCAAACCTTCCACTTTTAGGCTACCAATTTTTAAAAAATGCTGCTAATAAATACCTGGTAACACAATTCTTCAGTGGATAGTTTGAATTTACTGACTTCAACATACTTAAGGCCAGTATCTGCCTCATAAAAACCTCTCTATTACTTGAATTTCATAGACAGCATTAAGAGAACAAGCAGTAAAAACAGAGTACTTAAGGGTTTTGTTTCACCTAAGTAGGCACACAAGTAACAGAGAAGCCTAGACTGGAACTCTTCCAGTCCCTGTCTGCAGATAGCTAAATAATTAGGCTTCCAGACTACAAAAAACTTCAAATATTTTGTGAGCAATAAAAATAGCCTTAAAAGACCCAAACAATGCCTGCTCAGGGCTCTCCTCAACCTTCCCCAAGCAGAATGCACACATTGAGACTGATGCAGGTTTTCGGAAGCTCTGTCCCCCTCTAAATCTTTGTAGAAAGGCTGTGGAAGCAACTGCTAGAGGGCTGCTTTGAAACATCTAATTGGAAGATTTTTTTTTTCTGATATGCTCATTCAGGTGCAGACATGTAAAGTCTGCAACACCCATGTACATTTATTTCAGAGGCACAAGTGCAGATGAAAGTCTTATTATTTATTCCACTTCTAGCTCCATTTTAAGGAAAAAAACCCAAATGACTTTCCATCTTTCACATTAATCAATGCTGTCACATGTATATAGATATGCAGATATATATATATATGTTAACAGGGCTCAGCTCTGGTGAGACACTGAAACAAACTTCTCAGAGAAGCTGTGGATGCTCCATTCCTGGAAGTGCTCAAGATCAGGCTGGACAAGGCTTTGAAGAACCTGGTCTAGTGAAGATGTTCCTGTCCAGGGCAGGGGCATTTGGAACTAGATGATCATTAAAGTCTTTTCCTACTCAAACCATTCTATGATTCTAAAGAGAATATAAAAATGAATGATAGTATGGTTATTTTTCAAAGGAGTAGGGGAGGTATAAAGGGTTTTAAATTGTGGAAGTAAAACCACAATAATACTCTTAAGCGTCTTACTTTTCTTATTAATATATGATAATCATACAAAATAAAACTAAGTCCAAAATATAGAAGGGCAGA
Source organism: Emberiza elegans (assembly GCA_024865655.1). Taxonomy (NCBI): domain Eukaryota; kingdom Metazoa; phylum Chordata; class Aves; order Passeriformes; family Fringillidae; genus Emberiza; species Emberiza elegans. The sequence continues at coordinate 10,542,654 of JALJVW010000175.1, read as the reverse complement.
GAAAAGAAATTATATCTAGGAAGTAGAACAGGCTAGAAGAGAGGGCAGACAACAAGAGTTAACTGGATGGTTGAAGATAAATTGTTACTTCATTCAAAAATATTTCTGAGTATTAGGGGAATTATTAATAATTTTGATGTTTCAGAAAGACTAAGTGCCACTGGAAAATAACACCAGCAAAACCACACTATTCTCACATATTTGATGCAGCAGTAATGTGCAGTATTAAGTGATTGGTATAAAGAAAATGGTATGCTTCTGTGTGATCACTATTTTTCTCAAACACATGCGGTTTTAAATTCTTTAAGACCCTATAATAAATTAAATTTTGAGGAACTGCTTTCATTTACTGTGTTTGGGGACAGGGGTATTAGGGGAATGATGGTGGTTATTTGTTCCAACTTCTTAAATTAAAATATGCCTCATACCTAATCCACATCCAGAACAAATTCCCATAACAAGTTCTGGATGAAGAGGGGTGATGAAAACACATTTTTATTAAACAGCCATACTGAAGTACTACCAACCCTTTAAAATATGTCATTATTTAACATCTACTAAAAAAATATTCTCAGCAACTATGAGACCAGCACAATACTTGAGAACTGCAATTGGAGAAATGGACAGCATAGCAAGTACAGTCCTGGACCCCTTAACTCACTTTGTCACCAGACCTTTGACTCTTCATGCAATCTCTACCACCTACTCCTAGATTTACTTTTTGGTGAGACAGAGATGAAATCTTGTCCACCACTGACAAATTGTCAGTTTTGTCTTCCATCTCCTTGCTCTTCAGCATGCGTACTGTGCTGCCTCTTGTGCCAAGCAAGGTTTTGCCTCGCTCTGAAATGATTCAACCTACCACAGGCTCCTTTCTGGCTCACATGAATTCTGGGTCTCCCCCAGAAACGTTTTGTCTACACACACTGCTTCCCTAATACAGCCTGCTTAACATGCAATGCATCTCTCAGGCAGGCAAATGCAACATGGCACTAAAATGGGCCCTAGGTATTAACCTCAAATAAATCAAATTATTAAAATCCCTGGGAAAATGCATCACAGAAAACTGAAAAAAATATTAGCCCTTGTCCATCCTAGCCATATAATTCATAAAAGACCACATGCATTACACAAAGCTGTTTTGCCAAACCTGGACTCCCCTCTGAATTTCAAGTCCTTCTGAAAAATAGTTGAGAATTGACTAATCTCAAGAATATCTAAGAAATTTAATCTCCCTAGGAAGTGGGAGCAGAACAACACCAACAGGGGCTGGTGACAATGCACTGAAAACAATTTCATTGTTTATTTCATGACACTCACCATTGATCAAGTCTATAAAACCTTTGAAACTAATAGAAGAACGGATTACCGCTTAACTTTATTACTGGATAAAATCTTCTTGCAAAAGCAGCAAAAACTAAGAACCTGTGAAATGAACACTTGTAAAAAAAACAATTCTTGTCTAGCATGAACACCCTCCAGACTACTTCAAACGCAAGGAACAGTAATACTTAAGTTTTTCAAGTACTCACTGAATGTAAAAAGTGATGCAGTTTGTTTTAATTCACTTTTTCATACAATTTAATACTGCCCATTGACCAAGGCATTTTAATAACTTAAGAAATGAGAAACATCCTTCAACACATATGCTACTATCTAAAAGCTGCTTGAACTTACATGTTCCTGCAGAGACCTACTAGAGAATCATCTCCATTGAGTTACATGCAGCTTGCTAGTTCTACACCTTAGATTTTGGGAGAAGCATAATAAGGGAAAAAACATGAACGGAGAACAAAGAGATAAAATGTTCTTTAGGGAGACACTAGTTTTCACTTTTTTGTTTATTTTCTCAGTGCAAAAGAATAAGTAGTATATACACAAAAGACCGCACCATTTTTGGAAGCTTGTACAGGCAGATGCCTAGGATCCATAAATGAGCCAACTGCCATGTAGAGCTTCCTAGAAACTGGCTACCAGACTCCTCTCCCTTGCTACCACTAACAATGGTGAGTCTGAAGAAGCCTCCCCCTCTGGCATTCCAATTTCAGGAGCTGTCTGTTGCTGTCTAAATTTTCAACAGGAAGAAGATATGGGCAAAAAACAACATCCAGAATTTTTCCTGCATAAACTGAGACTATCAAATCAAATCATCTGTGTAGTAGAAAGGAATGTGAAAACATGGTTGGTCCGGTTGTCTGTTCACAGTTTGTCAACACTTTTGTTTGGGTTATTTCTTTATAGAATATTTTTATATGAACCAAAATTCACACCTCAAATGAATGAAAACCAAAGCTGAATGCTGCTTTCATGCTTTCCAGTGCAGAAAGAAGAAGGAAAGGCAAAAAGAAAATGCTTTTAAATAAACTTTTAAAATTATTTATAATTTGTTTCAATTATAACCTGTAGAAAAATAAATTTTCATAAACTATAAAATCTATTTCCATAAAAGTATATTTTTATTCACATCTAGGCAGAAAACAGTATTCTTGGCTATAAAAATAAGTTAATCAGTGATTCATACTTTTTCAATAACTCAACATGTTCTTCCACTTCAAGACACCACAGAACTACATAACTCACCACTGAAAAAAAAATAAAAATAGGTTGTTTCATCAAATAAATGTAGACTCAGAGCTCCTCCTGAGATACCTCCACTTTGAGAAGCCCTAATGCAAGATGCTGAAGGTGTTATTTAAAGAATCATCAAACGCAAAAAGGCCCCACACCTTTCAGAAAGTGTAACCAAATAACAACAGTGTTGCAATAAATTGTGTTTTCTCAAAAGAGCAGAATATGAGTAAATTCTTCTTGCCTACATGTAAGAGGCAATATTTTAAGCAATATCCATAACTACAAGCTAGCTCCCAGCACACCTCTTCCAGGTGCCGCTAAATCTTGCGGCATGAAACTCATTATTCAGCTCCTGTTATTACCCACCACAGAAACAATCAGTTTTAAAACAATTTTCATCCCTACTATTTGGAAAAGGGTCAGCCTTTCAGGAAGGTACTTAGAAGGGCAACTTCACGAGCCACTTTGTCCAGGTTTAGAGCAAATTTGGGAGAGAATCCCCCAAAGGAACTCCAGTGGGAAAGCAGATCCAATCAGCCCCTCCCCGCAACTGGTCCAGGAGAAACTATCTCCTTGGAGAAAGGAGGAAAAAAACTGTTTATTGAACAATAAAACCTAAACAATATCAGACAATAAAGTCCCTTGCCGCTCCAAAAGAGATGACAAACTGAGAAAGTCCCTCCCCGGGGTGCGGCTCAGCTCACTCAGTCTCTGATCAGTCCCTCCAGTGCTGGGAATGTCGCAGGGCAGGCCCGGCCCAGTGGCCACAGATGAAGCTGCCGGTGCTCCCCTGGGCCTTCAGTCCAGAGCAGGTTTCAAGAGGTCCAAAGAAAAAGGAAAAAAAAACCAAAAGTCCAGGGAACTCCCTTTGCCTCAGCTAGCTAAGACTAAGTCAAAGCAAAAAAAAAGATCTCTGTCCCACTGCCTGTCCAGCCGCAGACAACACAGTCCAGGAGCAGGAATGTGGGGGAGTGAGTACAGGGTCTGAAAAAAGGCTGCCGCTTCTTCTCTCCCACCCCTTCACTCTCTGGAACACTCTTAAAGATGCAAAACTTATTATTTAACATAAACAGAATGAGACAATTGGGGATAAAAGCATCATATTGTCAACCCAGGACAGCTATCTTTCATACCCTTTGATCTATTTGTGGACCACCTCAAACCAAGTCCACTTCCTTCAAAATTTGAATACTAAACTGTCATACCAATGCCCCTGCTTCCCAAAGGCAGTGAATAACCATTTTCTCTCCAAGTCATGCCAGAATAGAGCTGGAGAAAGCAGTAGGCAAGAACTCCTGAAATAACCCCTAAATTATTTCACAAAATAATATTTGTGACCGAGGCCATTTGGGATGTTTAAGGAACAGCGCAAGAAAAAGTCTAATTTTCTCCCATGTTCATTCTTCCAACAAGCAAGATAGAAACATCATAAGCCATTGTACATAACCAAACTCTCATGCTAGAAGTCCTACCATTCACTAGGTCATCCAGCACTTTCACCTGTCCAAAATATTTATTACACTCAAACATATGTATCATCCTTCATTATGTTGTGCTGTTTGTTTTATGATCTCACCCTACTAAAAAGGTATTCTAAGAAAAACTATTCTGTATTCATATACACTGGTTTATGGTTATATGTAATGTCTGAAAGCACACATGCTTTGATTTCCAAATTCTCTTGCTCAAGCTCACCTACACTTCATGCTGTTCTTCAAAATTCATCATCTTCAAGTAGAGGCAAAAACAAAGCCATCATTCTTTACCCTTTTTTCATTCTTTTTAGATTTTCTATATCCTTTAGCTAATACCCAACCCAGTCCTGATCATGTGAGGCATGAAAGCACCATTGGTAAAGAAGATTCCATCAACCCAAACCCACCACTTGAACACCCTCTCTTTAAATGACATAATACATCTCCTGCATGCTTACAATAGCACTTCAAGTTAGTGAAAACAGATTGAACAGATTTGTATCAGCATGGCAATGTAGGTCTGCAGAGGTAATGCTACTAAAACTGAGTTGGAGTGGAAGATTGTGTCACCTGCACAAACATCAACCACTGACAGGCTGTTTGCATAGAAGAACTACCTAAAATTGCCTAGGACAAGGAAGCACTACTAAGTATTGGGATTTTCCCCCTCCATTTTAGCAAAGTAGGCCCTAATAAATGCAGTCTCTCTCTGTTGCATCCACACGCAGCACAAAACCACAATTTTCTTGCAGTCTAGAAATGCTTTCCATTTTCCCATTCAACAGCTTTCACAGTAACTCATTATTTGACCATTGGCCAGGCACTTCATGCAGTAAGCAAAGACTTACTCCAAAGTTTGAATAATTAAATTGCAGCACAATTGGTGTATTGTGCCTCACACACTTTAGTATTTTGATATCAGCCAGCCATTCAAAAACATTTTTCTGCAGCTCTCTGGAATATGATGCAAGTTTAATCCTCCGACATAATTTTATTTTACATGGAAACCTTTTAGCCCCAGAACTTACCTCCTTCCACCAAACATTTCTGATGTGGAACAGCAAAGGTCACAGGATATATTGTGGAGATCCTATTGAGAGCTTTTCCCACTGGGATGACTGGCTATTTTTACATCTTCCTACTCCAGCCCTTTGCAACAGATGGCACCAGGCTTTATACTTTCAAGTGTCCGCAGTGGTCAGACTAATACTTCCACAATTTCAGTTTCTTTTGAATCCCCAGAACACAACTCACTGCTGCCAGGGATTCCTTGCAGTGGACAGTACCCAAGGGCTTCCTGTAAACACAGCCATGGATGTTCTTATACAAAAATTCCTCTACTGTGTATATGCCTTTAAATCAACATGTTCAGCTTCCCTGTAGTAAGATGACCTGGAATTTTCTTTTTAATCCTCCAGTATCTGTTGTCACCAACAGACCCCTCCCAGCACTTAGCTTCTAACATCAAAAGCTTCTCACAAAAAAAAAGGTGTTTCAATTACATTCTAAGCTTTTAGGAAGTTCCTACTAAAATTCTGTCATGGACAGATGTGTTTGCAGAATTGCATTTAATATCCCAGGCTTTGTACTCTTTCCTGTTTTCCTCATTGATGCATAGGCCATACTTTCAATACATTTGATAAAGAAATAAGATCTTGAGCATTTCTGGGAACCTCATTCTTTCATTATGGCTGACAAAGCTTGAATTCATAACTCAGGCTGCTGGCTCTCTTTCCAGCTTAATTCCCTACTTCCCAACCAGCCAGAAAACATGATGACACCATTTTATGCACACATACCTACAATATAGCAAACACTACACTCAACAACAGCAATTGTCTTAATTTTATTTTAAATATGCCCTTACTAAAAAGGCACAAGAAAAGAGGCTTTACTACATTAGACTAAATAATACTTACACACCTGAATTCAGGAGTGTTAAACAATTGCTCATCCTTGTCATGGTAGGAATGAATACAAACCCAACCCTTCAGTGACATTAGTGATGACCTTCACAAATCGTAGAACACAACCCAGTCTTCTTCAACACTACAAGAACTTTAGGCAACACCTGAACATTTTAAGGTCCACTTGTTTTCCAAGCTACCTAATCAAGTCAGTCTTTGCATGCATGTGAAAAACTGAAGGATTAGACAGATAAAGACACGCCACCATGGAGTTATCTGATCTGGAAGAGAAATTAACTATACCTGCATAACTTGTTCCTTAGTCAAGAAAAACTTGTCAGCCAGTGAGCAAGGTGGTGCTTACAAAAGAACTTAAGTTGGGAGAACAATATCAGTTTTTGAGATGGACAGAATAACACATTCCTTAAAAATCCAGTGCCTTGCCACAGCTCCACCTGAAAGAAATTTATAAAGCTGTACCTAACACATCTTTGGGGAAGTCTGTTTTGCTTGAGTTGTCTTCAAAATTTCACACTTTTTTCAAATAACTGAAGTTATTCCAGCCAACTTGATTAGAAAAATGACAAATCCTAGATTACAACTATCTCCTCTTATTTGTCACACCCCTCTTGCAGAGATGATGCACAAAGTACAAACACCAGGAAACAGTAAAAAAAAAGCTAGAATTCTGCTCTCTTCAAATTTAAAACAAAAGCCTAAAATGAGACCAATCTCAAGGAAGACTATAGGTTACATCATGACCACTCCAAGGTAGCTTGTAATTAGTGAATGTGTGTTTGTCACTATAATTTTATTTTTATTTGAAAAAAGTTATGTTTAAACAAAATCTTAAAACACTGCTGTGGCACAGTTAGGTCCTCACAGACAAGACAATCCTGCCAAGAAAAAAAAATCCCATAATTAAAATTCTTATCTCTTGAAAGAGCTTACCCCTTTAAGTTTGTTATATCTTATTTGTCATAACATCTATTACATAGGCTTTCTGAAAAAAACTTGGCTTCAAGGGGCAGCAAGAACAAATTAAATTTATTCTCCTTTGTGGGGCTGTTAGGGCAAATAATTAACTCATGCCTTCTGGTTAGCAAATTATTATTTCTATATATTTTCAATGGTATTCCTACAAATTTTCATAGAGGAAAGAATACAGTATTATTATCTTGATTTTTAAAAGTTTGAAAAGTCTGTGATTTAAGTTTAAACTAATAAGTAATACTAGGATTTATATATTTATATCTGTTTTTCAGGTTTGAAAAACGGGCGGGGGGGAATTGCTTCAGTAAGAAAATTAGACACAGTTTTCCCCCTTTTTTTTAAAGGTTTATTTGATTAAGTTTTGGAGATTTATTCAACACAGTTGTACAAAAAAGAATGAAAATATGTAGACTTTCCATTGTCAATGACAGTCTTTCAAAGACTGAATATTTTAGGCAATATTTCAAGATTTTAAAAAAATATTGAAGAAAAACAAGTAACAAAAAATGCAATCTATGTAGGATTGGCAGCATTGTTAATAGGTAATTATAGGTCTAAAATGTTAGTTGCCATAACAACTTGGAACAGTTCTATATCCATTATAAATCTTTTGCTCTCTCTTCATATGTATGCTTATTTTTAACCCTGACTTCCTCCTGATGCACTTTTTGCTAAGGAACCTCATTACCTAAACTCCTACTGTGTCAGACTGGCAGATAAAATTGCAAGCATTCCCACCACCAAACCAACATATTATCCTCACACAAGCTGCCAGATGTGCCATATATCTTATAAATGGAAGTTTACACCTCCTTTAATTATGCTCTCTTCTCTTGAATAGCAAAAAAAAATCTCCAAAATCTCTATCCCTTAATAGAGTGCTTAAAGGTTTGAAACTACTCTATCATGCCAGTTAAGGGCACAATGCACTGCAATTCATGCATGCACTTAACAACATATGACAAATCATAAACCTCAAACTTGAAAAACATTAAAATCATAATTGCCCGCTGCAATTCTACAAACTTGTACTGTCTCTGAGGAGATAAGTCTTCAGAAATCATTTATTTTACAGCTATATTTTGATTTTAAAAAACCAAACTTAGGCAAGGTTAGAAGAAAATTGGAACAAATCTACACTTGCCTCCTCTCTCCCTCATAAATAACTAATATTGTCATGCAAACCATTTATTTGTAGAATTTCCAATATAATGAAAAGCCATAACAGTAATAAAACTGTCTGCGTTGCCCCAGAAAACTGTATATAAATTAACACTGACAACATGAGAAATCCATCAGAAAAATCAGGCTAAAATTGTTATTTAAAAAAAAAAAGTGGCATAAGATGAAGATGTTGTGCCATAGTTAAACTTACTCTGAGATCCAGTGCCAGCATCACAGAAAAAAAGTAACAGAAATCATAACAGCTGCACAACACTTGAAAAGGAAATGTTTTTTCCCCATGAACCTCCAGTTTGTTCCTAATAGAACTGAGGACAAAATCAAATCTGTTTTCAAGTGTACAGAACACAACAATTAAAGAGATGGATAATATTTTCAGAGCTGGAAAGCTCCTTTGTCATGCTGCTCAGAAGCATTAAATCTTAATAAAAGTATCCTACAGGTACAGAAAATAGGAAAACAAAATTCAAATATTTCACAGAAAAAGAAAAGGTTGAGGTTGGAAGGGACCTCTGGAGGTCATCTGATTCAAGCTTCCTGCTCAAGCAGGGTCACCTAGAGGTGTTTGCCCATGACAATGTGTCCAGCAGTTTCTGAGTATCTCCAAGGATGGAGACTCCAAAGCTTTCCTGAGCAACCTGTGCTAGTGCTCAGAGATCCTCACAGTAAAGCAGAGTTTCCAGATGCTCAGGAGGAATCTCCTTTGTTTCAGTTTGTGCCCACTGGCTCCTAAAAAGCCTGGCTCATTACACTCTCTGTACAGGTATTTACATATATTGCTAAGATTCCGCAGTTTCCTAGTTCTGATGTGCAAGACTCTACAATTGCCCAGATTTAGAAGAGCCATTGTGCTAGTGTCAGGTACAGAGGCTACAGGATGAAAGCAAGCTCAAAAGTGAAAATTAAGCATCCTGGAAGAACTGTGTACTTAAATAAATAGAAAACACTTGGGCAAAAAAAGAACCCCTAAAATATCAGCTTTCCATAAAAACATCTAATTATTCTCATTGGTGATATAGCCTTTCATTTCTTTAAGAAGCTTGGCTGTCATTTTCTGAAGCTCAAAGCATCAATAACTTGATCTTCATCACACCAATTTTACCCTAACAAAATGTGAGTCAAAACCATTCATTTTCTCTTCTCCCTCATTCTGATAGAACTCCAAATTTCAAATGAAATACATTTGACCTAAATGTTGCCATTTACTATGGCAATAACTCTCTATATGCTCTGGATTATAAAGCAATGTGAACAATTCCCTAAACGTTATATGTTAAGTTAGACTTCAGTAAATAAAAAGCAAACAAATCGTCCTGCAAACCCTAGGTCATTTGACATACTCCTTGTTTACACTGTGTTCCAACGTACCCACCTACTCTAGAAGGGTTCAGCCTTCAGGACTTCTTTTCAGAAGAATTAATTTTGTGAATAACTCCTTGATTATATTTCAAAGGTCAATTAAGAATTCTGAAAACAGCTCGCATCTCATCAAATTGAGAGAAGATTAAAACTCGAGTCATTAATTTTTTTGATAAGCAGAGCAAATATGTATGAAAAAATGCTAGTTCCTTTGCCTCAGGCTTCCTTAGTGCATCACTTAGTCTCATTTAGCATATAGAAAAGTACTTGAGGGAAGGAGAGAAATGAAAGAAACAGCAGAATCCTGAGGATCTTGTGCATATATACTAATGTAAGCAAACAAACTGATTGAGAAATACCAAAGTCATGTAGCTGCAGATGTACTTTTATTTTACGACCTCGTGCCTATCTATGCAAGGGTAGCTAAAAGCATTTAAAGAGAGTGGGAGAGGGACGGAGATAAGTCAGAGCAAAAAGGGGAAGGGATGACTATGAAATGACAAAGTACGAAATCAATGGTTTTCATCATTTTAGGCAATGAAATAAAATGGTAACTATCTATAGCTCTAATTAACATGTAAGGTCAAAGACAAATATCATTATGTGTAATTTTTCTTTCTACCATAAGTTTCAATCAAGTACAAAGGCATTAGGGAAGCATGCAAATTACTGTATGTTTTTAAAAATACTAAAATTAACTTTCTTATTGAACACAAAAAATATTCACTATCCTATCAAGTCTAAGGGAAGAATTAATACATGTATTTCAAGTTCCAATCTTTGATCAAAGTTTGTTTTTCCAAGATCTATAGTGGTTTAGATCTTACAGGGAACTAATATGCTGATGATATTGCAGAACAAAGACTTTGCTGTGGTAAATGATGAATTAACAGCAACATTAGGTTTATGTTTTGCATGAAACTTTCCATAATATTTTTAAATTATCTGAGAGCAGACTTGTATAGTAGCCTACATTTAAAAATACTTGCATTTTAGATTAGATCATGCTTTTGTTTTATTTCTCAAACTTTACTCTAAAATACGAACATTTAGACAAAATCATAAAATATTTATGAAACCTGCCAAATAATTTAAACATTCAGTCCCTTAGCTTACAATCTTATACTTTTCTCAATAAACTTTGACTGCAACTTTCAGTTTTATATTACCAGTGGATTTTCTTTTTCTTTGTAGATGTACAATCGTAGAACTTTAAAGAGAAGTGAATCATGAGACAAACAGTCTGTAGTTCCAGTTTATATTTGGAGGAAGGGCTGGAAGGACACAACAGATCTTATTTTCAGCTGACACTTAGAGTTCTTTCTTTTCCATTAAGTCAATTTTCTCGATTGTAACGCTCAACTGCCCACAAAAGATTTCAGTACGTTTCTAACAAGTCACATGGAGTCTCAAAGGGAAGGAAGATAAACAGGTGATGGGGATGTGGCACTCTCCACAGCCCCAAAGCAGCTCCTTTACAACTTAGGGCTGGTTGTTTCCATGAACGGCTATCTGCAACTGGACTAGCACAGTGAATTAAATTCTAGAATGATCCCTCCTGCAAACATGCTGAAATATCCTGAGCACTTATCTACAGGACTATGGGTAGGTAAATTATAAAAGCTCTTACACAAGTCATTAAAGAGAAATTCTCTAGGATATTCCAAATGTATTGTGTGTTTTAGTACCCCAATATTCCAGCATGCATAAGTTAATTTAGTCATTTCACTTCATCATTTCTGCAACAAATAGCTTTTTTCTACTTTGACTGTGTAAGTAAAAGCTAAATGGAGGACACCTGAAAAAAAAAAACCCAACAAAACAATATAACCTACTCCACACTTGAATAACATTTATAGTAAACAAACATTGTTTATCTGTTAAACTCAGTACCTACATATTATGGCAAGCATCGCTTTTGTTACAGCTCATTCAAAAGTGTTTTACTGTACTAGAGAAAAGGTGAAAAATACTCATTCCCCCTTTCACACTCTTAACCATGAAATTTGATTCCCTGTACAGATAAGATTTTTATTAAGAAAACAATCAACCAATATTTCAAATTTACCTTTTCAAATATTGCTGTAGAAATGTTAGATCCTATATAAGTGATATCATAGTTTCCTTGGGGAAAAAATCATAAATGCTATCATAATTAGGATTTGAGTTAAGGATGAAAGAGATGGAGCAGATGGAATGGAAGAGATAAACATTTACATGCAAATATCTTTGTTAACAGGAAATGTTTTAGGAGAAGCGATCAAAGCACATGGAAGATAAATGTTCATCTATTTAAGTCAGATATAGTTGAAAGTTTCTCCTAGCAGCAAAGTCAGCTAAAGTCTGCAAGCAATCCAGAAACAGCACATGACTCAAAAAAGAGCAGCAAAGATTTTTTTTTTCCCAGTTGCCTTCTCAGAAGTCGATAGGAAGCAGCACGGATTTGAAAGAACAGTGATCCCTCCTCTTGGTAAGAGAGCTTGATGCCCGAGCTAAATAGAACACCTCGAATGCAGTATTTGTATGTGTTGTCCGCCTGTGACAACAGTATTTCTGATTTAGTCATGAAAAAGTTAAAACATCCATTAATTCCTAATTTTCACTTGTTATCTTGTACCCATTAGCTGACATCAGGAAGCCTACCTGAGGTATCTGTTCAAATCCCTGGCTTAACAAGGGCCTGTTCACTAAATACACACCTGCCACAGCTGTCATGATAACAAAGAAAACACTCTCTTGCTCTCCATCTTAAAAGGCTAAAACTGTAAAATCACTGCTACCTCTGAAGCAAGCTTTAAACAGTACACAAAGTTCCACATCCAAGAAGCTGAAGGTACAGCTTAGGCAGCTTCATATGTGATGTTTATTTATTAAAATCTTATTGAAGCCTTCTTTAAATATATGAATGTTATATTAAAAACATGGAACCATATACAAATAATGCAGGTCCCTCAATGAGGTGACCTCTCCCATCTGGGGATCATACCTGCAGTGGATCAATGGATCCACCTGCTCTGGATCAAGGAGAAAGAGAGGCAGAAGAATAAATTTTTCAAGGTACTTATGGTTTCAAGAGTGACCACAGCCATGGCACCAGGTCCCAGCTCCACTCTTCAGACCTGCTTGCTGGTGCACAGAGCCTGGATCTGGCCCCTGAGATCTCAGACCTGAGTGAGCCTTGGAGCAAAAGGAACCTGTCTCAAGGAAGTGGGGGAAGAACATGGAGAAGTCAGTTGGGTTTAGAAGATGGGAAGGACACGTTAGCAGACTGGAGGAGCTCTGGGCTGGTGAGGCATGATCCTGATCCAGGGACATGGTGCTGAACTCTTGACCACACCACAATTTCCAAATCTGAAAATTTTGGCAATCCATGGTACAAACTTTAAAATGCTGCCATACTCTGAAAATATAAAAATTAGAAAGTAAATAAATCTTTCCACTGAACAGCTTCCTGGCTGAATAAACTGCATTCTTCCCAAGAGACAGGCCTAGCTGCCTTCAGGGGTTTGTATTACAGTTCATTACTCATTTTGCACCTTCATAACACACATCCATGCAATCACTTCTCCACTTCAGACTGAATATACAGTTCTTTTTTCAGTTTCACTTGTGGAAACTAATAAATACATAAACAAGCTACAAAACCAAGATCTGAAGTAGGCCAATTACAGTCACTGAAAACTAAAAAGTGACAAAACAAGCAACAAAAAAATCTAAAGTAACCCAAATTGTTTTAATGTTAACTTCCCTCAGCAAGAAAAGAAATGCTTAAAATAGGACAGAGAAGATTTTTATATGACTTCTGCTTGCAGTTGCTAGACACAGTGTCTTTGGTGGCTGGGTACAATAGTCATCACCAATTAAACCTTTTTCTCATGCAGCCACTCTGGCCCTTCTCACAAGAGCTGAAATTTCTTCCAGGCTGACTCAACAAACTCCCTCTTCAGTCTCAACAAAAGGCACTTTGCAAATCCTTCACATTGTTGACTGCTCCATTCTCTGTTCTTTGCCATTTCTCAGGATCTGGTTTTGAAATAGACAGCATCACAAGGGCAAATGCTCTCTACAGATGCAATTACATCTGCCCACCAACAATTTATACTCCAACTGTATTTACATCCATACACCATTCTAAAATCTCCTGTCACTCCTGAGACCTTTTGAGTCCTTGTTTTTTAACCTGCACAGTCCCACAGAGTTAGTCATAAATGGCTGAGTACAGATGCCAAAACAAAAATTACTCTATGAATAAAACACTACCTTCATAAAACAACAACAAAACCTAGTTATGCTACCACCTTTAAGCCTCATTCATCCCTTGCTATTACTCTACTGTCAATATCATATCAACCATTTTCCAAGCAGATTATTTTAAAAAGAACCAGAAGTTTTGGACAGTTTCTGGCCTTCAAAAAAATCCTAGCTTATAAAATGCCAACATTACATCAACAAGCTCACCACCACACTGAAACAAGAAAAACACAAAAACTGGGAATAACCTATAATCTTTAGGGAAAAAAAAAAACAAACTAGGTCATCTTAAATGATTTGAAAAAAATCTCAAATCAAGGGTTTAATTCAAAAGGATCTGCATGGATATTGCCTGTCCTACCAATTTAGCATGTATTTCTTTTTCAGCAGTTGCCATTTCCTATCCCAACTACCCATGAGAGAAGAAAATACATTATTACCCAAAGCAAATACATTCTTGCTAGGATAAAGATCCATAGTTTCTGTTCCTGAGCAGAACTTTCAGCTCCTGCTACTGCTGCCTAATACCAATTTGTGGCAGGCAAAACCCCACATTTTCCATCTTGTTCAACTCACTAGTCTATTTTTCCTATTTAGTTTTCATCATCTTAATTTCCTGGCCTTTGATTTATATTAATTCTTAATCAAAATGCTCATATAGCTGTTTTCATGAAGTCATAGAGTGGCTCAGGTCAGAAGGCACTTCTGGAGGCCATTCTAGTCCAACACACTGCTCAGATCAGACTACATACCAGGCCTATCATGCCTCTGGGCATCTGCTCTGATTTTGCCACTCAAAAAGAACAAACCAAAATTTTCCACAGTCTGACTTGTGTCCACTGCCCCTCATCCCACCACCATGAGAAAAGCACATAGCTCTACCTTTTCTGTATCTTCAAGAGGCATTTCTCGACCACAAATAAGGTCTCCTCCAAGCCTTCTCTCCTCCAGGCTGAACATGCATAGCCCTCTCAGTCTCTCCTTGAATGTCCTGTGATCCAGTCTCTGATCAGCTTGGTAGCTTTTTGCTGGACTCATTCCAGCATGCCTTTCTTTCATCACGGGGAGCCCAGAACCAGGCACATCACTTCAGACATGTCTCACCAGTGCTGAGCAGGAGGGAAGGACTGCCTCCAGCAGCCTCAGGAGGCTGTAAGCCATTCTTGTCCTGAAGATGCCCTGCTAGTCCAAGCTCCACCAGGGCTCCCAGGTGCTGCAAAGCCATTGTTCAGCTACCTGGCCCCAGCCTGTACTACTGCATGAGGCTGCTGGTCCTCCCCAGGGCCAAGACCTTCCACCTCCCATGGTTAATCTTCAGGAAGTTCCTGTCAATCTATTTTGTCAACCTGTCCATTGTTGTCATCTTATCATAAACCTTCCATACTTTCTTGGCAATGTCTCATGGGCAGCTCCTTGCAGCACTGACTCCTTCACAACACAACCAACAAACTCCAGCCCTCTCCTCACCTAGCTAACCCACTCTTTTATAGCACTCATCCTTACTGGACACAGCTGTGGCCAATTAAGGGCAGGGCTCTTCCTAATCTTTGGTAATTAGCACAGCTGCAACTCATCAGGTGTGAGATTGCCTTCTGCAATTCTCTACTCTCTTACATTCTATCCCTCCACAGTCCATGACCCTTCAAGCGCAGCCCTGCCCTCCCGTGCACTAAGGACATTAAACTGACCACCAGCAGGACTTTGCACCCCTGATCACAGCCTTGAATCTGGGAGTTCAGCCAGCTTTGCACTCATCATCTATTTGCAGAGTTCATATATCCCCAGTTCAGAGAAAAGTAAACTGTGAAAGACTGTGTTACAGGCCTACTAAAGCCAAGATATGGGACATATTGTTACTTGGTTCATGTTACAGAAAGCAGAATTCATCAGGTATGATTTGTCCTTTTCATACCCATGTTGGCTGCTCTCACCAACCCCTTTCTTGCCTTTCATGTGTTTGGAAACTCTTTCTAAAATGATCTGTAGTTACCTGTATCCTTTTTCTAACCCATTTTAAGAACTGATGTGACAATGTCTTTTCCCAGTCCTGAAAAGCTTCCCACAAGTGGCATAAACCTTTGAAGGTAAGAGAAAGCTGCCTCACAATAACTGCCTACCCTGCATTCCAACTGGTCCCACAGACTAGTGAATGCCCAAGTGATCCCTCTGTCCACATCTCCTCAGGTACAGTCTCACTCTCAAAGACCCTGAAAGGTTTGGTGATAAGTCCTCATCTCTGAAAACTGAAGCAAAGAAGGCATCAAGTACATCCTCTTTCCTTTGTGCCTAGGTCTCTAATCTCACTAAACAATGGGTCTACACTGTCCTTAGCCTCCTTCTTGTTGTCAGTGTACTTATGGAGGAAAGCTGTCCTGTTGTACTCCAGGTCCTTTTCTAGCTTGAATTCTAGATGAGCTTTGGCTTTCCTGACTCCATCCCTATTATGAGCAGGCAATGTCTCCATATCCTTCAAAGTGGTCTCTCCCTGCTTCTGTCTCTGTGAACTCTTGGTGCACAGGCTCTGTTCAGCCATAATGCCATTCTGCCATGCCTGTTTAACTCTCTGCAAGGCACAGTGCCCTGTGCTTCAAGAAGCTGTCCTTGATCAACCAGTTGTCTGGAAGCCCTTTGCCCTTCAGGGTACCTCCCAATGGGATCCCGCAAAGCAAGTGAGGTCAAAATTTGCCCTTCAAAATTCAAGCCTGTAATTCTGCTGTTAGCCCTGGGGATTCTTCTCAGGATCTCAGACTCAAGGCTCATGATCATTTCAGCTGACGCTGCCCTTAACCATACTCAAACAGCTCTTCCTTGTTCATGAAGGTAGCATCTCCTGGAGTTCTCTGACTGTGAGGCTTTCACCAACTGCATAAAGAGGGCTTCATCTGTTTCCTGATCTTGATAGAGTGTAGCAGACACTCACAGCAAAATCACTTGTGCTGATTCATTCTCTGAACCTTACACATAAGCAACGTACACTGTTTTGCAGCTTTGCTTCTTCATCACTCCTTAATCAAAATCTTCATATAAATTCCACATGAATATTACATTACCATAATTTTATATAAATATAAATTATATATGCAAAATAAATTGTGTACCTTGTGAGTAACATGAATTTCATACAATGTAAGTAAATTTACATAGTAATTTTAAGGAATTTTTTTCATACTAGGTCAGCTGGTTGGGTTGCAAAATTTATTTAGTCCAGAGGGAATCATCAGACTTTTTTATCTAAGAACTAACACTTTTTACCCACTTTATCTAACACTTTTGCCCATGTTTTCTTTAAGCCATGGACACCTCCTTGCTGAATAGGCTTGATACACCAATTGTATTTGCTTGATACAGCAATTGTCTTCGTGCAGTCATCTGCTGCAGGTGACCAACATTTCTCCCTTGGTGGTAACCTCCTCCTCCTCCTCATGCACTTAATGAATTCTAGTGAAGAACATTTTCCAACAATGTGCAATCAACATACTGAAAAGTATGTACTTGTCTGAATCCTCCAAAGAAGCTGCTTACATGGTTCTCTACATTTGGAAAGAGCACTTACACACAAGTGTGAATACCCACTGTCATACTCATAAAATGAACAAATCCTTGGTCCCAGACAAGATCCAATACAAAGGCATCAGCAGGACCATGCAAGAAAAACCTTGGGGCTGACAAGGTGGAAATTAAGATTATGTTCATCACAACATTCAAAACACAACCTGCTGTTTACAGCTTACAGGTGACATGACCTAACAACTCCCCGTGTCTGCCTCTCCTCTTGTTTTTATGCCACTCATCCTTTCAGCTCCTTCATTCTATTGTGCTGCTGGCTGTGATGCTTGTCAGACTTGAGTCAAGTCAATTCACTAACCCAGATGAATCCAGAAAAACAACATTTTCTCAGGCATAATGAGTTGTATCAGCTCTCCGTGAGCTCTGACAAGTAAAGCTAGCTGAGGAAGCTAGCTGAAACATGAAAGCAAGGGAGGAGAAGGTGTAAAGATGAGCAGAATAATCCCTTTACTCAACAGTAAAGTATTAGGATGGCTCACTGTGACCTGTGAAGCTGCAGCCTAATTGGAAACTTATACTGGCTTAATATCTACCTTCAACTGCAGTCTAATTGGAAAGCAGAGCTCTTACTGCCAGTCTGGAGGAAAGTGATAAGAGACCACCTACAAAGCCTGGAGCCAAGGCAGCCTGCTCCCATGCACTGTAACCAGCAGGCACAGGAAGCCATCTCTACTGCTAGTACAAGGGATACTTGCTAATGTCACTGCCAATGTCACTCAGCTGCATATTTTCTTTCTTTCTTTCAAGAAAGTCCACAAGTTGGGAGATTTTAAAGCCAGCCATAAGCCTGGCAAACACAATGGAGAAGCTGACAGAAGGTAAAAGCTTTGTTAGCAGATGTCAGCTATACCAAAGAGGAAAAATTAATGACAACAACTTCTTCTGCTTGTATGCTGTGTGCTTACTGATCCCTCATTCATGGGAATAGGTTAACAGAACACAAAGGCATGAGAAAGATGCTTAGGTCATACTGCTTGTTGACTTTCTCTAAATGAGTACAGTGGGTCTGGTTCATGTTTACACAAGGCTAAGTTTTTGAAACTAAAAATAGTTTGATCCCAAACAGACTGAATAGCTGCCAAATCCTCAGAACTGTTCTTTAAAAAGACAGAAGAACATAAGGAATTTGGGGAGTTTTGCTAACTCAGCAACTCAGCAACAGGTGGAGAGCTGGGTCATCTCTCCCACCTCAGGACCACAAGGTTAATGGGAGTACCTTGGGATAGTCCAGCACTATACATTCTAAGTGTACCTCTAAGTCCCACTTTTTTTTTTTTTTTTTTTTTTTTTTGATTATACTGCAGAATAGACTGGGAGCTTTAAAAGCTGTTTCCTGTAAAACAAATAAGAATCAAATCCTTCTTTTTTTCAAGAAATAAGAAGCAAGGTCATGACAAAAAAAAAAAATCTCACCCTTGAGCTTTTATTAAGTCAGAGTATTACTTAATTATAGCTCTCCAGCCTAGAAGGTCTAGATAGAAGCAGGGCTCTGATAGAAGACAGGTGTTTTTCCAAGTCTGCTGAGGTGATGGGGGGAGCTAGAGGGTATGGGGAAAATATGTTTTTTTCCTCTGCAAGATAGACAGTATGTAAAATACCAAAGAAATTTAAAATGTATTATCTAATTCAAGTTTTCGTGCTTGCTGATTTTGACTTACAGCTTAAATCTGATAAAAGTCCCCCCTTCTTTGGAGACAAGTAGCATATTTTGGAATGAAATAATGTATTGCATTTTAAAAGTAATATTTTTCAAGTGGATCCATTCCTTAATGGATTTAATTTCTTAGTAATATTCTAAAATTTTCTCTTAAACATACTTAAATAAGGTTACTCTTTCAAGCCCAGGAGGAGATGAGACAAAAAATAAAAAAGGCATCTTTGAATGTCGCTCTGTGTGTGGAAGCAACATTACACATGCTAATGATTAAACAAGATTCAGAAACAAACACAAACATCACATACAAGGCAAAGCAAAGCAACACAGCTGAATCTGTTTCTGTACCTGACATAAACCTGCTCCTTCCCTAATAAGCACCACCTCAGCAATTGCTTCTTCACAGCCTACACGCTCAGAAATGAGATTTGTGCAACCCTCATAAAACAGATTTTCCTTTTCAAGATGTTTCTATGTAGCAAGGTGAGAAAGGGAAAAAAATAATCCCAGCAGAGAGGCTCTGGTGTGGGGAAGAGTGACAGAGAAGAAAATAAAAAAGGAAGGGGAAAAAAAAGGAAAAAGAGATTAAACAAACCTTACTAACTAGCTCAAAAACCCAAACTGAATAAGTATCTATAGTAAATGATAGAAACACACAAATTAAATATTTTGCAGTTTTTTAATAGTAATTGTTTTATTTGCTCATCACAACCTAAGAAAAGTTTGAACCTTCTTTGTTGACTCAAAATCTGTTCTGTAAAACAATAATTTTATTAATACTGCAGTTGTAGCCACTATTAACAAACATCAATGACTGCTGCATCAGCATGGACCTGCAGCAAAAACACAAGGGAACATAAATTACATGCTGAGCAGTAAAAGGGTTAGAGCTCAGAAATCAATATTTAAGCAGACAGGAAAATTTCAGACACTGTACATGGAAAACATTAAGAAAAGCATCACTTCTCTTTGTTGGGTTTTTTTGTTGTTGTTTGTTTGTTTTTTGGGGTTTTTTTGGCAAGTGGGCTTACTGAATTTTATCTCATCTTACTTCCAGGTTTTTGTTTGTTTTATAGGCATTGCTTCTTCTGTTGTTGGGGTTGCCATTGCTCAGGTTATATATTTGTAGGTAATTCAGATATTAGTTTACAGTTGCATAACAGATCCTGTACTAAATTGGGAATGCTCTGCAGTGAATTAAAAGTATCTCACAGCTTCCCTTCCATGAAGGGGCTTCGTATCTACTGCAACCAAAGTCAGAAGTTAGCCCAGGGAAGGGGAGGTATCCATGTACAAAGGGTTACCACAGCACCCTAGCAACAGAAATACATGGCACTTCTTTCTGAAGTTTACTGCTTCAGAAGTAATAATCTGCATTAGCAACCACGATACATTACTCATTCTATCACAGGGCTTTTTTCCATCTTGTCTGAACACTAGTCTTTTTCATACATCAAGTCCTTCACTCTCCTCCCCAGATAGTTCCTAAGTTCTGTTTTTACTTATCCTCTTCCAAATAGTAAAATTATTTTACTTTTTTCCCTACTTCTAATCTGGCTTCTTCTCCATCTCCTGTAAGTCAAGATATGGTTATATTACTCCTAAAAATTGCACACAGGTGAGTGGGAGCAGAATGCAGAGCAATGAGGTTTCCAGTCAGGGCAACCTACAGGAATGTTAAAGCTAAAGAATAGGAGCAGACATAGACAGGGACAGGGAAGGATGCCACCTACACTTACAGCAAACTGAAGCAGCCATGCAAACATAAAACAACTTCACACACACTAGTTGTCTGCTTTTTATCTTTTCTGTGAGAGGGTCCAGCCAAACGGTGCCAAACAGAGGGTTCAAGGTTACCAGATGTGCTGACCCTATGCCTTCCTCTGTAAGCAGAAGCACACAAACTCTGCCCATGCTCTGAACTAAATGAAGCCACGTGAGAAGCAGCAGTACTTTAACTTGGGTCTGTCCTTCCACTGCACTCCAAAATAGCCCAGAAAATTTGAAGGTGAGGCAACTGCTATCTTCAGGAGAAAAAAATAAATACATAAAACACACACACGAGGAAGTTGAGTGAAAATGATGGTAGGACAATGGTACAACAGGCAGACACAGTACACAAAAGCAGAGCTAGCTTGCTCCTCTCTGTGAGGGTAAGCTGTGAGAAACCAAATAAGCACTTCTTGCTGTGCTTTGGACTTCTACACTTGCAAACTCTGAATGCCTCTAAATGCTTCATATAACCTGTAGCACCTTCCAGGCTAGCAAGGTGCTATGCAACCCTGTTTTCCCTTCAGTTCTGAAAGGCTAGCAGAGCACCATTTTGCTTTTTGTTCACCCTTCACAATGCTACCAAAACAGCAGTTCTAGGTAGAGCCTCTTACTGACATTCACAAATACCAAAGCAGCAGCTGACTTTATACCAGCAATTCAACACTTCCATTTACAGCCCAGGCTTCTGACCAAGAGTGGCAAGAGTTGACCAGAACTAGTCATTTCTCCCTGCTCACAATGCTGCCCAATCCCATTTGAACTCCTTGAAATACAGATACAAGAAGCTACAAAGCTGCAGCATTCAACAGAAGGCTGTGTAACAAGCAGGAAGACTGCTACGAATGCTCTGAAGATAGCAGGATGGCAAAGGTGGATTTGTCCAAGATTGACCTGCTACTTTGAAACTCTATCTATAACAAAGAGATTTCTCCCCTTGTTTTAATTTAGTAGTCCAGATTCAGAGCAACATCCTAATATACTTCAAATATTGAACTAAGAAAAAAAATAACAAGGAAAAAGAAGGAGCAGTTTCTCAGAAGGCTGCATTTTATATACTGCATGGAAGGGGTAAGGCTGAACAAACCTTAGAAGAGGAAAAGAAAAAGCAAAGCCAACCAAATCAGTGTAGATATGCAGGTATAGCAGATGGCCTTGAAGGTTAAGTAATTTTGTGTAAATTCAGCAAGAAATCTGTGCCAATGAATGAAAACCCAACACATTTGTTACTCCTATGCCAAACTTATTATTATTACTACAAAAACTCTACTTATACTAAACTCATGCCTAAATTTTTTGATGAAAAAATGTCTTATCTAAATGTACAAAAGCACTGATACACTGTGCAATATCTATAAATCCTTCTCTGTGCGACTCTGCTGTTCACTTTATGCCTGTAGCACCTTCCAGGCTAGCAAGGTGCTATGCAACCCTGTTTTCCCTTCAATTTCTAAAGGCTAGAGAGCACCATTTTGCTTTTTGTTCACCCTTCACAATGCTACCAAAACAGCAGTTCTAGGTAGAGCCTCTTACTGACATTCACAAATACCAAAGCAGCAGCTGACTTTATACCAGCAATTCAACACTTCCATTTACAGCCCAGGCTTCTGACCAAGAGTGGCAAGAGTTGACCAGAACTAGTCATTTCTCCCTGCTCACAATGCTGCCCAATCCCATTTGAACCCTTGAAATACAGATACAAGAAGCTACAAAGCTGCAGCATTCAACAGAAGGCTGTGTAAACAAGCAGGAAGACTGCTACGAATGCTCTGAAGATAGCAGGATGGCAAAGGTGGATTTGTCCAAGATTGACCTGCTACTTTGAAACATCTATAACAAAGAGATTTCTCCCTTGTTTTAATTTAGTAGTCCAGATTCTAGCAACATCCTAATATAGCAGTTCTAGGTAGAGCCTCTTACTGACATTCACAAATACCAAAGCAGCAGCTGACTTTATACCAGCAATTCAACACTTCCATTTACAGCCCAGGCTTCTGACCAAGAGTGGCAAGAGTTGACCAGAACTAGTCATTTCTCCCTGCTCACAATGCTGCCCAATCCCATTTGAACTCCTTGAAATACAGATACAAGAAGCTACAAAGCTGCAGCATTCACCAGAAGGCTGTGTAACAAGCAGGAAGACTGCTACGAATGCTCTGATGATAGCAGGATGGCAAAGGTGGATTTGTCCAAGATTGACCTGCTACTTTGAAACTCTATCTATAACAAAGAGATTTCTCCCCTTGTTTTAATTTAGTAGTCCAGATTCAGAGCAACATCCTAATATACTTCAAATATTGAACTAAGAAAAAAAATAACAAGGAAAAAGAAGGAGCAGTTCCTTAGAAGGCTGCATTTTATACACTGATGGAAGGGGTAAGGCTGAACAAACCTTAGAAGAGAAAAAGAAAAAGCAAAGCCAACCAAATCAGTGTAGATATGCAGGTATAGCAGATGGCCTCGAAGGTTAAGTAATTTCGTGTAAATTCAGCAAGAAATCTGTGCCAATGAATGAAAACCCAACACATTTGTTACTCCTATGCCAAACTTATTATTATTACTACAAAAACTCTACTTATACTAAACTCATGCCTAAATTTTTTGATGAAAAAATGTCTTATCTAAATGTACAAAAGCACTGATACACTGTGCAATATCTATAAATCCTTCTCTGTGCGACTCTGCTGTTCACTTTATGCCAAGTGTATTTGAGAACAACAGGGAATCCTTGGAATTGGTCAATAGATGGATCGTGCACTGTACTGAATGAACCAAATAGGATCAGGATGTTTACACATGTTCTTTAGGCAGACATTAATTGCACTGGACTAGCAAGGTGGGTTTCTTTCTGTCACAGATGCTACTAAAGACAAAAAAGCAAGCACAAAGCTTACTGGACAAGGAAGGCAGGAAAATATGTTTTTCTGATCAAGGAAGTACTTCAAATAAATTCAGCTCCACAGTGCATTGACAAGTTAAACAGGAAATAAATATCAGTCAACTTTTGGGGTGAAGAAGAATATGAAGACTTAAGCCAAAGAGAAAGAATAAAGCCATCTTAAATAAAACATATATATCCTATCACATAAAAAAATGTAAAAGGGAGAAAGACAATCAGAATTTCTTAGCAGCCCCAAACACAGACCCAAGATTTTGCATTTATTTTATAATGTAATGACCCAGACAAGCTTTTAATTATCAAATTTTAAAACCACTACATTCCTGAATTGCATTTGCCAATCTATGAACTAGTTAACAAATTCCCTTGCTCATAGTTTCTCTGATCTTTACACCAACAATGCAACTTATAGAGCAGCAAAATACTGAAAATTCAGTTCTCAGCTGCTCAATGGACTAGTAAACTTCATTGGCACATCTATTAAATAAAGGGATCCAGAAGAAGACCCTGCTTGAACTTCACCCTTCTGTAGCAGAAAACAGCAAGCTGCCACAATATGTGTGGAGCAGCAGAGCTCAGTAACGCAGGACATGGTGAGGGTTCTCCTGCTGCTGAGCTCTCAATCCTATCCATGCCTCAAGAAATGCATTTTTTTTTCACTAGACACTGCTTCACAGTTAGCTTTTGTCTGACTATACCCTTACACGTCCACACAATTTGAATTTATTCATGGGTTGGTGGATTCATTTTTACGGGAAAAAAATTCAGGTTTAAGTGAAGTGAAAGGCCAGAAGTCTCATCTATATGACATTTACATTACAGCTTTCCTTCCTGAGCTAAATCCATATGAAATCTATATTAAAACACAAATTTCATGACCTTTTGTCTCCCCTCTCTCAGTTATACATTTCATAAACGCTTACATTGGTCCTGTGCTGAAATTCATTTTGCGTCATGCAGGTGACACAAAAGTTATTTCCTTTCTGTACAAGGCAGAACTTAAATAAAGCACAACTGACCTTTCAGATCACAACAAATACTCAACTTTATTTGTACAGGAATATTTAAGTTTCACGCAAATCTAAGGATGTCATTTTCATATTTTTTTCAGGCACCTTAGAGGTTTACACAAGCCCTGCACCCACTCAAGCCACCAGCTAGCGTGGTCCTCATCAGCTGCATGAACATAGCAAATCCCTTTATAGATGCACAATCTATGAGCTAGCTGGCCCATGCTGCATGCTTTCTTTTTTTTTATTTCCAATCCACACAAGTACACAACCATACGTATATCAAAACAACTGGGAGAAGGCAGAAACATGAGAATGCCTCTGGGTATAACAGGATGTGGAAATGAGCAGTCAGATATTCTACCTAAAAACCATAAAAATGAAATTATCATGACAGTACAGCCTAAGTTTTTTTGTCAACACATTTCCTCCCATCTCCAATACCTTTCACTATATACACGCTCTCTTCTGAAATAGTTGTGTAGGCCTCCACCTAAATACCAGCCTAAACCAGAATGTGTTGATGTTTTACTTTTCAGAATTGTTTTGCTTCTTTTCTTTTTTTTACAGTAGTAAATTTAGCTTTATTCTTCAGTGGCAGGGCATAAAAGGTTATCTGCAATTTCTGTAAAGTGAAAAAAATATTTCTGCAATACTCTTCATTGTAAAAAGGTTGGTATTTGCAAAACTCTATAATACTAAGGAACAACTTTAAAGATTTAATCTGGTTTTTTTTAGTCATGCTAGATGACAAGTGCAACTAAGACTCCCCTCACTGCTGCTAATTTAGTTTACTTAGATTTCTATAAAATCAGTTCTAAAAAATTAGCAGACATCCAATCCAGGCACATTATCTATGTGAGAGACCAGAAATAAGATGTCCATCTCAGCACATCAGTATTGTCCATAATAATTGAGACATTCTTCAAAATGCATCTGTAACCAGGAGGGTAACAGCCCTTACATTAAAAAAGTCCTTCATTAAGTGGCTCCCATCACACAGCCCATTACAAGCTCTCATGCCCTGACCTTGCATAGCCTCAGATTAATGTTGCTTTTAACAGGCAAGGCAAACAGGGTAAACAAACTGTCTTCTCTATCTCGGGGTAAAACCATCAGTAAATGTATTATTAACACAGATAAAATCCCCCTTTGCACATCTCCAATGGTATAAGAAAGCACTATTATTTACTCTGTCTACCGCAAAATTAAGTTATCCACACACAATGAATAATCCCCTAAAATAACTGGAAAATATCCATAGACAAAATTAGATTTCTGCTTAAGAGCATTCTCAAATTTCTATCTTGTATAGCATAATGTATAAAAATAACACGTGAAAACATAATACATGCTCTAAAGGGTTTGTTTGAACATCTAGAAAATGTCTTTAGATGGACCAAGATGACAAGGTTAATATTTGGACTTCATTTTTTGTCACCAGGTCTACAAAAATACAACACTTGTTTACCAGCCCTGCCTCCCACAAAGTGCAAATGTACACTTGCAGAACCATTTCCACTTATGGAACATCTCAGCAGTCTTGGACTATTTGACCTAGAATGATGGTCTGGAGAAAATTCTGTGTTTTATTTAAGAGGTATTTAAAAAAAAACCTGAATGGGTGGAAGGAGACCATTAGTACTTAGTCTTGCACATGTCCTGTACATAAGACCAACATGTTTAAAAGGGAAGTCATGTGCAAGTCAAAAAAAAAAAAGAGCTGCATTTCCCCATGTTCCATACCAAAACCTGACACTCTGTTTTAGCCCAAAGCAGTCACTAAAAGCCTTCAAGGAGCCCACACACAGTAAGACAAGACTGATAGGGCAAAACCATAGACTCCTTGAGAATATTATGAATAAAGACTGTTTCTAGTTGGGAACATTGCTAAATGCAAAACAGCTGGAAAGTAGGAGAGCAGTCAGGGCACAAATCAGCACTTTTTTGTCACAACTCCTTGCCTAGGCAACTGCTAATGGCTACACTCAAAATCAGCAGATCTTTAGCTTGATCTAGCACAGCCACTTTTATGCACTCTCAGAAAGCTAATCTTGGAAATTATGTGTTTTCCCAGGTCTTAATAAGTAATCCAAATATTTTATAATGTATGCTGCAATTCGGACATTTTACAAGTTGGTATTTAAATCTGTACTCAAGCCTCTGCTTTAGGTGTTCATTTTGTTTTTAAATTAATCATTATGTACTGCATTTATTTTTCCCACAACAGAAGATAAGTGACTTTTGCCTCTGCTCAAAGCTTCAGAAATACAATGTAGGTCAGTCTAAAAAAAAATCTGAAGTTTCATTAGTTACTCAGAGATAATTACACTTGCTTTACCAATAGCATTTACTATTGCTACACTGGTATAATGTTTTCCATTAGGAGAGGTTTTCATATTTTCATAGCACTCTGAAGCACATGCCATTAGGTCTGAAATTTCCCACAACTCATCATCACTCTCCAAAGCACAACATTGATTTCAACTACCACCCCCCTTGAATCAAAAGTAAAACATTGGCACTTGTCAATGTAGCATTTGCCATAACATTAGCAATTGTCAGTTTTCCCCCTTTTACTATTTTTCCACATCCTAGTCTCTCTTCCATGCTTTATTTTTGGGAGTTTTGTTGTTTGGGGTTTTTTTAATAAGTCTTTCTGAAGGTATTGAAGACTGAAAATTGTCATTTGAAAATTGAGTATAATCTTCTATAACTGCAATAATTCTCTGTGAATGTGGTGAAGTTAGAGCCCTGAAAGCTGCATACTCACTGTAAGGGTATTATCTTGTTATCACAGTGGTAAACCAGTGCTCCTCCTGAGACAAATCTATGCCTGGACCCCCACTTTATTATATTCCCAAAGAGATGTAAAAGACAAGGGCCCCAAACACTACAAAAACTTGTCCATGTAGGGGAGGTGTTGATCAGAGGTTTGTGCCTAGCTGAAGGACTACAGAGCCTGAGAAGAAGAGATGGAAAGAAAACAGCCCCTACTCCAGGACTTCAGTTTCTCAGCTGCTTAGTTCTTCTGGATACCCCTTCCCTTCTCTGTTGTCCCTGACAGAACAGGAAAAAATGGTCCCTAAGAGATTTCTAGCTTCTACAGGTTTTACAACACAGCATTTTTCATAGTGAAAACTGCAGTAGTATTTGACCTATACTTTAATTACCACATCTAATTCTACTTGGGTAACTTCTTCATGAGCAGTAATCAGGGTCACCAATGTTAAAACACTGCACAGCAGATGACTGCCCAGTTAATTCCCTTCTGCTTTTCCCTGAACCCCTTGCTGTTCCATTTCCTGCAGATCCACCAGAAGAATTTGGCGCTCATTCTAAAATCTATGTTATCTTTTCAGACTTAATTTAAAATCACACCATTTCAAACACAAATGAACTTGAATATTTATGTATGGCATGCATCTTCAGAATCTGAAGACACTGAACTTCTTAAGGAGAAGCTCATCAGATCAGAACAAATTTGAGGCTTAGTTTTAGTCCACATGTCAGTCACCAAACATCAAGTTTGATACAAGAAGTCTAGCATTCTAACTAAGGGAAGGAAAAAAAAAATAACCAGAGCTTCTTCTGTATCTCTTTTGGTCCATCTCTGAAAAATTCCTTTGTTTGGATAGAGTTTATTGAGCAGCAACAATTTTGCATACAGATGCAAAAAAAAAAATTGCTCTGAAAGAACACAAGTGCTATGCTCAGAGAAAAATGAGTCTATAGCAGAACTGAAAAGAAATCACATGCCAGAGAGCACTGTGTCATTTAACTTTGAGAACTGCCTAAGGATGACAGGTATGTTATTTGCAATAAGCAAGAAGCTATCTTGTCATTTAGATTCATTCAAAATACAATGCCTCAAATTGTTCTTCTTCCTGTACAAGGTGTGCCAAAGGTCTAAAAATACAAAATTTTTCCCAGAATGGTGTTTCCATCACAATTAAGACACCTCCAACTTTTATAAAAAACATGTACATTCTGAAAATGCAAACTGAATAGTAACTAATTTTGGCCTTACTAGGGGAGATATTGTTTTGAACTTTTTTTAATATAAGACCATCACAAATGTTGAGGTTTTTAAATTTATTCTTCATTATGCAAAACTGAAGCACCAAGAAGTCCATTAGATAAAGTGTAGGTCTTGCTTAATTAACCTGTTTTGCAAGTTCTTGGGCATGGTAACACCTGCTTGTATCAGTGACTTCAAAACAGGGGGAACCCACTAGGTAACAGTTAAGAAATAAAATTATATAGATCGAGCACCATTAATAATTCACAACAGTACACAAAATGCAGGGGAAGGAATGGTGCAGAGGTGAGGTTACTTCTGTGTGGCAACATTTCTCACTCCTTCTCCACACATCCCTCACTTCACAAAACCTTTTAGATACAAATAAAATAGCCATGACCTTTTTTCCTCCTCTGCATGATTAATTACTTAATGTATTATTAATTGGAAAATGTGGCTGAATTTCAAATGCTTTCATTCTCTCAGCATATCATGCTGTCTGGGAAGCGCCGATTAAGCTGTTCATCAAAGGTGAGCAGGCAAGGTCATATAGGCTGTGCCTCTTGTGTTATTCATTACCTGTCCTAAATAGTAATTAACAACAGCAATATTTCCATAAATCAAGCTTTTCTGATTACCTTCAGATGATAGGAGGTTGCAGGGGGAAGGGAAAGAAGGAATCAGAGTATGGGGTTTTTGCATCTATCTCTTGTTTCACCATTTCTTCTAGTGCCTACCTGAATAATTGAATCGATACATTGGCTGTCATAAAAACACAGAATTTTACTTCAAGTCAACAGGAATTCCACATGGAACAAAGAGGAAATTATGGCTTCCTTCCATCCTTTCCTATGCCTCACACCAGCTTTAAAGGGGTATTTGGGCTAAGAAGTTTCTCAATTACCAAGATTGCTATATTTATTACTTTTGTTCCTTTATATGATCTCCATCACCAAGGTTCAAGTGGGAATCTCAGACCATGGCCTTGAAGTCACATTCAATGAGGCTTCGAATATATAAAGAGATTTATCCTTCAGTATCTATGAGGTTTCTCACCTTGAGGCATTTCAGGTGGCAAATAGTGAGGCTCTTGAGCACTGACATGCACCCAGTCGAAATCATCGTACAGGTCTTGGTGGTAGTCACAGGGCCCAGGACCATCATCAAATGTGCATCCTCCTAGAGAAGAAATTTGTTATTAGTTTATTTGAAAGCAGAAACCTTCCAAGAGTCAAGCAGAGGTGTTTCTCTGGGGCCCACCTCAACTGCAGTGCCCACGCAGCCTTGTACCACAGTTCACAGGCTTGCATTTACAAAGCTAAAACCTGCAAACAACTCACCCATCAGTGTTTCCCTCTCTGGTAAAAAAATCACTACTCCACCCAACCAATTTCCCCCAAGAGCACCTTCTGTCAGAGCAAATGATAGCCTGAAGTCACCAATTCAAGTGAAACCTATCTCAGGGTCTGTGTGACAAAAAGCAACATACTATCTAAACCACAGGGGAAACTGGAAATAATAGACCAAAACCAAAGATGAAAAACAAAAACTCTGAAAGCAAGAACAGCCCAAACACTGACAACAAGGATAAAAATAGTGCCCAAAACAGTCAGAAAAATTAATTAAAATTATTTAGAAAATAAATAATTGGTGCAGAATGAATTGGGTAATCTTGATTTACTAAATCAATCTAGCATAACATAGCAAGGCATTATTTCAGGGTCATACAAACAACAAATATGAAAACCTTACAACAAAAGTTGTGAGAAGTGACAGAGAGAAAGAAGAATGGAAGGAATGCAAATGATGGGAAGAAAAAAAAGACAGAATTCCCATGTAGCACAGTAATGTCTGCACTGTCTCATTCAACAAGTTTTTTATTCTATTCTTAACTCAAAGGCCATTAAGTAGGCTGGGAAAAGAGAGAAGAAAGCATGACAATCTCAGAAAAAGATCAAGGTTTGAGAATGAAGAAACAAAGGAATCAAAAGAGCCTGGTCAAAGAAAAAGCAGAGCGTAAAGGCAAGAAAATACAGATGTCATGCATACAATTCTGCAGCAGCTGTTATCTCTATGGATGGCACACAGCCCTAAGAGTTTGCTCCTCCTACTCAAAAACAAAAGGCAATAGCAGGAGAGAGTGAAAGAGAAAACAGTGCCTTCATCATTACTTAGATGGTATTTTTTAATCTAGAAAAGCTATATAAGAATTAGACTACAGACAATTTTTGAAAGTCAGGGGACATATTTCTGCTCTTCTCCCTGTCCTCAATAACTCGGGAACATCAATCCACATAACAATGCTTATCACCACAAAAGTTCATTTTGCTAAGATGCTTCTGGAATAACACGGGTATTTGTATTGACTTTGTTGTCTATCTTTTTAAATACAAAATATGGGACAAGTACTTTGAGAACAAACAAAAACCCCTTATTACAATAGATTCCAGTGAGTGTTGCCTATGATGAGTCACCAGCACAGCGCAAACAGCCAACACCCTTCCAGGGCTGCCAGGGTCTCACACTGCACTCAGGAGGTGAATGGGCTGGAGGTGGAAAAGGGGAGATTGAGGACCACCAAGAGCTACAGCCTGTGCTCGTTCCTGCCCCCTGTACAAGACATATATGGTGTGGAACTCGGACCAGAGAAAAATGAAAGGAAGAATGTGCATGTATGTCACCAAATTGAGAATGAAAATGTTTTTAACCCACCCAAAGCAGCATATTCGAATATCTCCATAACAGACAGAGTTTGGACAGAGTTCATATCTAGGGAAGAGAAAGTTCCTTTTACTAAATTCCATAAGCAAATCTGCACTGTGATCACACACCAAGAGATCATGTTGCATCTTCAATTAGAGATAACTCAAATAGTTCCCACAAATCTGTAAAAGTATTTGTCATTTTGAATGACTGATAAAACCAAATTTTAAATAATCCTACATCACCAAAACCCATTGCCAGATGGGTACCCAGATACTCCCATAATTACATTTTAACCAATGTTTCAGCTGGAAAGAACAACACCAGGACAGAATAAAAATTCTACATTGAAGCAAAATTTGTGCTAAATCCTTTCCCCATAAACCCTTAAAACTTCATATGCATCTCTGTATTAACAACACTTGCTCAAACATCACCCTCAAACAACATGAGCAGAGCAGCAACAAAAGCATCACAACATTTTATTGCCTGTACTAAGCAGGTTACTACATCAGTGTCACTGTCAAAGACTGCAAGACAAAAGAAATATTTGTGTCTCAGAGAAATATTTATACTTTTCAACATCCCAACTCCAGTGCCCTCTGTTACCAGTAAGACACTTTTCTAATTAACATCTATTATGGTAAAGCCAAAAAGACTTAGAACATAAATCTTGCACTTTGATTTAACTTACACTTCTATGATCACTCTACAGCAAAAAAATGTACATTTCCTTCAACATTTTACTGATAAATGAATAGCAGTTTCCCTTAAAGGGAAGTTATCAGTCTGCTGTCCCAGCACCAAAATGACATATGGCTTTCAAGCACATGCCTGCAGGGCACCCATTACCCTTTTTAATGGTTTGAGTGCCCTCAGTATATAAATTTAAACTACCAATGAATCTTTTAGACTCATTTGGAAGACGAATGTCCTTAATTGCTTGTCTTTGTACCCACTATTAATTCTAGTTATCAGAGTTCTGATTAGCAATAACAACGTGCCTGTTAATACACAGCAAGAAATCCCAACCTCCTTGTGTGCACATCATGGCTGCACCCACAGAACAAGCAAATGTGCATTTATCATATGCACATGAGCAAAGTTTATCAGGACAGATTATCAACCCACTACAAAATCAACCTTGTAACAATTGCTTGAACCAATGGCTTCTTCTCACAGAGAGCACTGCCACATTACCTCTTACCAACATACCGAGACATTTCAAGGCAAGTAAACAGCCAGTGCTGTAGTGTTTTATCTAGCACAACACAAGACAGGCCAAGCACTTCAAACACCCTGAAGACTACTCCTTAAGACTTAAAACATGGGCAAATTCAGACTTCTCGTTCTCTGTTTTAACAGTCAGTTGCCTGCATGCTATTTTGATAACTCCAGGCAGTAAGAGACAAACCCAGTGCAACATGCTGTGTGGAAAACACAAGGAGAAGAGGTGGTGGGTGGCTGAAACCTGCAGTAATGTTTCTTTTCCCAGCCATTTGTTCAAAACTGTCTACATTTTAAATCAAATCTTAAACCACTCAAACATAACAACAAACATCTGACAAAAATACACAGTAGGTCAGGACTTATTAGCGCCCTAATTCAGCTACTGGGCCACTGTCCACAAAAATGTAACAGCCTTGCTCAGGGAAGATAATGGTTCAGCTTGATGAATATGCACTACCTTCCAATGAAGTTCAGCAGCTGAACTCAAGTACCCATTCATATTTGTTGCCTAACATTTTGACAACAGTCTTTTAATATCCTACAAACAACAAGTCAAATCTCCTACTAAGCCATCTATAATTTCCCCCAAAACTCAATAAAACAGTACTATCAACTACTGCCCCAATACCTATGACCACCACATTCCTTTAGCTACAGCTGATGTATAACTTAAAATTTTTCTTCAGTACTACCCCACCAATGGAATTTGTCCATAGCTACCGATACACACATCCTGCCACAGTGATTTGTACACCTCTGCTCAGTCTCTGGGCTGGAAGCACAGTGCTGATTTTCAAATGCTCTTGGATCTTGCAGTACCTAAATCCACATTTACCTTAGATTTCTATTATGCTTCTGAAAAAAAAATGGCAGCGGCAGCAGCAGCAGTGATCAAGAGTAATACACCAGACCGGTCTGACCTCAGCGACCTGATGAGGGCCAAAGGACTGGGATGCAAGGCAGTACTATCTCAGTACTATCTCCTCCTTTCAAGCAACACTGCCATCAGGACACAGCCCAGAGGAGCTGGATGGGACAGCATCAACCAGAGCCAAGAATCAGCACCAACCAGCAGCCATCAATCACTCTCAACAATCAAAGACAAACAAAAAGAAAAAAGCGGGTAGTCCACCAGAAACAAACACCCCACCAACAGCTGGAATAGAAAACTAAGGAGACAGAATTTTAAGTGTCTATGATTATTTTGTCAAACTACTGATCGTATTTTGGATCAATCAAATTTGTTCAGTTGCTTGTGAAGTATTTGGGAAACATTTGCATTTGATGGAAATCAAGCAAAACAACGATTCACTGTATCCATTATCTTCTCTCATAAGCTGCACTAGGTTATCAACTTCAGCTTAAACAGACCGAGAACTCACACACTCCCCTTCAACGTCCTTCTAAAAGATACACAATAAATCATACTAGCCTCAAAAAATTTCCTGCCTACATGTCCATTTTCATTCATGAAAGATAAAGAATCTTAAATAATGTTCATTATAAAAAGAAAGATTAATATCCCACACTGAACTCTCAGAAAATAAATCAAAGCTCTGCTTAATAACAAGGTCATCAAGATTAACCTAAATTTAATCTCAAAATTAATCATAAAATCCCCCAAATTAACCAAAATTTAATGAAGATTTAATAAAGATCATTTAGTTAAGAATTAACATATCATCTATTGTGGGGGCTTGACCCTGGCTCAACACCATGTGCCCACCAAAGCTGTTCTATCAATCCCCTCCTCAGGGGAGAGAAAAATATTTTGAAGGACCTTTGGGTCACTCACCAATTATCATTGTGGGCAAACCACATTCAACTTAATTTATAAGCAATCAAATTTGAGCAGTGTAATGAAAAATAATATCAAATCTTAAAAAACCTTTTGTCATGCAGAAATTTTTTCCCCTTAAATCTATTCTCCCAAAGGCACTACCACTGTCTCTGACAGGCTCAGCCAGGGTCTTTCTTGGAGCATGGCACTAGCTCTATCAGACATAGGAAGCTTCTAGCAGATCTTCACAGAAGCTACCCTTGTCTTCACAGAACCCCTCAGCCACCAAACTTTACCACACAAACCTAAAACACCTATAAAAAGCTATTTTGAATTATTTATTTACATTTAAAAATAAATTACATCTTTTTAAAAATTATAATAATTCCTTAGCAGCAACACTTGGTACTAACATTGCCCTGTGATTTTGATTTATCCTACCTCCTTTATAATAACCCAGGAAAGAAGAGCTAAACAGACCTTTTCTTCACCAGGTTAAAATATATATAAGCTTCAGACTAGAAGAAGCATGTGTCAATAACTGCCACTGATAAATGGATGTCCATTTACTGTGGACTTCCAGCTCATCAGCTCAGGATACAAAGAAAAACTGATTCAGAATTTTAATAACTGATCTTTGTCTAACAATTCTGAAGTTCTCACTGCACTTCCTAGAGATTATGTCATTTCTACTATCTTGAATAGAAACATTTGGTGGCATAACATTAAATTAAATTTGAGATACTTATAACACGTATTATGAATAGCATTATAGGGATGGTGCACTGGAGATCTACTGACTTATAGGTAAAAGATACTATTCCCTAATAGCATGCAAAAAGTCTGTATGCCCATTTTAATATTTAGATTTTAGAAGTGTTCTTCATTGCTTTGTTCTATAACCTACTAACACGGCAAAGGATTTTTTCAGCCTCAGAATGGCAGGTGTAGAAACAGTTGAAAGCATACAGCTTTACTGTTTAGTTCTGAGATCTGTTTTTGCATCTGACCACTTCTGGTGTTATGCAAAACACAAAACACACTAGTAATATCTTAAAAATTCATGCTCCTCCATTTTAAGGAGCTGGTTGTAAGCCCAGAAACTCATCCACTAGGACCAGGCAGATCATTGAAACAGGAGGAACAAAACAACAGCAAACAAGACCACAAGAGAAGAGTTGTACTAGAGGCACACAAGAACGTTCTGTCAGCACAACTTCTGCTGTGCACAGGGCTCAGTTACCAATGGCTTCTTTTGGAACTTCCATGTATGAAGGTGTCGCAGTAGGAATTAAATACTCATTTCTCATTCAGTTCAAATGACTGCTTGGAACAATCTGCTCCTTTTATTCAAGAGCGTGCTTTTATTTTTCTCCACCACCTGCTGTAAAAGCATAATGAATAGCTCTAAATCTATCAAAGTAGATAGCTCCATGGCAAGAACCCAGTACAAAATTATGTTGATCTGTGATGTCAGGTAAAAGTCCTGTGAATTTTTTTTTTCCTTCTCACACTGAGTCATGAATTCAAAGGTTGAAGATAAAGGTGCTATAGCAGGTGTCTTTTCTGTCATATACATCCAGGTAGAATTTCTGCTTTTAAAAATCACACACTTACCACAATATTTTACCTGTTTATATTACAGTACACCTTGCAGCACAGGATGTTTTCATCTTCTAAAGGCACTACATAATTTCTGTTATGAGCATTTTAGAACACCTTGACTGCAGAGCATTCAGACATCTGTTGAGACTATACTAAGAATTGATGCTAATGCAGTTTGAGAATAAATCTTAATGACTTATGTTAAAATGCTTATGTTAAGTATTATGTACTGAAATGCAACACTGAAACAACCTTAATTAACCTATGGCATCTAAAATGGCAGAAGATCAGCAGCACTATTTAGTGTTAAAAAAATAACCATGAAAAGAGCTGCACTTAAGGAAAATTACAGATTTGCATCTACAGGGAGAAATCATACTCAGAATATTCATCTTCCTTAGAGTGGTATCTTATTTTGTAGTACTAAAATTTATTACATAAAACAACTGATTTCAGGTAATAGCAATAAAAATCAAATAAACTCAACTACCTGCAAATTTTTTTAGATTTTTCTCGATTTATTCTTAATATCAGGAAGTTTTAATCATCCTCTTAACTTAGTAACTTCAACATGGAACTTCAAGTCTCAAAAAACACCAACAGCAAAATAGGAAATATGGCAAATTATTCCTAAATTAACGTTATTATATTTTAGGTGTAGGGCTTTTGTTGGTGTTGTTATAACAGTCAAACAATCTAATCTCTACAAATATAAATTTCTCTAAGAAGGAAGCAGAAAAACCTCTCCTATATCAGTATTTGCTATAAATCACTGTGAAATTAAAACCAATCCCACTGTCCAAAAGTCATTAAGTAGTGCCATAACCAGGGAGAAGAGTAGGGGACAAAACGCTAAACAGCTCACCATCTAATCTGATCTATGAATATTCCTTTTCATTGTCTCTCTTCCACATTCCTTATTAATAAATAGCTAATTAAATAATAGCAAATTTTAGAATGGAAAGATAGGAACTGGATAATTATTAGGTGAAAGTTATGGAGAATGCATGAAGCCTCAGATGGACATTCTTTCCTGTCTCTACAGGGTAAGTTGCCAGCATTTATCCTAGCCTCAAATATTGGAAGAGTATGAAGATTCACAAGTAGATGTGGTCTACTTGACCATGCCATTTATTCAATTTCTTCTATTAAATTAGCCTCTCTCACTCTTTATACCCAGGCTGGAAAATGCTTGTACATCTCTGATTTCAAAAAACTTCGTATTCCTTGCCAAGAGGAATCTTTTCCATGGTTTACCAGCAGTGAACAGAACGGAAAAACAAGAGAGACAAAGGGGAGAAAAGAACAGTGTCTATTACACTGTCTGTCTTTCAGTTTCCAAACTAAGCAAAACATAATCTAAAAAAAAATGTCTTTAAATTTCCTCTTGCTCTCCAGGGAAAAGGAGTTCTTCTGTTCTTTACTGGAGAGGTGACAACAGGTAGCTGTGAAAAGTCACAATTGCTTAATGTCTTTTTCATCCTTCCTTGACATGGGCAAGGCAGCAGAGAGCAAACAACCCTACACATGCAGATCCCTTTTATATAACTGAAGTTATCAAGACAATTTCCATTTCAGTTCACAAGATATTTGTGAAACTATGAAAAGAATTAACAGTTTCATGAAACGATGTATATAGATTTTCATTGATATATAAGTTAAAACATCCACAGAACGACAAACCTATTTCATATTTCAGCTTATGGGCTGCAAGGTTCAGTATTCCTGTGGTATGCTGAGCAAAATTCTGACCAATTGCACTGGTGACAAGAAATTATACCATTACAATATAAAAAAAAATTTTGAGGGGTGGAATCATGCTTTTGGAATTAATAAATATTTTGATAACATTACCAATAGTAAAATGCCAGGAAAAAAGTTCTGTGTTTCAAGAACACAATTGGGAGTTCCAAAAATAAATTATTCACTTTGATGTTTTTAATGGATATGTGGTCTTACAATGCTGCTTCTGAAAACAACACCTTTACCAAGACACTGCTAGTGCTTATATATAGAAAATCTAATGTAGACATTACAGTCACTGGAATTTCTCCTAAACATTCTCACGATATGCTGTTAAAAGGCAATGGATAAAAACAAGATTAAATTCAGGAGGAGTGCTAAGTGAAGACAGCCCTACAAACAGTAAATTAAATCACAGAATTTCCTACATTGAGGGTTAGGTTATTTTGCAACTTAGTCTCCAAGGGGAAAAAAAAGGCTGAAACAAGGACCTGGAAGAAATAAGTTCACAGCTCAATTTCTATCTCTATCTCTACTAATCATGCCACCAACTCAACCACAAAAACAGGCCTAACAGCTACACACCACCAAAAACAAGCTGAGTCAGAAGGGACCTATCAGGATCATTGAGCTCAACTCCTGGCCCTGCACAGCACCATGTGCCTGAGAGCATTGTTCAAACACTTCCTGAGCTCTGTCAGGTTGGTGCTGTGACCACTTCCCTGGTGAGCCTGTTCCAGTGCCCAACCACTCTCTGGGTGAAGATCCTGAAGATCCAACCTAAAACTCCCCTGACACAACTCCAGGCCATTCCACTGGGTCGTGTCACAGGTCACCACAGAGAAGAGATCAGTGCCTGCCCCTCCTCTTCCCCTTACAAGGATACTGAAGACCACAATGAAGTCTCCCTTCAGTCTCTCCTTCTCCAGGCTGAACAGACCAAGTGACCTCAGCTGCTCCTCATAAATCTTCCCCTCAAGGCCCTTCCTCATCTTTGTTGCTCTCCTGTGGACACTCTCTAATAATTTAATCTCTTTTTTATATTGTGGCACTCAAAGCTGCCCCCAGCACTCAAGGTGAGGCCACCCCAGTGCAGAGCAGGGCAGGACAATCCCCTCTCTTTCCTGGCTGGCCATGCTGTACCTGATGCCCCTCAGGACACTCTTGGCCCTCCTGGCTGCCAGGGCACTGCTGACTCATCCTCAACCTTCTGCCAACCAGGACCCCCAGGTCCCTTTCCATGGCACTGCTTTTTAGCATCTCATCCCACTCTATTAAAACTTTGACAGTTTAGCTATAAAATATGTGACAGGGGACAATACAAGTTATTTAAAGTTTGTTCTAGAACCCATCTCTTTCACTATTAGTTATTAAAAGTTCTTCAACAGACAAAAGCAAAAGCTTCCAGCCAGACAATAAGAGCAAGTATTCAACAAAAAAATAAAGTCTCCTCTTTGAGCACAACAAACACTAGTTACCACAGCATCAGTGCAGAAACCAGACAAATGAGTAAATGAGAGTACATAAGTTATACAGACTAAGTTTAAAAGGAGCTCAAGGTACAGGTAGGGTACAGAGCTCAAAATGAATGTGGAAACATGAAAGCTGAGGACTTCCTAAGGGGAGGTAAGCATAAGACAGTGTATAAAATATTAAATTGTCATGCAAAAAGGAAGATCAAATTAAATGCAAGGAAATGGAAGAGCTCTGACATTGAAAATGACAGAAGCTTTACAAAGGTCATTTCTGAAGTCTCAGAAGGAGGTAAGTCCAAGAAGGTAGAGAGATGATGGAAAGGTTCAGTCATCGTATAAATCCAGAGTCTCAAGAGGATGACGAGACCCTCTCAGAAGAGATCTTTTGAGAAACAACATCAAGGTACATAAATAATTAAGCTAGCAGTAAATCAATCACAAAACTTGGGCACATGAATTAGAGGGGCAATGAGCAATACTGGGTTTAAAAAGATACCTTCACACACACAGGCACTGCCAAACTAAAAGCCAAATCCTTGTGTATCAGAAGTGAAGATACTGCTCTAGTTTCTTATCTTGTAGTAAGAAAAGGGTAGATACTTTAATATGAGGCATATCTTTTCATGGAATCCAGCAAGGTGAAAGGAAGGTTACAAAGAACAGTGTAAATGTATTTTGAAAGCACTGAAGTTTTCCATACCCACAGGAAACAGCCAAGCTTCTAAATTTAGTGAAAGATCCAATGAGATACAGGCCAACAAATAACAAATTCAGGATATAATAGGCCCCAATCTACAAAACCAGAGAACAGTTGAGTGTGGAAGGGACTACTGCAGGCCATTTGATCCAACCCTTCTGCTCAAGCAGAGCCATCTAGATAGAGACAGTTGTCTAAGACCATGTCCAGACAAACCCCCAAGGATGGAGATTCCATAATTTCCCTGAGCAACCTGCACCAGTGTGCAGTAACCCACAACAGTAACCAAAAAACCAACCAAAAAAACCAAGCAAAACAAATCCCAAACAAAAACAACAACAATTTTTAAGTGTTTATAAAAGTTTCCTTGTGCTCAGTGGCACTTTCCCTGTCTGTAAGACAGTGTCAACAACCTCACTGATGTCCTAAGCAGACAGTATTTACTGATGTCCCTCACAGATCTGGAAATGGCTTCAAGTATGAGCTGTTCCATCACTTTCCTAGAATCAAGGTTAAATGGAGCATCCTATCATTTCCTGTGCCCTCCTTGCATAATTTCCTATTAAAATGGTGTCTTATTTTAAACTTTTCTCAGTGTCTTGGTTTGAAATTGCAACTTAAGACACTCAGCAATGCTTCATACTTTCCCTGGTGTCAAATTGAAGCTCTGCATTTCCTTACTGGCTTTAACACCTTTTATTCAATCACAAAGACAAGTATAACATTGCCTTCTGCAACGTTATGGTAAAAGATGGACTAAAGCATCACAGAAAATCTAAGATAAATACCAGATTATATGTAAACTTTTCATAATAAACAAGCTGAGAACAGCAAACACAAAGAAATAGAGATTTGTCTTTTATCTTCTGTTTTCTACCTTTCCTCTTTAGACTTACAAATCTAAGTCTTCCTTTTCAGGTGCCCTATAGAATGAAACAGATTATTCATTTCACACATTCCTCTTTATACTAGTTGTTCCTTCATTCTTCAGCCAAGTTAGATTTATCAAAATACTTCCTAATTTTGGGGAAAATATTTCAGGTAGATTACATTGGGAGAGAGTAATCTGACAGCAAAGCTCTTCAACACACTCAGAGAAACATACATACACAATTCTAACAACTCGCTTTCTTCCTCTATATCTTGTAGCCAAATCATTACTTGCTGTTGAACTGATTTAGAATATAAATTGTGCATGTAAGCAAATAATGTGTCTCTCATCAGATCTGGTCCTCAGCAAGACCTCTGATGAACAGACAGCACAAATCATCACACCATTTTGGACAAAACTTACTGATCTGCCATCAATCTTCACTTTACTTGTGCAATTAGAAAAACACTCTTAACAGAGAAATTACAATAGATGCACACACTTCTAGCAAGAAATCACTATTTAAGGGTAGAAACATTTATAATCAGAATAGTAAAAATACTAAAATTTAACAAACAAACATAATGTTATTTTATGGCTTCCCAGGGAATTGAGCTCAAGGATTTTAAACTTGTGTTTTTATCTGCAAATCTGCACTTGAGTTCCAATAAACCTATCTATTACAAGAAAACTTAACTTTTTTCAAGCAGATCCAAGTTGTATTTAATCTCTCCATTTGTTAAATGGAGAAGCATTCTCACTAGGTTGGCTTTTTAAAGCTGTGCAAGCCTGAAGGTTAGATCTACTTTAGACAGTGCAATGAAGTCGTAGCTTTTGAACTCAATGATCTGTGTGTGTCCTGAAGGCACAATGCCCAAAGCACAGCAAGGAGAACAGAGAAACACTATTCTGACAAATCTTACCACTTCAGCACACAAGTGAAACCATATCCCTTCATGCTACACATTCCACAGAAGCTAAGTGCAAGAAAAACTATGGCTGAAAACTGTCCTGGTAGACACTGATAGACACTGCCAGTACTAGTCACAGCATAAATTTGCCATTCGGTCTTTAGATTTTAAGGCTGAATTAAATATTTTCAGGAAAACATAAGCTTGATGCTAAATAATAGCTAAAAGATAATTCAAGAGTTAAAATAGAAAATTTAGAAAAGAATAGTGAACATTTCTTCACAAAATTATAAACTACAATTCTTGTGTGGTTCTAGTTTTCCATCTCCTAAGGGTTATAATAGAAATAATAAAGGCTTAGAGAACATTTGAAAAGAAAGAAAAGAAATCTCACACTTCTATCAGACTAACTTCTCTTTTTCCAAATTAGACAAGGCATTTACATATTCCACTAGAACGTGTACAAGTATTACATGCCCATGTTTTCACAATATCTTTTCAGTTATCCTTTGGTAGTATATTCACAAAGGTGTATATGACAAAGCATTTTTTGTTATGCCATTACCTAAAACAGTATGCCATTTTCTAGGAAAAAGGAAAGAAGGGCTGCAGCAAGATAAGCTGCTATAAAGTATAATTTTAAAAATTCCTAATATATCTCATCTGAAAATGAAAACCTCATAGAAGGAGAAAACATTTGAAGAGCTTCATATTTGGGGCTTGTTTTGGTTTTTTAAAGCCAGAAGAAAAACTGTGAACTGTTTTAGTGGCCAATGTGTGTCCTAATGCTTGCATCACTTGTTACTATATATAAATTTTTTAGAAATTAAAACTTAAAATAAAAACACTAGCCTCTCCACAAAAGCTGTATTCTTCTCTGTTTCTTAATTTTTTTCCATTATAACTTAAAGCTCAAAACTGGCTCTGCACTACCAAGTTATCATTTAAAGGTTAAAATACAGAACATAATGCAGAACAATACATTCAAAAGAAAATACTTCACTGAGACCAAAATCCAAGAAAAGCATAAAAATTTTTAACACAATATAAAAATCAATACTTAATAGCAAACACATAATCTGGATGCAATGAATGAAGCAACAAGCATAATAAAAATGTTGCTGATTTTGAAATGAAACATTTCAGTACCAGAGAGATATAAGCAACTTGTAATAAAACAGCCTCAAAGTGTGACCAAAAGTTTCCTCCCTCATTTTTTGCCTTATCACAATCCACTCCAAAACAATATGAGACAATGGAAAAATAGCTATGTTTTGTTCATACCACCAATTTGTTAAGAAAAAAGAAGTGACAGGTACTGAAAATTGAGAATGGTTGATTCAAGTTCAAGTACAAACCCACAACACCCACAAGCATGGTGAGGTTCTGTCCCCTCCTTGCATACACTTTGAAGGAACAAAGACAGACTCCGGGTCTTTTTGTTTGCCTGTCATCTCTGGGTGTCCTCATGTACAAATACATTTGCATACCCTTTTTCTGTGGGGTTGACTCCATCATACCCCTCACCTAAAGTGGTCTCCTTCTGTCTAAACTGAACCTCAGCCTGCCTTTCTGACACTCTTAGAGAAGAGCAGCACAAGTTACAACCACACTTTTTCACTCCACACTTGATCTCAGGTCAGCACTTCTTTTCTCAAGTATCACAGGTACCAACACTGACATGTTCCTTCAAGCCTCTTCATGTGTCCTTCACTCCTGCTATACCCAGGTTTTGAAGGATAACTAAAAAGCTTCTCTGAGAAACACTCTCTTCCAGCTTTCATCTC
This sequence comes from Emberiza elegans, assembly GCA_024865655.1. NCBI lineage: Eukaryota > Metazoa > Chordata > Aves > Passeriformes > Fringillidae > Emberiza > Emberiza elegans. Next base: position 10,499,193 of record JALJVW010000175.1, on the reverse strand, counting down.
CCCTTAACCAGTTCACTTTGGCATCTCTTCTCTGCCCTTGACAAATGAGTCTTCTCCCACAGTTATCTATTCACAGCATTGTTGAAAAGACTCTTTTTAAAGCCCATCACTTTGGCTGCATTCCACTTTCGCTTCCTCTCTCCATTTTCAAAGAACAAACTTTATTTTTGTTACCTTTCACTGTTTATGCCCACTTAGAGAAAGCCAGCCAATTCAACTCAATGAAACTCATGGCAGCAACTGGCAGAAACCTATTCCTCTGTTGCTGTTGTTGGATTTGCTTTCCTCTGGTTTAGACAGTTAAAATAACACAGAGGGTTAGAGGGGAAGAGGGAATGAAGGGTTAAATAAGCACAAAAAAAAAAAAAAAAGATTACAAGACTCATTGCTAGAATAAGAAATAAGGCAGATGTGTTTAGAGGGAGACGAGAAAGAGCAGAGGCTGTGGAAAGCAAACCCTTTGGTGGTATTGCTTCCTCCTTTTCGTTGCCCATAGGTATCCAATGTGGGGAAGGGGAACTCCTGCCATACTACTCATCTAAGTTGCCAACAACATCTGTTTAAGAGTCAGAATCGTCAACCTGGCCAAGGCACAAGTGTTGTGGGTAGCTAACAAAATGCAACATTTCAGACTTTTTTTAAAGATATTTTAGTTATAGCTGCCCTGATGCCATCTCTGAAGTTGAGAATGAAGTGCAAGTACAGCTCTGAGCTGAGAGCCAGACCAAGAGGCCACCAGCATTGTTCTGCAGTCTTACAATGCTTGCATTTCATACCACCCACAGAGCAAGGAGAATTGAAAATGACTGTCTTTGCCAGCACATCCTTTACTATCCAGAGACAAGAGGGAGATATTTGTCAGCACCTTCTCTGTAGTGACTAGTGACCCACACACCATTACTCTTTTGCTTTGATCTTTATACAGACCAATTATATGGAAAACACTCCTCATCTTCCAGCCCAAATTAGTACCAGCTAGAGTTAACTCGGTAAACACCAACACATCATTACAGCTGCAAACTCTTAGAGACAGCCTTCATTTGTGTGATACAGGAAGGAAGATATGCTGCAGTGGGAAAGTTGAGGCATATCAACACCATTTTGATCCCACTAGCACAACATCTTCCTTGTCCACAACCCTCTCACTACAGAGAACTATCACTTTCTGGTGGCAGAAACTATCACCTTCAAATCAGGATAAATCACAGGTGGGTTGGATTGGAAGGGATCACAGTGGATCATCTGGCCCAACCCCCTTGCTCAAGCAGGTTCAGCCTAGGGCATGTTACTCAGAATGCTGTCCAGGCAGTTCTTGCATATCTCCAGTGAACAAAAATCCACAGCCTTTCTGGGCAACCTGTTCCAGTGCAAGGTGACCTATGCAGTAAAAAAGTTCATCCTCATTTTTGGGTGGAACTTCCTGAGAATCAGTTTCTGACACTGGTTGTATTGCTCAGCTGAGAGCAATATTACTGAGAAGAGCCTAGCTCCATTCTCTAAACACTTTCCTTTGAAATAAGAAACAAAACAAAAAAGAACGTAAAAATCCATTCTCAGGGACACCAAGATCAGTTATATTAAGATGAGTTACTTTTTGTAGAACAAAATCACCCCTCAGATTTGCTGCAAGATTCTCTAATAATCCATTTCATAGACTAGTCAACATGGCATAGCTATTTTTGGCTGTGTTCTGAGATCCTAAATTTGACACATCATTTTGCACTTATATCAGAAAATGCTGACAACTGATGCCATTTAGAAGGTACACTGAGACAGTCCACTAACAAAGCAATCCAGAATAATCCCCAAATTCCTACTCTGCAATACCAGCAACTGTTTTCAGTCTCTGAAAACAGCTCAACAGAAGAGACCATAAGAGCAGGTATGAGGACTCAAGCTCCACATTTTCAAAACTCAAATTGGTGTTACCCTTCAATCCACACAGTAGTTATCTATGCTGGTGTCTTCTGTCTGGATAACTATTGTTAATACTTTTAAATCCCGAGGGAAGCAGGAATTGCAAACTGGCAGTTACAGCGTGCTCGTACTGCAACTGGCATATTTTCCATCTCTAGTAATGCTTTTGTGAGTCAGTAGCAGAGCATTTCCAAAAGAGAGTTCTAACAAAGCAATCCACATCTGTTCTCTTTCAGCAACACTCTCAGTAGGTCTCTGACTTACTATGGCCACCTGATAAAATTGGATGCAGCACCCTCCCTCTAAGCCCAAAAATCACAATAATAGCCTACACAGCAGCAATATTGGATCTACCCAGGGATCCCTCATACTCTCTGGACATCTGCTGTTCAGTGCTGCTACTCTACAGACTGAATATCCTGCATCAGTCTGGGCCCACCTACCTTGTATGTAGCTATCGTGCAACTCCACACTGCTCTGAGTGTCATTTCAGACTACAGATGGCATCCCTACCCCAGCTGCCACTGCTGAGTCACACTGCTCTGCCATTTGCTCACTTTGAATACACATTTGCTAAAACAGTAACAAAGATTGAAAGCTCATCTGGCTTATTGTACCCAGACCTGTTTTGGTATCAAACATAAAGGGGTTTTTTTCTTACTTACTGCCAGCTTTGTCATGTCACACTTGGTCAGTGGTAATTCACTAGAAAAGGATAAGAAATTACACATAAATGAGGTTTTACTCAGCCTCACTACTTGAGGATGCTTCCAAAGCATCTGCATGCTGGCCAGAGAGGCCCTTGTGCACACAGGCAGCCTGGGACCCAGCTGGATTACAGCTGAGTGGAGCACAGCTGCATGCAGATACGGCAAGCAACAAACTCACAGAGCACAGACTTCAACCCAGAGCATTTACAGGCTAATGTAAGAAATTTCATTTCCAAAAACTGCTGTGGTTTGGTTTTTACACACACATCATCATCAGCAGTAATGAAATTTGAAAGCTGATTGCCAGAAATATTTTGCTACCAACCTTCTAATCCATCCACTTCAACCCACTCAATACTACTGCATTCAATCCATAAATTAGAGAATTAGAAAATATTAAAAAGCTAAAGTGCTAGAAATAAATTAATTTGTTAGATAACAGGCAACCCAACATGAAGGAGACTGACTGTCAGAAAAAATTTTCATTGATTTGGCATTCAGTTACAAAAAAGGCATGCAGGTCCAAATCCATTCTCATTTTTTGTGCAGAAAATGCTAGGCAAGTATAAGTGTTCTCAAATATTATTCGAGACATATGACTACCCACCACATGATAGTTTTGCAATTAATACTTATAAAAATAACAGAAGAGAGAATCTTCACTGACTCTGAATCAATTGATTTAAGAAAAGGAACTTTCACCATACTGATGAAGCAAGGCCATTTCCTTGGCTCACCCCATCATCCTTAAATCTGTACATTATAGAGAGGAAATATAGAAGAATACATGAACTTTATACCACCAAATCCAACCATACTTGTTTAGAAATAGTCAAAGACTATTAGAAGCAGTTCAGATGGCAGACAACAAAAAGAATTAAAGACCTTTTCCTTTAGGCCAGAAAGTTTTTATATGAATTCTACTCTGAAGAGGGTTGTCTTTTTTTGCCAGCAGGAACAAGTGGACATCTTCATTCTTTGATGCAGTAATTTAATTCTTTGCTGCTTTTAGGTCTTGCAAACCAGAAATTCACAACTCTAATTTCAGAAAGTAAGCAGAGGAGGATCTAATTTGAATTAGTTTTAAATTATACAGCCATAAATGAATTAAGTTTATTCAATCAACATTTTCAGGTCACCTTTAAACCTCCTGCTACCAATTCATATGCTAGACTAATTGCTTCAGATTCATCTTTCTTTCCACTGAAGAGGAAAATCATGAAAATTAAATGCTCTTACATTTCTACAAGATGCAAACACTGGTGCTTTAATCTGCAAGCAACCAGCTTTCAGAAAGTAGTCAGAGTCTTGAATATACTGGGTGTACAAATATACTACTTGGCCTATGGGTGGGGGCACCGAACATTGCTGCTGATGTAAAGAATTCAAGAAAAAGAAAGTGTCAGTTCAAGAAGAGAAAGAAGATGAGGAGCAGTACTGGAGTGACACAGTTCTGCCCTAGGACATAACCCTGCCAAAGAGTCCTCTCGTCAGCTGCGCCTGAAATAAGTATAATCAATGTGAAGTAAGCCTTAGTTGTTACTCAGTATTAAATATAGTAGGAATACATAAGTGCAGATTGATGCTAAAATTACAAGAACTTTTTAACACAGATATTTGAGTTGAGATGTTATGCATGCAGGGGCTATTTACACACATGGCAATGCTTCAAATGCAGCAGCCTTCTTCAACTCAGGCTGTCAAAAATAGAAGGGAATGGGTAGGAGGAGAGGTGCTCCTCTTTATCAGCAGCATCTTAATTTAAATGGATAAGGTGAAGGAAAAAAAAAGTATTAAAATGTGCAAGAGAAGGATAACAGTGAATAAGCATTAGATATTATATTTGATTTTTTCCAAGAAGAAAAGACTTGATATCAAATTCTTTTTATATAAGTCATCAATACAAATCAAACAGAATGAATACTTGGAAAAATCAATAAAAATATTTCTAGTTAGAATCACTGTTGTTAATTACTTCATGACGAATTATCACAATAAATACAATAAATGTCAAACTCCCAATTAAATGAACAAGTCTTAAGTCAGTCAGTGCCTAAAGACACCAATTACAAAAGTAACAAGTAGCATTAGTCAACTTTAGGCCTACTCATTTATAAAAGGAAGACTTCAGATACTGTTCTGCAGAAAAAAAAATGCTTTATACAGCCTCCTAATATAAGCAAAGATCAAATAGAGGTAAAATTTCTGCATTTCTATTTTTAATCAAATACATAATATTGGAATGAACAAAAATATATTTACAACTAACATTCCTAATAAAATGGAATTTACCCAGGGGCACTGCTAATAAGACACTTTTTCTTGGTCTTTCACTCCCCTTGTACTGACAGAGGGCTGATGATCAGGGGCAGCTACTGCTTTGGTTCAACAGACGATTTCTCAGTATATCTTCATTGTAAAAGGCTTGGAGATTTTCCCTTACCCTATTTGAAATACTCTGTTCTAATTATTTCTACTCCATTTTATTTTTGTGAGAACCAAGTCCTGTAAAAACTAGAACAGTTTCAGCTTTTATTAAGAACTACCTGTGCTACACTTGTATTTCTTTAACAATGTAACAGTGTTTAAAAAATCCAAATTTATTCTTACATATTAATTTATTTTCAAATTATTTCTTGAGAGATTAATAGGTAGCATGTGCTTTAGAGGAATCTCTAAAGATGGGTGGATTAAAAAATTCCTAAACAATCAGTTTTATTTCAGTTCATTTCAAAGCCTATGATACATCCTGAGGTTTGATGACAAACTACTGTAACAGCTCCTTGCTGGGCCATTGCTGCTCCTAATTAGCTTTTCTGGAGTGTCAGAAGATGAAACTTCCAGAGGTGATGGTCCCTACCATGCTTTTGGCTATGTATCAGTCGCTCATTATAGCTTCACAACTTGCTAACTGAGAAAAGAGCTTTAAATTGATAGAAAAGAAAACAGGACCAATTTTTTCTTTGTTGAAACTTTCATCAAATTACACAAAATTTATTTAGATATTATAGATGCTTCATTATTGCATCACAAGTACAAAATTATCCTGGAAGAAAGTGAGAGAGAGCATGAAGCTTCCACTACATACAGGAGCTTTGACAGAACCACCTACCTGACCACCCACTCTCCTAGTTAGTAAGTGAAAGCAATTGAATGGTCATTAAATGACTCCAACTCAATTTACTCTACATTTAGCACTTCCTTCTTGCTTACTAAGCAGAGAGAAGAAAGCAAAAATTTGAAAGGGAAGAGAACTATGCTACAGAGAGTAAGAATTACTTTCCATCAGAGTTCCACAATTTTTCCTCCATAATGCATGAGTTGACAAGGGACCAAATTGCTTTGATAGCATACAAAACCCTCTCACAGATTTCTCTTCAGTCTGACTTTTCTTCCAAATGTAGCACTTGTGATTGTCTTCTATCTTATCTGTCTGCATACTAAGAATTGCAATTTTATTTCTATAATTCATCTTAAATAGCAGCAACTAAAACACAAAAAATACAAAATAGAGAGTACCAGTGGTGTGTTCTGTCCTACAAGCAAAATGTGGGCAAACAGAACAGCAGTTTTTCATCCTAGAGGACATTCCCAGCCATGTTAGCTTTTGATTAAAAGGTCAGTATAGATTCAGCCTAGAAGTGAAGATACATTGACTTACTGCTAAAACATATCAATGTGCAAGAAACCATTCTCATGTATGACAAAAAAATGAGATCTTATCTACATCATATTTTTAAGATTTCTTGTGAACTATAAAAGTGTTTGCCCATGTTTATCCCTCCTCTCCAGGAGATATTTCTGTGCTTTCTGTGATGAAAACCAAGTTCTGTCTTTCAGCAACATCATGTTAGAACTTTACAACCAGAAAAGTAAAGTATAACAGCTTTAAAGTTTTAGTATAGTGGGGATTTTTGGTATTGCTTGCTGGAAAGGAGGGGATGCTCTAAAAAACTAACAGAAAAAAAAAACATTCTAAATGTAAAGGCAACAAGAATAAAAGTGTCCAGTAACTGTAGCTATGGCTTAAAACATTTTGTCTTTCACAGTCAATGATTAAGGAACGAGACTGTCTGAAAAGCTTAGCCATTTTGATTTCTAAGGCTAGGAACTTGGTTAATGGAGTAAAGAACACGAAGGCCAATTATGTCCTTTATTAATGAAAATGCATATGCAACTAAAGATTTGCCACCACCACCTGAAAACTATCTACTCTCATGTGCAAATCCCACTAATTACCAAAATCCAGAGTCTTTTTCATTGAAGAGACAAAGCCGAGCCCAGGAAGAACAGTGAAATCTCTCTTAATGAGCACAAACATAAAAGATTCCCTTTTCTAATAAGAAAAACTGTGTTCCCATTATCAGGTAAGTGTTGCAGTTACAGCTTCCTAAGTAACACACACAAAATTAATCGACGCTTCTCCAAAAGTAGGTGAGCTCCTCATTAACTATCTACTAAAGGGATGAAAGTGTCCCTGCCACTTCAGCCATGTGCCCACAGCCCTAAGGCCTCCCTGCATGTGCTCCTCCAAGCTCTGCCATCTGGTGCAACCACAGAACGTCAGGTTCTGGAAAGCAGTGATTTTCAGGCTCACTAAATACAGTCAGCACATCCACACTGGGCAGACAGGGAGTTGCTTTGCCCTGGTTCTACAGCAGAAGCAAGTTTGCCCTGCCAGCACTCTGAGCCACTGTGTTAACATAGTGGCCAGCCTGAGCTAAAAAGCCCAGATGGAAAAAAATCATATTAACCTGGCCTGAGCTTCGCATTGGGTCAGCACAGCCCCTGGGTAGGAGCTGACATGATGTTCCTCAGGCTTGGAGCATGCTCAGCCATATCTGGTGCAGAACACTCTACAGGCATACCCAGTATTAGTCATCTGTGTGGAAGAAAACGCAGCAGAGAGCTGTCATCACTTCTGGAAAATGGCCGTAACAGCTTATTCCAGGAATGAAAGCAGGAGGAAAAAGTTCAGTTGGGATTCAAATCTTAAACACTCCTATGAAAATTAAACAACTTTCAATGCATAAGGTAAAACTGTAATTCCAGTGAAGAACAATACTTTTATACCACAGCTCAGCCAAAAACATTTCCATCTGTGGTGACTTTTTGGGATTTGTTTTCCATAGAGAAGTGGAGAAGAAGCCTCAAACAAAGAGTTGTGGTGCTTCTGGCCATGAGGATTTACTATTAAGTTTTCCCCCATACAATCAGGGGAAAAAACCTTAAAACATTTTGCTCAAAGTCATAAAGCATTCTGATGCAGTTTGCCACTTTGGAAAAAAAATTAGTCTCACCGGAGCAAAAAGCCAATATAACACAGAGAAATGTGTTTGAAATGGCCAGATTTACATTAGCAATAATAACAGTGAAGTGAACCCTGACCTCCTAATACAGGGTACTGTGCTGTCAGCTAAATACCAGATTTATGAAAAAAACTTCGGTCAGAACACTTTTGTAGGTCTGACCTAAATTTATAAGCAAATCAAGACAACTCAAACTCAATTTAGCTGATAAAAGCCTCAAATAGGTACATTCTACATTGGTTTTCCTAATTAGCAGGCTCACATTTTTGCTCACACCTACAAAGCCTCTTGACCTTTTAGAAGGCAAGCTTGACAACATATCGTACTGAAGCAAGAAGAAATAAAGGCAAAGTGATTTCGAATCTAGAATTGTATAGGAACAGTTCTAAGTGGAACAAGAGATTCCCAATGTGTTTGAAGAGCAATAAGCAGAATATTAACACTGCAGTCTGGGGTCATTTTATGGAGCTATTTCAAGAGAAAACAGGTCAGACAAACCAGCATCATTTGAAGAAGAGACCATGATCTACACAAGTGTTCCAACCAGTTTTAAAACTGGTTAGAATATTTCCAGTGCATAGAGCCCCAAAGGCAACATAATCCATTTTCAGAGGAAATTAAACAGCGATATTCAAACTGCTGCTTCTATTGTCACCAGCCAGATATTCCCAAATTCAGCCCTGCTGGATATTCCCAAATCCCTGCTGGATTCATATAATGAATATAAAGAGACAAAAGATTCTAATGACCAACAATGACGAAATCAATGAACCTGTAAAAGTTCAGTGGAAAAGTTACAATAAAGCAGATTAAGCATAGAGAAATAAAACAGTACCTGAACACCTGAAAAATATTTTTCATTTTTAAAAAGTAAATGTTACTTCTCTGTGTAAAAGTAAGAGTCTATCTGTGGGGATGTGAGACAGGGGGGAAATAAGGCAGGATATGATTGACAGCCCTTTACTCTGAAATATTCAATTAAGAGATTAATAATGTCCTGCTGACAACAGAAAATTCTGAAGCATACAATTTTTGGACTTCTCCATGGTTTTAAAAAAGTGCCTTTCCCTATTTTTTCTGATGTTACTTAAATGGCAGGTCTAGAACTGCAGCACCTAACAAACAGTTACTAGAGCGGAGTCTGCACAGTTCACAGTCTGTTGTTCAACTTACTGTCACTACACATCTCACAGCAGATTGGTTCAAAGCAAAGACTACTTTTACAGCAGCTAATCAAATTTCAGAAAGCTAGAGTATTTTTATGGCCATGGCATCACTTGAAGGATACAGGGGAAAAAAAAAGGCAGAAAATCAAAGCACACTTCAAATATTTAATTAGTGCATTAGGCCATAATCAAGGTCCACTACATCTTTCTCTTCATATTTATGTGACTAAATCTTTATAAATAAAATTACATTCCATTCCACTAGGTTGAAACTCTTCCTTGCCACTTCCATTTCTGCATAAACCAGATTTATTTCATATAAGTGAAGGAATCAGACGAGAAATATTCAGATTAAGCCATGAAAATGTTATAAAAGGTTAAATAAAAAATAATGAACTGATTATTGAAACAATAATCTGAAACAATAATCACTTTAGCATGGCAAGTCTCTACATTTTAGCTGTGCAGTTTTTGCATGATTAACATCTACTATATGGTGGTATATGAAACTACTTCCAAAAGCAGCTGAAGGCATTCAGAGTTAAATGATCATACAACAGTATCACAAACAACATTTGAGCAGAAACAAAATTACAGCACAATTACACCAGCCATGCAAAGAGCCTCGCACACACACAAAAAAAAAAAAAAAGTCCAACCTGGAATCACAACAGGTTTTTATTACAGCACTATCAAACGCTGCTTCATCCTAACATCATTCTCTGATCAAAAGTTTATCTCCTCTCACAAAATCCAGCTTGAATAAACCTACTTGCTTTATATATACCGAAATACTTTTCAAATCTATATCCATGTTTCGTATCATTTAAGTGAAAAACAACATTCACATAAAGTCCAAAAGCCTGACTTACTAGGTATTTTCTCCTACAGATTTTTTTAAGTACAAAGTGGATTGTACAACAGTTTCAACTCCTGCTGATCTGCTAGGTTCATATACACAAACGCTGGATTTTGAAACCAGAAGCCGCCAGGAAACCAATAACTGATTGCTTGCTACAACACTGACATGTTCCTTTCACACTTATTTGGGGTGTGCAGCTATATGCATCATCTCTTTAGTCTGTAACATAACATGCTTTTTTTAACTAGCCTAAGTCACTGAAAGTGGCTATCACATTTACTTAGGGATACAGAGATGTAACTTCTCAGTAATATTAAGAGATAGCAAGTACTGTCTCCAGTGCTATTGGTAGCTATTGCCATTCTAAAACTAAAACCCAAGAACACACACCAAAAAAAGTGACACATCTACCTTAATGTCTTCCTCAAAAAAAAAAAATTAGAAATTCATGAGTTGTTGATAGATGCATCTAGTCTATCTATGGCTGGGCCACAGTAAAACATTCATTCTCATTTTAGAGAATAAACTCAATGATTCATTCAGAAGATGCAAACATTGGAAAAATCTCATTTCTAAGAAGCCTGCTTGTGAAACATCAGAATGCTTACTTCTGAATTCAAAGACTTGTCTGAAAAGTGAAATATAGAAATATAACTCTAGTAACAAAAGCTGCTATACTATGAAGGTCATTTTCTCTTCTTAGCTGGGGATAGCAGTGGTTCAAGGAGACAGGTTGCCGGGAGGGATAAAAATGCATTCCCTATCTTCCATTAACATTTTTGCAAAACCTGCACTCTTATCAGCAGCTCTTGATACAGGCTGACTCCAAGGCCTCAAAATAATTGACTGGAAGCTATGTTGAAAGAGCCATGTTGTGTCAGCTCTGTGATAACTGACCAAAGGGGGAAGGAGGGTTACACACACGGCACAGACTGGGTTACAACCTATGACTCATTAAGAAGCTATTCAGCACTTCCAGAACAATCCACATGAGAGGGGAAGAAAATGGATGTCTTTTGAAAGCTAGGATTATACTGCCTTACTGCACTATTGTCACTGGAGCCTTGTACGATAGCCAGCGATCTTCTTTCAAGTCTATTTGACCTGGAATTGTCAAAGATTTTTTTGGTAACTCTTAGCAACAATTCATAACGTTCTTAGCAATGACCAAAAAAAAAGAAAAAAAAAGAAAAAAAAAAGAAAAGAAAGAAAGAAAGTGCTCAGCAACCTAATGTACAATCCTCTACACAAAACCTCTTTAGCTGCCCATGCGGCCACTGGCTCAGCAGTTAGGATCCAGGTAAAAAACAGGATTTACCAGCTCCTTGTATTTTCAAGAGAAAGTTTATTACATTCACAGTCTTCTATCACTGAATGATTTCAACTTAAAACAGATTATTTTTTCTTTGATCCAGCTCAGTACTCTGGGGTTTTCCAGGCAGACACCTGACCTAGAAGATAAATGAGCCAACTAGGCAGAGTGCAAGCAACCACCTCCCACTGCCCGTACCTTAGGATGCACCTGGAAAAAGAAAACAGCTTTGGTTTGCAGAGGTTTACAAGCCACAGTACTAATCCTCTTACTGAATTTTGATTTCTTCAATGAGATTCCATATTCTTGGTTCCGACTCCTAGAAGAGGGGTTTTAGCCTGGTCTCTGGAATATATCCTAAGTATTTAGGAGGAAAACTGCACATAGAAAACCAGCCCTGATCATGTTTTACTGCTACTGTTCATAGCATGCATCTTTTGACTGCTTTCAATAAAATAGCTTCAACAACTATTCTGCAGCTTGAACCTTGATATAAATCCAATGCATTACTGCTGAATTGCATATCTCAAGTCTAAAGGATTTTACATTAATCAGCATAAGAACAATAAAGGCCAGAGCCTTAAATATACATAAGCCTATATATGAGTGCCTTTATATGTATCTCATTGACAGATGGGTATCAGCCATTCACGCTGGTACACACATTTACGTATTTCCAACTCACACTTTGCCATCATTAATAGATCTTTAAGAGCCATGGGGTAGAACCAAACAAGGTTCTACTCATTCAATAAAATCACAAACTCCAATTATCATCAAAAAGAACGGTTAATGGTAACAAGTTAAGAATAGCATTGAGTTCAATGACAAAATGTTTACAACTAGTCTCTCTAAACATTATTGAGGTGTGACTAAAATTCAGAAGACAAACTCTCAGGGTATCTGAGGCAATTCAGTGAAAAAGAAAAGAGTTCAAGATCCAACAGACATATTCAGTCATTGATTGACTAGTGCATTTGTGATGCACTCATTTTAGTAATTAGGGTGGAAAGTCCATTAATACACTACCTATTAAATAACGATCTGTAAGACTAATGGCTAATTGGAATTTAAAAAAAAGGAAAAAAGATCTTTTGTGTATGGCTTTGATATTCAAGAGAGCATCAAGAAGAAAAATACGGAACATGTTACACAGCCAAGGTATATTTTATCACATACAGTTTAGGATATAATAATTTTGGATTACTTTTCTCTTTTAAACACATGACTACTGAAAAAGCACAATTCAAACTCAAGAGCTGCACTAACACCCAACAAAGCTATTTTTGAAAGCCCAAAATTGTCTTTAAATATTTAGGGCAAGTTTTAGAAAACACAGCAAGATCACAAGATTCTTTTGTGGGTATTTAAATAGTCAGCCAGAATGCCAAACTCTTTTACCAAAAAAGTGCTCACCAGTACCCCGTACAGATGTTCAGTATTCATTACGCATTGATATGTCTTTATGCAATCTGCATTATGGATGAGAATTGGCACGAACAAGCAGAGTGAAGACAAAGCCAATAAACATTAACACTGCTTCCCGCACTATGGGTGATTATACATCAATACCACGGTAGCAGTGTGATTCAGGAGGTAGAGGATAATGAGGATTTGCAGCGCTGCACAGCTGCATACAGCACCACTTTCTCAAACCACTGCCCCTCAGGCCCCTGCCTGTGATTTTGCCCTTCCTTTTTTGGGCCCAAGGAATGCCACAGTCTGGGGGTAAGGGATGCTTGCTGTCCACCTCTCTGGAAAAAGCCCTGAAGCCAAGTACAGGCAGTATACATATGGTCCCAGTGGTGAAGTTTGCTATGTGCAGGGCCTGAAGACTACATTAGAAAGGAAAATAGAGGAAAAAACCTAGAAGATTCCTTACTGGGCTTCCTACCACAGCCTCAAGGCAAACTGTGTCACATGTTCAGCCCAACTTCTATTGTCTCCTCACCCAGCAAGGATGGCAGCAGCTCAGCAGCATGCACAGTATTAGCATTGTGGAATACTCTAACCCAAAACACACCACTGTGGCCACACAACAACACCTCACATACACTCAAAGGAGCCTGATAACAAGCAACTGCACCTGGAAACCAACCAACCACTTCATTTGTTTCTGTGGTTGAATAATCAACATTCAGCATTTACATTTAGCTCTGAAGAACAATGCAGAAAAATGTAGGTGCATTTAAGCCAGCCTATTGTCCCTAAGAATATTTACTGTCAATTAAAAGTTCATTGGAAGATTACCTCACATCCCCTTAAAAGCATGAAGACCTTCCCAACAATTTCTGTTCTGTTCAGGTTCTCACAGGTTAGACTCTCTTTGCAACATATAAGCAAAGAGAGCCCTGTCAAGGACTTCATCCAGTAGAAATCATTAAAAAATAAATTACAAGAGCAATTAAGGGAGAGCTTACTATTGGAGAAAAAAAAAGGCTTAATAACAATGGCTGCCTTGCTTACTGAAGAAAGCTCCATGATTCTCAATTAAAGAAGTTTTAACTAGGGAAGAAAAGCTAGTCTCCAATTGATAAAAGCAAAGAGGAACTACAAGCACACCTGGAAAAACATCATCCTTAACTCAGTGGTAAAAGACACAAGACATGACAGACTACCTTTTCCAGTCAGACAACTGAGTCCCCCTGACTGTTAAACAAAGAGCCCTATATTCAAGACTCAGGATGAAATTAAGATAGATGTGATTAACTCCAGATCAAATCAGACTTGGACGGCTATGTATCTGCTTTCCATATCGCAGTGAGCAGGTCACAGAAGAGCAAACAAAGCAAGCTATTTAAAATCTGTTGTACTTACATCAGGCATAATAGGGAGTAACAAATTTCTCAAGGGCTTATACAAAGCTTTACTAAGCTGAAATTTGAATTAAAGGCTCCAATCATCATGCACATTTCTTCATCTTTCATTTGTACAGGATTAACATTCATTAAACACCTACACATATTCAAACCCAAGAAGAAAGTCTTTCAAGTCAAAAGGGTCAAGTCAAACTCTAAAGGAGCACACCCATGGCAAGGGCTATGTCCCTCACAATCCAAACAAACAGAAGACTCCTTGGAGTGTTTTTCCTTTATATATAAATTCTTATATATATATATAATAACCCATAATAAATGGCAAGTGTAATTATGTAACACAACTTATTTCACTTAGGATTGACATAAAAAGTATTAGAAGTTGCTACTCAAGTATAAAAAAGTATAGGAATAGACTAGCAAAGATGATAATCAGAGTAAAGATGATAATCTGAGAAAGTAGTATGGGACAGAAAAAACTATACAAGTCTGAAGGCAATGGGAGGAAATAGAAGGAAAGAGTACAAGGTACTAAAAAGACTTGCTCCTTGTAACAAGGAACAGAGTAAATCCATTACTGCCAATGTGGATGAAAGGAGGGGAAAAGGCAGGGGGTAGGTGGTCGAACTCAGAGATTTCCAGTCTGTATAAAATCAGGACTGCTCTTTTGTCCAAGTGTGCTTTAAAATGCTCAACTGAAAAAAAAAACCAAAAAAAAAAAAAACCAACAAAACAACAACAACAAAAAAAAACCAAAAAACCCCAAACAAACAAACAAAGAAAAAAGAAACACCTAATATGGATCTTGGAACTCACAAGCTAAGTCCAAATAAGGCATCCTTATTTTTATATGCGGGGAGAAAAAGCAATACTCAGAACATTCACACCAACAGGGTACACCAGAACCTTTGCATTTTGCCCCTCAAAATAACTTTAAAAGCTCACCATAGCTTCACGTCTATTAGAAAATACTGCAAGCATACAGTGTGTAACAGAACGGCAGCAAAGAAAATTTTCACTTTTCCAGCAAACTTAAATATTAAGCTAGCAGGCATAAGAATTTTTTCATGATTTTTCATATATCTGAACATATATTTTTTTAATCCAAAAAGCAGCTAGAAGGAACAGAAACTCCCAAAGCAATAGGCAGGTGTTTTTGAGAGAATATTAAGTACAAGAAAATAATTTTTTTTCCTATATTAACAAATTGAAATACCATATTTCTTCATTTAGCAAATCACCTTTGTTCTGAAAGTGCTCTCCCATTTGTCCTCACAGAGTAAAAGATTACATTTAAGGGAGGATGTAGACCTGAAACAATGATAAACAGTGCTTGGGACCTAAGCCTCTTGGCTCTTAAGGAAACAGTTTCTCTGCATGAAGAACCACTCCTTCGCCTATAGCAAGTTTCTACTACCTCAGCATGATGTAGAGCAGCGTTTTGCATCACATTTCCTTCCCAATGACTGTGGAGCTCCACTGAGGGTGAGCACCAATACACACTGGACACCTGAAATCTTTAATACCATTTTACGGGAGACACCCTGGTCCAAGGTTGCAAGGACTGCCAGCAAAAACTCATGCAGAAATGCTAATAACAGCTGCAGAGCCCTCCATAGTCTCACCAGGCGACCAGACCAGACTGGAGCTGAGGAGGAGAATCCACAACTCCTAACTACCCAAAAAAACCAAGCTAGAAGGTTTCAACAGCCTCTTCTGCTGCTGTAATACCAATTCTCAACCTGGGCTTCCCAAAGGCTTTCTAGATGCCTCTGTACCTGGGAAGGCAGCTGTGAGTGCATAACATCCCCCTGGCCTATCCTCAGCCACTCCCTCCATCATCCATGTGTAGCCTGTAAACTTTACTTCACAAGGAAGTGCCACCCCACACTAACTGGTAGAGAAAGCAAATCATGTGCAGGCTTAGTTTTTATCAATGATGATTAACCCTAGAGAAGCCTAAATTCCAAGTTACTGAAAGTGTATACACTTTACAGAGCCGCAAGCAACAAGAGAGGCTGTAACCGTGCAATGTTGCACTATGTCAGTCACGTGCAATCTGACAAGAGCAAGCATTGAAAAGGCTTTAATACAGACAATAAGTAGCAGAAGGCTGGTATGTCTGCATTAGAAAATAAATTGGCAGCCCATCTATTTAAATGTGGTTAAGTTTCAATTTAAACTGAATTACATGGTTTGAAATTAACCGCATTTCGTGATCCTCAAGTTATGTCATCACTCATTCCCATCACCTGCAATACCTCACTCAACTTGTAAATGACCAAAGGCAAATGTAGAGAAGTAAGATCTTTCACAGAAGCCTTGTTTTACTTAACATACAGGACTCTATACTACACCCAGATTGTAGAACCTGAGTCACACAAATTTGATGGAAGATTTTCCACATCACTTCAGAGGACTGGGTTTGCCCATTCCACCTTCCACAGGCACATAGATTTTTACTTCAAGTACACTTATTGTGTAAGAGGAAGCTGTGTGATGTAAATGCTTTCTAAAGAGAGTTCTGGAAGAGCTGTCTTAGGCCACGCAGAATGGATCAAATGACATGAAAAGCATCAAGAGGGCTGGCAGAGGAGAGCAGGTGTTTCTCAATCTTCATCTTCACTGAACACTAGTCTCTCAGCTTGTACACCTTATTAGAGTCATGTTCTATGCAAAAAAATGCTATATTGTGATGCTATATTGTATATGCTCCTTACTATATTGTAAAAGAAGGGGATGACCACACATCCACTTTTAGTGAATCATCATGCTAACCTGAACTTTGTGAGAGCACAGAGTCTCAAGCATAGATTCACTCTGCTTCCATAATCCATATTGCAAACCATGACCTCACCTGGATGGGTCCTTCTCCCCAGTTTCTATATTGCTAGTCCATGAACCTCGTCTCTGCTGGTCCTTTCTTTACATTTTGTTTTCAAAAACACATGTGAAAGAGAAAGTGTGAAACAAAACCTGGATGGAGGGCATGGGATTGGCATGAAGACATTTGACTTCATAATTTCATAAAATTATCTTTCTAGTGTGGCAAAGTACACTCTTTTGGGCTATCATCAAGGACCGAGTTGAGCAGACAGTAATTCAGAACCCATACAAAGGCATCTGAATTGCATTAGATAAAGATCAAGGAATAATAAGAAGCTTTGTCCCAACAAAACAGACTCTGTTCTGGCAGTGCCTGAAGAGAGTTCTGTTAGGGTAGGGGTTAGCCTGGTGCCAGAATGGATACCACTTAGAGCAGGAATATCTGGGGGTACAATGTTAAACATGGAAAAAGACGTTGCCTAGCAAACAATTTCCCTGAGCCATAAATCTGTTCTCCATTACCATAGGAGGGATGAAGGATGTGGGATCTCAAACAAGAGAAAAGTCTTTGAGAAATAGTGTGCTGCTATTAAAGTGAAGAATTCTACAAAAGAGTTTCCAAGACAGAGTTCTCATAAACTTCGCCGACGCAATCATCTTCCTCTCATCTGCCCTTTTCCCAGTTACCTCCCAGCTGTGCTATTCAAAATTGAGGGTGGGCAGGAAATATAATTAAAATTATATGTGCTCCTGATAGCAGCACACGTAAATGTTTCTTTATCGGTTTGGAGAGAGCCATGTAATTTTAAACTCAGCACTTCTCAGAAATATTTTCACTAAATTCACATTACTAGGGGAAAAGAGAGATAACAAGTTCAACTGCACACCCAACAACACTCGCCACCTCCTTACAAGGTTCCCAGGCATTAAGAGCACAAGACACTATGCAATAAGACACTATGATTTTTAGCACAAGATATAAGAGCAATAAGACATTATGATTTTTAGGTGACTCTGGAATGGAATTTCCCAAATCCGACCATTTAGCAATATTTATTATGAAATGTATAATTATTTTCTTGCCTTAATTTAAGGATTGGAATTCATATACTCTACTTGACTAGCAACACATCACAGATACCCTCGTACACAAACAAGCTTTCAGTAACCAGCGGCAAAAGGCCTGGCTAGACCCAAAGGTGATTAACCCAACACTGTCCTACCCCATCTCCACACACAGTTTTCCTCAGTGCCTCCAAATAATACCCCTTGTCTAGAGCAGTTCAAAAGCAAGCAATCCAATTCCTGCCATTGAACCCTGCAGGAGAGACAGGGGAAAGCCTGACCCACTGCCACCCATCACAGGAAAGGTGAAGCTCTCGCTGCAAACCCTCAGTTCCTGTCATCCTTGGCCTCCCCTGTTTCCTTCCACTTCTCTAAAAATAAGCAAACATACTGACGCACAAATATATCAGGAAACAGTGGTAACCAGGTGGTCAAGAAGACTATTTCTCCCCCTGGGGAGACAAAATCAGCAGACTAGTGTAAATGATAAGAAAAACTGTTGGTGGGGCACAGAGACAACAAGCATACAGCAGCAAGCCTGCAATCCCTTTTCCCATCATCAACTCAAATTTAAAGCAAGGCTGAAGTGGCTGAGTGTTCCACAACTCACTGAAATTTGAGTCACTTAATGAAGTCCATCACTGCAGAGAACTACTGAAAATGCAAATACTGCTTCCTCCTTATGTGACCACATATGTTGGCTTAAGAGGGGGAGAAATCAGTGGGAACCAATTCCAACTAGAAAGGTTTTGTGACTTACTTCCCCACTGGTTCTAAACAGCCCTCTGAAATTCTCTGAAAAACATATAGATGAAAATATTTGGCATATTTGCTATTAATTCAATTTAAATTGTTGTTAGATGTTGTCTAAAAGCAGTTTCTTTAAGAAGAAAAATCCTGAATAGGAACAGTTAGGAACAGTTTTGTTTCCATGTTCCTCACAGAGAGGGAGAGGGGAATGAAGAAGCGCCAGCAGGGCAGTCTCACTTCTAATTTTAACAAACACTAATGTAAGTCAAGAAGACTGCACTGACATGTTTAGACCCTTCAAAACAGAAAGTTTCCTTTAAGAGAATTTTGAATGAAACAGCTACATAAAGATAATTAAAAATGTACTTGTTTGTTGAGTTGAATTAAATACCAGCTTGCACTGCTGTATTCCTTTCCTCCTTCACTGTCTTTCTTCTCTGTTAATAAGTGAAACCAACAGATGGAAAAGAACTTTTAAAAATAGTTTTTCTACGTACTCTGGAAAAGGGCAAAAGCATTTGGTTTTGCAAGATAGGAGATGATATAAAAAGAATATGAAAAATGCAAAAAAGCCTTCAAAATGTGAACATGTGCAATGTTGTGCTTTTAAGCCGCTCTTACAGAAATCTGCCTCTGTCCAAAAATAGCAAGAACATCACTGTAAACTACAGTCATTCAAATCATGATTACTATACTCTACCCCCCCATCAAGCTGCTCCAACACAAAATATTTGGAAGATGGAACGCGTAATTCCAAAGACAAATCTTAAATAAATTTAATCTGCACAGATACTTCCACAGGTTTAAAGAGGCCTTGGTTCACACATTAAACATTTGTTTAAGAAAGCCTATTAATACCAAGTGAGCACATGCAAGGTTAAAGTACTTCATTGTTTGTTCAGCCTGAAGCTAACACACATAAATTAAATTACAAACTTCCCTTTGTCAAGTCCTGAGAATATTTTAAGATTTCCATAAATAGATATAGTCACTTTTAAGACACTATGAAATTGCTGTTAAAGCTCCTAAGGAAATACTGACATCCTGCCAGTGACTAAGGATGACTGGAAACTCAGCATGCAAAGGGAGCAGGGGCAGTGAGGAGAACAAGAGCAGGAGGTGGGGGGAAATGCTAACTTACTTTTCTGTGTTAGAAAACTAGGCAAGACTTTACCCTGAGATCTTGCAAGACCAGATTGGTTTCTTACAGTTTCTCTTGGCAAAACCAATGCTATATACCTGACACTTCTATGGCTTCTCCCTCCCAGCCCAAACTTCTTTGTAATCCCTTTCACATTCACTGTAAAGCTGTGATCTCTGTAAACCTCACCGCTTTTCTTTTCCTTGCTGATTCATCCTTCTTTGTTCTCTATTCCAGACACCCTTGCCTATGAATTGTCCTCTTTCTATTTCTATCTCAAAAATTTTTTTGCCCCAGTTGTCCACAAATCTAGCTGGGATCTGCCCAAAATGTAATCATCCCACTCCATTTCCTCAGGGCACAAAAACAGTGCATGCACTACCTCATCACACACTATCCTTGCCACCCATCCATTGTTCTTAATTTATGAAATTAAATTTATGAACAATTTAAAACCTAATTAAAATGCAGAATTGGGATATGCAGGTATCCTGTGACACAACCATTCATTCCAGCCCACTCCCTCAGCAGCATTTCTCAACATGTCACCCAAAAGCAATGGGGGTAGAAAGAAGATTTCAACAGACTCATGAAGAATGAAATCACTCTCAACTACTTTCAGCACATGCAGAGATAAAAAACCACATCATCATCATCATGATTGCAATTAAGATGTTTTTAAACTCTAAGAATTAATTTCTTTACCCTACAGCTGACCAATTACACGTGTTTAAAACAGGCCAGATGTTGCACTGAAAGGCTATGTCATATTTGTGTACCATAGAAAGTGCCCATGTCAAAGACAAAAGAAGGGCCTCAACACACCTGGTCTGGCCTTCTGGTTTTGATTTTCCCCTGATGCCTTAAAATGACTACACAGGAGGCGTTTTGGATGAAAAAAATGCCTTCTGTAGAAAACACAAATTTGTTCTAAAACAGAAAAAAATCAACCTCCTAAACATATTTTGTGTTTTAAAACCAGGACAAATCAGATGGCTCTTCCTATTTGGACCTTGTAAATTTTTTCAGAGACCTACCTAAGATCACAAGCAGCTGGTTTCTTCCACATTTTTGCAACAACTCTTTTACCTTTTCCCCTTCTCTTGAACCACTGCAGGTCCCCAGACAAGAGAACAGCACATAGCATTGACAGCTCCCCAGAATGAGAGCTACTGCATTGCTTTAGATAAAAGGAGTGGTCCAGATTAACACAACACCATCCCTGTTATCCTTTAGAAATACAATAACCCCAGAAGTTTACAAGCACAGTATGTTGAATCAAAGCTGACTACTCAAAATTCTTAAAATATTTTGTCAGGGGATAACAGAAGGGAGAGTCTACAGCCTATTTGAGACATAATAACAGCAAAACTTTCCTGTTTTTTCTTTTGAGATACACTTTTAAGAGTAAATGAGAACACAAGGTATCTACCCCTAAAAAAGCCAGCATTCACTTTAAGTCTGAACCACATTTTAAAGACATGAGCGATTTATCACAAGTCTCTTAAAAATACCTTAAATATTCTCTTGTGCAGTTATTCCCAGTCTATTGAGGAATTTCTGCCAAAGTAGGTAATTCTGGTGGATTTCTAGAATGAAGACATCTGTAAATTGAAACCTCCTAAATATTTTCACCTCTCCATATGTTGATGTAAGGATGCTGTATAATGCTAGCAAAAGCATGTCCAAACCTGCCAGCTGCAGTAGATGACCTCCAAATTTTGGGACTGCCCTGGCCTCCAAACACATCTCAGCTAACCCGAGCAAAGCTGCACCGGGGCACAGCAATTTCTGTGAACTGCATCAAATATCACACTTAATTTAAATCACTTCCTCCACAGGCAAATAAATTTATCTAGAAAGTTGCTATCATGACTGCAATTTTGTCCTCACATTAAGAGGAGTGGGGAGGAAGACTCAGTAAGTAGAGAAGATAAGCAAGGTAAATATATATCAAAAGTAATTAAACACAAATGTTTGTTCCAAACTAGCTTGTACACATATTTAAGACCAAGAAACAGCTACTAAAAAGGAAATGCATTGTCTTCAGCAATGGGTTAATACATAGATTCAGTGAATGTTTCCAGTAGTTATCACACACACACACACTCTCCCCAAAATAATCCCTGTATTTAAAGATAAAAAAGACATTAAATAAAAACAACTCTGGAATTGCCCTTCAGTATCTCTAAACTCTTGTTACATTGTATTATTTACAAAGTGATGCATTTGTCTTTTGAAAAAGACAGCCAGGGCATTTGTTCCCCACAAGCTGACAGTTGGTTTCACATTTGTGCCAGGGCAAAGAGCATGGCATGACAAAATGCAGAACAGATCAACTTCAGGACAGCACTTCAACCTTGAAAATTTGCCTAAATTTTTTTCAGTCTGTCAAAGCAGACATCTGGGTCTTTTACTGAACTAAGTAAAAAAATACCACAGTTATATAATGTTTAAATCAAGAGATTCAATTAAGCTCAGATGAGTTTGCAAGGTGTGTTTAATCAATAGCCAAGGATTGATTCTGATCTCTTCAGCCTTTGCATTTTGCCTCTCACTGAGCTCATTAACTCAACGCATAAAACAACTTCCATAACCTTATTCGGCCTTGTTCAACAAGCAGTGGTGGAGAAAACACCATAATTCAAAAGCAGAAATGCTGCACAGTTGCAGAGAACCTACTCTGGTCCACAAAGTATTTGTGTCTGCAACAAGATAAGCCTCTAGTCCATACACTGTCAAGCAGGAAAAGTAATGCCACTGAGTGTCCTCCTGTACGTCTGAATATTGGAGAATTCAAGCTCAAAAATGCCTTTTTTCCCAATCTAAAAGGGATCCAAAACTGATAGTCTTGTCAATTAAAAGTATGCCTTATTCATGAAAGTCTTCACTTGAAAAATTACACACATTAGGGCAGTAGAAAATAAAATTTAATAGCTGAGAGATGGACACAAATTTTTATAAACTAAAACATATCTAGTAAAAAAATAGGCATTCTGAATTTGTTCTGCAGTTTAAGAACAGACTGTTTGCAATACTGATGAAGTGAGGGGCACAGGTAACCTCCCTGAGATTCACCTTAACTTGCTAGGATAGTACCTGACAGGATACCTGACTCTGCTATTCATCCTTCTCAATGCCAGAAGAAGGTGCAATAAATATATATTTTAGTTTTCCAATAGATTTCTTACAAATAAAAATTAACATAATCACTATTTCTCAAGTTTTTATCCTCACAAAAGAAAGGCAAAAGAAATTTACATCCTCCCACACATGATTTGTATTTACATAAAATTATTTTTATATGTACACTACATAGAACACAAGTGTGTACATTTTAAAAATAGATATGCACCCACATATGTATTTATGCACACACACGGACTTTTGTTAAACCAAAAGAGGAGTTGACAGGAATGATATTTAACCTAAATCCAACCATCTCTCTCTTTGATTAAAACTAAGTACCTAAATGTCAGCTATAGTGTTAAAACCTTTTTGAAAAGCAGGAATTAAGTGAACTTTCAAAAATATCCTTAACATATTATTACCTTATATATAAATTCCTTGAAAATGTGCTTTTTTCCCCTCCTGAAATACCATTCTTATCCTTTTTCCTCCTCCTTAATTTGTCTAATCCATAGTCCTTTTTGAAGGAATAATGGAGTCAAAGTATAGACGAGTGGTAAATTCAAAAATCTTCTGCCATTACCTTTGAGTGCTTTAACCTGCCACAACTGCCTAGGAACAAGGTGCCCAGGGAGCACAGCCAAGCCAATGGAAATAGGCAGCTGGCATCATGGTGCCAAGAGGTTGTATCCACTCAGGTGTGCTCATTCCTCGTTCCCCATGGCTGCAAGAGGAAATGAGGTTATGATGATGGGAAGTTCTGTAATAATGGCAGTTGCCTAAAAGAAGTTATGACCTGCATTCACACAATGGACACCCAATTGATGTTCATAATGTAGGGATTTAATGAAAATCATTTATCACCATATTTCCTCAACCATTTTTAATAGAAAGTCTAATAAATCTTTTTAGAAAAACCAACCAACACACCCACTCCCCCACAAAAACCAACCAAACAAAACAAAAACAAACAATCAAAAGCCACTCTGTATAAACTAGTGCCCTAATGGTTTCATTAACAACTAAACAATGTTTAGGATAAACCTTTTGCATTCCTTTATCATTTTTATCCTCCCCCCTCCTGCTCTTTTTCCCTTTGGATGTAGGTACATTCTTTGAAGGAGGCATGTAAGTCGCCTTGTAGATTATCATTACCTTCTGGGGTCCTTCAGGCTACAAGTTGGGGCAAGGGTGGTGGTGCAGGGGGAGAGCAGTGGGGGTCAGAATCCTGTGGATATTCCTGAAGCAGTATTTTAATACAGATCACCAACAAAACACAGCCTCCCCAGCCACCTCCTCTCCCAAGAAAGAGGATGCAAAAACAAGATTTGTGAAATAAGGCTCAAATTTTGATTTGAGGGATATTTGGAATCTTTTTGATGAAAAGGAAAAAAAAAATCACAGCACATTGGGAGACTTTATATACTCCCTCCTTCAAGTAAACAGATAAATTAGATGCTCTGAACACAGGCAGAAGTTACAAGTGCACAACAGAAAGCAGCTTCTATCAGCAAAGGCACATAAAACCAATGTACCAAACCTAACTGCTTCCTGGGAAAAAAGAAAGAAAAAAAAATATTCAATGCAAATGCTTTTGCCATATTTTCTACTCACCAATACCAGGTCCTTTATCAAATATATCTAAGAAGCCATTTTTACCAAAGTATCAAGAAATTAGAATGACTAAGTCATTGATCGATGAGATCCTACTAATTTAGGGTCAAAACATGAAGACCTGGGATTAAAATCAATTATGCCTGTGTTTTTTTCATAAGCAAGCAAAAGTAATTTAAAGGACTTACAAACTAATGAACAAGAACTGAATCTTGATCCAGTTGTGGATGTATTTTCTCCCAATATAACCATTTTTCCTCTCTTCCTGATGCCATTCCTTCATTTTTTCACCCTTCTCATTTAGATGCTTTCTTTTTCAAATTGTGCAAGCCATATTCAATCTTGTTTATTTCTTCCAACTTTTATTTACAATTGTTCCTGCCTTTTAAAAATATCCCAACCAAAAATAAGCCAGAAACAGAGATGAAAAGCAAACAAGTTCAAAACCCAGAACATGTGGAGGTCAGTCAAGAACAGACCTCCTACAGACCCTCGTCATCCTCCAACAGCCTCCCAAGTGCTCATCAAGGAAGGAAGATTTTTTTCCCCCATTGCTCCAAAGAGATACGATCACCATTAACCAAGAGGAGAGAATGTCTGGTTTTGATTCCTCCACTCTTCCAGATCAGCTTGTTAAAATTGTTGAAAAATAATTCAACAAAATATTTTTTTCCCTTATAAGCCACTCAAAAAATAAAAATATAAAGAAAAAAATAACTGCAATTGACCCATACACTTCATACATTTGTATTAAAACATTCTAAGCCCTGCCAATTTAAGAGACTCCTCTTCTACTACCTACAACTACTTCCTTTTATCTTATCAGAAAAATAGCTCTTCACCGCTGTAGGCTAATTACACCATCTGTTTAGCCCCAGTACAGTAACACTGAGACATGGCACATTAATTCCTTAACTTTCCCACATGGAACTGCCTTGTGTTACCCTCATACTCAAAAAGACATGGGCTGGGCAGAATGAAGCGGGGGAGGGAGGTGGAAATCAGCCTCACAGTTATTTGTATTCCCTCTTCCTCCACCACAGTTCTGCTGTCAGCCTTCACAGGGATTTAAGCAATCTGACAATTTCTCTCTACCTCACCTCAGTACAATAGTGCCACTTGTCAGGATCAGCAATGAAAAACATCAATCACAGGCGCACACACAAAGGAGGAGGCAGAATCTATGCATCTACTCCTAGTGGTATGAAGCAAGCTGCCTCTCTTCACAGTGGTCAGAGATCACCAAATCTCAAGTTAGAGCCTTCCTTGAGAAACCAGGAGATACACAGCCTTGCACTAAAAAGAAGGATTTCTCCAATATTTGAAAAGTAGAACAACACCCCCTCCACCTCTCTAAAGCAATCACATCCTGTCCCATCCAACAGGACTAGAGACAGCACACTAACTGGCAGCTGTACCCCACACTACCCAGTATGGAACACTCATGCTGGCGTGCTGGGAAACATCATCACAAGAACCCTAAATCCTTCTCTTTTTCTTCCTTTCCCCAGCCCTTTAAATAAGGCAGCCTATTTATGAAAAAACACCATTTGGAATTCATTACATATGTCAGTTACCAACTAAAAATAAAACAGTGACTTTGGGGGGCAAACCCTGTTTACACAACTGATTTGGACAAGTGGGCAAGAGCAAACGTGTAGTGAGGGGAGGCAGAAGGCACGAGGGCAATCACCTCTGCATGGCACAATTACAAGCAGCTACATGCATCAGCCTCTTCAGCCAGAAAAGCTTCAGCAGGAAGGGAACATCACTCTGTATCCTTGCAACTTGTAAGAACTCCCTTGTATATCTCTTAGATAGAAAACTTGTTCCTGGCTTTGATTGCATCTGGGATTCTTCATATTTCCTTTCCCTCTAAGGAGCTTAGGAGCATTCCTGTTTTTCTAATGAGGTGATACAAAGCCCCTGTAAACTGACATGTTCCAGTTTAGAAACTGCTTTCAATAGGAAAAAATACTGCTACTGATAACTACTAAGATTACACCAAAGGTGAAAGGCAAAATCCTTTGACATTTAACATAATTTTGCATTGCTCAACCAGAGACATTTATTAACAGTTATTTATAGATTGATCTTTCTGCTCTGTGTCACAGGCTTGGGCTTTATCCTTTTTTTTTTTTTTTGACAGGCATGGTGGAAGCTGTAAAAGAAAGAGAGAAATAAGGGAATGCTTCATCTTACATATTGCACAATATGATACTTATATCCATCTATAGAACAGCAAGGGCACAGGTCACAGGGGAAAAATTGTGACACAGAGGAGGAGAAATAAGAGAATGTGAAGTGATTACAGTCAGTATCTCTGCCTTTGGCTCACAACAAAAATGAATACCAGGAGATGTGGATGAGATAGGGAGCAAAAAAAACTACCATGTAATTTCTTTCATAAAATGCTATGCATAAGCATATCTTTGTTTCTAAATTTGAAATTATAAACAAAGTACACAGTTATTCTTCATATTGCATACAGAAATTAGAAAATTTTCATCACTGTATTTCTCCTGACCTTTTTAGTGACAAAGCTACTCAAAAAAGGAGCAATATTTTTTTAATTAAAAAATAAAAAAAAAAAAGAAAAAAACTAAAAAGAAAAAGAAGTTATTTAAATTAGGTAATTGTGAGTAGAGAAATGGTAAGCGCTTGGTCAAAACCATACAGGTTTCATTCTACAATTCAGTAATGCCTTACACCAATCCTGCCTATACAGAACAAGCCTTGGTGCAGCCACAGCTCAGGGAAACCATCTGAGGAGTGGGCTGGCTCAGATTCAGGGACTCCTACACTATGAGGTCAGGGATACACTCCGTAAGACACACATCATGAAGCACTGTACTTGTTTCTATTCTCTGAGGCACTTTACTATCATGGAGATAAAAATTTAGAGTCAAGCACTCAGTGCTATGACAGGCCTATCTGTGCTTCCAGCTAATGGAAAAGTACCAAACATCAACACCAGCCATAGAGCAGAGGATCTCACACGACGGCAGTCACTTAACATGTTCCCTTCCCACTCACGGTCAACAGCAAGGCCAGGGTAAGTCACTAGGTAACTTTATTAACCAGGTAATCCATTAACTTAAGTCACAGGGCAGAAAGTATATCTGCAGAAAAGCAATTTATCAATTCCTTTCCAAAGTCACTTTGATACCCTAAGCCTGAAAATTTTGCCAGACAAACCCAAATTGAAAGGCAATAAATTTTACAAAAACAAGTGCATTCCATAGCATGAGAAATTCTACTAACCATCCTATCACTTTCCCTTAGCTTCATTTAAAACACACATCTTTATGCTAAAAATGTGAATGTAAACAAAGTAGCTGTATTTTACTAATAAAGTAAGAGCTGTGTTTGCTTATAAGGCAGGGCCCTGTAACAATGCACCTTTCCCATACATACTGCTTATCTGCTTACACAAACACTCCACACACAACTCCTGTACTTCAATTTGTACCTGGTATAAATCAGGTATCCCAATACTGGTAATGCAGGAGGGAAGGGAAAAATTCTACACTGCCATTCAGATATAAGTAAACGAAGCTGGGTTTGTCATTGCATAAACTGTAGCTCATTAAACCACAAACAAAAATAGCTTTAGTTTTATATGAAGAAAGGGATTTATGACTTGATGAGAAACAAATTGCCAAAAAACCCCACTGCAAACTTGCAACCTAATTAAACACCTTCTGTTACACATAGCATGAAAATTACCACCCCTGCTTTTTATGACTATAAAACCACTCTTCCTTCTAACTGTTATTTACCTCCTGTTGGCCAAGTGCAGTATAATGCCAGCATGCACCCTCCAGAATTTCCCTAAATTCCTACAGACAGAATAGATCTGTGCACTGCCAGTCTCAAACTGGCTTGCAAACAAACATATCCATATCACCAAAGAAAGGGGGATTGTTTCTGAGTGGCATACAACTTTGACATTAAAAAAGCACTGTCAATAACTTAATTGCCTTGTTGTGTCAAGAGCAATACATACAATCAAAGGTTAATGATGTAGACCATTTCCCTCACCCCAGAAGCTCACTGGAGGAGTCAGACTTCTGAAAGATGTCTCCCTTGAAACATCTGGCAGCCACACAGTCAGATTAAGTAAGTATACATGGAATGCTGAGCACCTCTTTAGTATTTCATTACCTCCCTGGCACATAGTACCATTGTATCACATACAGCACTTAATCTTGCACTTCTAAAGTATCAAAGCATCCACTAACATTTGAAGTTATTTAAAGCAGAACTCTAAACTCTTAAAGTAGGCAAAATATTTCAACCGTACATGATCACTGTAAAGAACCAGAAAACAGAAATGTAGAGAAGTATACCATCAGTCAAAGCATTATAAAGCTTGATGCTTTTTAAGATTCTGCACATAAACTAAACTTCTGACGATTTCAGCGGCAAATTTTCACTATCTGCCTGCTAGCACATCCTCAAATCATTCAGAAATATTCTTGTCACAAAGG
Organism: Emberiza elegans; assembly: GCA_024865655.1. Lineage (NCBI taxonomy): Eukaryota > Metazoa > Chordata > Aves > Passeriformes > Fringillidae > Emberiza > Emberiza elegans. Next base: position 10,470,083 of record JALJVW010000175.1, on the reverse strand, counting down.
GTACCATAATTAACTGGAGGGTTCAAGGCAAAACACAAGGGAACACTCTCAACATTTCACAAGTCCTTAAGATAATTCAAACACCTATTATACAAATGCCTACCCCATTACATTTTTATATCTGGAAAACAACAGTGATCTTAGCTACTAGTCGGTAGTTTTGGTAAAGTGTCAACTAAGACAAAGCAGAAGGCAGCAACTTCATATAAGCAACATAAAATTAACTGGAGATCAGTTAAGAAAGGGAGGATGGCATTGTTAACAAACAGCAATGAAAAATCATTCCATTTGCTATTGCTCTCTGAGGTTAGGTTAAGTTTCTATGTAGAAAAAGTTTTCTAAACTTTTCCTACTGGCAGCAGTACCATAACTCCTAAGTATTAAAAGACCTTCTGACAAAAACAAAACTGACTTTTCTTGCAACAGTCAAATGTACATACCCTAGTGAAACAGATTTAGTAACCTGATGGCAGTTAAACTATCTAGTAACACATCCTGGCTCAGAAAGGCCCCCTGAAAAATTTGTCTTTGACTGTTCTGAAACTATAAACTGTGAATTGGAGGGATAACTAAACAAGAAAAAAAAATCATGTCAGCTAAGCACAGTGTAGACTCTTCCAAGAAACAGTCAAAACCATCTTTCAATAGCCTGATGGAAAAATAACATGAGAATCATGACAAAAATATTTGAATTTATACACTGGAAGCAGATCCCATTATGAAATACTGTCCAGATACAAGGCAGTTTTAGTTTATCTTCTGAGAGGCTTAAATTTACATCACAGGTATAGTTACACCAAGACACTCTAACATCAAACTTTTCATACATGTTACAGGTTGCTCATGAGTCTGATTTTTATTTTTGAAGTCATACATTTGTGCTACCACCACCAGGCTTATTTCTCCACAGCATTTTCTTACATATGAGGAAGCAGAGCTCCTAGAGTTAGCTTATCCTAACATTGCCCAGTTACAGGGCAGATTACATGCATCTAGGAACAACATGTGTTCATTATCACTTAGTTATTTTCTCAGTGTTCTATGAGACAGTCTTATAATCTAAAAGACACCTCATGCCTGCATATTTTCAGTACAAGAACACAGTCATAAGTCTTTCTATAGACACCTATAGCTATCACAAACTCAAACTATTTTTTCTCCCCCTATATTCAATGCATCCCAGAGAACTTTAAAGATATTTTATCCAGGTTATTCTGCCTTACAGCCCTCCAAACCATTTCCTTCATAGACTGCAAAGACAATATAATTTTGTATTTGCTTATGGAAGAGTCCAAAGTGTCCCCTGTTTTTAATCCTGCTGTTTGAAATAACCTTAATTTCACAGCAGAAGTAATTGGGGCTACAAATACTACGCCTACTCAGAATCAGGAACAAGGACAGTCTCTCATTTCTTGCTGCAGTTACTCAGTAGCTCCACTTCAACCTAGTGCAACATTAAAAGGAAAGAAATCATTCCCAATTCTTCTCTTCCTGCTTCCTAGACTATCCCTTAAATCCTGTTTCAACATAACTTAGGCACTAGGTTGTTTCCACAAGCACCACAGGATACACAAGGGTATCCAATTCCTAGTCATTGGCATGCTTGAAGTTCGTGCCCTGCCTCAGCCTGTGACAACTTGCTCAAACACCTACACTCTTATCTACACGGGGAAGTTGGACACAAACCGCTGCTAAGAAGGAAGAGGATACAACCCCTAATTTTACTGTTCATCTTATCTGAGGAAAGCACAAGAGAATGCAGGCACATGGCAGATGCTGCCTTCTCCCAGTGTACCACCTCTCAGCCCTTAGGACCACCAAAAAAATGGGTAGATAGCCTTACATGCTTTTCATCCAAGCCTACTTAGCAAGAAAAACTCTGCTGACCTGCACTTCCCTGCCTGGATACTGAAAGCAAAGACAATCAGGACAATACAAACCCTACAAAACAGAAATCACCATAAATCAACATTTAAATGGATTGGTCACAGCCTAACCTGTTCATATTCTGTGTGGAGTTACACATCAAAAGTGTCCCACACTAGCCCTATTTTCTTAAGAATAAAACATTCAGAATTTCTTTCTGTTTTCCAAAATGACATCAATGATTAAGAATTCTGTATCTAGTATTACCACCACAGCTTATTAGATCTAACCACCTATAATAACTGACGTATTAATTCAACACTGACAGCCAGAATACTTTAAAATTTTTTTTAAACCTTGTCATTTGAACAGCCTAAATTAATCCAGAAGATCTCAAACTGACATTTTATCACAATATTTAATAATATTAAATCATCTCAATAAAAAAAATGCCATTAGAAGTTGTTTTTAAATATTTAGAACTGTACTATGATCTCAGTGATTTGGTTCATTGGTGGTATCCCATAATAGCAGTGCAGCTCCTAAACATAACACATTACCTCTTAATAGCGCCATTAAACATGTTTCAAGATACAAAACAATGTTGCAAAGCCTGAGGGAATAAAAAAAGAAAGGAAAATTATGCTATGTGTGAGGCAATTGTGCTATCTGTGAGTCAACACTAGCTACTTTTCACTCTCTAAATGTGTTCACAGATAACTGTTCCAGAACTGCTTTGGACTTTTTGACACCACCTGATCATTAATTGCTTCCTCCTTCTGGGCTCAAAAAGGAGAAAACTCCAGGAAAACCATTAGGTTTTAATAGTTCATGGTAGGTGCCATATGAAAAATCTAATACATATTTGAATACTGATTTATTTTTATTAAGAAAGTTTATTATAAAGTTGGCCATCTTATTAACCACTAGCATCCAAATGGTTTTGTTTATGCAAGCAGCATATTTATATTTAATACCCCAGTCAGGAGGGTGACAGCCAGATTCATTCATTTGTCCCTTAAAATCTAAACCTATATGGGAACTCCCCAAGACAAAAGCCCCATGCATGACCATGTTAATACCACTTCTGGGAAAGGGTTATTTACAAAACCAAGATAATGATTCATCCTCTCTGTGTTTTCTTCTTCCATTCTTCTGCAATTGAACATAAATTTGGATTAACCATTATGGCATGTTGCATTATCTCACCTCCCCCATCATGTGTCACTGTTTTGAGTACTGAACCAGGACCACATAAGCACTTGTGATGTCAAACTAAAAAGCCCAAAATCCCATTACCTGAACCACAGAAATAAAGCCTTCAGGATAGTTTACTGCAAGTAAATGTCACAGAAATTCAGAATAGTTTTGTCTAGTTGTTTTTGTTTATTATAAATAAGTCTCAGACTTCTACAAAATAACTTTCTACACCCTGTTCCTACATTCATGATTATGAAAAATTCCTTTCTGAAGCCAAAGCAAGACTACAAGTACCTTTTTATTTATCTACATTGATTAGGACTATAGCATGTCCTAAACCTCTTGCAATAGTTATTACAAAGAAACTGTAAAGTACAAGGAAGAATAAGTAGCCTCATTATCAATTAGCCAATTTCACTTAGCAATCCCACAAGAGCACATAATTGGCTGTCAAGCTGAGCATCACACACCAATTCTCCTTTGAGACTATGTAGCAAAAGTGAAATACCCGCAGTCTGCAAAAACAGCAGGTTTGCCTTACAAAGATTTTCTGGAGTACTTGTCTTATTCCTCAATCAATTCCCCAACTTCCTTGAAGCCACAAAACTGAGAAACAATCAGATAAATTTGGACAACATATTGTGTGCCACCAGGCAATGAATAAAGGCATTAAAACCCCTGTATCTACAACTTCTGATTTCCAGTTCACAATACTTATCCAGAGCACAAAATGGCCAATGGAAATAACACAGGTCATTATTTCAGATTACAGATGTAAATAATTACACAGCCCATTTTATCAGAAAGGTGCCAATATCTTATTTTTTATTTTCTGACTGAGACCACAGCTTAAATAGTTTTCAATCTGAGATATGATGAAAATATATCCATATTTACAACTATGCTGTACCCTCCTACAATCTGGCATTTAAACCACTGATAATGGAATCTCTCCCCCTAGGAGGTCTGCAACCAATCTGTCAAGCATATCCTATTTCAGCAAATCTTTCTAACCAAGCAAATACAAAACTTTCAATTAGGTGGTCTGCCAGCATGTCTTTGAATGCATTAGATGCCAAATTTGAATAAAAGGAAAACAACGCTGACAAGCATTCAAGCCTGTCAAGATCTATGCTAAAGCTGTATTAGTTCTGGTGAAGCCAGTGAGCATAAGCAGGCACTGTCCCTGAAAAAGTGTCTGAGGACAGGGCCACTCATCCTGCCACTCATCCTTCCACTGGCATCAGAGAAATGACAAAAATGAGTAGAACAGAAGTCAAAACCATCCCTTTCTGGCAGCAATACACACAGTATATGCATACAACAAGTTTTCATTACAAAACAAGAACTGGAAACATCCTTCAGGATCCTCCTCAACCAGTACCACCATGTCCCCAGTAAATTTCCTACTCCCATAAAACTTCCTGTGTTGGGTTGTTGCCATTATAAAGATGAAAGATCTACTTAAAAACAATATAAATCTTTCCTTTTGTAGCCCTACAAGTTCTTTCATGCTCTTCTTTCAGGAAAAAACACAAGTCCTGTACAGGCAAGTACAGAACAGTAAAATAATCCAAAATATAATCACTGGGAGTAGATGTGTCCAGGAAAAGACAGTGAGGAAGGTGGCCTGACTTTACAACTATGCTGTACCCTCCTACAATCTGGCATTTAAACCACTGATAATGGAATCTCTCCCCTAGGAGGTCTGCAACCAATCTGTCAAGCATATCCTATTTCAGCAAATCTTTCTAACCAATCAGGTTCAGTTTGAAACTTTTTGTGTTTCCTCTCTCTTACGTGCCAGTTTGAGGATCTCTGCCAAGTAAAATCGGCGTACCTGCCCAGCTGTAGTGACTGCTCACCATAGGTTTTTCTTAGCTATTATAGTTCATCTCACGGCTGCCAGGTAAACAAGGTGTGAGATGTGCTGCTTAAACCTTTAGCACTCCTGAGCCCTCTGTTGTCACCATCCTTCCACTGGCATCAGAGCAATGGCACTCTCAGGTAGAACAGGAGTCAAAACCATCCTTTCTGGGCCTCATGGCTCTGCTCTCAGCTTTCACTGGAAAGTAAGAACTGGAAACATGATTCAGATATTAAAACCTGTTTAAACATGAATCCCCATTCTAATTCAGTAGTGACCGTAAAACTTCTGTGTTGGGTTGTTGCCATTATAAGATGGAAGGGTTTATCCATTAATTCTGAATTTTTCCTAGGTTCTGTCATGCTTTCTTTCAGTTCAAACACCTGTCAGGCTGGATTAGGACAGAGTCCAGAACCTCCCAGAGAGTCAAAATTTCATCACTGGGAGTACCTCAGGCTGGGAAAAGCTCCGTGGTTTAATGTGGCTGACTATTTTTGGTTGTGTTGGGATAATGAAATTCAGACTGGTATCCAAGCCACTACCTAAGACGCTGCCTCACTGCTCGCCCCAACATAAGTTCAACAAAATACTGTGCAGTGCTTTGCAAGAACAACAAAGTTTCTTGTTCCCTATGCAGATTTTCTTTCTTTTCAACAGTTAACTATTTTTTGATCTAAATAAAACCCTGGCAAGTGGGAAGGGCAAAAATTGGTTTTGCTGACCAGGCTTTGAGTTGGAAGGTGGAACTGGAAAGGTGGATGCTGGCGTTTTTGGTGTCTTGTCCTAGTAGCAGCCCAACTTATTTCTCCTAATGTGTTTTTTTAAACAATTTGGCATTGGTAGACTTCAGCCTAGCTGAGGAATTCCACCAGAAGCATATTTTAATGTTTAGGGTCATCCGATAACCCATCCAGGTTCATTTCATGCCTGTAGTTCTTCCGCAAAGAACTTTTAACCTTTTTGAAAATATCTCTTGCCTTTAGTCACAGGCTTCTTTTGCAAAATTAGAACAGACAAATTCCTGCTCAGATAAATTTTCCTCAAATAGTTTTAACTGCAAAGGGTGACAGAATGTCTGTATTCCCTTTTCCTGAGCAGGAAACTTTCCCTTCAACAGCAGCAATGCTGTATTAAAGAATCATGAATTTTAAAAATGCATTTTGAAGTAGATCGTCAAGTTGCGTACAAGCCATGGTTTTGGTATTTTGGGAGAAGTAAAGGTGATAACCTCTAAGGTTTAGCCTGAGCAGAAAAAAGGAATTTGAACTTTTGTTTATTATAAATAAGTCTCAGACTTCTACAAAATAACTTTCTACACCCTGTTCCTACATTCATGATTATGAAAATTCCTTTCTGAAGCCAAAGCAAGACTACAAGTACCTTTTTATTTATCTACATTGATTAGGACTATAGCATGTCCTAAACCTCTTGCAATAGTTATTACAAAGAAACTGTAAAGTACAAGGAAGAATAAGTAGCCTCATTATCAATTAGCCAATTTCACTTAGCAATCCCACAAGAGCACATAATTGGCTGTCAAGCTGAGCATCACACACCAATTCTCCTTTGAGACTATGTAGCAAAAGTGAAATACCCGCAGTCTGCAAAAACAGCAGGTTTGCCTTACAAAGATTTTCTGGAGTACTTGTCTTATTCCTCAATCAATTCCCCAACTTCCTTGAAGCCACAAAACTGAGAAACAATCAGATAAATTTGGACAACATATTGTGTGCCACCAGGCAATGAATAAAGGCATTAAAACCCCTGTATCTACAACTTCTGATTTCCAGTTCACAATACTTATCCAGAGCACAAAATGGCCAATGGAAATAACACAGGTCATTATTTCAGATTACAGATGTAAATAATTACACAGCCCATTTTATCAGAAAGGTGCCAATATCTTATTTTTTATTTTCTGACTGAGACCACAGCTTAAATAGTTTTCAATCTGAGATATGATGAAAATATATCCATATTTACAACTATGCTGTACCCTCCTACAATCTGGCATTTAAACCACTGATAATGGAATCTCTCCCCCTAGGAGGTCTGCAACCAATCTGTCAAGCATATCCTATTTCAGCAAATCTTTCTAACCAAGCAAATACAAAACTTTCAATTAGGTGGTCTGCCAGCATGTCTTTGAATGCATTAGATGCCAAATTTGAATAAAAAGAAAACAACGCTGACAAGCATTCAAGCCTGTCAAGATCTATGCTAAAGCTGTATTAGTTCTGGTGAAGCCAGTGAGCATAAGCAGGCACTGTCCCTGAAAAAGTGTCTGAGGACAGGGCCACTCATCCTGCCACTCATCCTTCCACTGGCATCAGAGAAATGACAAAAATGAGTAGAACAGAAGTCAAAACCATCCCTTTCTGGCAGCAATACACACAGTATATGCATACAACAAGTTTTCATTACAAAACAAGAACTGGAAACATCCTTCAGGATCCTCCTCAACCAGTACCACCATGTCCCCAGTAAATTTCCTACTCCCATAAAACTTCCTGTGTTGGGTTGTTGCCATTATAAAGATGAAAGATCTACTTAAAAACAATATAAATCTTTCCTTTTGTAGCCCTACAAGTTCTTTCATGCTCTTCTTTCAGGAAAAAACACAAGTCCTGTACAGGCAAGTACAGAACAGTAAAATAATCCAAAATATAATCACTGGGAGTAGATGTGTCCAGGAAAAGACAGTGAGGAAGGTGGCCTGACTTCAGCATACCTGTCTCCCCATACACCTGCACTGCAGACTGGCCATCCTGCTTTCATCACTGGCCTTTGCCTCACTGCTCATAAATCACTTAAATTCCACTTCCTAATCTATGCTACAAGAACAACAAAAGTGTGAGTGTTCCCTATGCCAGATTTTCTTTTCTAAAAAAAACAAGTTAACTATTTTTTTGATCTATATTTCATAGGCTTAGTGAAAGAGCAGACAGGTAAAACTAAAGGATTTGAGAGTTGGAAGGTGGAACTAACAGCTGGAGATTGTATTCACCCAACTGTGATAAGTAGCAGCCAGACTATTCTCCCTGGCTCTTTTTTAATCCATCATGAGAATAGGTAGACTTCAGCCTAGCTGAGGATTCCACCAGAAGCATATATTATAATTCCTTTCATCAAATATTACATCTGCGTGGAAGGATGCCACACTTACTAACGCAAAGAACTTTTAACCTTTCCCCAAAAGACCACCTTTAGTCACAGCTATTTTGCAAATGGAAACAGACAAATTCCTGTCTCAGATAAGCCAAGTATCAAAAGGTTTAACTGCATGGGTGACAGAATGTGTGAAGTTCCCTAACTCCTGCTAAACGATGGGTTCAACAGCAGCAATGCTGTATTAAAGAATCCATGAATTTTAAAAATGCATTTTTGAAGTATCCATACCAAGGACAAGCCCATTAATGGTATACTGAGAGATTATTCTTCAACCTCCTAAGCTTTTAGCCTGAGCAGAAAAAAAGGAATCTGACTCACTAAACAACAAGGAAATAGATGACTGAAAAATACAACAAAATTCATTATTTGATAGGACAATAAACAACATTTCTCAGTTTATGTTTTCTCCATTTTATAACAGACACATGCATCATGGACATGGTGTATTTAAGCATATTTCTGACCTATATCTTTTGTAGTTAGAGGGAGAGAATCATATCTACATACTCAGGCAATTGCCACAGGTGTTTCAGTTTATTGGAACACATTCTGCTAATTTTAAATGGTTCGGTCATACTATGTTGGAGGAAGAAACCTGATTTCTAAGCTCATTTAAAATGTTCTAAACACCATCTCTAGAAATAGGGGAAAGTTAAACATAGCTAGAAGCATATTGCATAAAACAAATATATCATTATACCAGTGTTATGAATAACTGGTGGGAAATGCTATACTCTCTGTTAGCATCTTCACTCAGTGGGATCAGCTGTATACAGTGCAAGTGAAGCAAGTGGAAAGAGACATAGTTTGGCAAGGAAAAAAGAAATCAGTGAGCTAACTGCTATGTTAACCCTTAGCTATTAATAGAATAGCCATTAGGAATAGCTTAATAGTTAGCTCCTCTTCAGCTATTCCTTGATTAACGTAATTAAATAAAATTCAGAGAGAACAATTGAGAACCTCAACCCAGTTTGAAGACGACTTGAATATAAAACTTGATTTTAAAACTGAAAGTGAATTTTTTTCCAGGTGTCCTCCTCCTTCACTTTTTTCTACATGAAGAATGCCCACTGCTTCCACACAACTAGAATGCTCTCTGCAAATCTGCACACAATTATTAATTCTACATATTATCTAAATTAATAGAGACCAACCTGCAAGAGGGGCTGAGTGAGGGGCAAAGGTTAACATGAGGGAAAAAAGGGGATTTTAATAAATGAAGGTACCAAGGGAATGTCAGTTTCTTATCTTAACACCTGCATATCTGAAGATGTTGAAGATGAGCAGTCTACAGTGATAGACATAACTGTTGAGGTATTTCAATTCATATAGGTTTTTGGGTTTTTTGTTTTGTTCTAAAGATGAAAAAAAATCTGTTCAAAGATACAACTTAAATCAACAATTTAAAGCTCAGCCTTAATCTATAGATAAAAAAGGCTGCAGTCTGTTCCAATGTACTTAAAAAAATATTTGACTGATGCATTCAGGGTAGAAAAGTACATGACAAGTTGTAAAAACTAGTATTCAAATACAGGTTGAGAAATACTTTATTTGTATTTGAACTAGGTTCAAATATAAATAAAGTATTTCCCAAGACAAAAATTTTCCCAGATTAAATGAACTTTTTAGAGAGCACCCAAAAACTGAACACCTAAGATCCAAACATTAGCACATAATAACATTATAAAGTAGTATTTGGTCAATCATCAAATTTTTTATTCATACCCATTTCACTTGCATTTTAAAAGATGGTTAAAAGCTGAAACTTGAAGGTCTCCTCTCAGTTGCAAAAGTAACTGGTATGTCTGAACTGTCTAACAAAAGACTTACAATTCCAGGATGCATACAACTTATTTACATATACTTAAAAGTGATGAAAAAAAATCATCTCCTGTATATCACAATGAAGTGCTTCCTACTCTATAGCATGTTTACCTGTACTATATGATATACCACACTTTTATTTTCTAGGGGGGACAAAACAACCCAGTAATTCCTGTTTTCAATATGTTTGTAGACAGGAAAGTGTATCCTATGCATTACAGTGTCAACTACACATGATTCTTGGTCCAAGTTCAAAAATATTGTCAGCTCCCTGTGTTTTAAATTTAAGTTGATCATTTGCCCTTTTCAAAGGGTAGTAACATTAACACAAATCTCTTGATATTTCCATGGTCTGAGACATAGCAGATCACAGAAAAGATATGGAGTTCTCAGCTATTTCATTATATTGCTTCCAATATCAGGTGACAAAAACAAATATTGCTGACAATCCTCAAAGATTGTCTTTGGAACATGCCTAGTGTCTCTGGGATTAAGTTTTAAAAAACTTCATTTCCTAGTGCAATTAAATAGTTTCTATAATAAGTCAAAGTACAAATAACAGAAGGTCAAATTTATGTTGCTTGGCTACTGAGCATCATTTTTTTATAGCTTCACAGTCACCAGCAGAAGAATTTCAAGAATTCCTTCTCATACTGATGCATGCTATCATCCAATATTGAAATGGGCCTGGCATTTCCACCTCTTTACATGTTCTCCTACATGCAACAAGCATGTTGAAGAAATTCTTCTAAGAAATTTTTATCTGAACATGGCTACCATTTCCCTCTTAATTCCATTGATTCCTTCTCCTTTGAAGAAAACTAGACAGCGCACTCCACCAATGCAGACACTGTCCTAACCAAAGAACAATACAACATGACCAGCCACAGAATAGAGTAATTCTGCATTATAGAGACTGCATTATAAACGTCAATGTACACTCTTTTGAATATATTTGGCAAGTAAAATAGTAGGTAACCCAAAAACCAAAGGTAGCTTTAGGCAGTCAAGGCTTTCATCTGAGTGACAATAATTTTGTAGCTAGGTTGAAAATGTTTTCTCAAAAACAACAAACTACTTTTTTGCACTGAAAGAATAGTTGAAGTAACAGATACATGCACACGCTGCCACCAAATGTACAAAAGGTAACTCTTCTAGGACTGCACTTTACCACCCTGCTCTGGGCCTTCTCCTCAGAGGTGTCAAATTATCACTACCCCGAACAGACACTATCACCAATTGCTGCTTCTCATTGTTGCTGCACAGCTGAGCTCCAACAAGATCTGCAGCCATATTTCACTTAAATATGTAACTGAAGGATGACTCCATTGGGACCACAGGCACCACAGAAAAAGAGTCCTCTACAGATAACATAAACTTAATTTTCTAAGAGACTGGACACAGGTCTCCATGTGCTCCACAACTGGTCTCAGGAATAACTTTGGCCCATTTAACTTTTGTCTCATTAAAATTAGTGCAACCTGTTTTCAGCAGACATGAAGATAGCACTGGTGACTACAAGTGGACTAGCAGTACAGTAAATGCTGCTGTGAAAAATCCCTGCAGGAGTTAAAAGTCTTTCAGTGTTCCCCTTCTCGAAGTCAGTCACTTTGCTGGTAAGGCTTTGAAACACACAGATGTGTGAGGCTGCTAACTACATACTGTCCCCAGGTTTATGGGAAAAAAACTTTCTCATATTCAATTGTAAGACTGAGACTCATACGAGAGAGTGATAATAAGAAGAGACTCCAGCAACTCAGTTTAGAGGAATCAAAAATGTGGGGCATATCAAAAAACCTTTTTAAAAAAAAAAAGCAAAATAAAAATGTTATTCAAGTCATGACAAAAAAATAAAACCATTGAATACACAAAGATAACCTGAGTTGTTGCTTCACTCCTCTCCCCCATTATCAAAGCACTTCTAAGGGTATTCCAAACCTGAATAAATGAAAAAATGGTAAATATTTTGCTCATTGCACTTTATGGAGCACGTCTCCAGTACAATGCTTCCCAGGTCTCTATCAGTCCACAGCCAATAGACATCAAAGTCTCAGAAGTACATGTGAACACAGTGAAAATTACTAAAGTAGGCCATCTATGGTTTAGTACTTTTCCTTCACTCTCTGACTCCAGAAGGACAGTTAATGTGTTAAAGAGTCACCTTCCCCTCTTAAAGGATAGTGCAGCACTGCCCTTCACTGCACAGTGCAACCCCTTCATTTGTCTTTGAAAGCACTCTGTATAAGCAGCTGCTCTTCATGGTAACTACCTCCTTTGATTAGCTGCTATGAAAGCCTCTATCAATAGCATATCTTTTTATCTCATATCTTCTGACATACTTTGAAAATCCTATTACAGTGGACTCTACCCTCAAGGTCTGAGTTTAAGCTGCACCCTCCTCGTTAACTATATTATAATTGCTGTCAGCCTGAACCTGTTTTTCTCCAGAGCACCACTAGACAATGCTGACGAGGTATTTGTGGACTGAAATATCCAGGCAGGCTCACTCCGACACTGCAATGCTTTAGAGGTATTATTGCACAGACCTGATTAGTTGGAAACGCTGCACAAGTCTGTGTAGTGTCTCCCTGCAGGCACATTAGAGGTCACAAACACAGTCCTTCACAGTCCAGGCTTGCCCTTATTAGCATGCAGCTCTGTGTCTCAACACCACACATTTGTTCTGTTTATACCCTATGACCTCTTGCATGCACTGGGTGAAATCCTCTCCTGATATAACCCTTGAAAAAGACAGTAAGTACCAGCATCAAGAGAAAAAAAAGCTTTTCAGAAGTTGTCCATTTCAATTACAAGAGCTGGTATCAAAACCAACTAATGTCTACAGTACATTCATACACACGTACACAATTCCACACCTTGACTTTTTGGAAATGTTCCAGTCTTATCTCAAAAGTAAACTCTTCCTTTTTGTTAGCAGCCACTGATAATAGCCCTCAGTTCATAATTTGTTACTGCTAAGACTTCTCTGTGGGGCAGCATTGCCACCATGGGCTCTGCTTCTACCCTGTAAGTTTCATGTGGCCTCGGAGCACTCAGGAGACTCTCAGACCCACAAAATTCTTTTCAGCAGCTTAAATGCATGACTCCCATTTTTAGCAACTTCACTAAATCCCTTAAAGGATTTACAACTAGAGCCACAGTTAGTATTCAGATATTTTCACTTTTATTAAAACTAATTTTAATTTCCCTACTTGAAATTTGGCATACCTGTAAAGAAAGCTTATCTTCTTCTTTATAAACATGTTGCAAATATCCCTTATCTATTGCCAAATTAAATTCCAATTTAAATTAACTAACGTCTCTTACAATATTCTTCAAAGCCTTGCCACTAGGCATTTGTTCCTCACAGTTACACACTCAGCTAGTCCCGAGATACATGCAAAAAACTAAAAGGTTTCCTTCTCCTGTTGTCTCCTAGCTTATTGCTATTTTTGGTAACTGTAAAAGGACAGTAACTACTTCAAAGTAGTTGATGGTCCTTGTGAAATTATCAGCAAGATTCATATTTAGAAACTGCTAGAAACTTGGAAGTTTGGAAACTGCAGTAAAAAAAAAATAAAATTAGCTGTCAGATGGTATTTCTGCTTTCTGAAACAAGTTTAACACAGGGAAGATAAGCCCCTAAAAATCTTAGGAGATTTTTTTATCCTAAATAGTGACTGCAGCTCAAAATATCTATGCAATATTCCCACTGCCTCCCTGAGTTTCCTTTTCTCGTCCTGACAAAGAGGATTCTACACAAGCAAGTCACCTGAAAAGACATAATAGATATAAACAGCAGGTTCACAAAGAGGCCTGTCAGTCTTGCTGTACCACACAAAGTATAAGAACTATTAATTAACATGATCTCTGGACGATAGCTCACTCTTCCCTACAGAATAGAAAATAAGCAGCAGAAATAACAATGAAGAAAATAAACTATATCACTTAACTTTTACAATACTTAACACACTCCAACTTCCATTCCTTCCTTCCTCAAGTTTCCCCTTAACAGAGGTGGCAGGTAGTAATATAAATGTTGTAGCACTTCTGTTCTAAAATCCAAAGTGGTTGCAGGTTTACTAAGTGGAATATAAAATTAATTATCAAACTGCATCATCAGAACAGTTGTACAAGACTGGACATAAATCTTTGTGCATGGAATTGTTAATCCTGAAACATACTTTCAAAAATATTAAACACTGAAAATGAAGCGAAATCCCTTCCTCTCATAAGGAAGTTTCTCACTGTATTTTGCATGTCAGAAAATGCACAAATTCAGCTGCAGCAGAGCATTCCACAGCTGTGGGTACAAAGGACACACAGTGAGTGTTAAGCATTAAACCAACACAAACAGCAAATTGATTTTCCAGGAGAGCCTTTCAGAGCATTTCAAAACTTCAAAATGGAGGGAAGGGAGCAGAAAAAGGGAAACTACAAAAACTGAACTGCTTTGTTCTTATGTGGAAGCAATTCAACACTAGATACAGATGGCAGAAAACAGAAGACATCACAATTATTAAATAACAAGTTATGCTAATTATAACTTGGAATAGGAAACTATTTCAGTCCTAGAAGTCAAACAGGAAATGGCTCAACATATACAACTAACACTTCTATTTACATTAGCACTGAAGATACTGTTTGTTTACACTGTTTCATGAATAGATTGTAAAATACTGAATTTGATAAAAAATGCCCTAAAAATGAGTGTAGGTGGCCCCATAGAGTTAAGATAATTTAAAAGTATCTGGGCAGCCGGAGGAGATCCCCTTGCAGTTCACACACCAAAGGCTGAGGAGGTCCTCCCCCACATTTTGGAGGTGTAGGGGGACCACCTAAGTCACAGGCTCTTGCAAAGGTTGTGAGCATCCTGTCTGCAGACAGCAGCAGCCCTACACCACCAATGTCTCACTCCCTGTGCCCATCTCTAGACAGAATTCAAACACAGAGCGTGGTGCTCTCTGTTACCAGGCACACATCTGATGCACCAGCCAAGGGATCTCCACCTGCACCAGCGTGCAGAACGGCCTTTCCCAAACAGGCTGTGCGCTTGGGAAACACAGGGGGTGAGAACTAGTACTCATATGGCACAAGTTACTTGCACAGGCTTCTAAATTGGTCAAATAAAATTTACATTTTCGTGACAGCATGAAGACAGAGGTGGGAGGAGAGGAGGTACTTCGCTGCTACGATTGCTCATTCAAACTCCCAACTGCTTCAGCTTTCCAATAAAACTAATGGGTTTTCCTTAACTTTTAACATTTCTCCAGTTTCACACCTCCAACTCATGAATTTCTACAAACCTGTGGGAAAAGAGGATGGCTGGTTAAACAAAATTCAAGCCATTCCAATTTTGCAAGATGACGAACAGATGAGAACGGATCGGGAATTTAGGACAGGAAAAGTTCACAAAACCTTAAATAAGCCAGTCACTGTTTGTCTACGCTCTACTCTGGGTTAGGAGGAACATGTTTATTAACATGGAGATGCCCATATTGCTGTGCTGCCTCTCTTCTCCCTAGCTTGCGCTAGTAAAATCTCAAAAAAAAAAAAAAAAAAAAAAAAAAAAAAAAAAAAAAAATAAAAGAAAAGCCAACCGAACAAAAAGCCTGTCGCTGCAGGCAGCGTGCTCAGCACGGGCTCCCGGAGCGGCCGGCGGAGCCCGGACCCCGGTGCTGGCGCGGGGCCGCGCTCCGCGGGGTTCGAGCCGCGCCCGCCCGCGGCTCCGGCGAGTTCTCTGCCGCCACCTCCTGGCCCCTCCCGGCCCGCAGAGCCCGGAACGGCTCCGGAAGATGCTGGGAAAGCCGGGAGAAGGGCGGCTGTCAGAGGTGGTCTCGAGGGAAACTCACTGGCAGGAAAACCAAAAACAAAACGAAACAAATAAACAAAAATATCCAAACAAACTACAAAAAACAAACTGGAAAAATGTAGGAAATGAGAGTTTTTTTTTTTTTTTGTTTTTTAAAAGTTTTTTTCCTTCCACCAACCAAACGAGGAGAGAAAGGGTGGATCAAGGCAGAAGGAAAAACCAAAAACTGAGGAGACATGAAAACAAAGAGTATGACAAAGTCAAGCCAACTGAGCTTCCAACAGCAACTTCTCCCAGACTGTATTAGTTTTTCAGTGAAATGGAAAAAAACTGAAGCAGCTTTGTCACTGTCAAAAAATAAGCCATCAGGTACCTACAAAATGCCTGCTCCACAGCAAGCCTGAGAGCCTGTAAGCTGAGGAGAGGTCACCTGGATATTTATCCATCCACTATCTCTTCTTGTCTCCTGCCTTCCTGAAGGCGTCCCCTAGAGAACAGGGTCTTCATGGGTTGCAGTACCAGAAGGAAATACCATACACTGCCAACACCTACAGCTTTCAGTCAGCTTCCTGGCTACATGAGCTCTTCCAGCAGAAAGTTTAAACCCCTCTGCAGCAGGCAAGGCCTCCCCCATCCATCATTCAGATAGGTCCCAGCTAGTTAGGAAAAGGCAGTTTGGGAACACCAAAAATCTCTTTATGCCCACAATTAAATTGCTTGAGAAGAAAAAGACACTTTTGTGCAAAGTAGGGAGAAGCAAAGCACTCATCCTGAGTCTTTTCTTAAAGCTTCTTCTCCGATGATTTTTTTTTTCATTTTACTTCCTGGTTACTTGTTACTGACAAAAGGGATTTGCTTCTGCAAATAAGTTGGACCCAGCTTTAAAGAAAAATGCTGTGCATATGAGGCTTGAAATTCCAAGCCAAATTAAAGTTCAGTCAAAAAATTAATATATGAAAATGTATGTGTTTGTATCAGAAAAATTATGTTCATTTGGTTTCGTGCATTTCTTGTGGTTGTACCTAATTGTACCTAAGACTACCACCCAAGGCTCTATCTCAACAAAAAAAGATAGTACTCACTTGTGCAATGCCTACAAAAATAATACTACTTTAACATCTGGCAAAACATATTGATTTTGTGGTTAAACATCAGGTTAATGCTGCATTTATATATAGTGCACATATAATTACACAATTTTTTTCTCGTAAAAAAAATTAACCACAATTCTCATAACAAAACAAAAAAGGAAACAGAACGCAAAAGAAAACAAACATACAAAATAAGCCACCCGCACACAACTTCTGTAATTTACAAATGTGGCTTACAAGCATCTGAAATTGATGCTTTCCGCTATCTCAGACATAGGCTACTTATAGAAAGAGATCTTGTAACAACATCACATGTGAAATAAAATATGCCCAACTTTGTTTGTTAGAACAATTTACATGCACTTGCGTGACACCACGCTATGAGCAACTCAACTCTACATTCCTGTCCAAACAAATCTAATCTCTTCCTTACAACAAGCACTCCAGAGCCTTCAAGTTGATTTTACCCAAGAGTATTTCTGGGCTATCTTAGGAATGCTTGTGGGGTGGGGGGAGGGGTGAGGGAACAGGAGGGAGTCAAAGAAACCCTGGCAAGTAATAAGCAAATACAGATGGAAATTAAACCTTACTTTGTGTGTTGACCAAAAAAAAATATGCCATTCCCTATAAATCACTGCTTGGCTAACACTGACCTCTGCTAAAATGTTTACAATGTTAATGCTGTCCTGTAAATTCAATCTCTATGAAAAATGGCATTTTTGCCTCCTCTACTAATTTATGTTATTTCATTCATATGTACTTGCACATTGGATAACAAATTATGTGTTCATAACCTGCTCTATGTTCAGCTATACTGTTTCCCACAAAAATTGCTACTTAAAATAGGCAGGTTTTCTACTAAGCTTTGATTAAAAATACCCTTAATATCTGAGAATAAAATAAGGAATTTCATCTCAACTCAGATGCAGATTATACCTTTTTCCTGTTCATTCTTTTATCTCCTTGATTTAAGCTACTGCTCCAGAGCTACTCTTGTGTTTCAGTTCCTAAGCTTTCTAGAGAAGGGAAGACACTTTTTGGTAGGAAATCCCATCCACACTTACAACTCTACAGAAACAACAAAAGCATGCACACAAACTCCCTCACAAATTGCTTTGCTTGAAATATTTGAACGTTTAAACAAGTTCCAGTTTTAAATCTGTGATGAAACTTAGTAGTTACATAGTTAAGGTTCTCTCTTTACTTTGACCACCACTCACAGTAGAAGTCCTCAGACTTTGTACTAGTGCTCAAAAGTTATGAAACTTGGTAACTTCCAAACTTTACTCCACTACCTGCGAGAACAAAAGCCAAATGGAAGAGTGAAAGGACACAGAAAAAATCAAGAGGAACATATAAAAGCAAGTTCTCAAAGGGTTTCTTCCACAGATAAAGTGTAGCAGTCAGTGAAGAGGAAGATTACTTCTTCACTGCTCTCAGTTAGAGGCTTTCCCACTGCAGACCGAAAAGAAAGAATAATTGTCTGCAGTGAAGCACAGGACTAGCACATTAATCAGAATTAGGTACTCTAAAGTGACTACATTTCAAAAAAAGATAAACTGCCATTCCCCTAAATTTTATAAAGTTTGTAACCAGAGCTTGTAAGCACTTACCATTTCATGTTTTCTGTTACCTCCAAGAGACACTTTGCATTTGTGACATGAGAGATTTCAAAATGCATTTCTCCGCATTATTATCAACACTATTTCTCTTCTTCTGTCATGCATTCTGCTGCTCATTTGCAGATATCATCTGAGAGAAATTATTAAATCCCACAAACCTTCTTTAAAAAACAGGGAAGTTATAGTGTCAAACTTCATAGCTTTTATAAAGCATACAGCTTTTATATTGATGGCAATGGGAACACTATAAGTAATTTAAATAAATTCTACTGGTTTCATTCTCCTTCCATGACTTGAACAAAGGGATCGACATAGAATTAATGGCAACAAAAATTAATTAATTAAACAGGAATGATGAGAAAATGCCCAGAAGCATTAAAATAATGCCTTACTTATCACTAGCAGACAATATTGTAAAACCTATCTCTTAAAAGATTTAGAACCATCTTTAACCTTCCAAACAGATTCCAGATGATGACAGTCCAAAACTGTAATTCTAGAAGGAATCTTGTAGCAAAGATATTCGTTAAAAATGCCATATTCAAAAAGCATGCTACCATATCCACCCATACACTACCCTCACCTTCTTCCCAGACCCTTTACATCCACCACTGAATACCAGAGATCCCATTTTTCAGGAGTCTGACTGGTAGAACAGTTAATGTTCCATTTAACACTGAGCTAACTAACTGAGTTAGTCTCCAGTGCATATTATAAGGACTAAAGAACAACAAAAAGTTGTCTTTGAATAATTACAGGCAAAACAGTCTTTATCATCACACATTTAACATCAGTGGATTTTGATATTTAACAAAAAAAAATGAACTTTGGTATTTAACAACAAAATTTAACATTAATGAATATTGCCAATACCAATTAGGTTGTCACAAACTCAACAAACACCTCTCAGATACATCACAGTGCTCTCTGTCTCTCCCATTAAGGGAGCCAAAATCCAGACTGTAATGACAAGTGCAGCAACCTCTCCAAGTTAGGTTTGTCTCTTTCCAGAGAACCCCCTTATTTCCTGAACTGGACATGAATGACAGCCATGAGAATAAGTCAACAGCACAGATTCTAGTTTGCCTGCACAATAGCAAACAATAACACAAATCTTTCTGTTGCTTCTCCTAGACATATCCAATCCTTCTCAAACAAAACCAGAAAAAGCCAGGAGTTTCAAAACCGTGTGTTCAAATCCAGTTTCTGTTCACAGTGTGATCACCATGACGTTTCAATACAGGGATTTGATACTAAATGCTGTTGAACTACAAAATCTGACTCAAAGTTTAGGCATAGGAGAACACAATGCTAAAAATTCAAGTGATTAAGTCAGGAAAAGATATTTTTAAAAAGTTATGTTTTCTAAGACCAGCCTGTCGAAGTCAGATGCTTGTGTATTTATTTCCTCAAGGTCAGTACTGAATATGACACAAGTTTCCTGTCTCATTTTCTACAAAATAATTATTTAAGACCACAGCAGCCCCTGGCAAGATTTTTTTTTTTTTATTTAATAACTAAATAAATAGAATCACTAACAACAAAAAACTTTCAACTCCAGTAAATGCAAATGTGGTAACATGCTAATGGTAGCACCAGTGCTGGTAACACAGAATGGCTGTATAGAGCAGGCCCTGACCATGCATTTCACATCTTAACCAGACTATCAAAATTAATTACTATTACTTGTCCACTTCAGATACCTTCAAAAGCCCAGAAAGCCACAGATAAAAATCCTCGAGAGAGTCACAATTTCTGAACTGTTCAGTTAATAAACTCTGGGGTTTTAGTTCCATAACAATATCCTTCCTCGACTGCTCCAAGAAAAGTAAATATTTGTGCAAAGTATTGTAGTTACAACCTGGTTTGCACCAAATACGCATGGAACTCTTAAAATAAAAGTGTGATTAGAAGCAGCAGACTTTACCTCCATGCAACATTGTCAAGACCAAGAAATCAAAAACCAGAGCCCTGAAACCAGAGTCTGAAGAATAAATCTGCAATGTTTATCATTTACATCTTTAATGCCACCTAATAATGCTACACGTGCAATTACAGTGGAAAGATATAATTAGGATGATTCATCTAGAAGAGGTAGCACTTTCAGTCTTTTATAGAAAAGGACTTATTAAGCTACAGTGCCAAACAACAGATTTGCTTTTACAAAAATACTATCTGTTTTCCAATTTATGAATCACTACAGAAACCTTCAGACAGGACTAACGTTATCCAGAAGGATCTCAAAGTTAACTTGAATTTAAAAAAAAAATTAAATAGTTTCACTTCAACTTTTTCATTAGCCTGTCCTTTTCAAGTCTTTCAGCACAAAATTAGTAACATCATTAACAGTCTGCTTCCCTATTTGCCTAACCCTAAAGAAGCACTACTTAGGAAAAAAATATCCCATAGGAAAAATGTTTCCAGCATGCTGGCACACTAATTCTAGCATGCTCATGCTTATAAAAGGTTTCCACATCCTATCCAAGGAAAGCTACAAACAGACTGACACAAAATAATTGGTAAAAGGGGAAGCATACATTCTAAGTTCACTTCAGTAAGGAATGTAGATTTGATTACCAATTCTGACCTTTTACCACTCGAAATCGCAGAAGAAAAATAACGTCACAACTACAAGCATGCAAAACCCTTTAAAGTAACACTGTAACCTTTTAGAACAGTTGAAAACAGATATTAACAAAGTGTCAAAGAGACCACAGGAGACATAACACAGGAGGCAGGAGGAGGTTTACATAGAGGAGGCTTAGGGAGAATACTGGCATTTGAGTCGGTTAAACCAGCATATGGCTGAATATGACAGAGCACAATTTATTGGTTTTCTTCTAGGACTTCTGGCAACAAGCATTGCACAGTGTTTCAGAATGAAATAAACTGCATCCTTCCCCCAGAAGTGGATAGAGAATTCTGGAGAATTTCCAACCTTTTAGCTGCAGCTGTAACTGCAGGGAGCCCAGGAAAACAGAGTGGGCACTTGATCCTTTCTAACCAAGAGCAAGCAGCCAACCCAAGTTAAAGCAAAACACAAAGCCTTAACTCCGAAGCCCTACAAAGCTACCCAGACGTCTCTGATGGGGACAAAATTGAAAGGGTTGCCAGTAAACCGGATAACAGATGAAGGGAAAACCTAGGGGCATGATTTAATATTTATCACCTTACCTAGTGGCACATCAACTACAGCCTCCACCTTTTGTGCCTGTATTCCTGCTCACCTGAGCCACAGAGCCAAGGATCTGGAGCTCTCTCAGGTCGGGAATCAGCCCTGCACTGCCAGGACCGCCGCTGGCCCTGCTGCCTCCCTGTGCCAACAGCATCGCTCCTGGCCCTCCCTTCCACCTAAGTGGCACCTCAAGGAATGGGTTCCTGCTGGATTATCAGGCTGGACTGGCACACCAGGAACAGGCAGGTTCATGCCAAGGAAAGGGGAAGAGCAAGACACCAAGAGAAGTGCCAATTCAGGTCATCTGCCAAGGAACCGACTCCTAACCCTATCTCAAGGAAAACCAGAAAAAGAAACACTGCTTGTCATGTTAAACCAGATGCATTCACACTTTTGAGTTATTCAGACAACAGTCAAAATCTACTCAAGCTTGAGGAGAAGTTTAAAAACCCCTTGCTTCCACATTCCAATTGTAGAAATGAAGTAGGATTGAAGACACAATTACCATAACCACGTACATTCCAGAGCACTAAACCTGTATGTAAAGTTCAGCCCAAAGTCTCATGACAGCCTAAAGCTACCATGAGTAATACTACCTTCCACAGCTCACAAGTCAAGCTTCAGCCAGTCTCTTCCCACTTTCTTTCCAGTGCCATCACAGGGAAGTTGGTTACCTCCCTCAGAGGTGGCTAAGCAGAAAGGTCACAGAAATACTAAAGAAGACAGGCTAAAGCACAAGTCCCTGGTGCCAGGGCAGTCTGGTACTCCAACAAATCCCAGAAATACACTGTAAAATCAGCTCCAAATTATACATTAGGCCAGACAAATCTATAGCCCCAGGATGGAATCAAACTTGCAGATGATAATCCTAGAAAAATGCAGAAACATTGCACCTGAATAAATCAATTTCAACTTGCCAGCATGAAAAGTAATTATTTCAGTTGACTCACGGTTTCT
Source organism: Emberiza elegans (assembly GCA_024865655.1). Taxonomy (NCBI): domain Eukaryota; kingdom Metazoa; phylum Chordata; class Aves; order Passeriformes; family Fringillidae; genus Emberiza; species Emberiza elegans. The sequence continues at coordinate 10,447,498 of JALJVW010000175.1, read as the reverse complement.
CTCCTGGTTTCCATTCTGTTTGCATTAGTGAAAGTAACTTGAATGAGTGCTCAATAATTAGAAGACAAAACAGAGTAGGGGTACTAATAATAAACTAATATGCAGAGAAGTAAAAATTATATAGGGATGCTCACATGCACCTTATTGACAACTTTTAAAATGTTCCTTGTCTCATGTAAGAAGTGGAGAGTGAATAATTCTTAATTCACAAATTTGCTACAGGCAGTTATAGTTTCAGAGAAAATAGGTATAACAATTTTTCAGCATTGCTTCGGCAATGCTTGGAAGATTTCTTGTTTAATTAAGATGTTCCTAGAAACACAGAAGGGGAAATAAAATACCAATCTTCCTGAATGTAAGCAGATTTTTTTATTATAATGCTCTATCAAATTTTCTTTCCCTCTACATTAAAAGCTAACCTGAAAACAAAAACATTCAGGCTTCTCATTTCTTTCCCTCCTTGTTCAAGCTAAGAAGTATGTAATATCCATAACACACATGGCTCCACAGTGAACTGTGACTTCAAAATATTCACTTGACAACGAAGAAAGCCCCAAGGTCTGTATTTGTAGGAATAAAGCAGATCATACTAATCTGGCTCTAGGAATTTCAAGACTGGTATCATATTGCAAGTGGCTACCCACTTGAACATAATTTTTCCTCAGGTTTTTCTTTCTACTTGAACTGTCAGCAGTGTTAACTCATTCAAGCAGCACACATTACCCCTATAGAATCCTAGGAAAGCTCAGGATCCTACAAAGAACAACCTTCAATACATGAAACTAAACAGAATTTAAATTTAATTAGTTTTGACATCATTCTAAACAAACCAGTATTTAGCTAGCAATCTGGAAGCCTACAGACTATATTTGAAATTATTTTACAAATGCAGTTTTGAAAGCTAAGAAGTTTTTCTTTTATTCAAAATAGAAAGCCAAAAATGAGATAGATTTTTCTTGTGAATGAGAAGTTTTAACTGGAAACCACAAAGTTTATGCTAATTGGCTTGGGTAGTCCTGAAGTAGTTGCTGAATGGGGTTACTTAACTTTCTTAAGCACAGTCAGTTTAAAAAGAATAATCAAGAAAAACCCTTCAGAGTTGAATCATTTTCTCAGAAATTCCAGGAAACAAAAAGTTGCAAGGATGTTCAATAAGATGCAACACTGCCAGTATTTAAGAATGGGATTCAAAGGTCTAGGCCAGTAAGTAGTCTTTTAACATTTTCTTCTTACTTCTTTTAAATCATAGAGAGTGGGGAAAATACAGAATAATAATAAGAAAAATGAAAACAGCCATTCTACTAAACACAATCTCCTTATTTTGGTGCTTCATTTGTTTGTTGGCTTCTCATACTTTCCTTATTTTCATTAATATTGTGGCATTTCCTATTTAAAAAAGCATCTGGATCATCATTATTCCTGAATTTTTGAATGGCAAGGAGTGATCATCAATAATGTATTGTACAAAAAAAAAAAAAAGAAAAAAAATCTGAATCAACAGTACTATTATTTCAATGGGAAATGTTACGAGCAACCAATGGGAGAGAGGGTTTTCCCCCCACCTAAAGCAACTTAAGCTCCTGATCTTTCTCAAAGCAGAACTTTAAAGCAAACATTTTGTGATTATCTGCATATTTGCCCTCAGCATATATTTTCATGACACCAGGTTACTAGTCTTCTACAGCTTTCCAGAGTGTGCATCAAACTCTTCATCAGAATGAAAATACAGCATGAAAAAGAGGACCAGAAAGTGACAAAGCAGGACAGTACACAATAATACACACATGAGATACAGAAGGGGAAGTAAAATCGTACAATCACAGCTGTCTCAAAGGTTAGTGTTTTGTAAGCCTGAACTGAAATCACTTTAAATAAGGGACTGTTCCTTTAAAGGTAGCAAAAGCAGTATTACCTAATTGATACTGGATGATCTATACATGTAGCACACATCCCAGAACAGAAGGCACCTTGTCCACAGAAAATTGCTGAAGAATTCTGTGCTAGTTAAGTGAAAGAGAACTCAATCTACTCTTTTAATTTTGTAGTTAGGCACTTAGAAACACAAAAGCCAATCAAAATTACTTACTTGGATATTAATATTTGACACTGAAGCTACAGAAAATTACTACAAAATTTTGCACTGATCTTCTACAAAACAAAAGCATCTATACATCTGGAATGAATGACTGCTTCCAATTCAAATTCTAAATTCACAAAATTTATCACTCAATTTATCATGTGTTAAAAAAAATACAAACAGGTAACTACTTTTCCCAAATATCAAGTAGTCTGAATATATTAGCTCAAAAAGTTTTGACAATATGAATTAAGCTTGTTTCACAAATACCAATATACATCACATAAAACACATCATGCACAAAGGTGCTATTCTGTGGGTTGTTTGAGTTTGAGGGTTTGGGAGGGAGGGCATGTTTTCCTTGGTAAGCAGAAGCTTGTTTCTTGATTTTTAACCACCAGAAGGTTTCCTGTAAAAACTTCAGAGCACACAGCTTCAAGTAGACTTAAACTAATCCCTTCCAGAATCTGCCGACACAGCGTGCTCGCTGCCCGAGCTCCCCGCTGGATTGCTTAGGGCAGCTGAAGGAGTTAAATCCCCCCTTTGCTCAGCAGAAGCACAGCCCCCTTGGCAGAAGTAAGGCCATCCACTGTGGTCACAAAGGACTAAACACACTTCCCTCTCCATGATCTGCATGTTGGTTTCAAGCTCTGACCTGGATTATTGGAGCAGACAGTCATGGATAACAATTCCTTAAATTGCCCCAAAACAGATCACTAGATGCCTTGGGGACCTTGGCTATCTGAAGTATTTCTGAGGCTAAAGCCAAGGTTTCTCAAAGAAAGCACTACACAAACAATAAATGAGTCTTGCTGACAGACCTTAATGCCATACATTTAGTTAAGTGACTGCTCTTTGTTGGGGACACCCCTTCATACACACCTCCTTTTTGATAACTTAAAAATAGCCTCTTACTAAAAGCCATGCAGTCTACACAGCTCAACTTGAATAAGCACAATATATCATCTGAGTACATGCTTCTTCTCAAGTAAATTCATTGCAGAACGTGAAAAATGTACCTCCCTGATATACTGAGGAGAAAGGTTTAACAGGGCCTTCAGAGACTTCCCAAAAGAGAAAGGTAAAACTGGGGCTCAACATTAAAAAACAGATTTGATGTTTATGCTCAACAAAGCAAGGAAGGGCTGAATCATATACCCACTGTATTTTAATCTTGACAAAAAAGTGCTTGTGTATCATAGGATGACACATTGGAACAATGAAAATTAGTCTAAATTATCTCTAAATTCATTTTATTTCACTTTGAAAAACCTCTCTTCCCAGAATTAGTCTACTTTAATCCAATTTACCATAATCCATTCCTAAGGTGAATTATACTGAATTTTAATACTGAATGAAAGCAACCCACACAGAATTTTAACATGATTTCACTAAACTGTTTTAAATTAATTTTTCATTTGAATTTATTTGATTTGACCTTATTCACATATGGACACATCACCTTCACACATGCTTTGAGAAACGATCTGACAACAGAGAGAAATTTATCTAGAAACATTTCTGTGACAGGCAGAAAATTTCACATAAGGTGTCCTCTGTGTTGGAAAGGGAGTGTTTCATTTCACCACCTCCTTTAAGAAGCCAAGGGTTAAACAGGTTTAAGGGGTTTTACCTCAGCAAGCATCGAATACAACTGTAAGATGCTTCTTTTGTGGAACAATGGAAATCACATGGAAAAACTTCCAGACATCCTCTTACTAGGAGAGATGTACTTTCCAAAAATTAGTAGCAAGAAGTCAAACTCCAAACCTTTGCTGTCTTCATGCTTGATTTGCAGGGTGAATCAAGTTTATAAATGAGTTTGCATGCAGAAGCATAAATCTTGCCCAACTCACAGACTTACAGGTGAGGGAGGGGTGGGGAAGTAAAAAAAAACAAAGAAGTCCATGTGCTTCTGCAAACCCATTCCTAGATTATTTGTCAATGTATCATTTCACAAAAGAAAAAAAAAGTCCAGTCTGACTGCTCAGAGAAGGAGCAAAGGTTATGAAAATGTCTCTCTGGAGCAGAGACCAACCAGCCATTCTGCCAGACTGGAGCACTTTCAACCTGCATCGACCTGTTCCCACACCCCATGAAATTGCAGGCTACACTTCTCCTAGAATCAAAGAAGTGTTGCTTGTAAGACACCTCTGGAGGCCATCTAGGTCAAATACCCCCTTCAAAGTAGAATTATCACCAAGACTATAACATCAGCCACAGCTTTGTCTAGCTGAGGACTGAAAACCTCAGTGGACAGGGCTTGCCCTGAGCAGTCTCTTCTGCTCCACCACCCTCCTACACACGAGCAAAGTTTTATAGTGTTCAAGCTAAGCCTCCCAAGGTGCAATTTGTGTCTACTGCCCCTTGCTGTATTATTTACTGCTATCAAAGAGATCATCTCTGTCATCTTCATATACACCCTTCAAGTTCTTGCAACCTCCTGTTAAGATTATCCCCTTACTCTTCTTCATCTTGAGGCTAAACAAGCCCAGCTCCCTTCAGGTGCCCCTTGGAGATCACACCATCTAGGTCACACCATCCAGGCCCAAACCTCGGTAACTTCCCAATGGACTTCAGCTTCTCCAAATCCTTCATGACCTGGGAGAAGGCAAGAGGCACAATTCCCAACAACATGCACCAGACATACCTCACCAGCACTGAGTAGTGGGGCACAGCAGCTTGCCACAATCTGCTGGCTACAATCCTCTCAGTGCAGTTCAGTATGCCATTCACTTTGCTCAGAAAACCAAAACATTTACTAAAAGCCCCACAGAAGCAAACAAACAAACAAAATCAAATAAACAAAAAAAATAAATAAACCCACATGTATACCCAGCCAGCTATCAACCACAAATCCCTTTCTTGCAGGGCATCACCAGCCACTATCCAGCCTGTACCCACAGGTATTCCTGCTGCCAAGATTGGCCCATGCACTGATGTTCTTGGTCCATACGGCCTTCACAAGTCCATTCAAAATTAAATCATCAATCCAAAACTATTCTGGCTTGCAGAAATATCCCATGTGTCCTGATTACCACAGCAGAAGAAAGAGACACCACGACTCACTTTGCAAATTGTGCCATTTGAACAACAGAACCAGGAGCACCTGGCCATCCTTCATTAAAATACTGGCATTGAAAATGGAATAAATGGTAGTGTAGGTATTGTTACTATAACATGAATTCATATATATGCTTTTCTTTTGAGTGCTTGGTAAAACACACACCTTTGATAGCTGACATCCACATGACTTCTAGCCAAAGCAAACCTATACACCTGCAAGATGTGATGCTGGGGAGGCAGGCAAAGATTCAAACTGGGGATGAAGGCAAAGATTTAAAATTTTTTCTTCATCATCAGATATACCCAATGTGCAACTAGATATATCTCATCTGGATTTGTATTTTGAGATTATTAGTTTTATCTACTTCCACTTCCCTGACTTCTGTGAAAAGTCACTAGGAGAACTAAAAAAAAAAAAAAAGGGGGGGGGGCAAGTGTTAAATACTGTATTTAACTGAACTGTTAAACAAAAAAATATTCTACTGTTTTCTAACAGATAAACTATGAAAAGATTGCACTTCTGTCCTTCTAAAGGGCAATCTCATCTCAAACTCCATGTTTTTGGGAGCTGTTGCACGAACAGAGGTAGGGGAAAAAAACTGTCTTGTATGTCAATAATCACATCAATCCCCCATTGCCTAATCAGAAATCTGATCTGCTTATTAGTTACCATGTAAGGAAGAAGATTAAATCTAAGAAGAGTGAACTTGCCACAATAGGCTTTGCAACATTAATAAAACATTCAATCATAGTTTTGTTGCTAAGTCTGCTAAAGTAAAATGTTCAAATGGCCTTGGAAGAATCTATTTGACAGCAGACCATAAGTCTCTGATAGAAAGTCAAGGCTACTTCCTATCCAAGTCCTATAAGATGATCTGCTTGATATGGAGAATGAATGTTTATCTTCTTTGCAAATCACATTTTCCTTAGTCTGTGTGGTATTAATCTCCATGGGGGTGGACACCTCCAGGAAGGTGCAATGGTTCATCTCCTGGTTCTGGTCAATTCCTGTTTTAATCTCATTTCCAGGTCGCACTCTTCACACATGGTGAGATATTAAACTTTATAGGGGCAGACGTCTCAGCTGGCCTTAGCACACAGCTTCCCCCAATCTGGCCAATTCTTTTTAAACTCTAATTTCCTATGATTTATATTCCATCTTCAAGTGTAGTATATTCTGCTTCATTTTTATCAACAAGTCTTCTCTCTCTCCCTCCCCTACCTCTTTTCAGAGATTTTCACAGGAAAAACTACCCATTTGATCCCTTTTACTAACCATTTCCCTCAAAATCATTGTGATGTTACTGCCAGGTTGAGATGTTATTGGTGTCATTACCATCAATGCTACTTGCAAACACACTGACAATGCTTGCCTTATTAAGGACTAGTTCTCTCAGTAGGGTATAATTTTGTGTAGCCTTGCATCATACAAAATTTCACTTACCTGCTGAAGGATGGGATAACCCCATACCTAGGTAACAAACTAGGATATAAGCCAGAGCATAAGAAATTAAAGCATAATGCCTTATTGTACACTCTCCAATTGACAGTCAAGTCTGTGTCCTAAATGAGGGGTATAGGACAACAGAAATCACAGGAACATCATGAGACAAAAGTATTTCAGGCCTCTCCAATATTAGTATCATAATAGGCAACACAATCTTAGAGAGGAAAACAGAACCAGAGGTCTTTAGCCTGCTTGATATCTGCCTCAAACATTTTGAGACCAATCTTTGCTCTTCCCAGCAAATATAAAGCATTGTTTGAAGACAGTATTTAATTTCACTATATAAACATGCTTTCAGTTTTCCCTGACAGGTTAGCTTCTCAGTCTTGAAAACACTCATCACTAAATCAACACATCATCATCATCATCTTCATCTCTTATTTGTTCACCACTTGAGAAACCTACTAGCCAAACATTTAAAACCACAACAGAGAGGCATGTTTATGAAAAGGGCAAGAGACAAAATTTCAAAAATATTGCTGCTTTTTCAGAGCATGTTCTTCAATTTTTTGTCCCACTGATTTTTATACACTCCCTAGAAGAGGGCCTTGTCTAGTTGCCTTTTTCTTTTTCCTTTTTTAATAAGCTGTACCCGTACTGGGAATTTGGTTCAAAAGAGAAGGAAAATAAATGCCTTGATTGCCTCATTTACCATTAATTTGTTTCTCAGCACAGTTCCTGTACATGTGAACTTCACCACCACAGTCAGAGACAAGCACACCAGAAGCTCCACATCTGAAATGCTCCAACAGTTCTCTGGGAAGCTTGATTCAAAGTTAGTAGACTATGCACCGTAAGATCCTTGGGAACCCAAGACACCCGAAAAAAGGACCCTACAGGAGAATACCATGAAATCTGAGGTAACCCTGCCTGGCTACACCCCGTGCAATGGTTCCAAGTGTCTCACTATCTCTATGGCTTCAATTCAGCAACCAGCATCTATTGCACTAAATTGCTTGTCAATGCAGATACGGCCATAGTCTGTCTAAGACACAGTAAAACAGAATTGCCCTGACAGGTACTAGTGTCACAGATAAAACTGGCAAGATCCTTCTAACTTCTCACTGAAGCAGCTCATAAGATTCCAAGAGCAAAATACAGTGCAGCTAAGTGTGCAGACAACTTTACTCAGACATAAGCTTACTTTGCTTTTGGAAATTATCTTTTCGTTGTTTCCATTCACAGACATTCAAGTTAAAAGCTTGAATTAAAAAAAGATGACTTCCTCACTTCCTCGTTATCCAAGTCTTTCATTCCAAAGTTTTTGGAAAGCAAACTGAAATACACTTCAGAACACTTTTCCAAGCTTTGACGTCATTTAATTTTACCATGCATTTGCATTTTCATACATGGTCGTTATTGTTGTCTGTCTGTTAGGCTGCTGTCTTCTGCAGTCCATTAGCCAGTTTTCAAATGCTAATTACAGTCTCCCATTAAGAATATCTTCTTTGCCCATGCATTTTATCTCCTGCTATTAGAACATTTCATCATGCCAGAATCCGTAAATTGTGCCTGAGAACAAACTAGTCTGTGTCTTAGGTAAACTGATCAATCATATACGAAAGAAATCAAAAATACTCCAGGGACCTAGATGTATTTATATATTTTACCATGCATAAACACATTCATCAAACAGCCACTGGGTCTATTTATGAGCTATACATCAATTACTGAACATTTACATAGAAGATACAATCATTGGTAGTTTATCTTTTATACTGCTAAAGGCAAATCCTCTTAATTACAACTTATTTAGCCAGAAGTTTTTAATATGTGCAACTCTAATGTTCTTAATGTTGTTACATTTTCTCCACTTTTTCCCCTGACAGATTACACAGGTTCAGTCCCACTCTTTTTCCAAGTAGTGTTCTGAACTGCAAAAGTATAAGGAAATAGCAACTTCTCTGGGCCTAAACATAGCAAAAGTAATCTTTTATAAAAGGACCCATTTTGCTTAAGCACTGAGACCACATACTGCCTGCTCTTTCTTAATTCTTATCCAAAGAAATGCAAATTTATTCAGATGCCTAATTACTGTAGTTGAGATATAGTAAACAAGCAGATAAGAGAGAATGTAAAAGAAGGACAGGAAGAATACTGTGATAAACAATACACAATCATCTTGGATGCAGAATGTCTCAAAAAAGGATTAGGAAATAAAAAGAAACCAGTTTTACCTGGATTCCTTGACAGGACCTTTTTAATATAGTAAGCATGAAGATAAAGATACCCTGATCTGGGAGTTTAAAAAACCCCACACCAATAACACAAAAGCCAAGCAGACACTTGGAAGAAACTGGAGAATTATCAATAAAGTCGCCAAAATCCCCTGCCTACCCATAACTCAGTCTTAACTAAGAAGGTATTCATCCCACAGGCAGGTAGGCTGGTTTGTTTTTCTGACCTCTTTCACCTGGCAAAACACTCAACACACAGTATGAGCAGAGCTGTTTAGAATTTTATGTATTACTGCCCACAAACCTGTTAGTGTAACAAGATAATGATAAAATATGAGTTATTCCTAAAGTAGCAAAAGCTGAAGAGCGGCAACAAGGATGGATTTATCGTCCTTTCATTTTAAGTTCATATTTTTTGTCTTATAGAGAAAAAAAGGCATCCTCTTCATTCATGGCACAGTACTGAAGAAACTCGTCAACTTCAAGGTTTCTGCAAGGGATTCACAAATCCCTTTTGCCCCTTCTGAATTTTACACTACTTCTTCAAATCTCTGTTGTTTACACAGGACTCAAACCTCAACCACAAGACAGTAACTGATGTGGAAGAACATGTAAGAGGACTTGGGATCTTTATGGTTTAAGGATTTATACATTACAAAATTGTGATCACAGTACTTAATGTTGTCCTCCAACAAATATGAGAACAGTTGCTTTTCCTTTAAGGACAAAGGAGTAGTGCACTTATGCCTCCCTTTTATTTCACAAATCAAAGTAAGATTATGTTGTTTTCCCATTTTCAAAGTATTATTCAAGGCAAGAAATTCTCCAAAACTACTTTCCACTACAGCTCTGTTGCAAGCACTACACAAGCAGTGCCCAGGAAACAGCATTTGGTAAGAACTTAAACTGTCTATTAGGTAATCAACATCAGTACTGCTGTGCACTTCAAAAGTGAATAAAATTGCTATTTTATTAGGGAAATAAATAAACATTTACCAACTTCATTCAGTTGTGTGTCCTCTGGGGACTGACTAATATACAAACTTAGTAAATTTGAGCATTTTCTTTGACTTTTGCTTCTACTTGCTAATGCTGAGGTTTTTTTAGGTTTAGGTTCACAATGCAAATGCTTCACATCCAAGTGCAGTGGGAGTTTTTTGTTGTTTTTTAATCACATATGCACTTCCACTGAAAGACAATTTTCTAATTCTTTCAACTTTTTCATCACAGAATAAGACTGGTCCATTAATTATTTAAGGCTGCTTTTTACTTAATAGCTGTTTAAAGAGATGGATGGTCAAAATTATTTCCCAGAAACTCAAATTATCTAGTGGTTGTTTTCATTCCCATTTCCATGCTTAAGCAAACAGAGAGAGATGTTTATGCTTAGCATCTGGATACTATCACTATGCAAGCAAAGCAATCCAACAGATTATTCCAGTATTCCTAGGGTCTGCAAATGTCATTATTAATCACAAATGCTACTCTTTCAGGTTCACAGCCTCGTCACATAGCCCATAAAGCTCAGACCAAGGATTTTAAAATACATGGTTTCTGTCAATCTGAAAGTAATGTACCGACTCCCCTTTTCTGAATGCTCATAAAGAACATCTGTGCAGTCTCTCTGAACGAGAGCATAATCTTGCCCTTCCAAAATGCTGGTAATTTAATTCAGCTCCTTGATCAACATTTGACAGAAACACCAATAAATCACCAAAAGGATTGAGCATGTGGAGTTCAAACCTGAAAAATACAGGTAAGTGAGCCAGAGGGAACAACCAAGACCCCCAAAAAAAGCTGTTCAGCATATTCATTTCAATGCCTTTAAAACAACCTATAAACTGAGTCTGGTAGTTAACTGCTGCTGTGCAGACAACAGGATACACAAACTGGCCAGGAACTCTCTCATCCCTGGAAAGAACTGCAGACCTGGAAACACTTCATACCTTCAACATGACTCAGAAGGCATTGTTAACCTACCCTACAGTACTTAACCAAGTCAGCATTCAGGTATTTCAAATGAAAGGAGAAAGAAGGGGAAAAAAGGGGAGGGGGGGCGGGGGGAGAAACTACTGTGAATAACACAGCACCTAGGAATGCAACACTTTCCTATTATATAAGAAGAATCAAAGCATTAAACCATTAAACTAACTTTATCAAAGGAAAAAGTCAACCACAGTGGCTAATAACAGCATGTAGAGTAAGTAAGTACTAACAGAAGTGGTTGAAAAATATTAAAAGTTAAAACAAAACCAATTTGATTAACAACTTCTCACTTCCAGGTTTCAGCCACCTCAGTCAGGAAAAAACCCCACCTTTAAATCTCTACATGCTGTAACATTACACCCATCTATTTAGCCTGTGTCTACCAGGAAAATTATAATCCCTTTCATTACCAAGCTTCTTTTCAACTGATTCAGAAATCCAAATCATTACAAGCTAAGGGTTTTGCTCTCACCTGGATTTCCACCCTTACATATCTACTTGCGTTCTTATAAGTAAGTAGAGCAAGGACATGAAGGATTTTGTTTGTGGTGGGGGTTGTGAATAGTTTGTCATGCTGCCTGAAAAGAAAGGTAGCAAGAAAGGAAAGCCAACCCCGCAGAGATTTACAAATGCAAAAAACTTAATATAAATAGACCTTTTGCACTAAACAAGACCACACACACAAAGTATTCGTATGTTGAAGAGCTGGGAAGCCTGTGGAATGAGTTTGCAATTTCTAGCATATTCACAAATTGAGTCAGGACTGATTGCTGGTAAAAACTAACTGCAAAAAGAATATTTGTTTGGCTTTTCCTGAATTGACTAAGGAAAAGACCATTTTATTATACTTCTGCTGTGAGAGAGTGGAAACCCTTTTTTAACCGGAAATTTACTAGCCTGAAAAGTGAACATGGAATGCACCAAACAATGTTGCCACATCAACAAAGACAGATGCAGCTAACCAAAGAAAGGAGCACAAAAAACTTCATGAAAAGGGACATATATACTCAATTATTTATTTATACTGTTTAGACTTAACCATTCTGAGAGTAAGGGATCTCATCTACCTTCCTTCACTTATGGCACGAAACTCTAACATTAAACTCTTCCAACAAAACCCAAGGAGGGCCAAGGAGATTTAAAAAGGAGCAGGAGGTGGGTGTTGCAAATGTGTGTTTAAGGTCACTTAAAGAGTCACCTGCCTGGGGCCGGGGTGGCAGAGGTGGGACGGGATGCATCCTGTCACCACAGGGACCAGGAGTGCAAGAACAGTGGAGAAAAGGACAATCCACTTCTTTCTTCAGGTATGGGGGAAAGGATTATGGGACTGACCGTTTGGTAATTTTGAGACTGGACTGGGGTTTTTTGTTTATTTAACATTCTTTTTAAATCAACACCATTATCTTCTCTGAAAACTTATTACAAATAGCACTGAAGTTAATACAATAATGCTTTGGTATGTACTGTCTATCTAAAATGCATAAGATACTCAGACTTGAGGATACTAATTGGAGAGATACCTGAAAAAAGTATATTCTTTAACTGTAAAAATGCATTTCTTCTAAGGAATCAGAAGTTGAACAAAATATAAGACTGCCTTTGGTATTTTTATAAGAAATCATCCCTTTAAAGTATTTTAAATAGAGTGATGGCAGTCAGCAGTGACAACTTAGTCAAGAACTCAGTCACATTTCTTCAGCACTCACATGGCTGATAAGTGCTTTCACATTTACAAAGAACAGGCAAATAGGGTGACACTGGGAGAACCAAGACAACTGATACCATTTTGATCTTACTCCAGCCTACTACCACAGAGATATGATACAGATATAATGGAGTGTCAAAACATAAAATCAGAGCATTTTTCTAATTAATAGCAACAGGTCAAGTCTCTGCCAGGTCTTGTAATTTTAATTTTTCACTGTAGTGAAGAAGACAAAAGCAGTCTAAAATTTCAGTGCTTCAACAGACTTTTCTTTTTTACTTAAAACCATAAATCATTTAAAACCAGCAAAGATCATAAACCACACTATAAGATTCACAAAGAAACACAACTTCTATTTGGAAACAGTAATACAAAAAATAGCTCAAGAAGTCAGTTATCCAGTTATCAAAAATTTAACTCTGAGCAGTTATTAACTCATGTGAACTACGGCCACAATTATTCCTCATAGTATTTTTCTCTTCTGGTTAATATTCATCAGTCATTTCTACTGTTACAGAGCAAGTGTTTACACACAAAAGAAATTATACAACTCCACCTCTCAAAATAAATTGAGTAACCAGTGTGTAATAATTAGAATGAACATACCATAACTTAATTGCAACAGAATTTGGGTTTAAAGTATTCAACAGTGTCTCATAAGTCAGTAGAAATAATTTCATGACATGGTAGTTGAGAAATGGCCTCTTTTGCTACTCAATTAATAAACATAATCACATGTTTTTAGTAAGTGGCAACAGAAGTAAATGACTTTCTGACAAACTGAAAGGTCTAATCTTTCATACACTAACTAATAAAAATAACCTCATATTACCTTAGTACTAGGCAAAGAACTGAATTTTTTCACAGCACCAATCCTCAAGAAATTAAATCCCTCAAATCTTTTACTTGAAATGCAAACACAACTTTCAACTACATGGCTTCCTAGTTAGAGCAGACTAAATGACTCAAAACTACAAAGTTGGTATGCACTGTAGGTGACTTCAGCTGGGTAGTTTGCATAGTTTTAAACTACTGATTTAAAGCCACCTGTAGTCAAGGCTTACCAGGAAGCAGCACAAGGTAATGACCTTTCTGACCTACAAAATAATGTGTAGAAGGATTTTATGCTCAGCCAGATGATATGAAATTGTCACCCTTACTGCTGCCCAGCTGGCTCACTCTGGCCTTTAAAAACCATGGCCATTTTTTTCCTTCAGCCAACATTCATGTCTCATGAGCAATTCTACTTAAAAACCCCAGAGGATGGTCAAGGACAGATCATGCACAGAAAGATGTCAGATCACAGAAAGCAGCTTTAAACCAGTTCCTGCTGTGCCCCAAACTGGGTGTCACAACATTCTCTAATTCTAGCTGTGTATCTAGGTGTCACCTCCACCAAGTCCTCAATTGCTTGACATCTCAATTGCTCTTTACTAAATGCTATGAATAGGCCACTCCTTTTTTACACAAGTATATAATAAACGCTTTAGCTATATATTATAAGAAAAGAACACATTTAAGCCCAGTTTACTCAAACCTGCATGTCAGAAACACTGCACAGTGCTGTCATCAGTTGGTGAGCAGTCAGCCAGAGCACAGCCTCAAACACTTTCACCCAGCCAAACCCGTCCAGCTCCAGAGTAAGCACCAGGCCTCTTGTTCCCCTCAATCCATGTCCTCCTGCCTGTTCTTTGTCCTTCCTTGGGTGGATGAAGTGCTGGCATGGTGAGCAGGGTACATCTGGTGTGACTCAAACCAGTGCCAGGTTCACCTCACAGGAGCTGCACTGTGATGGCAGCTGTCAAACCCAGCCTTCCCACCATCAGCCTCCATCCTTCCCTTACGTCAGGTTTAGGTGGCTGCACATCTGCCTCTGAACTAACAGGAAATTAATCCCAAGCCCCATCTTCCCTTCAAGGAGGTTCACAGAAAGCTAAACTAGCTCATCCACAGGTCACTTGGCTGCCAGACCCAGCACAGCCAAGGACCTGAGAGCCACTCAAGTGATAGAAATGCCCCCCTCTGTGGCAGCAGTAATTTAAATTAGCTTAATAGCATAGGCAGATTGCAAATGAAGCTCCAAATCAGAGCACACACTTCTGGGAGCAGCACTACAAAGGCATCTTTCCATGAGAATGATAAGCTATGACAGACGGAATTCCATCAGCACCTGAAAACACAAGGTATGTCCTAATTGACTCAGCTAAGAGAACTGAAGTAGTTTTTTTGGAAGCTTCCTATTACATGTCCAACAGGATCTGTGTTGCAAAAGGAAGAGTAGAGATTTCTTTCTCAGTTGCCGACACTCAGTCACATACCAGCGCCTGAGAGGTGAGATGACCTGGAGGATTGAATGACTGGACAGAGATCATGAAGACTCAAGAGCAAGAAGCAACACTACAGCAGTGCTGAAGGTCTCTTTGCATGATAATCCAGATACAGCCAATCTTTACATGTAAAAGGATAAATTCCTTTAAACTCACTCGTATTAACAAGAGCATTATGAAGAAAGAGAAAGAGGAAAACCACTGTGGTAAGCATTAAACTCTCCCAAACATTGAACATGAGGTCACAGGTTCTTCAAGGGCCTGGCTCAAAACCTCTCCTTCCTCCAAAAGGGCTGGTTAAAGACTCTCTCCTTCCCAAGAGTCCTGCTGTCCACTGGCACAGTCACTCCACAGACTATCATTCAATGCAATATCTCAGCTCTTCAGTAATGAAATAGTTCCATAAAAGTGTCAGCTCACAACCAGGAGTGAGACAAATGGTCAAAAAAGCCAAGCAAATGACAGGAATGATCACACTACGGATAGGGAACAGAAATCATTATTAAGCACTGTATAAATCCATCAGGCAGCTGTCATATGGATGCTCTGAGCAATGTAGAACTGGAACAGAAAGAGAATGCTGATAAAGGATGAAAAGAAGATATGGAATGATAGCTTCACAGAAGGTGGCTACAACTGGACTTTTCCAACTAGAAAGGGAATAGTTGAAATAGAGCAGAAAAACCCTGTGTGGAATGAAGAAAATAAAATGGGAGGAATTATTATTCATATTATTTTCATACAAGAGCTAGAATATATGAAATACAACAAGCTATTTCAAAAAACTAAGGACCACAGCTTTTTCCACACAACTTATAGATTCCTTACCACAAAGCAAGATAAATGAAAAAAGCAATGCAGGCTGAAAATGTCATTAGGCACAATCATGGTTACATAGTCCACTTACAGTATAAAATACCATCACTCTGTCACTGTGGCAGTGAGAGACAGTACCCAGAAGAAGTCACTCACTTTGCCAAAAATCCCTCTCTCCAAGTGCCACCATTAGAGACTGGATACTGGACAGGTGGACCCCCCACCTCATCATGTGCAAATTTCTTACCTCACCTCCATCCTTGGGATTTTTTAATTTTTATTTGTTATTCTAAGTAGACCCTAAATAAGAGCAAGACACCTTCCTTATTTTAAGGTGCACTGTGTATATCACTACCACACTAATCAAACAGTACTGTGATTCTCAGACAAAAGGGACTAATTGGGACTTCCGGGGTCATTGTGTTTGGGTGCTTTCGATTTCACATGAATCAGTTCAGTTCCAATTAGAAAATATATATCTATTGTATAAGTATAATATGGCACCTGAAAATACAGATAGGCAAGTGATCTCTGTACCCACAGTGCCATGGAAGGAGATGTCTATATAAAACAGAAGAAAACATTTGAGAAGCTATGAGAAGGAAGTGATGAAAACAGGAAAATAATTTCACTTATAATTTCACTCATTTTCTATGTAATTTGTCAATACATTTGAACAGCTTGATGGGAAATAAAAAAGCTACTGATAAGTTTCTTGTACATGCACGCCTACCTGCACCAGTGTCTCCTGTATATATTGCATATATGCAAATTGTCGTACATTCAAGGTAAAATACGACTGAAGCATCTTTTGCTGTTCTGGCAGCAAAGAGCTAATTTGAGTTTAATTACTTTAAAGTATTTCAAAATGTTTTCAAAGAGCTCTCAGTTTCTTTGACAACATTATTACAAACAATAGATATGCTGGTTAAAATTTTCGTATATTTCTCAGTAAGTATATTTAATGGAAAAAATCTATAAAACAAATAATATCTTCTACTTTATTGTATCAGATTTCTCAGTCAGATTCACTCCCAAAGACAGACTCTAATTATTTTATCAGGGGAAGGGGAAAAGATTAACTTAGAAATATTTACTCTTGCATGTTAATTTGTGACAGTAACTACTTCGTATGCAAAAGTCTAACTATTCTAATAAATTATTTGAACTCATAATTCTAATAAATGATTTGAACTCATAAAACATCCAGCGTTTTTTAAGCTTAACTGTCCCTATGGTCTGAAATACCACAGTTAAATAACTTCAGGTAAGCAGATGCTTCTAGAGCTTTTATCCTCATATCTTTTATTTAGTAATTTAAAACCTCACACACTTTCACAGACACCATCAGAGGCAGTGCAATGCATATTTCTATCAGCAGTTGACAAGCCAGCAGCATTCTTCAATTTTTTTTTTTAAATATTCCTTTTTTCCCTTAAAAATTGAAAATATGCAAATTGCTAAAAATAAAATTTAAAAAAAAAATATAAGTTTAAAGTGATTGAGTTGTGAAAACAAGCTGAACTTGTTCTTTATCGAACTGTAGGAGTTGCAGATGAAAGGAGGTGCTATATAAGGAATAGCTAGACTTCAACAGAGAACACGCTGCCAAAACATTTTGGCCTAGATTCTGACAGGCACGCACCCAAGTTGAAGGGTCATGGAAAGCAGCGGTGTAAAGAAACAATCTCCAGAGACCAGAAAACATTACACCGCGGATTAGGGCTGCGGCTGGGGGAAGGGGGCAGGGGAGGAGGGCAGAGAGAAGCTGCTTGTTTGCTTGGGGCTTTTTTCATTCGAAATCAGGGGAGAAAAACAAAAGATACAATGTCTCGATTATGTGCGAAGGGGGCGGAGAAGATATACAAGCACAATTTCTAAGACAGCAACAAATGATAAAATGTATCTTGTTCTTTTTCCTAAGTTTCTGCAGCTCCTTCTCATTTGCTTTCACGGAATATGTTAGAAGGAAGAACAGACGGCAAACTATCACACACAGTTCCCGAAGAAGGCCAACTTTCAAAAAACTCATACTCTGTAATTTGATTAGACCCTTAATAAACATGTCAAAGTTTTTTTTAAGAATTCTGGATCTTGCTATCGTTCATGCTCAGGAGTAGTACAGTGCATCATAAAAAGAAAATAAAAATCAAATTACAATAAGATAGAGATTTGTGAAAGGTCCAGACTGATTTAATACCTTTATTAATGACAAAGGAAAATTAACAGTTTTCAATTCTTGCAATTCAGAGGAGAAGAATATTAATAAAAAGGGAGCTGAGAATTAGCTATGTTTAGTTTAACCTGGAAAAGCACAGGCTTTTCCAAGCCATGCTGAGCATCCTCACCTCACATATTACAGTGAGGATGGTGGAAGGCAATCAAAGAAAGATGATTGCAAAACAGTACTCATGTTAAACAATTGAGATGACTAGGTGTAAAACAGATGCTCCAGTGTGCATCAAACAGACAAACTTCTCATTGTAGGCTATAGAAAGGCTCTCACTGGAACAAGTGAGCTCAAACTTTTGTGTGTGCATCCACTAACACCAAAATAAAGAAGTTTCATCAACAGAATCACAAACATACACACACACTCCTGGGACTGGCTTAGAGTAAGTAATGAAACAAAGTTTGTGGCAGTTATTAAATTCAGTGGGACATAGCTCTACTTGTGGATATCAAATGTATTTAATAAAGAGTGCAAGAACCATACCTTAAGCCAAGCACAATGACAGAACAAGCTACTAACAACTGTATTTCACTAAACCTTCAAACAGGTCTGAGTGTCTGAGATTAACAACCTCTGACTGATGCAACACATCAATATTCTTGATCCTTGGCAATAGAAACTAAAGTCTCTAGCTGCTGACATGCTATAGACACAAAAAAAAAAATTAATATTTTGTTTCCAAGATACAATTGTTCAACTCCTTGACAAGCTTCACCTACTCTGGTCAGAAGGATATTGAACATTCTTTTCCACTTACCTAACACATACCCCACAGTACCAACCTGACTGCTTGTACTTGCAATTCAAAATGGGCTGCATGCCACGTTTTCAGCATAAAATACCACAGACCATAGAAGTTATCAGAACTTCCTACTCTCCTTACACCAGTGAAGCTTATAAAAAATCTTTACGTAAGTGTTACCTTTGGTGTTAACATTAGTCTGATGAGTTTGGAGTAAAGCAAAAATCACTGGTCTAACTTAACTATGGTTTTGAATGAAAAGACATTACGCATGGGAATATTTTATTTTAGCTGTTCCTACAACATACCAGCTGCATAGATGGTACATTTCCCTCCCCCTGGTAAAGGGCTCACAGATGCTTACGTAATTTTACAATTCTGATACACAGACATTAAATTATACACACCAAAATCAGACACAAGGATGGATGTAAGCTGCTCAGACCAGCACTCTTTGGCATATTTCTTAATCGATGACATTTCAAATGTCTCAATTAAAAACTAATTTATAGGAGGACCAGGAGGAAAAGAAGAAAAGTCCCTCACTACACATCAGTCCTTTAAAGTCTCAAGAGTGTAGATACTTTTATTAATAGCAGGTTTCAAATCAGTATCGTATGATAAAGATCTCAAATGCCTGCCCAACCGATGCACCCGATGCAATTGCAAGTACTATTCAAACGAGGGGGGGAGGGAAGAAAGAAAAACGAGAGCCTATTTCAGCCAGTCAGTTAGTCCTTGGTGTAATACTTCACGCCGCAAACAATAACAGCACGTTCACAATAAAGCTTCACCCAAGCAAGCGAAAGGTGCTTCATAAACTACAACGGGCAGGTGGGGGTGACGGTCGGGCACACGAGTCCCCGGTGCCCCCCGCATCACCCGGGCACAGCGCGGGAGATGCTGCCCCCTCCTCCAGGAGCGGCCGCTCCAGCCCAGGCTCTCTGCCCCGAGGCTCCGCCGGGACCCACAACTCACCGCCGCGCCGGCCGCAGCTCCCACCGCCCGGCCCCGCGGGCTTTAGTTCCTCCAAACCCCGTGGTGCTGGGCGGCCAGGGAGCAAGGGGCGAGAAATTCGCGGCTTTCGCACAAAACAGACGCCGACGCTATCGGAGGTTTCCCTCCCGTTTCTCACCCGCCACTCTTTATTTAATGTTGGGAGGGGGATCCCGGCGGCGGCTCGTGTCTCCCCGCCCCACGCCTCGGGCCGAGGGGA
Source organism: Emberiza elegans (assembly GCA_024865655.1). Classification (NCBI taxonomy): domain Eukaryota; kingdom Metazoa; phylum Chordata; class Aves; order Passeriformes; family Fringillidae; genus Emberiza; species Emberiza elegans. The sequence goes on along the minus strand of JALJVW010000175.1, from coordinate 10,427,646 downwards.
GCGGCCGGGCTGCGCTCTCCGCGCCACGCAGGGAAACGCCGGGAAAAGTTTGAGCGGGGGAAGGGGCGACAACAGCTCCGAGCCCGCCGGCACCTGGGAGGCTGGCCGGGGGAGAGAAGGAGGAGGAGGTGAGGAAGGGGAGTTTGTAAGGTGCCCGAAGCCCACGCTCTGCCCGCCCTTGCGAGCTCCGCGCCGGCAGCCTGCGCACACGCGTGGGTCGCCCACCGCGCCCCGCAGAGCGGAGGGGTTGGGGGTGCGGGGCAGCCCCCCTGCAGCCCCACCGCCGCTCCTCGGCCGGGAGCCGGGTCCCGGAGCATGCGGGACCTTCCCAGCACTCTTCCCTTCCTTCCCCTCCCTTTCCCGGCAGGCAGCCCGGGCACGGCGCGACCCCGCCGCGCCGCCCGCCCGTACCTGGGCGCCGAGCAAGAACTCACCTGCCGAGAGCTGGGCCCGGGCCGCCCCGAGCAGGGCGGGCGAGCGGCCGGCCAGCAGGGCGAGCGCCGCCAGCAGCGGCAGCGAGGCGGCGGCGCCGGCCCCCCTGCCCATGCCGACTTGCGGAGAAGTTTCTGAAAGAGGCCGGCGCTGCCCCGGCCCGCGGCGGCGGCGGGCGGAGCGCACCTCGACCGCCCCTCTGGCCGCGCCCCTCGCCAGGAGAGCCCCGCGCCGAGGGGCGCCCGCTGGCCCCGGGGCCGCCCGCTGGGGCAGCCGTCTGCGGCGCGACGAGCGCGGCGGTGGCACCGATTCCCCTCGTACTCCGGAGTTACTTTGCTGCTGGGCGAGCGGGGCGGGAGGGAGGAGCCGAGCGCGCACGTCCAACCCCCGCTCCCCGGCACTTGGCACGGGGAATGTGGGACTCCGGCCCGCAGCCCGGCGCGGGCGCAGCGGCGCCCGGCAGCGCCTCCTGCTGCAGGCGCGGCGGCAGCACCGGCTCGGAGCGGCGCTGCCTGGATCGCCTCCGCTCCGCTCCGCTCCGATCGGCTTCCCCCGGCGCGGCTTTCCCTGGCACAGTTCGGCTCGGCTCTCCTCCGCCCTCTCCGGCACGGCGCAGCCGGGCTCAGTGCGGCTCCGCTCCGCTCGGCTCGGCTCGGCTCGGCACAGGAGCAGCTACAGGCGGTTGTGCGAGCCCCCCGCTCCCAACCTCCCGCCTGGGGGAAACCTGCTGCTTCTGGAGGAGAAGGACGAGAGGGGCGGAAGGGAGAGGGCGCCGGCTGAGCCGGAGGGGCGGGAGGTCGGGGCAGGGAGCGCGGCCGGGGGCGGCGGGTCTCGGGCGCTGGTTTCGGGGGACGGTCCCCGCGCCTCCTCGGGTGTCATCTGTTGGCTCATCCCGCTCTTGGAAACGCCGTATGGATCGAGTGGCGAACGTGGTATTATCAGCGCGCATTAAACAGCCCGGCTGTATCCTCGAGTCAGGGTTTGTGTTTTTGCTTTCTTTGGCAACACTTGTCTGGCTCCTAACGCCAGTAAAGGCTCATTGTTCTCAGTTGGAATGGTAATAAACAGTATTGCCATTATCCTATCATTTCCACGCGTGATTACTATCTGACCTTTCAGACAGGTCTGTGTGCAGCTGTGCGACTCTGACACCCGTGGGTTGTGACAAAGGATACTCTCTCCTGATCCAGACCCCAGGTATGCCCTAGAATAAAGGCCTTGTTCTCTGTTTCTAAAAGCACTGCAGGTCCTTATGCTTCCAGAGCTTAGAACTCCAAAAAGCATTTGGAATAACAGAAAAAGCCACCAGTGCTGGAATTTATCTTTAAATAAATATCTCCTCAAATTATTTTAACTTATTTTTTATTAGATTTTCTTTTTCGCATGGCAACTTGTAATTAGAGATGTTGTATAATGATTACAACTGAAACTGAAACCGCTGGAAGCACACAGGTTTTATTGCAAATTCGAAATTCAATCCAGGTTCATCAAGGGTTTGCTGTGATTCAAAATCCTTTCCAGCCATTGTCTGGCAATTGATAGGTTTAGCTTTAAGCCCCACCAGCCCTTAGGTTTTCACAGCAGAAAAAAAAGTGAATCACAACATGTTATACAAAATACCAAGTTCTCACACACCCAACCCTAAAAAACTCTACACCTGGAAAACCCTGTCCTTCCTTTGGGTGGAGTGGCTGAGAACCCACTTGCGTGCTTACCCTGAACTGTAAAATGATGTGCTTCGGTGAACACTGACTCTTTGTTTGAACTTCAAGAAGAATGGGAGCTGTGTGAGATGATCTCATGACATCCAGTATTTCAGGAAGGATCGGCCATGTACCAGATGGGAAATTTTTCTGAGCTAGGTGAAAGAAGGAAAGTGTGCCAGGCCAGCTTCTGATGCCTGAAGATACATGACCATTTCTTTTGCTAATGAAAAAGATGTACCAAGTCATACTGGTGTGAGGGAGTACGTGGGTATCTGATGCCTGCCTTCGTGCTGGGAGCTATACAACTAACACTGTAAAAGTGGCTTCAAGCCAGGTAACTCGTGAGCTGTTTGGGGGGCAGAGGAGAGGAAGATTAATGTCTCCTTCCCCTTTACCTCCATGACAGGCTTGCAGCTATCTCTGGCGGTCAGCACTGCAGATCGCCACATCTGGAGTGGGGGAGAGGTTGTTAGCTGATGGTGAATGTGCAGCTCCAGGCTGTTGCTTATTTCATTGCTCTGAGGTGATGGATGCCACTGATGATGTACAATCATCTGGGCTATATCCAGACAGCTTACATATGTTTCAGTAAGAGTCTCTTGAGATTTCATCCTTTCCCATTATTCCACTGCTATTAAAAAGCAAGAAAAAGTACTTTGATTGCTACTTTTTCCTTGACTAGAGAGTTCAGGCTTGAGAGGTAGGGGTGAGGTGTGCATGTGACTCCACTTTTCCCTCAGGTGTGTGTGCATCTGTTGAACTATTATGTGTAGTCCACTGTATATGTCTTTCTGCCATACTTGGCATCCTGACAAATACTTACACTTCAGGTTTCAGGTTTTTTTATGCTATATGACATGAATGGTTTTATTTTTTACTCCAGCTTTTATATTTTTAGAGCTCTAAATGTTTTACAGGTTTCCCATTTTCAATTAAGAGCAAGCAAATCTATATTACCTGTTGCATGTTTTTAAAAACTGTCTGAGCTAACAAACTGTATGGTAAATGCAACTCTAATATAATAGCAGAACAATGGAGACACCCCACAGTAAAATCATTCCCTCCAGCCTGAGGGCTATTTGGAACTTAAGGAAGGTATGGTCTTTATCTTAATAATTGCAACATCTAAATAAAGTGCTAAATAAATCTCTGTCAGTTTCAAGAAACTGGTTCTGAAACTCTACTAGGTGCCTCTATGCTCTTTGCATTCCCAGTTAAAACTTTCCCTTTATAGTTCTGGGTGTTGCTAAGCCTGTCATAACATATTTTTTTAGCACAGGCTATCACTTAATTATATCTATAGTGACTGACAGATGTCTAGCACAATATATCATTTCACAGCAAAATATCTTAAATTAGCAGTATTTCAATGCTATATGATAGAATCCACATTTTCCTATGGTATTTGAACAGTATGTAAAATCTAGATATGTTATAGTAAATTACATATTCCTAACCAGGAAAAACATCTCCCTCTTCCTTTTTCTCTTTTTCAGGAACCTTTAACCATTGTCCTAGAGCACAAGGAGATTTGGGGAGATTTAAATGAAAATTTTCAAAAAAAAGATAGTCAAGTATTCTCATTATCCCACTGCTCCCATCCAACTTTCCACCTCTCTGCACATTTGCTTCCTTTGAGAAAATCTGCTCATTTATTTTGTGAGCCTGAGCAAGATCCGAGGCCTTGAAGTTCTGGCTCCTCGAGGTTGGAGATCCTAAAGAATATTGAGAATTGTATTGATTGAGGTTTTCTTGGTGTTATACAACAATGCCTGTAGCAGGCATTTCATTGTATTTTGACTTCTGAAAAGAATACCTCCATGAAATATACTTCAAATTTCAATTAAGTGTGTTATTTTGAAGCCTAGTACTCACAGAGCCTTTTTGAAAACATGCTAATTTGACAGAGAATCAGCAGCCAACACTCTTGTCTTAAGAAGAGGACTGAAGAGGAAGAGACAATGCTGAGAGTCTTACTGACTCCTTTCAACAGCCTCCCTGCATACAGCTGCTTTTTGGAAGCAAATGTGGGGCAGTCAGAAGATCTAAAAAGTATGGGGATTGACTGCAGTATATCGTGTGCACAGGTGGACCTGAATACCTGTTCCAATTCGGAACATCCCATATTCACCCAGGTACTTGTGGTACGGGGACCACATACACACATGGTACCAGGACATGCAACAGGTGAACTGCCCAGTGGCAAGGGTATCTCTGCAGCCTTGCTCACATCCTTGTCATCAAAGATAGTGACAAGCTTGTGTGACTACAGAGATTACTGTGTGGCATTTTGTTTGGTCAAAGAGTGGGCTCAGTGATTCTGGAAGTCTTTTCCAACCTTAATGATCCTATTATTCTATTCTATCATTCTATAATTTCCCATCCTGAGCATCCCATTCTCACTTGACCACCATACTCAGCAATGTTCACCTTTCAGGGTGGAAGTTTCCATCATCTATCCAGAGATAGGATGTTGCTTGGGTCTGCTTGTCATTTCTGCAGTTTTGATAAAATGGCCTGTTATTTTTTTTTAAAAAGAGCAAATTACTGTCCTATTTTTTTTTTTTTGAGCAGACAAAATAGTTGACAACTGAAATATAGCATGGGAATAGCCTTCAAGAAGGAGCGAGGCATGGCCTTGTTCTGAAATAAATTGTTTTACTGAATTCTATCCCTTCAAAATTACATTGTACTGTGTATTCCTCATGCCAGGATCCAGCCCAGAAAGGAGCAGGTCCCTGAGTTTGTCTAAATATCAAAGAAAAAGTTCTGTACAAGTCTCTGTTTTAATAGGGTTTTGTTCTGTAAGACACCATTTAGCTAAAGCAAGGGACACCAAGAGCTGGTGATTGGAAGACAGATAGTAGCTGAAACTCAGAATATCTGAGTGATTCATCGACCAGTGATTATAAAGGCATTAAATTTCACAGAACCACTTGGTTTTAAACAAGTTCTTGCTATCTTTTTTCTGTATGTATGTGTTTAAGCAAATGCACCTTTCCACACTGCCTATAACAAGCCTTTTACCAGTTGACTTCTACCCCCATGCCATTCATCACAGCTTCATGCTCATATTCCTCATTAGAAACATAGGAGGAAACATTGTTTTTTGCCATTGGAGAAGACACCAGAAAGACTTTAAAAGTTTCTGAGGACTTGCAAAAGTACGTTGTGCTGCTATGCTGGTTGCCCAATCTTTTTAGATTATTGTACCTGTACCTGCTGCTTGCAGTGGTTTGAGAACATGAAGAGCTTTAAGGTCCACAACACTAAAGTTGAGCTTGAACTCAGCTGAAGTCATTCACTCAGGTCTTGGAACATCTCCAAAAAGATACTCAATGTGCCCTGCACACAGATTTGTGAGAAACTGTGAAGAAAAATGGACAGATGACCTCAGAACATTTGTTGCCACTGAAGTGCAGTAGACAAAGATAACCAACAGTAGAGAATGGTTGAGTTGGATGAGGTCTTGCAGGTCTTAATCTGATGTAGTGAAAACAAGAAGCTGATAGAAAATTAATATAAAAGGAAAATATATAGATAGGTTTTCTAGAGCCTATCATGTTAGCAGCAGCTTTTGGGGCTGAACAGTTGTCTGTGATCAGGAGGATAAATCACACAATTGTTCTGTTTCCTTATTAGGTAAACCTGCATATACTTGTAGCTTAATTGAGTAAACATGCACATTTAAAATTCAGTGAATAAAATGTTTGTAAAAAGTTAACAGATGAAAGAAACAAACTTAAAATCAGCATGATGCAAAATAAAGTTGCGCTTTTCCACCTTTAACCCAGGCTTACCATGTTGTGATTAATGCAAGAAACATGCAGATATTTTGTGCATAAAAAAGAAATGCAATACGGGGTAATTTTGTCTTGAGAACCTTTAAGGAGCATGCAGTTTGTGAACTGTCAGGTGATAGGCCTTGAAACAGTTAAAAATTATTTTTGGGGGTGCTGGTGGATGAGAGGTTGCACATAGCCCAGAAACATGAGCTCGCAGCCTAGAAAGCCAGTTGTGTCCTGGGCTGCATCCAAAGCAGTGCAGCCAGCAGGGCAAGGAAGGGGATTGTCCCCTCTGCTCCTCCCTGGTGAGACCCCACTGCAGTGCTGCATCCAGCTCTGGGGTCCCAGACACAGGAAGGACATGGACATTAGGGTGAGTCCAGAGAAGGGACACCAAGATGTTTAGAGGGTTGGAGAACCTCTCTTATGAGGACAGACTAAGAAAATTTGGCTTGTTCAGCCTGGAAAAGAGAAGGCTTTGAAGTGACCTAATTGTGGCCTTCCTTTACTAGAGGACAACATATATGAAAGATGAAGAGAGACTACTTACTTATGTAGAGACAGGCCAGGGGAAATGGCTTCAAATTGTAAGAAAGTAAGTTTAAATTAGGTACTAGGAATAAGTTCTTTACTGTGATGGTGATGAGGTACTGGAACAGGGTTCCCAGAGAAACTCATCCCTGAAGTGTTCAAGGACAGGTTGGATGGGGCCCTCATGAACATGGTATGGTGGATGGCATCCCTGCCCATGGGAGGGGTGTTAGAACTGGATGATCTTTAAGGTCCTTGATTCTATGCTATCTCTTTATCCAGGGTTTATTGGTTTTTGGTTTGCTGTTTTTTTTTTCCCCAAAGTTTAAGGGATTTGAGGGTTGTAGAGGAGGCATCTCATAGAAAGAGACATCTGAAATGCATTTGTAATTGTCAAACCATGGGTCCCTTTAGTGACAAAAAAAATTCAACAACTTCATTTGAATGGTGTGATTTATCTAAGGAGAGTAATGGCATACAAGTAATCTATAGCCTCAAGGCCTCTCACAGTGCTGCTATGTCCAGTTGTGCAACATTCAGTGATCAGTTTATTAAGGGGGCTTGGAGGCAAATTAATTATTTAAAAGTACAATAAAATGAGAATTCAATCTTCCCTCCCTTAATGGATATACCATTCTTCAGATTACCATTAGATCCTTCAACAGCACATTGTTGATCTCTTATCTGAAAGAAGAGATATATCAGAAAATCTTGAAGTGAAATAAGTAAAACTTATCAATCACAAATGTCTTTTAAGTAACGCAGAACTCTATAGTGCTGAGGAGATCTGATGGGATAGGTGGTGACTTTGCTTGGTTTATCCAGGCACAAATGTCCTATACAGGTTACTGTAAAATCTGTTACCAAAATGAAAGAAAGACTTGACTTGGAGGAAAGAAATTGGTCTCCCTGTAATAACTGTTGGTTTTATAGTGGTGTGTTCCAAATTTCTGTGAGATTCAAATTTTTCTTTCCACCTCTTCTTGTTAATTAGAAATTGATATATATGAGGGTGTTGAGAAGTCTGCTGGAATATAAAATGGTCTAAAGAAAGCAACCCTGAGCATAAAAAAATATGAGTAAGTGACAATATAAAAAACATTAGCCAGTGCTCTGGCACATTTATCCATTATAAAGGCATTAATTCAGGTTCTTCCTGTTAACCAAGAGATGGCAATGATTTGAATAAAAAGAGGCTGAAGAAGCACAGTATATGATTCAACTTTACCCTCACAAATTTTAATGATAGCCTGGAATAAAAATTGGAATCTGCAATCAATCAGTCCATACTCAGGGGAACAGGAATATGATTAAAGATATTTTAAATCCATGACTATACTTATATTTATTTTTGCAATCTCACTGGCTTCCAACTGAAAGCAAAACTGGGTCCCATCTATGTGCACTTCATATCTGTGGCTATACTGCTGATCAGCAACAGCCCACCAGAAAAGGAAAGTTTACACCTGGCAGAGGTTTTCTGATATTACCCAGAGAGAAAAGGAAATCTGGGCAGGGAAAGATGCTAAACAAAATATAGCCCTCTCTTCTTCAGCCTGAAATGTAAATTTCTCAGCTGGGGTAGGGATGTATGACCTCTCAAAGAAGGAGGAATAGATACTGAATTATTTCTCCATCTCGTATAAACCTGTGGAATTGTTAATGCTCTGAAAATACTTTTGCAGAAACAATTGCTAAAAAATCATGGTTGCCATCTTGTCGACATTTTTAGGAAGATTTCATCCCCAAGGGAAATTAATCAAGACACATTAATACATACTCAGCAGACTCACAAGTCATAACTGATGTCTGGTAGAGTGATTGCTCATGTCACTCCACAAAAGCTTTCTCTATTAGAACAGTCTTTCATAAGTCTGCTACTAAACTTCTCTTCAAAAGTGGAAAGTCAGGTAAATCTTACAGACTCATAAAGACTTTGTCTCTGGGGTCTGACAGCTATATTCTGGTTGTTCTTAGAATATTACTATTGTACTTAGAATATTACTATCTCAGTTTTTGTGTACTTTAACTCCAAGATTTCAGTGTGGCTTTCAGATATCTACCATAAAGCCCTAAATTTCCGTTCCTTCATTTTAGAGCTAAGTTTTTCGATTTTCAGTTTTTAAAATAAGCTAAAATGGAAAAGGCTACCTACTCCAGGAAAAGAAGTGTATTTATCTTATCCAAAGTAGGCTACCTTCTGCCCAAAGAGTGTATTGGCAGTTGAATTACCATGCTCTCTTTGCTGGATGGAAAGTGACTCACTCTGAATTACTTTATTTCAGGATGTTGAAGCTGTGTGTAAAGTTGTTCTATTCTTCTCTTTTTTCTTTTTTTCTTTTTTTTTTAGTTCTAAATTTAAAACTTACATTTCTTCTATCCAGTTTTAGTTGTGTAATACCTGGAGGATTTCTTCCTTCTCTAGAATAACTTCATAGGAACAAATCAGAAAAGTTGGAGAGAAAGCTTTGTGGAAGACAATGCTACCTGAAACAGGATACTGTAATACATTTAAATATCATTTTAAATATAATTTTATTTGAATTTGGAGAGTGTTGAAAAGTAAAAACTTTGTAGAACAGAATTAGTGAGGTTTCCCTGGAAGTTTGTTAGAGAATTTTTTGTATCTTGAAAAAAAGTTCATTCAGGCATTTATGTGAGAGAATTGTTTTACCTGGCCCAATTGTTAATTTTAGTTTTAAAAATGTATCCCTACTGGATTCTGAAACTCTCTTCCTTCCAATAAAGATCAAAGGAAAATTACTTTCATTTTAGGTAGAATAATTTGGAAGATGTTAAAATTAACTTGGATTTTTTTTCTCTCTGTGCTAGGATGATTATTTATTATTATGGCTTTTCACTAACTCAGCTGAGTTGTATTACTATCTGTTTTATCTCGACAGTGACAGACTAGAGGACAGTAGAACAGTTCAAGAATGCCTATGGCAAATGCAATGTCAACCTGCAAAGTCTTTGACAAATATACTGTACATTACCATCATTTCATGTGCTATAAATAAGCCAACATCCTTTGTTTTGCCTAACTCCTTCCAGATGCCACTTGCCTCAAACAAACTACAGTCCTCAGGTTCTCAGTAATGTTTGCAGATTGAAATGGATCTTATGGATCTTGGCCTACAAGAAGGTAATTTCTCCAGGTTCGACAACCTGATCAAAGCATTTTATAGTTACACTCTGCATTATCCCATCCTGTTCTTGACCTGCCATCTCTTCTAGGCAGGGACTTTTAGGACACAAACAAAAATCTTACATATTTATAGTACTGATGGCAGTAGTAACATTGATACAGCTTACAAGGTGGCGTTTCGGGAAGGACTTGGGCATTGTTCACCTTCAGCCTGGGTTTGGGTGCCTTATGATCTTCCTAACTCAAAATTGGTCCAAGAGACCTGAGGCAATGTGTAGGATCTCAGCCTGGTTTTCTCCTCATTCTAGCCTATTGCTCCCCATTCTTGTCTGCTCATACTCCAAAGAAGAACAGGGTTGTCTTTTAGTCTTAGACACCTCAAAGTATTATGAATGAATCTGAGCCCCCAAAAATGTTTCATAGTAACTTTTAGTGGACCCAATCTTCAGGTTTTCTCAGTCAGGAATATTTCAGCCTCCAGGAAATGCCATAATACTTCTTGGGTCCTGTTCACAATAATGTGGCATGTTTGTCTCATTTGGTGTCCCAGTGAGAGGAGGTAGCTTGTTGTTTACTCCTTTTCCAGTGCCCACCTGAGTGCCAGCACTTAATGGCTGCTCACCATGTGGCAACGCTATAACGATAGCACTAGTTATAACACCACTAAGACAAAAATATCATTATAGCATTTTCCCAGAGGAAATAATAATAGACAACGATAAAGTAAAAAAAGAAAACTATAAATATAAATTATGTTAGTCTTGGAGAAAATCACTAGCTTATTCAGTAGGAAGAAAAAACACAATTTCAGAAACACTTCAGTTGCTAAGAAGGAAGGGTTAAGATTCCCATGAACTCCATCTAACTACAGGTTTTATTTGGACAAAATATAAATTCAGAGAGAACCTGTCCTTGCACAGCTGAAATGCCCTTTCTGCTGTTTCCTTTCCCACTGGAGTAATTAGCTATGGTAGCAGTTCAAAAGTGGTTCCTGGCATTTATGATTAGAATTGTTAATTCCAGAGTGCTAAATATTTCATTTATTAAGGAGTATAGTCAGCTTAAAATTTCACATCTGCCTACATTTTTGCGTTTGAGGTTACAAGCAGCATCTACATATATAAAGATTAGAGAATTTACATTCCCTCTATTTTTCAGTGCAGTCAGATGATGCATTTTGTAGAGCTTCAGGTCTGGTTATTTGGTTGTTATATAATCAATGAATGCTCTGTCCAGCAACAGAGGTTCTACATGTGGTACTGTGAGCAGTCCCACTGAAATCAGAGCCTCATTCATCATGCCTGATGATAATAGTTTGCTAGATTGGGCCAGGCCTCATAACTCTCTGCCCTGCCTCCCTGCTTTCCCCTGCATTCTTTCTAGAGCATTTTCAAACTATGTGGAAGAGGAAAATACTTATTAAATCACTCAAAATAGTGAAAATGTTGAGATTTCAAAATTTAGCTTCTAAGGCCAACAGAATGGACTACTTGTGTGCTTTATGTGTAATAGCATCAATAGTAGTGTCCTCCAATGATATCCTCTTTTAAATGACCACATTTAACTTGTGTTCAGCTAAATTAAAGGCCTGAAGAAGCTTTCAGTCTTTATTTTTTGTAGAGTCTAAGTCTTTAACCAACACTTTGCCTCATAATAGGTTTCAATGACTAATCGACTTAATTTTGAAAATGTTTCAACCTTTAAGTTCCAAAAATTGCTCTTGCTAATATCTCTAAATTAGTCTTTGCTTTTGCCTACACTAATTACTGTTTTATCTACATACTACAGATCTCAGAGAGGGTTGTCAGTAATAAAATTATTAAGAATATATTGTTAGCAAGCACTTAAGTTAAAATTATTTTACTGCCATTTTTTAATCATCATCTGTCAGGGATTTGAGTCATGCCTGATTTACAATGAAATCTGCATTTCTAACACCTGAGATAGGTTATTCTGTTGGCTTACGCTTCCAATGAGTACTCCAACAAGTCTTTGGGATCACAAAGTGGAAGCCTACCTAACCAGGCACAAATTATAAGCAGTCTCATTAATTTATTTCAGGTTAGCACATGGAGGGTTTTTTATAACCACTGTTGCTATAAGGCAGGTAGAGTGCCTAGCAGCATGCAGAGATTACAGAGAGGTTTGTGATCTACTCATCCTGCTGTGTTCAAAGTTTCAAGGATTGTCTTGAAGCAAATGTTTGATGGATAGCATACAGTGCTCCTCCATCAAGCTCTGTGAGTCATCGCATTGTGCATTGTACAAGTTTATTCAACTTCCACTGACCAGCATATCCCACACAGAGACCTAAGTGTTTCTTTTTCCTCTCTCTAAGGACAAACTTTCTGGTTCTACTTTATATTCTTTACCCACAGCTTGTGAAGTGGAATAGAGTTCCAAATGTGGAGATGGTGACTTGACTTTGCTTTTTTTTTCCCTTCACACAGAGAAATAAGCCTTGATTAATGATGAGTTTCTGTTCACAGTGTTCTTTCTTTAAAAGGCAAAACCTGTTCTCTCTCTGCGTGTAAGACGACAGATTGACAGCCCTGGGAGACTGAAAGCCCTCTGTTTATCCCCAGTACAGATACAGCACAACTAACAAAAATGCAACTTTCCATAAGATATCTTACCAATGTATTTCTGCATGGCCAGGGAAACATACAGGATGGTAGAGGTTTAGTTGTTCAGGTTATGCAATCCTTTGTCTTTGCCAAAGCTACCCACCACAGCAATGGCAGTTCTGTGATCTGGATGTCTGAGAACATCAGCTTTCTGGTCTGAATTTCAACTGTATTTCATAAACAAATGCCTCAGTGTCTTTTACCCAAACACCTAACCCTTTCAGCTACTCTGAGTGTCCCTGTCTGAAAGGAAAAGAAAGAGGTTATTTTCTGTATTTGTTTGTATGCAGAAAGCAATCTTGGCTGATGACACATGGGACTGATCACATTAATTTCTGTGCTTTGGTGACTCTTTGAAATGGATGGGGATGTACCATGAGGTTTTTTTATTACTCTTCTTGCATGGCTATAAAATTCAGTGAGTTCAGGAGTAGTGGGCAGAGCACCCTGAACATGTGAGTGTGTTATTTGCACACTGACCATTGCAAAACATTTTCAAAGGTGTAGATTAAGAGGTTTACAGACCATAAAATGCTTTAGTACCATTTTGGGAGGTGGTACACCAGAAATGTAAATTATTTGTTTCTTAGTACATTCCTATTTCAAGGAAGCCAAAATTAAATCATCATTTGGGGGTGGGGGCAGTAAAAGGATAACATTGTCTGGGCATGCAGCTACCCTTGGACAGTAGGAATTGGTGAGGGAGAGGATGATATCAAGGCTGGACTTATCTTGGGATCAAAGATTAAGAGAAGTCAGGAAAAAACATGCATAGGAATGATTACCAGAGAAACTCCTCAAGATCTTTCTTTGTGCCCTATGCCTGGTGCTTAGTACTCAGGAAGTGAGTAAAAAATTATGTGACTGTTGTGAATTTTGGTCAGGGATCTGCTCAGGCAGCCCAATTGAATTATACATTTACTTTTTTCCCCCTGAAGATAAGGTTCTGTAGCAGTTTGGTGCAAGGAATTCAGCAGTTGCAGAAATTATTGACATTTGGTCTTGGACATGAAGTGACATACTTCCTTGCAATACTACAGAGGTAATATATGATTAATATTGCAATTAATAGCTTGTGTTTCTCCCCTCTGCACCCCGATACTGAGCTGTCTGAAATCTAATTCCAGAGATCTTCCTACAGCTGCAGTGTTCTTGGTACAACTCCCCTTTGCTTTTATAACACTGTAAATAATATTTCAATGCTACACAATTCCCAAAGTCCCAAAATCTTATTTAATCTTCTTTTTTTTTTCTTTCTGTTTTCTCACTTTCTACAAACAACATTTGCTGTAAGGATGTGAATATTGTCACCATGTCAATGAAGGTCTACCTAATGCTGAATTCTCTGATTTCTGTATTTCCTCACTGAACTCTAGAGCATGAGAGAAATCCTCTGTTCTACGAGACAAGAAGGAAACTCGTACCATGAAAGATTGAAAGAGACTAGGGGCTGTTGAAAGCCCTTTATAAAATCTTTTCATCCAGCTTCAGAATCTGTACCAGCACAAGCATTTCATATCTATGCCTGATGGAGAATTTTGACACTGATTTCATGTCCTGTGTGATTTTGAGAACATTAATGAGCTTTCTGGGAACACATTTATTTACCCACAGAAAGTGCAAATTCAGGATAGATTGGGGTTTTTTTTTGGTAAATTTTTCTGAGGGTTTAAGTCATAAGATAAACGTTTTTTTTAATATCTCCCTGAGAAATATGCAGGATATAAGTAATGAATTTTCTTTCCTACCAAATGGTTTTTTTCCCACTCCTTGCATGGCCAGTACAAATATCTTCATGCCTCATCTATGAACTTCATCTCTTATCAGGAAAATCTCTTTTCCCAGTAACTGAGAAAAGTATATGCTCTGTTTGCAATTTCATGTGCTATCATGTGATAACAAGACTGTTATTTGGGAAAACTCTGTTGATTTTCATTCTTATAATTACAGTGCTTCCTTAGTTGTCTGTTTAAATGTTCTTTGGTCCCCAAGGCCATTTTTAAATAAAGTCAAACTCACTAACAAGTATTTTAATGTTTTATTTGAAGTGCTTTTTACATAGGAAGTTTTTTGCTATTTGTAAACTTTTCTATCAGTTCAGTTAAAATTTCAAGCATAAATTTAGTTCAACTAGCATCATCTGAAGTGTATGTGCTTCATTTTTACATTCATTTTGTCAGCTATACATCCCCCATACCATATGGTATGATACTCTCAGAGAGAAGCTAAATGTTTTCTGCACAGTAATTGTTTTCATTTCTATTAAAAGAGAAAGGCACAAATAATAAGCACAGTGAAGACATGCAATCTTTGGCATGTCACTAAATCCTTGATGTCTATTAAAACCCCACCTAAACTTGCAATTCCCTTGACAGAGCACGTAGGAAGGCCTTTCTCCATCTGCTGTTTTTGCTGATGAGATGCCAAATGTCTTTACAGATACTCTCATAGAAAAGGAAGGAAATGCAATTACAGGAATCATGCTCTTAAAAGAACCATTCGAGGAGATAAAAAAAGGTGAAGTGATTTTATATACATGAAATCACCTCAGAGATTGGTTACAAATTTTGTTCATTCACAATATAACAGAGCGATAATAATTTTTATGTACTGGCGTTTATAAAAGATGGTGCTTGTATTGTCCATCATTCTCTGCTAATTCAGTTTTCCTCTTTAATTTTCGCTGTTTAGCACAGAATAAGAAAGTAGCTTTTATCAGGTTTAAACAAATCTAGTAGAAGTAACTGAATCTGAATATTTTAATGAGAGGACCAGTGCTTTAAATGCTGTGAAAATGTTAAATCTTAAAATTATCCTGAATATTTTCCTCAGACTGATTTGTGATGGCTTTATACTGCGGCATTGTATTTTAGATGTAGGCAAGCAGATGTGCTTTCAAAACAGCAGCAAATTGTTGCAGAAGACACAACTTGCTTTGCTTGTTTGTAAGTCACTAACACAAAATTAGAGCACTTTCTTAGAGACTGAAATGATAATTATACCTTTTTTTGGTAACATGTCTAAACTGAAATGTCCAGAACCAATCAGCTGACATATTTTGACATTTTAATTTACTTCATTTTTTTTTTAAGGAAAGGAAACATGATAAACAGGATTCAAGCAATTTTAGATGGAAATTTCTTTCATATTCACAACTACCTGCTTGAATTAAACTACAATCCTAAAAACATCAAGTTGCTGAAAAAGTGTCTATGGAAATAAAACTGTCTTTGTGAACCATAGGTGATACATTCTCTGTGTTCTCAGATATAGGTGTAAATTGAAAAAGAGTAAAACTAGCAAGAGCAAACAGGAAAAGAATTAAAGCACTATGTCTTTGTTGTTTCATTTCCTTTACCATGGAGTGCAATCAATACTTTACAACAGGGTTAATGTGGTCTCTTCAAACATGCTATTATTCTTTCAAAATAGCACAATAACTTTATTAGTTATGCTGTCTGCAGTCTTTCCAATGTGACAGGATTGTGTGGGTGTTCCGATTGTAAGTAATTTTTTTGGTGCCCTCTATTGGAGTATTTTTCGTGAGTGCTAACAATAGCAGCTAGCACCACACAGCTGCTAGAAATTGGAGTGGTGGAAGTTCTAATTCTAATTAATATAATTAACACAAACAAAAAGTGTCCCACACTGAGAGACTTACTGTTTCTCCTTAGTAGCTACAATATTCAGATTTCACATCTGCCAGTTCTTTACTATTCAAATAAGGTTGTAATAGTTGATTTCTTTTTTTTTTATCTGCTTCATTGACCTTGAGGTACACTGAAAGGTTATTTTAAAACATAGCCTAGAGACTGATCTTGAAACTAGGTGTTTGTGTTCCTTCTTGTACCTTATTTTTGGAAAGCATCTGTTTTGCAAATAAATGTGAGTAAGCATTGGCCCCATTAGGTGTAGTAATACCTCCTGCTTTTTCTTTCAGATTAATTCTGAGAGGCAAGGACAGAGATTTTTTTCCTTTGCAAGAGAATTAAGATGAGCAAGTTTAGAAATAGTACTTGTGACCAGGTACTACACCTCAACTGGGTACCTCAGTCAGATGGTCAACGGCCAGCCTTTGGGGAAAAATATCAAAATTACAGTTTGATGAAATTTGAATATCCTAGAGACTCACTTCAGAACTGGCTTAGTCCCTGCCATGGTCGGAGAGACTATTATCCTTCACCATTTTGTTAATATCCTAATCCTGGGCAAAAGCTTTTATTTTCTTTAAGCTTTGTAAAGTCTTGGTATTCAAAGCACCTGCTCATCACTGTTTCTGCTTGTAATCCAGGGTGCCAGTATCCTGGCAGAAGAGTTCTTCATTTGCCTTTGAACATACATACATATCACCTTAGTAAAAGGGTGGAAATGTGATGATCTTGCTGACAATGAGAAATACCTTAGCTGCAGGTAGCTGCATGGTGCATGTAGCAGAGTGTTACTCAGCACTTCTTTGCTATGCAAAGGACTGTGCCACTGAACATTAGTGTTACCTATGGTCGGTCCCAGTGGACAAAATATGCCAGGAATCATAATCGGAGAGGGGATTAGTTAACGCAGAAAGGATAAGTGTGTTAGCTGGTGCATATGAAAATGAAAGAACTGAAGAAAATATTATCTTTTGCAATTAAGTGGGCAATCTGTACTGATTCACCTGCCAAAGTCACAAGTGGTCCTATCTCCACAAAGTGATAATTTTTCTATCCTTTTTTTCTTGTCAAGATTGAGACAATCATCATATGACAGACCACCCATGTGTAAAATTATATATGTCTGGTGGGAGCTGATACAGGACCTACAGATGGGCTTACTGGTTTTGAAAGGCAAGTAATTTTCTATTAATACTTCCTGTAGACGATAAGGCCCTGATACCTTTCAGATGAGATGTAATTAGGCCAGTATTCCAGGTCTCAGATATTGCAGCTGGTAACTGTGTAAGTTATAGTATTTTTCTAAATTGCCCTTTCATCTTTCAGTCTGGTTTTATGTCTGGCTACAACACTGAATGAATCACTCCTGTTAATTAATAGTCAACATATTAGCTGCTTGAGTTGTTTGTAATTTCTTCTCTCTGCATTAGCCTCACCTCAGATATCCATTATTAACTGTGAACTGTTTTATAGAAGCACCCACTTATAGTTTGATATTGCACAAATATGTATAAAAACTAAACCCACAAAGCATAGAAATTAAAGAAAGATTAAATTAATGACCTCATTACTCCAGTTTGAATCTCTGTACCAGCAGATAATTCTCAAAACTGGAGCTCTGTTTCTGTAACTTACCTCCTCCTCAGAAGTTTCTCATTCTTTGTATTTGACTCAAACAACATGTATTTCCTCTAGTACTTTTAAATGAAACAAGTATAACATTTGTAGTAGCCCTTTTTACATAAAAGGATCTAACTTTGGTACTTACATAATTACTAGATTTGATAGGTCACAAATGTACGTTGCTCAGTTATAATATTCTGAAATATTTATTTGAGGTCCAGTAGTTCATCTGTACTCCTTTCCAGGTGTTTCTTACACGATCATTTTCCCTTAAGTAATTAGCAAGAGTCAGATGATCTGAACTAAAAAAAGTAGTTCTTGGCATGAATCTCATGAAAAATTAGATATTCCCCTGGAACTACAGAGGAATGAGAGAGTTCAATATACTGAAAGAAAGAATTAAACATACAGAAGAATTAAAAGTGCACAAGCATCAGTGAATTAATATGTTCTCATACCAACATTTTCTTAAAAGGAATTGTAAGAAACTTGGGAGTACAAAACTGAGATATTTGCAAGAGTTTCCCAGAAGATGTAGAGAGATGGGAAACCATAAAAAATGAGAATCAAAAGAAAAGAAAAAAGCTTACTAGGTTTTCCACAGTGTTGGAAGAAAATGCAATGGCAGACAAGAGCAGAAGTTGGAAAGGGTGCAGGAAGCTGAGCAGGAATGGTGCAGAGCAACAGCCTCTTGCCTTTTTCTACACTGGAGCTGGATGTCCAGTAGGGACTGTGGGCTTCAGAGCAAAGAGAGTAATGAGATACCTCCCAAGGGGCAAAGTCTGGAGAAGTTCACTTGGTATAAACAGAAAGGTAAAAGACATCTTATGATAGAGTCCTTTAGGAGTGGAGCAGGACATGTAGAAAGTGTGAATGCCCTATAGCTGAGGTCAGTAGAGATGGAGGAGTACTGGATGGAGAATTTCCCTTCCAAAGCTCTATGTAAAATTTGTTAAAATGGTATTTTGTTTATGGTTGATCAAGGGAATTGCAAGCCAAATTCTGACCGACTAGTCCTGTCAGATACCTGGCTCTGTATGTCAAGTGTTTGCACTGCCTTAACCCACATCCTAGCTCCATAGGCTTTTGTGATAAAGCTATCCCAGCTGGGGATAGCTTTGGTCCTGATGGGATAAAAGCTTTAGCTGAGAACGGTTAAAATGCAAATAATTACACTGAATTTACACTTACACTTACTCTGATAAGATTTGTACAGTTAAAAAAATCCAACAGACAAGGAGAAAATATTCTCATGTAATTTTTTGGGTTGTATTTTCCTTAAGCGGCCACTAGCATGGACTTCTGTCCTGACATAGCTAACCGGAGCAGAAAGATATCACTGCTTCTCACTGTTTGCTACCAAACAGGAACAGAAAATGACTGTCTACTCCATTCAGTACATGCAGGTAAGTCTTATCTGACAGTTACCTGAAGCAGACCAAGTTTGCAGGGAAGCAGGTGAGGAGTGAACTTGTGATCCATGCCACTAGACTGGTAGAACACTGGGATTGTCTTAAAATACTTCATCCATTTGAAAGAGAGTGTATCCCTGTGTCCTACACAGCAGTTGCTCTGGAATACTTTCTAGCTTGCTCCTCTTTCAGCCTTGCCAGCTATAAACAACTTTAGACAGTAGCAGCAAAGATAGAAAAATAAAATTATACCTAGTATGCCATATGTTGATTTGCATTTAGGATGCAAACACGGCTTTCAATAACATCTGTGTGAAACAGCCCTGCTATCCAGCTGCCATCACAGTTTTCTCTTTGGAAAAGGCTAAATGTTTCTACATCTGAGTTCATTTGAGGTACACATTCCAGGGGAGCCAGTCTTGCATTATGTTTCCTGAAAACTTATGCCAATCATCAGTAAAACTTCAGATATATCAGTAGAGCCTGTTAAATAGAATGTCACTACTTGAAATATTTGGTCTGTGAAAAAAAACCCCTAAATTTTTATACATTAGGTATAGAAGCAATAGATATGCCCCTCCAACACAGACATACACCTTTCAATGAATATTTACAGTCACATAAACCTGGCCAGTGAATTCAGTGGTTTTACAGATGGGAGATAATTCTTAACTATGTAAATTAACTGACAAAGAAATGGGAAATACATGATTTCTCCTAAACTGAGGAGTTTATGCTGACAATTACTGTATTACGAGAATTACTGTATTACAGGAATTACTGTATTACAGGAAAAACTGTAGAAGAAGGTGAGAAACTGGGCTGGTCACAACACTTCAGGGTTTTTTTTTTCTGTTGACATATGTTGTTTCACAAGTGTGTCATTTTTTACCCAGAGTTTTGAGAGAGGTTCGCCCATCGTCATTAGCACAAACACACATCACGAAAGAGCTCTAAAGTCAGTTCTCTTTTGTGATGACTCACAGCAAAGCATTTCACGCATCTGAATTTCACACATTCAAAAATTCAGAGGCCTCTAAATAACCTGGACATTGAACATGTAGGAGATGTCCCTTGTTTCATGTTAGAGGTGTAGCAAATGGAGTCAAACCTAGTTTCAGAGTCAAAATGTACTTCACTAAGTCCAAACATCATACCAGTCACGTGGAAATGTTCAGAAAGTGTTTCTGCCCTGTAGGACTGGAATAATATTTTTAAGATACAGTCATTACATTAAACTCATTTCATAAAACATGAGTATTTGGAAAGTTAAGGGTATGTATGGATTACCTCTTTTTAAAAATACATGGAAAATTGCAGTACTAGAGATAGTGCCTCACTGTCCTCTTCCAGAAACAAACATATCCTGTTTTTCTGCTTGCTGTCTGTGATCCTTATTGCAACCATTTACACCATGCATGTTTTTATGTCTTTCTCTGCATGGATCATTCAAAACAAAACAAAAAAACAAGCAAAACCAACCTCAAACCCGAGGAGTTGTTTGTTTTAAGCTAAATTCATTTGCCTTTGAACATACATACATATCACCTTAGTAAAGGGTGGAAATGTGATGATCTTGCTGACAATGAGAAATACCTTAGCTGCAGGTAGCTGCATGGTGCATGTAGCAGAGTGTTACTCAGCACTTCTTTGCTATGCAAAGGACTGTGCCACTGAACATTAGTGTTACCTATGGTCGGTCCCAGTGGACAAAATATGCCAGGAATCATAATCGGAGAGGGGATTAGTTAACGCAGAAAGGATAAGTGTGTTAGCTGGTGCATATGAAAATGAAAGAACTGAAGAAAATATTATCTTTTGCAATTAAGTGGGCAATCTGTACTGATTCACCTGCCAAAGTCACAAGTGGTCCTATCTCCACAAAGTGATAATTTTTCTATCCTTTTTCTTGTCAAGATTGAGACAATCATCATATGACAGACCACCCATGTGTAAAATTATATATGTCTGGTGGGAGCTGATACAGGACCTACAGATGGGCTTACTGGTTTTGAAAGGCAAGTAATTTTCTATTAATACTTCCTGTAGACGATAAGGCCCTGATACCTTTCAGATGAGATGTAATTAGGCCAGTATTCCAGGTCTCAGATATTGCAGCTGGTAACTGTGTAAGTTATAGTATTTTTCTAAATTGCCCTTTCATCTTTCAGTCTGGTTTTATGTCTGGCTACAACACTGAATGAATCACTCCTGTTAATTAATAGTCAACATATTAGCTGCTTGAGTTGTTTGTAATTTCTTCTCTCTGCATTAGCCTCACCTCAGATATCCATTATTAACTGTGAACTGTTTTATAGAAGCACCCACTTATAGTTTGATATTGCACAAATATGTATAAAAACTAAACCCACAAAGCATAGAAATTAAAGAAAGATTAAATTAATGACCTCATTACTCCAGTTTGAATCTCTGTACCAGCAGATAATTCTCAAAACTGGAGCTCTGTTTCTGTAACTTACCTCCTCCTCAGAAGTTTCTCATTCTTTGTATTTGACTCAAACAACATGTATTTCCTCTAGTACTTTTAAATGAAAAAAGTATAACATTTGTAGTAGCCCTTTTTACATAAAAGGATCTAACTTTGGTACTTACATAATTACTAGATTTGATAGGTCACAAATGTACGTTGCTCAGTTATAATATTCTGAAATATTTATTTGAGGTCCAGTAGTTCATCTGTACTCCTTTCCAGGTGTTTCTTACATGATCATTTTCCCTTAAGTAATTAGCAAGAGTCAGATGATCTGAACTAAAAAAAGTAGTTCTTGGCATGAATCTCATGAAAAATTAGATATTCCCCTGGAACTACAGAGGAATGAGAGAGTTCAATATACTGAAAGAAAGAATTAAACATACAGAAGAATTAAAAGTGCACAAGCATCAGTGAATTAATATGTTCTCATACCAACATTTTCTTAAAAGGAATTGTAAGAAACTTGGGAGTACAAAACTGAGATATTTGCGAGAGTTTCCCAGAAGATGTAGAGAGATGGGAAACCATAAAAAAATGAGAATCAAAAGAAAAGAAAAAAGCTTACTAGGTTTTCCACAGTGTTGGAAGAAAATGCAATGGCAGACAAGAGCAGAAGTTGGAAAGGGTGCAGGAAGCTGAGCAGGAATGGTGCAGAGCAACAGCCTCTTGCCTTTTTCTACACTGGAGCTGGATGTTCAGTAGGGACTGTGGGCTTCAGAGCAAAGAGAGTAATGAGATACCTCCCAAGGGGCAAAGTCTGGAGAAGTTCACTTGGTATAAACAGAAAGGTAAAAGACATCTTATGATAGAGTCCTTTAGGAGTGGAGCAGGACATGTAGAAAGTGTGAATGCCCTATAGCTGAAGTCAGTAGAGATGGAGGAGTACTGGATGGAGAATTTCCTTCAAAGCTCTATGTAAAATTTGTTAAAATGGTATTTTGTTTATGGTTGATCAAGGGAATTGCAAGCCAAATTCTGACCGACTAGTCCTGTCAGATACCTGGCTCTGTATGTCAAGTGTTTGCACTGCCTTAACCCACATCCTAGCTCCATAGGCTTTTGTGATAAAGCTATCCCAGCTGGGGATAGCTTTGGTCCTGATGGGATAAAAGCTTTAGCTGAGAACGGTTAAAATGCAAATAATTACACTGAATTTACACTTACACTTACTCTGATAAGATTTGTACAGTTAAAAAAATCCAACAGACAAGGAGAAAATATTCTCATGGAATTTTTTGGGTTGTATTTTCCTTAAGCGGCCACTAGCATGGACTTCTGTCCTGACATAGCTAACCGGAGCAGAAAGATATCACTGCTTCTCACTGTTTGCTACCAAACAGGAACAGAAAATGACTGTCTACTCCATTCAGTACATGCAGGTAAGTCTTATCTGACAGTTACCTGAAGCAGACCAAGTTTGCAGGGAAGCAGGTGAACTTGTGATCCATGCCACTAGACTGGTAGAACACTGGGATTGTCTTAAAATACTTCATCCATTTGAAAGAGAGTGTATCCCTGTGTCCTACACAGCAGTTGCTCTGGAATACTTTCTAGCTTGCTCCTCTTTCAGCCTTGCCAGCTATAAACAACTTTAGACAGTAGCAGCAAAGATAGAAAAATAAAATTATACCTAGTATGCCATATGTTGATTTGCATTTAGGATGCAAACACGGCTTTCAATAACATCTGTGTGAAACAGCCCTGCTATCCAGCTGCCATCACAGTTTTCTCTTTGGAAAAGGCTAAATGTTTCTACATCTGAGTTCATTTGAGGTACACATTCCAGGGGAGCCAGTCTTGCATTATGTTTCCTGAAAACTTATGCCAATCATCAGTAAAACTTCAGATATATCAGTAGAGCCTGTTAAATAGAATGTCACTACTTGAAATATTTGGTCTGTGAAAAAAAACCCCTAAATTTTTATACATTAGGTATAGAAGCAATAGATATGCCCCTCCAACACAGACATACACCTTTCAATGAATATTTACAGTCACATAAACCTGGCCAGTGAATTCAGTGGTTTTACAGATGGGAGATAATTCTTAACTATGTAAATTAACTGACAAAGAAATGGGAAATACATGATTTCTCCTAAACTGAGGAGTTTATGCTGACAATTACTGTATTACGAGAATTACTGTATTACAGGAATTACTGTATTACAGGAAAAACTGTAGAAGAAGGTGAGAAACTGGGCTGGTCACAACACTTCAGGGTTTTTTTTTTCTGTTGACATATGTTGTTTCACAAGTGTGTCATTTTTACCCAGAGTTTTGAGAGAGGTTCGCCCATCGTCATTAGCACAAACACACATCACGAAGAGCTCTAAAGTCAGTTCTCTTTTGTGATGACTCACAGCAAAGCATTTCACGCATCTGAATTTCACACATTCAAAAATTCAGAGGCCTCTAAATAACCTGGACATTGAACATGTAGGAGATGTCCCTTGTTTCATGTTAGAGGTGTAGCAAATGGAGTCAAACCTAGTTTCAGAGTCAAAATGTACTTCACTAAGTCCAAACATCATACCAGTCACGTGGAAATGTTCAGAAAGTGTTTCTGCCCTGTAGGACTGGAATAATATTTTTAAGATACAGTCATTACATTAAACTCATTTCATAAAACATGAGTATTTGGAAAGTTAAGGGTATGTATGGATTACCTCTTTTAAAAATACATGGAAAATTGCAGTACTAGAGATAGTGCCTCACTGTCCTCTTCCAGAAACAAACATATCCTGTTTTTCTGCTTGCTGTCTGTGATCCTTATTGCAACCATTTACACCATGCATGTTTTTATGTCTTTCTCTGCATGGATCATTCAAAACAAAACAAAAAAAACAAGCAAAAACCAACCTCAAACCCGAGGAGTTGTTTGTTTTTAAGCTAAACTCACCTCATGCCACAATTACTCTTCAGATATCCGTTTATTTTAAATGGAGCTATGCAAGGGATAATATTTATTTAGCAACTGCAGGTTGAACAAAACTGTATTAGGGTGGTTTATGGGATGCATTAGTAGCACTACAGCATCTCAGAGCCTTGTCGTGAGTTAGAGCCACGTGGTATTTCAGGCTGCATCTCAATGCATCAGAAAACAACACCTCCTTTAAAGATGAGATGATCTAAGATGAAGGACACCAAACATGTATGAACATGTTCTCGAGATAAAAGAATATTATATTTCAGCGACTGAACATCAGATACCTGGATGATTTTGAGGATACCTTTACAGAAAATGTATCATGCCTGGCATATGAAAGAAATATTGAAACTGCTTATGGACTTTGGGTTCTGGTTTCCACAATCTCTGGAGAGAAAAAATATCTCAAAATCTTTTTCCGTGCCCACAAGTTCTCGATTACATTTAAGTCCTTTTGAAGACAAGTATGTATAAAATACTTCTTCCTTTTCCAATATGAAGGGGAGATCTTTGCTTATGCTGCTATTCCTTATTTTGCACTTCCAGACACTGTAGGTCTTGATTTGCACGGAATTTGTAGTTACTTTTTAAATATATTTTTCCATTTAGAAATATCTTCAAACTGCCAAGGGGCTGGAAATTGCAGAGAAAAGCGGGTTGGCCTATGAGTGTATTGCTGCTTTTTGTGATGATATGCCAATGACAGGTTGGGCAAGGTCTGCCCCTGCCCCCTCCTTCTGGCACTGCTGAGGCTGTAAGGGAGCTCCCCAGCATGGCTGTGTGTTGCACAGGAACGTGCTGTCCCTACCCCTTTGCAGACTCAGCACACCCCCAAATGTACACGCGCAGATGGTCCCAAGCTCAGCTGGTGAAAATCAGTGCTGCCCATGCGGCAGATTGTATGTGCTCGCTGTAAATAGATGCTGCAAGTTATAGATCTGTGTCAGTGTAAAATCACATTCCTGCAATATTGGGACTGGGAACTTCAATCTGTAACACCCAGGCAAGTAAAATGAAAGCTGCAGTCACTTCATAGAATCATAGAATGGTTTCAGTTGAAATAGACCTTAGGGATCATCTAATTCCAATCCCCTTGACATGTGCAGGCACATCTCCTACTACGCCAGGTTACTCAAAGTTCCATCCAACCTGGCCTTGAACACTTCCAGGGATGGGGCATCCACAACTTCCCTGGGCAACCTGTTCCATTGCCTCACCAGCCTCACAGGAAAGAATTTCTTCCTAATATCTAATTTAAACCTACTCTTTTTCAGTTTGAAGCCATTATTCCTTGTCCTATCACTACGTGCCCCTGTCAATTGCTCTTCACTCTCTTGTATCTACTGGAAGGCTGCTGTAAGGTTTCACCAAAGTCTTCTCCAGGCTGAGCAAACCCAAGTCTTTCAGTCTGTCTTCAGAGGAGACATGCTTCATCTTCAGATCATCTTTATGGCCCTCCTCTAGACTTGCTCCAACTGGTCCATGTCCTAGTGTTGTGAGCCCCAGATCTGGATGCAGTACTCCATGTGAAGTCCAAGGAGGGCAGAGTAGAGTGGGAAAATCACCTCCTTTCACACTTGTTTTGATGCATTTCATGATATGATTGGCTTTCTGAGCTGGAAACACTCATTGCTAGCTCATGTTGAGCTTCTCATTAAGCAACATCCAAAGTCCTTCTCCTCAGATCTGCTTCCTATCCATTCTGTGCCCAGCCTGTACTTGGGATTGCCCTGGCCCACTCTCAGAACCTTACACTTGGCCTTATTCAGTTGCTCCCCTTGACATACAAAATACTGTACTTTATTACATGTTTATTTTTAGTGCGTATACAATGCAATGTGAGGGACTTAATGTTGCCATGGGAACCATGACTTTGAATTCCTGAATTTTTTATACAATGTTTTATTCAAAAAAAAGTCTACAACAAGATCATGGACAAAAAGTATTGGACAAAACTCAAGCCAGTGGAACTCAAGTATGATTAGCATGAGGGGGAGAATAACAAACCTAAGCCATTGCCAGTCTTAAACAGTAAATTAAAATAGACTAAACATGATGATGTTGAATACAACTAAATGGATCTGGAAACAGGATCTTATACTGCTGCATATGTATTTCAATTTTTATATATCTGGCCCAAATTTGATTAAACTAGCACTTGAAAATGATCATTTTTCTGCCAGTCTGTCACAAAACAAAAACACATAGCTATCAAAAGTAACAGAAAAATGGATCTATACTCCGGTGTGGAGACTCAGACATAGCTGTTGAACATGGTAAAAAGTTAATTTTTGTATTATGTGTTAATTCTTTTTCTCTCTCATATTTATCCTGAAGCCATTCTGTGCTACCTGTCTTCATTGTACAGTCTACACTGTAGTCTGTAAAGAAAGTGTTATGACCACTGTACCATTTTATAACTCCAGAAAGGTAAAGATACTGCAGTAGATAAGTTAATAGAGATTTTAAACTTGTTGGCCGATAAGGAATAAATTCTTCCTTCAGCTGCACATTCAGACTGCCTGGAGAGATGAGATTTCTTGGGTAACCAGGGGGCTCTGCAGAAAAAGTACCTGAGACTTATAACTCATCTCAAATCTTTCCAAAGGAAGGGGCTTATACTGATGGAGAAAGTTCATTATTGTACCTCTAATTTCCATCCAGCCATAATCCCTGCCTGAAATAGCTCCATGTGAACTTTATGCCCTATTCAGTTAACAGCAACATGAAGAAAGTCTGAGCAGAATCTCAGAGGCCTATCCTATTTATGATTTTATTAACCATATTAATTTATTAATTTTTCTGCAGTGACTTCCAAGGAATCAAAGATTAATAATTGTCATGGATATTCTCTAGGGGTGTGAAATCCTGGATAACAGAATTGCTGTAAGAGGTTCTTTTCAGACTGGTACCCTGAAAGCTGGTCTGCTACTCTCTTGGTGATGCCACCAGTTTCCTTTATCCTTGCACACATCAAAATAATTTGAAGAAACCACATGGCCACTTTTAAAATCTGAATGCAAGCACCCAATCACTTGGGTTAGTTGATTAAAAAAATCTTGGTTAAAATCCTTGCGAGTGAGGCATTATTAGAGAGCTCAGAGTGTTTTAAAGGGTACAACTGTTTTTTCTGCACACTGTGATTCTCTTCCCTTGTATTCATCACCAGAGGTCTATCCTCTGCTACACTGTGGAGCCTAAGAGAAAACAGAACAAAATGCTTCTTTGTTCTCTCTCTCTCCTTAGCCCTGTCTCTGCCCTCTGTTGAGGGCTCATGTTTGTACACAAAAGTATACACATCATTCATAGTGGCAAAAGAAAATCTGGATGAGCTGGGTCCCTTGCGGATGTGGAGCCAGAGGGCATGATCAAGCATGCAGCTGTTGACTGATGGCTCCTTCGTGTACAATATGAAACTGAAGTAATTCTTTCTACTGGATAGTTTAGCTTATTGTTAGAAGAAAATTGCTTGGGTTGTATTTGGGTAATGTGCCTGCTGGAGGGGTTTTGCATAAAAGTTTTTGCATCTGAGAGCACTGAGATGCATAATATTAGTGTGATCATGATGTCATCTTATTAGTAAGACAACTTGTCCTTTTTTGTCAGTGAATTGCAAAGATCTGTCAAGGCCCAGTTTAATCTACTCCCTGTAATAGGATTTGTCTGTAGCTTGAGGAAACAGAAGCTTGTAAAGCATAGGGTTATTAAGAAGAGGATGTAAGCTATTTGAGGTTCTTTAATAAAATATAATATCAGTATATTCAATGAATATGGAAAGCAGGATCTAAATATTTCTCATTACAACCTTCAAGTATCTCAGGAGAGGAGGATGATACCAATTAAAACAAGGGGGGGAGGCAATATCTCTCTATCTCTCTCTGAATTCTAACCTTCCTCAAAGTTAAATATTGATGTAAGCGAGAGTACAATTCAAGAATGTCATTGCTCCTGCAGTAACCATTAAAGAAAATCCCTGCCCCATTCCAAGGCAAGGTTAATGTATTTAGGGAACCTTGTGAATAGCAGCTTTAGCTGCTTTCATGTACACCCATGCGTGGCCCTTCTGCAAACAAGGCAGCTTTAAACAAGGAAAGATATTGCTGCCAGGAGTACAAAGTATTCTGCCCTGTGAATTGCTTCACTTCCTATGTAACAAGCTTTGAGACAGTTGAAAGTATTTGCAGTCCCAAACCTCACTCACCTCCCTCAGTGCCTTGACAGGAAACACAAAAGTCGAAAGCTTTAACTGCCTCTTTTTAAAGGGAATTTTGGTATCCAGAGCAAGCAATCAACACAAAGTGATTGAATTTTTTTTGTGGATAGAGCCATTAGGAACAGGGTCCTGTTTCGCATGAGCATTAAGGTACACTGTGGTGGAAAGAGACTGCTTTAATGTAAGATTTTGATCCTCCTTCACAAACAGAGTTTTACCCTTCACATACCCCTGTTACTGGAGATTCCTGGAATTGGAATTACTTGAACTGAGAGTATCATCTTTTAGCCATTAATATTTTTGCAGTGCCTCTAGTACATCAAATTCACTGTTTACCTTGCTGATTAATACAACCTTGTCTGTGTTATATCTAGGCAGGTTAAATACCTAAATTGTCAGTCACTGCCAAAATGTCACTAAACCAATTGAAGTGAAACCTCAAATAAATAACTTGGGAGACTTCTGTTCACTTGAAGTATTCCACAAGTACTCTTTGACTGTGGTCCTCCAAAAGTACTGTAATGCAAAAATATATGTTTTGAAATTAAATGTTCTGGTTCCCATAACTGGCTGTTTCTGAGTAGAGGATCTATATTCAGATCTCTCAATGCCTGACTCACAAGTTGCTCCAAAAAGCCACATACAAGTAGTCCTCAGTCTGTGCAAACAGAAGGGGGAGGTGAAAGGGGCAAATTTCAGTTTGTTTGTTGGGGCCGAGGCTGATCTAGGGGTGGGGTTTGGAACCTGCAGAGCTTTGCAGGAATGCATGAAAATAAGTATGACACAAATTTTTGGTTTTAATCAAAAGAGAATTGTTTCGAGTTTGTCATTGTGAAATGAAAATTCTCTTTGGAGAATGATAAAAGAATGAGATGAAACAAAAGGGGATTTTTCCCTAAGGAATTATCCTTAATTTAATGACTAAGAATTTGTTATTAATTAACCTGAGTTAATCTGGAAAACCAGGAAGTTGAACTCCTTCTGTAAAGTTATTTGCTAAAGGAAATAAGCCTGGATATTGTCCCAGACATACAGAAGGGAGAAGGAGTATAGGTCATTTTCTCAATAATTACATTTGAGACAAAATCATACAGTGAAAGCAACAGAGAGAAATTTAGTGCAGTCATGACTCAAACTCCACTGAGGCTTTCTCCAGGTCAGGAGGAGTGTAGTGCACCTTCAAGGAGTCCAGGATCCCCAAAGAGTTTGTGAACTGGCTTGTGGAGACACAGCAGATGGTTATTCTTGTGGCTTCACCCATCCTCTGTCAGGAAGTTTATTCACATTGGGAACTGCTGCAGGGTGAGACTGCTCTGGAGGCTTAAATTGGACCTTACCAAATAGCAGCGTGTCTCTGTACTCCTGTGCAAAGGGTCTCAGGTTACCCCTCTGAATCCTTCCTTCCAAAGCAGATATTACCTTGTCTTTATTGGAGAGTGTGGAACATAAAATGTCTTTTTTATTGCTACTCTGTTTTGGGTCCCAAAGGTTTTGCTTGTGATGAGCAACATGACATCCAAAACATTTCCTAACTTCCTGGAGAAATTTGAAGCCTGTAATTTTCAGTGACTTTTAACTCAGTAGAGAATTGAGAGATTGAGAGCCCTGCTCACAGATGGACTTGAGGAGCACAGATCATGGGGGCATCCAGCAAAGTACAGATCAGTCCTTTACCTGAGCTGAAGCAGGAAATTTGAAGGTGGTTTCAGTTTCTCAAATAAATGTGTTAACCACAGGCTATAGGGTAACCAAAGGAGCCTCCCAGGACTACAATGTCTACGGGCACTTTATTAGGCAAAATGCTCTCAGATTCACCATATTTCCATATCTGTGCACGAGAGAAAATCTTCAGAGAAGAGAGCAGGAGACACCCAAATCCCTATAACCTAGTGAGGAATATGTTTAGTTAAATTAGGAGGTCAACAGCCAAGCATGAATGAAAGGTCTCTCTGCCTATTAAGTACATTGTCTTATTGGGCTGTAAGGGAAGGAATTAGTGGTGGGAAATAGCTTCTTCTCTTGCTGCCAGGGGTGTGGTGTATATCCTGGTATTGCAAAGTGCAGTCATAGCTGGCAGCTCTCCATGCAGATCAAGGCTGTTCCAGGCCTGTGCCTACCTTCCAGGTAAGCCCTCTCACAGTGCTAATGATGTAATTAGAGGTATCACTGTCTCTTTTTTGCCTTTTACTTGCATTAGACACAGTTCCAGAAAAGAAACATTTTTTGCAAAAGCCATAATTAGGGACGGGGAACACCTAAGTTTAGGTTCTGCTTAGTGTTGTGGAAAACAAAAGAGTTTTGCCAAAGATTTTAAGTGGAAAGTTTAAGAGAATGTTTGTGATCTTAACGCCTAAACTGGTATCCTTGGGCATTCTTAGTTGAACAAAAGTATACATTATAAGAGAGATGAAGGTTTAAAACCTGGACATAAAACCAGATTAAAAAGCAGTGTTTTTTCCAAAAAACCACAAAATATCCACAATTAACTTGTTTCTCACTTAAAATCTGAAGTACATCTCATCTCATAAGCACTCAAACTGTTGAAAAAACATAAGAAATGTGTTCCAGTAGTGTGAAGAAAAACAAGGGCTGACAAGAGAAGGCATGAGCAAGGTGGCAATGAAGTTCTGTCAGTGAAGCTAATTTCGGTTACAAATTATTTTAGTAAAACACACAGGAGAGAGCCCTCTTCCAATGTAATGGTGGAAAGTCACTCTAAACCTACTCTGTCTTACTAGAGCTAGAGACTGATGAAAGATTTTTCAGACAAGTCTGATGCTTACCAAACCCTCATGTAACCTCAAGAGAAGCATTGCAGTACGGTTAAGAGCACAATCCTGTGTGTTTCAAACCAAGTTAATAAGCAAAGGGCCTGTGAAATCAAGAGTCTTCAATTCAGAAGGTTAAAGTTTCTATTGGCTTTGCCTTTGTAAATATTTCAGGACTAAATAAGAGTCTGTGGTCGTGCAGCTACAGGGGAAGCAATGCTTCATGTGTATTTTTTCAGCTTATGTGAAACAGTAGATAAAATAGCCAGTCTTCATGCACACATACACACACAATAGGCACTCTGTTAGTGAGATATCACAGGCCATACATCACGTGCAGTGGTAACAATTCTAATAATATTGAACACAACTGAGGGAAATTAACCTGTGGGGAAAAAACCCTACATTGCAATCTATTATTCTGTTGACTAATCCATCAAAGAAAAGAGCATTCGTGCCATTTGAAACTCCACTGGCCATTTTTTCCCCATATAGAATCAATATATATATAAATAGCAAGTTTACAGTTAGAAAATGGGTTTTAGATAAGAGAGCTGAAGCTTGAGAGTTGGGTTGTTGATACAGCAAGTGCCCAAGATTCCTTTAACTCTCAGATACACTAAAAACTGCACAGATCTGCAGAAAACAGTAAGAGGTGAGAAAATCTCTGTAACAGATAAATTTCTCTGTAATGTTGGATCCCTTTAGCAACAGAGCTGCATTTTGTGAGTGGTGTTTGTGGCTGGATAAGGAGCTATTTCCTGCAGGATTTCTTCTTGAAAGCCTGAACTTTCCCTGTGGGAAATTTTTTTGTACAGGCAGTAAATACTTTGCAGGCCATTGCACATTAGTTTGCCAGATTCTTCCCTCTTGTTAACTACAGTAAAATGAGACAAAAAGGCAGCTCTGTTATTTTGAGTAGTAGCAGTTGTAGATCTTTTCTCCCTCCACAGTGAATGTCAGGTACCTCTATTTGGATCTTCCTCAGACTGCTGCAGTTAGGAGGTAGATTATGTCCAAAGCAGGAAAATTGCCTATTGTCTTGTAGACTGCACTGGGCAACTGTTTGCTGTAGAAATTCTAGAAAAAAAAAAATATCTCAGAGTTTAAACTCAGTGTAATAATCTGTCCCATTTTTGAAAAAACATTCTTAATAGTGGGGGACAAAAGCAAGGTTTGCTTTCTCTTAGGTTAAAGTCCGTATTGCATCTCATACACATCATGGTAAAGAAGCACATGAGAGATCTCATCAGTGATATGTGGTGTCAGGAACAGGTTGCCAAAAAACATATGGTGTAGATCACAGAGAGCCAATGTTGAAGATTTAGTGCTAGAACTCCAACATAGATTAGAAGAATTTACAAAAAGAAAATAAATGCATTTGTCTCCAAATCCAGGTGCACAGATGGTCCATTTTGATTGCAGGTTTACAGGCAGCCTGCTATACAGCCATCGTCACCTTCATCCTGAAGAATTCAAAGAATGGTGAGAAAATTACACAATAGGATGTAACGGTCCATTAGATTTCAGTAAAAGGGTGTGCACAATTGTCACTCTCAGGTGAAGCCTAATGTCTGAATCTTGAAATGAGCATGTGGGGAAAGGGAAAATGAGCATGGGAATACGTGTCTTGCAGAGGAGACCCAGTTTTTTCATAAATTAGAACAGAATACATTGAACCGACTAGCAAAGAGATCTTTTGAGATGGCCATTAAACAAATATTGAATGACTCTATGTTCTATACATTAAACAGATATGTATTCCCAGTAGTGAAAGGAGCACATTAATGTATGAATATCAGTCCCTTTAATTTTAATAGACCAGACTTAGAACCTCTTACACCTGCTATCAAAAATAAGTTGTAGCTGAGGAAAGGTGAGAGTTGAGCTAAGGATCCCACAGCACTTCTGGTAGAGACCAATAATTGTGCATAAAATCCTAAACATTCGTTTCTTCTGCAGATATTTACAGACATAGTGCAGAAAAATTCCTGTTATTTTTCATTAATTTAAGCTCTTGATTAACAAGCACATATTTATAATTCTGTACATTTCTTTGCTTTTCTTTGTTCAAAATAACAAGAAAAAAACATGTACTCTTCTGACAGATTTCATCCTAGGCAGTCAGGGCACTTCACAAGTATTAATTAGTCTAACACCCCATTTCTTTATCAGGAGACTTTAAACTTATTCAAGTCATAGGTGGTGTTGTACAATCAGAGTAGTTTGCATTGGTGATCTCAGGCAGTGGAACTGGGATTAATGATTCTCTTCCAAACAGGTCATGGTATAAAGTTTGTTCTAATGTATTTGCTCAACAAAGATCATATAATTTCATACTACTGATTATTTTAAGACTTCCTAAGGGCAAGAAGCTTCCTTGTACATTGTTGGTTTTGGTTTTGTTTTTGTTTTTAAATGAAATTACATTCGAGAAAATGAGGGTACAAATTATTTTTCATTACATAAGATATCTTGTATTTTAACATGTAAGGAAAAAGTTTTACGAGTTTCTCAAGAGTTATGGTCAAATTAATCGCATCACAATTTTTCCCAGATTGGTCTCAAAGCAGTGAGGATAACAGACTAATTCAATAGTCACTGCTTTAGACAATATCCTTTTCTACTGGCTTCAACAAGAGCAGGATGAGATCTTTTGCAGTATATCCTTAGTGAGTAAACCACTTGTTAACATGTACTTAAACCATGTTTCTTAAGAGTCCCTCTGATGGGAGGTTGCCTTGAGAGGATGCTTAAGGTTCAGCGTGTGCTCAGTTACTTTGGTGCACTTCCTTATTTTAAAGAAATTAAAACATTCTGTCAGGAATCCAGAAATCAGAAAGACTTGGGTAAATAATGAATTGTATTTGGAAAAAAGGCTCGTTCATGTAACCAACACAGGTCAATAAAAAGTTAGAAAATATATTGTTTAAGAATTAAGGAGTACCAAATATAGTAAAATTCTTTGTGATGGACAAAGAATAATCTAGACTGTAAAACAAGCCTTTCAGATTCCTGTTACATGTAGCTGTCTGGATAATGGATGGAAAGTGAATAAGACCCAAATTAGAAAGTTGGACTTCAAAATCTTGCTTCAGAAAAATTCCTGAGTGGACTGCATCCTAGTTTTTAAGGTCTGTGAAATAGTGTGCCTTTCTGTGTTTGTGTTACAGCTGGAAATAGTGTGGAGTCCTGTACGTCTGCTCTGGAGCATCCGTGACCTGTGCCATGCAGAGTGAGCCAAGCTCCAGCTCAGAGACTGCCTTAAGGTAGCTCTGGCAAGCTGGGAGTCTCCCTCAAAATGCAGAATCTCCCACTGAGTCAGAAGGGAGGAAACCACCCTGGATCCCCTCCTGCCATTGCATGTCTTTACCTCTCAGCTGCAGAGGAATGTGCTCCAGCCCCAGAGGAACCAAGAGTTTCTCTGCACAGTGCCCCACTTCCATCAGCAGTGCAGGGGACACACAGCCATCATAGCTGCACCCTCCAGGCTCTCTATCCTGGTCAGAACATTTCCCTGAGTGTGAGAGATGGAGGTCTGGAAACTCTGACTGAGGAAGTGTTGAATCAAATGCGTCCATCCCCCATAGGTGTTTCATCTGTGGAAGGTTTAAGACTGGAAGTCCTGATTAGATCCTGAACATTAGAGAGGTGAATGTTTTCATGTATTCAGGGCATTTTGGTTGTTTAAGTAATTCTACATTCAAGGTATGACATCTCTTAATAACCATTTGGAGTGTATAGTTATCCTGTAGGCTAGATGGAGTATGTGTGCATTCCAGGTACATGTGCGTTATTTGCAGAGGCCTAAATAAATTTTTATATCTAAATGCCCAAACAAACTTTAACAAGGCAAGTCAAATTCATCTTCATATCACAAAAAAATGAAGAGGTAAAAATCAACAAAATTAACTGTTAGAAGAAATGAAAGAAAAAGTAGAAAATCGCCAATTGGAGAGATGGGGAGTATGAATATAATTCTTTGCTGAAGAAACTGAGGCCATTTTATAAAAGTGCTCTGATGTGTCTTGGAAACTTCATTTCACATAGAGAGAGCAATCTTGTCTCTCAGCTGGTATAAACTGTCAGGGATACATTGAAGCCAATTTCCTTCAGCTTCTGATCTGCTCCGGAGATATCATCTACTGCTATCTATACTGGTATCATCTAGTATCATCTATACTGGCATCAAGATGAAATGCACATGTCTGCATATAGCTTTGTGTCTGGAAAAGAACTGTGCTAACTTAGAAGAGAAGAATAACAAGTCCAGAACAAAACGAATATGGATGGCTGAAAAATATCTATATACACAGTAATGCACTGGCTATTATATAGTTTCTGTTTTTATTTGTTCAGTAAGTAATGTCTTCAAACTGGATGTTAATTATATCAGCTTCATTCATAGACTGTTCCTATGCAATACAAGAGCATATTCTCTCTTATTGAAGGCAGATGTTGTTGTAATGTACCTAATGAACTGCTACTGCTTCATGCGCAGAGGATATAAAGCACAAAGCAGTCAGGGTAATGGCAGTCAAGTGTGATCATTGCAATGGTTTTTGGCAACAAAAATTGCTATACTTTTCCTCTTTTAGCAATCCAAAAATTTGCAACCAGCCAGCTAGATTGTGAAGGCTAAAGTGTCTGAGGCTTATTTTGAAACATTTTGCCAACTTTCTTATAGAGCTTCACAGACCTCAAAGAGGTTTTGTATAGGTTTTTTCTCTCGTGGAAAGCATGCACATGACAGTGTGTGTGTGTGTGTGTGTGTGTGTGTGTTTTGTGTGCATGCATGCCCATTCCCCTAAGGCAGTTTTACAAGACTCCCACCTGTAGATGTTAGTTCAGTGATGCCAGCCTGCAGGAACGCAGATCTGGGGGTGTGGAGTCCAATGATACCAAGCACATTGCTGCCTGAGATGAGAGATTCCAGTAATTTTCTCTGCTCTTATGGGAAATGCCATATGTAATTCCAGTTTTGACAGGTTTCTCTGTAATTGGTATTTGGCTATTGGACACACCTCTTGCTGGAACAAGACACTCCCTCAGGCGGTGATTTGATGTCGGCAGCAGTGATGCTGCTGCCTCAGCTCCTGTGCCAGCTCTCTGGTCTGCATGTCTCTGCATGGGAACCATGGGGGACTGACCTGGATCAAAAAAAAAAATCCCATCCCAGCATCAAAGGCCAATTTTTCCAGTTGGAATCTGTGTTGGATCTATGAATGGCTGAAGTGCTTGTACCAGCATGGTCCTGGGAAACTCAAGGGTTGGGACCCCAAGCACCTGGAGAGGAAGAGGAGGCAGCTTCTTGAGGTGATTCAGCTGATGTAAACTTACCCACTGCCCAGCTCCAGCATAACCATGTGTACTTGCACCACTGCTGCTCTAAATTCATGTTTGTGCTCAATCCATCAGATTTTAATGACTGCATAATGCACAAATCAAAGGAGAATTTATCCTCTTCTTATGGGCAAAACCTGTGAAATACACCATTGCCCCTGGAATGCTGGAGCTGCCCTAACAATGCCTCCAAGACCAGTCAAGGTGTGGATGTGCTTAATGCAAAGATAGCACTGACACTGATTTGCCAATCAATTTACCTAATGCGTACACAACACCATATTTTTAACACTTCTGCCACTATTCAATGTGTGTAGCATGTTCTTGCACACATTTTAAATGGTTGTGTCTCCCCTGCATTAGTAGGCAGGCATTTTGATAAAATATTTGAGAGACTTGTAAGCAGACAAACTCTAAAACTCAAACAAATTTGAAATTAATTCATTCTGAATGGATTTGGCCCGAAGATGGGTAGAAATCTGAGCTGTACCAGTTGACCATAGCTCAGCTTTAGCTCCGCAGGTACTTGCAGTCACACTCATTCTGGCACTAAGCAACCACAGTTCCTGCGCCTGTGACACAAGATCAAGATGTGTATAGGTGTTCCTTCAGTGTGATCTGACTCTTTAACAGGAAGGTTATAACTGGGAAAGAACTTTCACTAGGAAAGTGGTGTTGAAAGTTTGATTCTTAAACTCACTTTTTCTTTTGAAAAATAAGTTGATCATATTCTGACATCAGAATATGATTAACTGTGCTATTCCTTTGTATCTCATTTCAGGAAGTCCACAGTAGTGCCGTGGAAGTGGAAGAGTATTATTTTACACAGCATGGAGATTTAATTTCAAGATGTATGCTGACAGCCTATGTTACTCTTTCTGTCATCACAAAACATAGTAATTAAGTTTGAAAAATCTCAAATACTCTTTTAACTTGAGCTTTAGAGCTGCTGAAAATACTTTTACAGTCAGAAATCCACTTTCTTTGCTTGTGCTGAGATAGTAAAGAACTACCTGTCTTACAGCTTTGTCCTAAATGGCTCCCAATGGCTCTGAATTGGATATTTAATCTGTTCATTAACACAGGCTTAAACCATGAAGTCCACACACTTTTTTTTTATTCCAGCACAGTTATCCCTAAATCTATTTTTTTTTCTGAATGGGACTGATTAAATATGTCAGGAATAAGATCTGTAGCTGTTTATTGCCAAAGATGCACTCAATACTGTTAAGGGTGTTACTGTTTCTCTCCCAGACTCTACTGCAGTTAGTCTGCAGACTAACTCAAATAGTTCCACATTTTGTGGTGCAAAACTCTTCCAGATTTTCTGTAAATTCATAGCAATTACCATAATTTCAGGATAGGATTACAAAACCTTTGCTAATGAGTGACCTTTTCTTTCTAATTTCTTTACTTTTCCTGGTCCTAAATTGATGCGAAAATTCCTTTTTTGTAATTGTAAAATTAAACTATTGCTAAGGCAAGGAAATACAAACTGAAATGTACAACCTACTGAATCACCAAAAGGAAACCTCCTATGGAAATGCAGCTCAGAAATTATAAGCCTATTAGTTTATCTCATGTGAAGTTCACTTTTCAAAGGATATCCAACACTGTGCTAAGTAATAAGATAGAAAAAAAGATCCCAAAAACAGTGAAACAACCTTGTTACCACCTTTTAGGTTGTAGGGAAGATACCCATCACAGCTCTGAGGCAGCTCTGGAGTAGGTCTCCTTGGCTCCTGAGACAAAGATTGTGGTACCCTTGATTGTTTGGGATCTGCCATCCTGTCTGATCCTCTCCCTCCAGTAATGATCCCCAGCTCAGCTTGGTGTTTCACTGCCCCAGATTCTACCTTCAGGTGACCGAGATGAGAGGCCAGAAGGGCAGATGCAGTGAAGATCTGAGTCCTCAGTCTCAGGATGCAGAGAAGACAAAGGCAGATCCACTTTGGACATGACTTCTGAGTTGGATCTGCTTTGAGCAGGAGATTGGACAAGATGATCCCCACATGCCCCTCCAGCCTAGGTTGTTCATGTCCTTGTGTTTTATTTTAAAAATTCCCCAAAAAAACAACCAATACCCATTCCTCCTCACCCTCAAAAAACCCCAACCTTCTTTGTAGTGTGATTAATTTGAAAAGCATTTAGCATCTCTTTCTATTCATTGAGTACTCTCAACATTTAAAAGAAATTTCAGAGCTTTTCTACCATTCAGTCCTTCAGCCTTGAATTGATGGCAAATATTTATCTTTTGGCTTTTCCTCTGAAAATTTTCTTATTGTATTGTGTTGGAAATCAGCTCCTGATGTCAGACTAAAGCATCGTGAAACCGTGACAAATATGCATATCCTTCAGCAAGATCACAGTGCTCCTAAGTCACCTTTGTAATTTTAAAGCCTTTTTTTTCTGTTATGCCATTATCCAAATATATGTAACAGAGAAAAAACACATGGAAATGCTGCAATTCAAGAATTAATTGTCTCAATGAAGAAAACACTAACATTAAAGAGGTGATTCTCCTGTAACAGAGATATAGCAAGAACCCAGTAGAACATATATTGTGGCAAAAAGTGTGTGACAAATAATTAAAGAAATTAAATTGTTTGCAAAATAATAGTACATTTAATGAGATAAATCCAGTTCAGAAACAAAAATAATTGTTTTAATTTGTCCTTTGAATTGTAGTTTAATAATAGAGACAAAAATGGCTGAGCAAAGGAAGCAACCTATCAGTCAAACTGCGATACCTTTACTTTCAAAAAGCCTTTTGTTTCACAAATAGTTCTATTAATTTGGTATAACAGATAGGAGAGTATCACAGTCATGCAGCCTTGAGATTGTAAGAGAGGACCTAAGGCAAGGTTTGCTTTAGTATCACAATTTTTTCAATTGGTAAGTCAGAAAGAAACACTGCCTGCTCTCAACAGAAGCACTGAGGAGAGCAGGATGTTATGTTTTATTGTGGATCCTGCCTTTTCATCAGCTCAGTACTATTAAAAACTTGCCGTGTTTTCTGCAGGCTTTGTGTGAACAGAAAATAGTCACAGACAGCTATTCTTTTGCTTGCTGAAAATTAGTACCAAGCACTTCTACAATATAGTCTAGACAGGAAATTGCCTAGTCCTTCAGCAGAAAATTGATTAGGTAATTCATTACATCAGTCATCTCAGACACTCCATCCTTTGAAAATTTTTTTTCTGTGTCTCTGATAAAGACAAGATCTAGGGGCTTCTTAGTACGTGAGTCATCTTAGGCTGGGCATTTCATACATGTTCTCTTAGGAGAGCAATTCTTCTCTGTGGCTGAGCCCATTGAAGGAAAACATTAAACTTGCCTGATGCTTATCTGTAGGATGCTAAGGATACAGGATGGGATAAGCCTCCTAAAGAGAACTTTTAGAATTTTGTTTCTTTTCAGCTCTCAATCAATGGCTTTTGTTTGTGTCTGAAATGTTTGCACTCCCCCAGGAGAATACTCTCAGTAGAAACTGAGTCTCCCCGAGGTATTTTCACTTCATAGCTATCTATTGATTTTCATTTAAGTGTGTAGATCACAGCATATACTTTGTGTGCAGCAGTTCAGAAAAATTCTTGCTTACATGACACATTCTGTTTCAGATGCATTAATGATTGCATGCTAATCACAATTATCTGACTTTAAGCATTTGCAATTAGCATGTGACATAGTTGAACCTAAAAATGTGCTCCGTAG
The DNA here is from genome assembly GCA_024865655.1 of Emberiza elegans. Lineage (NCBI taxonomy): Eukaryota > Metazoa > Chordata > Aves > Passeriformes > Fringillidae > Emberiza > Emberiza elegans. Next base: position 10,387,274 of record JALJVW010000175.1, on the reverse strand, counting down.
ATTTAAACCAACAGAAAATAAAAAATAAAAGAGTAAATTAAATAAAAGTGCCACAATTTATACCAAATTAAGAGCAGGAGATTTTCAGACCACAGGAAAGAATGAACAGAAAAATAAACTAAATTACTGTGAATATACGACATGACAAAAAAGGAAAACAACTAATAAAACAGTCTTTTAAAAGTAATAAAGAAACACAATAAAAGAAATAGTAATGTGTTGGGGGGGGAGATTAAATACTTAAAAAAATAATTATATACAAAAGGAAGTTCTCTGGTTTTTCCACCTATGTGTGTCATTTTACAGTCTTGATTTGGACAGAAAATGAGTAAAAGAAGTGCTGAAAGAAGTAAGAAAATATCCTTCAAAAATTCAAGGATATCCAAGCAAGCAAAAGGGAAGATAACCAGAAAGCTGGCACATTAAACATAGTGACACAAATCACAGGCCAGAAATTAATGTTTTAGGGACTATTTGCTGAATGCATAAAACTAAAAACAGACTCTTCCTCAAAGCCCGGCAGTGTGGGGATCCTCCCTTGGAGTCATTCAGGTCAATTGACATATCAGTGAGAGGAGGAGTTACAGCACAAAATCCAAAGGGATTCTTGCATGTTTCCTTGGCGTGGAAGATCCAAGAAATTCACACGTTTACTAGGACAAGTCACGTTTACTAGGACAAGTCGGAAGATCTCTTTTAAACTGAACTGTCTGAGGAGGAGGTTGTAAAACAAATTGTGGTGGTTTAACCCCAGCTGGTGAGTCAGCACTACGGTTTCCCCGGGGAGCAAACTGCCAGGACCATATGGTATTTACCCAGGAGATTTAAAGGAAATTGAGGATGAAATATAGCTGAACTACTGTCTTCCTGAAAACTACCTCTATATGAAAGATATAGAAGGTGGTGACTGTGACAATAACTTTTTGCAATCATTTCAGTTAGGAATTCTGAGCCTGCAGAGCAGTTATTCTCCAAGGAATACTAAGTTTGCTGAGGACACTAAAATGTGAGGAGCCATAGAATCCCTTGAAGATGGAAAGGCCTTGACGGGATTCAGGAAGCATTTGGACAATGCCCTCAGAAACATTGTGTGACTCCTGGAGTGTCCTGTGCAGGGCCAGGAGTTGGATTCAATGATCCTGAGAGGTCCCTTTCAACTCAGCATATTTTATGATTCTATCATTCTATGGTTTTGATTTATGGGAAGTAATGCACAATGTGGAAAAAATAATCCTAACTTATATGCAGGGTTGTAAACTCTGTACTTCCTGCTGCAACTCAACAAAAAAAGGTCTTGGACATGTAACACATCATTCTGTGAAAACGTCAGTTTTATGTTCAGTAAAAGTCAAAGAAGCAAGTATAAAATAAAACAATTTTTGGGTATTACACCTGTTCTTCATCATATGATCCCTTTTGTGAAACACATGCCAAAAATATCTGGTTTTTTTCTTTTCATTTGTTTTGATAAACATATTACCTCCATCTCCAAGTTGCTTGCTTTGATATGTCCTTAGGCCACCACAGCAGGAACAATGCTACCAATAAAAGAGCAGGAAATGATTACTACACAAATAGAGAAGAAAACAGCATGTCAGGTTATGTACACTTTCAAAACACTATGTTAGATTTCTGGTCTTCCCTCCTAAGTCTCATGCCCAGAAGGGACAGGGCAGAGCTAGAAAAAAGTTCAAGGGAGGACAATGGCAGTGATCAGATATTAAATAACTTCCATAAGAGGAGCAACAAAATTGTTTAGGAATGTTCAGCCCAGGAGAGACAACTTAATTTTGTACAGTCACCATGGCCTAGACAAGACAGTCATTATTTTTTTTCCTGCTACAAAAGCAAGCAAGAGTTCCAATGATATTTTTGAGACGTAGGTTGAAAATTAACAAAATTAGTTATACTGTGGAACTCTCCCCCACAGGGTATTTTGATATTAAAATTGTACAGCTGTTCAGAAAGCTAATTAACAGAAGAAAAATTCACCAGATAATACTCAAATAACGATAATCTCTCTCCTTCAGGAATTTGCTGAACCACTAACCACTGGAGATTGAAAAAGTATTGTGGATAAGTGTTGGCATATTCTGGCTTTTTTTTACACCATTACCAAGATTTCTGTATCTGGTCACTGACAAAGAGGTGTTACACTTCTGGATGGACTTTTGATCTCACACTATGAGCTGTAATTACAGTCCCTCATTTGCATGGGAATATCTCTTGCAAAATTATAAGGGCTATCAAGGTTAATTTCAGAAGTCTCTTGTGCCTGTTTATGTGTGCAGACTGTCAGTCAGAATCTACTTTCTGTTTGTCTTAGGATTAAATGTGGCTAGGTTTTAGGTATGGAGGGAGTGGCATGGCTACTGCTAATATTTGGTCTCCCAAGAATGCAAACTAATTCATCAGATCTTGAAGAAATGAAAAAAAATTAAGTGTTGGTCTGTAATTAATTACTTATTTGTCATAATTGCACAAAACAGTATGCCTCTGAGGAAGTTGTGTGTGAAATTCTGTGTAATCAGGATAGTGCAAAAATAAAATATTCCAAAATATCCAAAAGGAATAATTTGAGTGAGGGGGTAAAATAAAATGAAGTGAAAATTTTTTAAGTTTTTAAATTTTTAAAAATTTTAAATTTTAATTTTTTTTCTGTAGTTGCTTTGTGTTTCAATACACAGCAAAATTAGGTTTCCTTGAACACTTAGTGACTGTAAATATTACACAGCTATGAATTCCAAAAGAAAATTGATTTATCTGTGCAACTGTCTTGCCAAATTAGACTTTTTGGTTGGAAAGAGGGTCTCATAGCTTCAGTGTGGCCACTTTGCGCAGTTTCTGATGAAGGTAGTAAGAATAAAATGCTTTTTTACAGTTTGCACTTTACTGATGAGTGCTTGAGTTAGTGAAAACCCTTGCTTTTTAAGGTTAAAATGAATACAAGCTGTTATCTTCTGCTGGTGGCTGAAGACCTTAGAGGAATTAACTAAATGTTTTCTTAGTTCCTAGAACCAACATTCAAACAAACAAAAAGCCTATCATGCATGGAAACTTTGCTACCAGCCCCAGATTCCTATGAATCAAATAGCTGAAGTCTGATCTCACTTTTTTTTTTGTTTGGAGACAATCAATTTCTAAAAAACCCCAGTTGCATTGACCAAGAGGTAGAGACTTATACATGCAATTTTAAATCATGACATTTTAGGTAGAATGAATAGAATATCTGGGCAGGAAGCAGAAAGACAAGCTTTCTTTCTGCAGTCTTGGGCCAATCTCAGGCCAATCTCTCACTCACCTGTTCCTCTCTTTTTGTTTGTCTGCTAACAGATGAATCTTACCAGCAACGTGCCTCCTTCTCTGCACTTCAAAATGTCCTGATAACTATCAGGATGCAGTGGCTCTAAATTAATATAATAACCAATATCAGTTGACTGGACCTCACTGGTTCGGAGACATTTTTCTTATCTGTGTGACACTAACCAGTTCCATGGCTTTGTTAGCCATTGTAACATCAAAATTGCAAAGTTTTGAATCTTTCATTGTAGTTTAGGTGGCAGTAAACATCAGTGTGGTAACGAGGAGAAAATTTTCCTCTCTATTTGTTGGATTTTCAATTTACTTATAAAGATGAAGAACTCTATGGAATTTTATTAGCTCTGGCAACAAGATAATTGAGAACATCCTACCACTGACCAAAGTGTATGAGCCCTCACTTGCCAATCTAACAGTCATCCTCTGTTGGTATGATTGGATTATTTCATTGGATTATTTCCCAGATGGGCATTAATGTGTTTGTAGGGCACATTCAGTTAAAGGGTCAATGTATATTAAAGCTGCAGATATTGCATTTGCTTCAAGCATGTAATTAAAACAGCAGATTGCTCTCTGTTTTGCCTTTTATGTAGTAGGCTGCATCACAAAAGAGCCCTGGATGATTTTGTCAACTATTTTTGTCAAAAACTTTAAAGGAGAATATATTATAGGCTTCCTATATGAAATGAAGTAGAATAGTATTTTTCCATAAAGCTAAGGTTTTCAAAGATTATGATTTATATTGTAGTCAGGGAAATTCCATATTTTATCAAAGACCTCTGTCTTTGTTTATGGATTTGTTGTACCTGTCTCCCTCCAGAGCTTTCTGCTTCTGTTATTTAATTTGGGGGAGAAATCTTCAGAGAAATAAATATAACTTTGGTCTATTATTTCTAAATAAGTGATGCTGTACATATCCATTTTTGCATAAAAGCAAGATTCTGACCATATTGTGACTGAATCATACCTTTAAATGTGATCAGTATTAGTAATTCTCATTTACACCTGCATCTCCCTGCAATATCAATGTTATCTATCTTCAGAAATGTGTAAAATTATTTTTTCTTAATCTATTTTGTCTTATCCAATTTTACTCTGTACTTTTTCTATTCTAGGATTATTTCAGTTCAATGGTAAATGAAATTGTGGTTCATATATATGATATATTTGTATCACAAATTAATGACTGATATAAAGAAATCTTTTATCAGTAGTCTTAATAACATTAAACAGTAAAATACAGTGGTACCAGGCATTAAAATACTATTTTCAGTGCTCCAATACACTGTTCTATCACATAAAGTAAGTATTCAAGAACTTTGCTTTCTTTATTCATGCTTTAGAAGAAAGTCTCAGAACCACAGGTTGAGGCCAAAAGAAATTGCAGACCTGAAAACTGAAGTCAGAAAGACCTCTTGTTTTCAAAGTAACCTTTTGACCATATGTCATTAAGAAGCTGTATCTCTTCTAAGACCTCTTCCAATTATACTGGCTTAGTGCTATTCCAGGAGCTTACCATATCCAATCACCCTAAAAGAATCCTAATCAGGCCTTAGGCTAAAATGCTGCATACAAGGAAAAGCTGAACAGCAAGTAAGGTGCTGCATTTGCTTCAGTCGCAGGTCTTGTCAAATAAAACACATTTCCAACTTCTGGAGTTAAAGTAGAAGAGTCATTTAAAATCAAGGTCATCCTTTTTTTCCCAGGGACTGTAAACAGGTTAGGCCTGCAAGTAAGTCTTACGTTGTAGCCTTGAGGCATAATTGAGGTGTTGGATCTTGAAGTTAAGCCTGGATGGAGAACAGCAGGGATAATGCTTTGCATTAGACATTTATTTAAGAAGTGTCCTTCAGAACTGCTCATATGGTCCATCCTAGGAGTATAAGACTTCTTTAGGACTTCTGATCCAGCACTTCACACGTTGAGATCTGTGGGCTTAACGACTCTCAAAACTCCAGCAATTTGTATCCTCTTGCCCTGTTTGGTGCTGCTCCAGGGCTCTGAAAACAGCTGTGCTGCACTCCAGACCCAACTGATACAGCGCACTCTGGTCTGGAGCGCTCTGTATGGCTGCATTATGGCAAATTTAAATATAAAACTTCTATCATGTTGATTTTTAAAATTTTTGCTTGGTTGGATAACAGATTTTCAGAGCACAATGCTTAAGTGATTTGAACTGGTATTTTAGGGCCTGATGGTCTCACGTATTTCAGGCATGGAGTCACTGTGATGTAAATTATCAAGTTCAGATTTGGTTTACTCACAGTAAGTAAAGCATATATATTTTATTTGGTAGTACCTTGTTTTGCATGGCTTCCATTTCTACTGTATTGTGGTTGGGCCCATAACAGCAAGCTGTGTGACTGATACAATTAGAAATACTATGGGAGGATCCTATTTTTTTTTTCTTTAGATTCAAATGACCATCCGTGTTAGCCAGCCCATGAGTTTAGACACCTGTTTGTGGATTACCGTGTAAAAGCAGCACACTGAACCAGCACCACTGATTTAGGAGAGCTGGCTGCCTGCTTATGTTTCCCTTGCCTTGGCTGCTATACCAGGCCAAAGCAGCCCACGGAGGTTTAGGGAAGTGGTTTGTTTCCTAAAAGGTGTTGAAAACACACAGATGTGAGTTGCTTGTGATGTGCAAGTTAGAGAGGACACAAGTGGAGAATGAGGATCTATTCAAGAACAGGGAGCAGACATCTCACTGGGCCTTAACTGTGATGGGAAAGACTTTTTTCTGGGTAACAAAGGGTAACAATGGCACAATAAGTCTCTAAGTGTGAGTCCTAACAGGCTGAGGGTGGGACTGAAAAAAGCGGAAAAGTGTTTAAAAATCATCTGTTTCTGATCTGTTTCACTATGTGCATTTGGAGGTCATTCAGGAGTCAGTTGATCTACTTTGATCTGGATTGTTTTACATTGGCCTACATTTAAAATGTGACCCATTTCAGATTCCTCTCAGACCATTTGTAATAAAACTTTCTCCTGAAGTGTGATTAGCAAGTCTGTACCAATGAGATTAGTGTTGTCTAATAAAACTGATAACTTAATGCCTACCCTATGTTCCCATCTGACGTCTCAGCTGGCAAGGCATTCCTCTCTCTAGCCATCAGTCCTAGGATTAATTATCAGCTGATTAAATCTCAGGAAAGCCCTTGTATCCTATGGATCAGGTGGCAGCCACGCTCCCTGCAAGAAGGTGTGGGAGCGGTTATTTTCTGCTGATGGAGGGTTAGGCCTGTGCAACTGTGCAAGTTGTCAGCAGTAGTAGCAACAGGGATGCAAGCCACAGATGGCAACAGGGGGATGCAGCTGTCTGCAGGAGGCTTAATATCCCCGAAGCAGCTGCACTGGGAATTTGCTAGATGTAGCATGGCTTATATATGCTGCGTGCTCTCCTTTAATCCTTCTGCCTTCACCCCATCTTTGTTCATTACGTTATTATTGCAAATTATTATCATTGCTAAAGCGCTAACAACATGGTCACATGTTGACTTAGCTCTACATCCCTTGGTCTCTGGGCTCCTGGCCCAAGGTAGGCTACACTCAGCATTCACTGCTAATTATTATTACTTTTCTTGTATTTTTTGTTTTGTTTTTGCTTTGTTGTCCATCCTGAGTAGTAACATTTTTATGGCTGCCAAGAGCCTTATATAGGAAGAGTAAATAGCATTGTAAATGGTAGCTTACGATACAAGAACATTAATTATTGAACATAGTTCCTTTTGTATCTATCACCGAAGCCAAAAGCTCGGGGTAAAGGATAACCTTGATGAAATCCTTAAATTTTAGTTATGGTTTAAAATACATTCAATTTTGCACATAGTGCAGATTATATCTTTCAGTTCAATTTGTTACTTTTAATTTAATTTAATAAATCCTTGGTTTCTTACAATTCTTTGTGCCATCATTAGTACCTCATCTTAGCATAGAAAGCATATAGTTAAACTCCTTTTAATGTAGGAGCGAAAACTTTGCTTTGAAGCATCCATGCAGAATTCAGTTTAGTAGTCATGCTGCATCCAAAGGCAGCCTGATCTCCTGCTGACCTATTGCATACTCTCTGGAGGGAACTGGAACTTGCTCCCACACAATGCTGATTTTGGGCAACTGTCTAAATAGGTCCCATTGTGAGCATGAAGGAGCTCACAAAGATACTTTATTTTATATGCTGGTACAGTTTGCCATTTTACATGTTGAGTCACCTGAGAAGCAACAGAGGTACAGTACAATGACATCTCAGTGCCAGCTTTCCCAACTCCCACCTCACTGGAGTTTGCTACCAGACATGTAAATCAATCTAAGCCATTTCCAGACAGGGATTTCTGTGGGGATATTAGCTGTGTTTCTGGCCCAAGTGCAAAAGAACCTCTGTGGTGGTCATTGTGAAACATTTTTTACTCATTTTAAGATTTTTTCTTGCACTGGTTTTGGGCTTGCAAAGCAATAGCTGCCTAGAAGTGGTGCATACCTCGGAATCATTGCTGTAGAAGAGGTCAAGAAGAGGAATAGATAAAGACACACAGAGAAAAAGATTTTGTTTATAATACTATTTATTTAACAAATTTTCAAATTCCTTTGGGTAACAGAAAAAAGGAAGCATAGAGGGAATTCCACACAAATGAAAATGATTTTATTTTAAATGTTTTGAATTCATAAGAGGTTTGGGGAAGTGAAAGAAAGGAAAACTGTCCGCACACAGAATATATTGACTTATATTAACTGGAATAGTTTGAATCACTGCTTGGGCAAAACTGTAGAAAATGTTTATAGACTATATTAAATCATACATTAAATGAATTCTCCCACTTTGCCTTCCCCTTCTCTCCTTCCAAGCTTTTTAATTTCTGTAATGTTTCTTTTCCTTTTTACTTCTTCTCAAACTTTTGCCAGTTTTCATTTTTCCTCTTCCAGTCCCTCACCACATTTTCCTGTCATCTCCCCTTTTGCTTTTTGTGTTGCATTTACTCTGCCTTTAATTCCTCTCCCATGTGCTACATCCCTCTATATATAATTATTTATCTATATAATTCTATATTTCTATCTTAAAAAAAAATCTGAGAAAGACAGCTTTCAGTTAAATATTTATGCTGCATAATGGGCTGCTTGCTGTGCTATATACCTTCATGTTATACTGGCACAAACCAACAAAGGAGACAAAATGAAAAATGAGCAAGAGAAAAAAAAAAAAGCAATGTTGACTGTCAGGATCCCCATGAAGGCATGGTATAATAACAAGTGTTAACTTTGAGATTCCTTGGGATTCCCTCTTGCATTCATCTCTGCTCTGAGAATTCACTTCAAAACTGTAAAATTAAGATCTTAGAACTCCCATCCTTCTAAGAGGCAGTGTGAAGAGAAATGTATTAGACATCTGAGGGGTGACCACATAAAGGTAATGATACTGAGGAGGAATGAAGAACTGTTAACTTCCGCGTGCCAACAGCTTAACAAATACTTATGCTGAGAATAAAAATATTTAGGTGGATTTTAGACTGTGTTTACACTCATTGTCAGCAACTAAATAGCACAATAAATTTTCCAACATTTTATATCCCATATGAACCCTTGGGACAGCTAAATCTAAGAATACTATAAAAGTATTTTTGAGATCTATTTCTTTTCCTACTTCATTTTAGAAGATGAATATTTTCTAAGACCAATATATCATACGGATAATTATTATTAATGAAGAAGAACTGGATAAATGATTTCTAGAAATCAGCTATCAGTTTTTAAAATATGGTAGTTCTGAAAAGAAGTACTGAAAATTGTAACTTGACAATGAAGCATTTGCAGGACATCTTATTTGATTTTTATACAATCGCTTTTTCAGAGTAACCAGTTACTGTCACATGCATTTTGTACATGAAAGCAATGTTGACTGTCAGGATCCCCATGAAGGCATGGTATAATAACAAGTGTTAACTTTGAGATTCCTTGGGATTCCCTCTTGCATTCATCTCTGCTCTGAGAATTCACTTCAAAACTGTAAAATTAAGATCTTAGAACTCCCATCCTTCTAAGAGGCAGTGTGAAGAGAAATGTATTAGACATCTGAGGGGTGACCACATAAAGGTAATGATACTGAGGAGGAATGAAGAACTGTTAACTTCCGCGTGCCAACAGCTTAACAAATACTTATGCTGAGAATAAAAATATTTAGGTGGATTTTAGACTGTGTTTACACTCATTGTCAGCAACTAAATAGCACAATAAATTTTCCAACATTTTATATCCCATATGAACCCTTGGGACAGCTAAATCTAAGAATACTATAAAAGTATTTTTGAGATCTATTTCTTTTCCTACTTCATTTTAGAAGATGAATATTTTCTAAGACCAATATATCATACGGATAATTATTATTAATGAAGAAGAACTGGATAAATGATTTCTAGAAATCAGCTATCAGTTTTTAAAATATGGTAGTTCTGAAAAGAAGTACTGAAAATTGTAACTTGACTTAATGAAGCATTTGCAGGACATCTTATTTGATTTTTATACAATCGCTTTTTCAGAGTAACCAGTTACTGTCACATGCATTTTGTACATGAAATACAGAATTCCCCAAAAAAAACCCAAAAAGTGAGCAATCAAGGATGAAGAGTTAATGAAATAGTGTTAGCCTCTAGAATTTTTTCAGCAGCTCTTCTGACATCTCTGCAACATTTTAGTATCATAGGCAGGAAAAAATATTTATCTCACTGCTGGAAAAAAAGAAGAGATGGAATAATATGGAAAAGAAACTACAGTAAGGAAGTAAAGTGATGACCAAACTTTGGTGTAAAAACAAATTAAGTATTGTTAATGGACTACAGGGGTTAGAACATTGTTCCACTTAAGTAAATTATTTTTCTCCCACTGAGTCAGTAGAGTGAGGTTTTCAGTCTAATTTCAGATTTCAGCTTTGAAAATCCTTCATAAATAAACACTTTGAGTTCCTAAGATAACTTAGCTGAGCCTGTATTTTAATTTTAGGGTAATCTGATTGACTTAAATCTGCATTACTACTGTCAGAAGTAGGAACTGAGTGATCGGTGTTCCCTACAAATTGGAGAAGCATTTTGGACACTGCCTGTGTTATTGTTGCTGAAAGGAAGCAGGTTCCTTTACTCATACTTCTACTGGCAGAAGAAATGCAGTGAGAGTGTTTGAAAATGCTTTATTTCAGCACATAATTTTTTCTGTAGCATTTTTCTCATGTTCACAACTGTCAGTTTTTGTTTTTAGAATTAATTTTGATAAAGCACTATCATATTGTAATTAATAATCCAGGAGTGGCCAAAATAATACATTAATATTTAGTCAGTCTTTTACTTTCCTAGCTTCAGTGATTCTAATGATAGGTAGCATAAATTCAGTGACAAAATTCTAAGTAGTCATTACTTAGATGAATGCAGATCCTCTTGGTTCATAATTTATGGTAACATCACCTTTCCAGATTCTCTAAACATATTCTATAGATCATATTTTCATGTCTAATATAGAAAGTTGCAAAGGTTTTATGTATCCTATTAATAGAATTTTGCCACTGGAAAATGTTCAGAAACAAGCTTATATCTAAAAATATGCAATTCTGTGTTTTAGGAAATGAAATACACTGAATTAGTCTTACATCATGAATATTTGTCTTTATCATGTGCTGAGCACAACATTCAGGCTTAGTTTGTAGGGTGTACAGATGCACCTCTGCCTTTCCAGGTTGGGAGGTTCACCTAGTCTTGAGCCCAAAAGACAGTTTCTCATCAAGATGTCTGGGCATGGCTTTAAAGCAAAGCTCATGTATCTTCTGTGTCTCACAACAATGGCACACTTCAAAATTGCTGAGTGCCGGCCACTGCAATGCTTTTCTTCTTAATCTAGTGCCTTTTGTAAGTGACTTCTCGAGGCCTTGCACTTGGATGACTTTCACTTTTGTGCATTTACAGTTGTACTGACTTGTTAATCATAGCCTTTGCTGTTTCCCTCATGTTAACAGAAATTACATAAATTATTAAATAAGGATAATAATAGGACATATTTTATAAAGCAGGAAATATTTATTTTTGTAGGAAGGATCTTATGTAAGAAGGAGTGTGATTAAGTGGGGAGTGACCATCCTTGCCTTGGAAGGACTGGGCACTGACTTCTTGAAAAGGCTAAGAAAAGAAAGTACAACTAAAGCCAATTTTGAATCACAGTGATGAGCTAGGGAATTCCTAAAACTGCCACAAAATAAATTGCTTATCTTGGTTTTCAAGCTTTCCCCATCAGTAAATGCACTGAAGCAATTCCAAGATTTTCTAAAGAGTTAGAAACAAAACACAATAAATAAAAGTAGGAGATGGGAAAAGAGATTTTTGAGAGTTCCTAAGCAAAGTAACAGAAAGAATTTTTACAAAACTCTTTGGACAACCTCCTCCGTCCTCAGAGATTTATACAGGATAAACAGAACAAATACTCTTCCTACATGTTTGTTTATCTATGAAACTTCTCCACACAAAAAGTAATGAAATCCTTTGATTAATATCATCCAAGTAATAATATTTTTCTGGCTATGTCATTGCAGTAATAATAGACTTTCAACTCTTTCAAAGGGCAACGTATTTTTGGCATTTTACATAAAGATAAAAAGTCTCCTATTTGTTCCAGCACAAATTTTAATATAATTCAAATTATTGTGGATTTGAGTGCAGAATTTGACCCATTGCAGGAAGAAGAAGTAAAATTCTGAGATACTAGTTATTTCCAGTTTTCTTGAAAATGTTGTAATAATGCAATTAATCTGTTTTAATAAATTTTCATCAATATTACGTATGACATGCGTACACTAGACAGGGAAGGAACAGGGTGGCATACAAGGCTTTCCAGAACTCCTCTCTTGTTTCTTATCATTCAGCAAATCAGCCTTGAGAGGCAACTGTTGCTCATGCAGGAGAGAAGCATTAATGCTGAGAAACTACATAGCAAAAATAGCTCAGTTAAGCACACACTGATGGGTTCTTTGTCACCCAGTCTTACTCTGACGTTCAAAGACCTTTCCATATGATGCAGTGCAAGGCTGTCTGAAATTGTTGATAACAAAAATGCACACTTTCTTCTTTGAAATAATTACTTTAATTATGTATTATAACAGAGATTTAGTATGATAAGATAATATGTATTCATTAGAGCACTCTGATTAGATTGCTTCTTGTCAAAATGTTTCATCACTAATGTGAAATACATTGCAGTGCTGATCTTTTTATTAAACCAATATCTTTTAAAGCTAAAGATCTACCAGATTATACAAGAAGTTAACTGTGTGTCTGTTTATTGAACTTGATTTACTCCATTGAGCTTTTAACAGATCAAAGAAATTTCCTGCCTAAGAGGGAAAGTGAACTGCGTAACTTTTTCATGCTACCAGAGAGACTTCTAGTAACCCAACCAATAGAGTAGTTGCATTGCAGAGACATGAATCTTAGGAGTCAGACTTGCAGAAAAGCTGCAGTCACTGGCTATAGCTTATTTTAGAAAAAGAATATCTTTTCCATGACTTTGAACTGTTAGAATGCCCCTTTTACTCTGACTGTATTCCCATTTGAAGTCATGATAAAAGCAGGGTTTCAAAGCTGTTCTAAACTGAGCTCTCTTTTTGCCTATTCATTTAAAAAACAAGTTGTAGAATTTGTCTTACATAAAAACCAAAATTCACTGATTTGTTCTGTTCACATGTTGAATTGCAGTCTGCCAATGAGGTGAAATAATATTTCATCCATTTTCAATAATAGATCTAACAATAGAATTCTGTCATTCTGTGTAGTTCTCACTCACATCCTGTAAGCTAGTTTTGATAGCTTTCAGACTGAACAGTATCTAACCCTATGAAGAATTTTGGTTAAATTTGTGAAATCACTTGCCATAGTAATTTCAGGATGTGAATGCCAATATGACTAAAACCATGTGGGATTACTTACAATTATTTTCATGTTAAACCATCTCCACCACCTTTCTTTTTGATGTTTTAAAGAGGCCTAATTTTGTATTTTTTTGCTATGAATGTTATTTTCCAGTTTGCTTAGAGATACGTAATTTTCCAGTTAAAGACTTGAATCTGCAAAGATTTAAGCAGATGCTTAATTCTACCTAGTGATAAAATCTCATATATATTGACTAACAAGGTAAGAACATTTATAAGATTTACTCCTTATTTGTCTTTCAGGAAATCTTTACACTCCTCCAAACACTTCAAGTAGCCCTTTTATTGAGCAAACTATGCCTGCAAGGCTACAAAGGAAGCCCAAAATAAAAACAGAGATATCTGCACATTTCTCTAAGAAGGACAGTTTTTCCCATTTAAGTTTTAAATGGAAGAGAGAAGGAAGAAGAAAAGTCATAGCAGCCCCTGTTACACTGCCTGACAAACCCATCAACAGGGCAAAATGCGGTGTGAACATGGCCATCAACAGAGTTAACAAGAGAAATGAGCCTCTTACAGTCAGAGCAAGTAGTGGAGATCTGTAATTGGAATGGTTGTCTTTAGAAACACAAGAATACACAATTTCTGTGGCTGCAAAAAAGGGCAAAGGGTAAGAAAGAAGAGCCTTGGTTAAGAGACATAAATTCACTAACGTTTCAAGAAATGATGGCAGGTTGTCAGTAATAACTTCCTTTGTCTTTTCACCCCAGGTCAAGAAAGCAGTAAGTGCAAAGGTTGTTTTCAAGATACAGGCAAAAAAATGGGTCCAATTTAGCATACACCTAAATTCCCCTGGGTTTTTCATATTACCTTCAAGTGTGGGAAGAAATATTTGTGAAGTATAACTGAAAATGATCACCCCTACAGAGACCAAGAAGTCCTCAAATTCAAGGGACAGTCTGAATTTTGCCCAGGACCACTGATGCATTTGTGTGAGACAGTAAGTTATCACTACAAAGATGATAACAAAATGAACCAAAGAGCAAAGCTGGCTGAGTTTGGAAACAATTTTGAGAGTTCTGATAAATATACAAGGCAACAGAGTAACAAATGCAATTACAGACCAAGTTTTCTCAGTCACGGGTATATACGGGAAACTGTGTGACAGCAAGTTCCCACTAGCAACCAGATACAAAATACACGTCATGATCAGTTCCACCACCTGGGTCACATTGACAACTACGCCACCTAGACTGGGAGACACCTTTTTGCAGCAGGCATTTGCAATATCTTCATATGTGTCTCTCACTCTTATCAGTTGCCCATCTTCATTTTCTTCATACAAGCAAGCAATTAGAATTTTGCCTGTGTAACAGCATAAGGCTGCAGCCAAGATAATAAGAAGTAGACCACTGTATCCACTGTGGAGGAGAGCATACGGCAATCCTAGGACAAATATTCCCTGAAGAGGAAGAAGAGAGAGAAAAGATAGCACAAAATCCCTTGGGCAAAATGTTTACTCCCAAACCCATCCTCCACTGAATATTGCTTTCACCCACCTGTACGGTGCACATACTGCTCCATTCTGCTAAGCAAGTAACAACCATGAGAAATGTGTTTATTTATGATAAATGAAATTACCAGCAAAAGCAACTACTTCTATCAACACACATGTAATGATAAGCTGGGAAAATGAGAATGTGGCTGAATGACAGAGTCAGCTTTCTAGTTAATATTTAACGCTGATGTGATTAGAAGCACATTTTAGAAGGTTCATAGTTAGTTATTCAGTCAACATGCATATTAATGAAACAGGTTCAGTATCAGTAAAATTAAGCATCTGTAGCATCATCTCTACAAATTTCACTCCAATTTAAAATAGCAGTGTAGATAGATTCAGTAATGACAATTCCCTTCAGTCTAAAAATTCTTAACAGATCTCTGGAGAGAAGATGGCATTAGAGTGCATCAGACTATGCTTGTGCTTCCTCCGCAGCTTCTGGCTGCCTCACACGGCCTTTGCTCTTGCTAAGTCCTCTGATAAAGTGATTTTTCTAACTACTGAGATTCTAGACAGTGCAAACTTATTTAGGTGTTTAAAAATATATGCTAATACATTTTTACTAAGCAATTTTTGAAAATAATATACTTTTGCTTGTATTTTCTGTTAAAATAAAGAAGGAATTTTACTTTCACAGAAAATTATGGGCACTTTGCCTTTTTCCTTTCTTCTCTGTATTAAGGGACAAATTACACTTCTATGTGGTTTCATTTCCATCAGCACAAAACCAACAAAACCCTTGAAGAGTAGTTATTAATAAAAATATCCAGTTTAAGAAAGATGCTTTTGTGACATTTCTCTTTTTGTGTTACAAACCTTAAATTAGGAATTCCACATGAGTCAGACTGGTCAGGCATTTTTATTCATGACAACTGAAAAAAAGTAAGGAGGAAACAAAACACAGTTCTGCAGAAATCCAAGTAGTTGTACAGAAATTTTTAATTACTGCAATATTTCTTACTGCACCCATGACTTCAATATTTCTTACTGCACCCATGATGAAATCTGAGTAGGTTTGTCCATGTCTTTTATTCTGGCCTTACAGAAGGAGTTGATTTGGACCACACACTTAGATTTAATTTCTAACCAAACCTGAGCAACCCAATCTGCTCTGGAAAACCTACCAACCCCCAACAAAAACCCCTCCCCACAGAAGCAGTGACCCATTTTTCTCTCCCTTCCTGAGTGGGTAGTGCTGTTGACCCTCAGGAGCCAAAGCAGAAGAGGTGAGCTTAATGGTGTTAATCTAATCTTAGGCTTCCACCATCCACGATCATGATCACAAGGGCATGTGGGGAACCAGACTTTCAGGCATGCTTCTGCCTTTTGTGTTTTCCATCAACTCCCTCAGGTTTTATGCCTATCAGACAATTTCTGTGAAGATAGTCTAGGAGTCCATCTCTGATGGAGCTCATCAAGAAGGCAGGTGCCTGTCTCAGCTTCATAGGGCTCATACATAGCATCTCACTTCTAAGTGATTCAAGCCTGATCCATAAGGAGGGCTTTGAAGACAGGAATTTTTAAAGCACTAAATAATCATTGACATATAAAAAGTATTCTCCTTTTCTAGCCACAAAATTGCCGTTCTTTTTTGGGCAGATTGTGGGGTGAGCATCAATCATGAAAGAAAGAAGTCTTTAAATTAGAGCAGTGTTTTTTTTTCTAAGCCAATGAGATAAACAGAGTACCTATTATATGAAAGAGCAGCATTGCCTAACTCACCAGGCTTCACTCTAGAAGCAGGTATATTCAGCTTTCAATTGAATTAGACTGGAAGAATTAAATACATGCACTAATATATTTCAGTTAGAAAGGTCTATGCCTTTATGTGTTGAAACAGAAGCACCTCAGTTATTATTACTGAAATATTAATAAAGTCATTTACCAGATACATTTTTGGTTGTTTTTCATTACTTCATCTACAGCATTGATTTTTTTATAAGTCACAGATGCCGTTTCATTTAGGAGCTGGCACATTCAACTACACAGCTTGTGGTACTTAGTCACCCAAATCTCTCCACTCAATGTCTCCATTCTAATATAGGTCTCATCACCCAATTACCTTGCAGTGTAATTAGCATTTGTTTTGTACAGGAACTTCACATAACTGTTCAAAATTCTACCATTTTTGCCATCGAGCAGTCTATTTTCTCAAAAAGATTAGATATCTGGCTGCATCCAGGCTGCAGGTAGAACAATTGTAACAGTAGCTTTTGATATGATGCCCTTTTTAATCACAGCTTTCACTGACTGGAAAGTTAGATAGCTGCCTAAAGAAATGATTTTGGTTTCTTTCCTATGAAAACAGTCCTTGGAGAACATTTGCATAACAGATTGAGTTTAAAAGCATCATAAATAAACCAAGTCTATGAAAAAATCAAGAAGATGAAGCCAGAGAGTCGTCTTCCATATTGACATAAGAACAATGATGTTTTCTCATTCAGTGCAGTTCTACCAAGTTTATTTCATTTGTTCCATACTCAGAGTGTTATTATTTTGCATTCTAATCTGCAACTGGCAGCTCAAAGAGTATCTGTTGACCCTAAGGGTCACTGTATAATTAAGCTGCAGGTAAGTGTCAGCACAGGCCTTACCCACAATGGCTTCTCCCCTGCTGAATTCAGTCTGTTAAGGACAACCAGCCCCAGCCCCAACCAAAGCAGAAGACTTTGAGAGATGTTATCACAGCCATTTACAGCCCACCCCACAGGTGCCTGCTTTTCCATGCCTAATTGTTAGTTTAATCAGAGCATAACATAATTCTGACCTCTAACATCTCCTTGCTGTTGTTTATACCAAATAATTTAATTCAGTACCTAGCACACACCACAGGCTGATAGAGGTGGGGGGTTTTGGGTTGATTTTTTTTCACTTTGTGAGTTCAGAGCTTATTAAACAAACCCATTTTTGCCTATATATATTTTTTTCTTAAAATTACGTAACAGGGGTTGCCTATCCCAAAGTTTAGTAGTTTAGAATTTCTAATTTGAACATTTCTACAGCAACTCTAAATTTTTCTTCCAGCTGATGTCTTTAACATCTTTTTTTCCAGAGTTTGTAAACTTCAGCTCTCAATTACTAATGAAAACAAATATCGTGGACATAAGTGGTTTTGCAGTTTTTTGGATATAGAGCATGGTTTGTGAAGAGAAATGAGAGAACACTGACTATGCCAATACAGTAACTATGTCTGTAGTAAAAGGACAATGCTTCTTCTACCTTTCCAGGAACTATTTTTTTTCCTATATAAAATAAAAAATAGTAATAAAAAAATTCTACACAATAACAAAAAATGTTGTTAGTGGTCACTAGAACTCAAAGAACAAATGTAACTTTTCTAGACTTCAAAAATCATTTTGTATCTGCTGTCCTGTTCTTACCTTTCCAAAGCAATACTTTTTGTTAGGACAATTGCCTGAACATGATCAAGTTTAAATAGTTTAGCTAAAAAAAAATTAAATCTTTAATAAATTATTTTACTGTCAATGTAATATAACAGGTACAGGCATCAGTCTGTATCCTCTGGCTTGCAGCTGTTCAGAAACTTTAGAGCATTGCTAAAAGCGACTTTTACATGGAAAATTCCTCCTTCATAAAGAAATCCTTTCATGGATGCTGATGAAGGTGCCTTTTGTGCCCCTTTCACAAGAAATGAGAGCACAGAGAATGCAGACAGAGCATGGCAATATTTCACTGATTCCTTGCTAGTGGAAAAGGGACTCAGGTAATTCTTGCACCACTTGTCATTGCACATGTTCAGCCTGACCCCAGCACTTGCATTTATTGAATCTTCCGATCCTGTGTTCTCATGTCCAAATTATGGCACAGACAGCCTTAGCTGTGAGGCATCAGTTAAAAATGAGCAACAAAAGGAACTGTTCCCTAAATTGCCTCATAACTCTTAGTTCAGCATTCTGTCTGACAAGTGTTCTAGTCTGAGTGGTTTTATTTCCAATGGTTCTAGAGGAAAGTCAAATGTGTTAGCTCTAAATATGCTCTTTTAAGGTGATCTGTTTATGGAATAGAATATTACAGGGGAAAAGCACTCACATCTGGGGACAGAGGAGATGGAATTTTTTGAAACAATCCTCTGCAGTGGAGCACCTTGAGTGGTTGTGCTATTTACCATCATTCCATTCACCCTGGGTGGGAAAGAAGCCCAAACTTGCCCAAGAGGCTGCATCTTCCCTTGTGTCCCAAGACAAGTTTGCAAGACTTGGGTGTTTTTACCCTAAACTGAGGATGCAAGTGCACTGTTCTTTGTCAATCACTGTGTCTGGCTGGAGGTCCTTGTCAAACACCCAGAGCAGACTTAGCTGTAGGCAGCTGGGCCAATGCAGGAGAAAGGGCTGAGGGCTCAGCTGGTGACCAGCCTTTGAAGAAATAGCAAGGAGAAGAGAAGAAAGGGCATGAAAGAAAAGGACAGAATCAGCTAGCAGCTCATTGCCTTGTCAGAATACCCCAAGCAGAAGCATCCAAGCATGACAGGTGTCACCAGGAATCACCAACCCACTTACAATTGGTTTTGCAAAAATACAAGGAGAACAGGAATTCCAAATTACAACTGCACATGAAAGCACTTTGCTGATGGTTTGACTACAAAGTTTGAACTACACCTGTGTATTTCCCACACCAGCAAGGCTGGCTGTTCATTTAAAAACACCTGACATCTGGACCAGTGCTGAATGCAAAAATGGGCTTTCTGCTATTATTATAGCAGTATGCTATGATATGGTATGATGTGATATTATGTTATACTCCTTTACCTCAGGGCAAGCTCCTCTCCAAGGAATAAAATGTGTTTAAAAAATTGAAAAGTGAGCACAGACAGTCACCCAGAGAAAAATATCCAAATTCCTTAATATTCAGTTGTAATGCTTTTAGATCCAAGTAAAATATTCAGTTTCATAGGTTGTTTTAACTTGAAATATGAAAATTTGAAAAAAAAAAAGGAAATTGAAAGATAATTAAAAAGTAAAGAAGATCAAATCATGGTCAGAGTTGAGGCATGCCAAAAGACAATGAAATTACATGGGGTGAAAAGCAATGCTAAAAAAAAAGGATAGAGAAAATTATTTCACTTTAAGACTTAATCATATGGAAAAATAAATTAAGAAATGAAGAAGAATTTCACTGAAAATTATTCCGTTAGGACAATTCTCTTATATGCAAAATACATGCTGATATACCAGAATGCCAAATTAGCTCTGATTGCCTTTCTCACCATCTGTAGTTACTCCACTGGAATGGTTCATTTGAGTCTGACTATTTTCCCCAACTAGGCATTTGATTCCTTGCAGGAACATGGGTTAGACATATAAACTATACCAGAAAGTGTCCTACCTGAATCTTCTTGGAAGAGCAGGAGATAAATTCAAGATCCCTGCTTCTCAGTACAATTCCACAAAATATTTAATTAAGTTAACATTTGTTCCTATTTGAAATAAATAATTTTCCCAAACAGATGCAGGCCTTGGTGGCTGTCATATTTACACAGAGAAGGAACTTTATTAGTAATAAATTAAAAAATATTGCAAATTAGTAATAAATTTAAAAAATATTGCAAATCCCTTACTGTCATGCCATGATAAGAAAGTTAATTTCTTGTTGACCTCCGTGGTCATCTTTCTTTCTCAGCCATCACTGTGATCACCAGTGATTTTGTATCTTCTTCCAAACCACTGTTGACTATATTGAATAATACTGAATCAGGTAACCCAGGTTACCTCCTAAACACTACTAGAAACTCATTCCTTTGCCAATACATACATATTGACAGTTACTTTTTGGCAACCTGTCACTTAGGCAGTTGTTAATTCCTTTAAGATGTACTCTGTGGTTGCACTAATTTTTAAATCAGCACGTTGCGTATTAATGTGTCAAAATTCTTTTAAAAGTGTAAATATATTATTTATCTTTCACTGCCTAAATTACAATGTCATAAAAGAATTATTTGAAGTGTGTTTAATAAGGACTGTAAGAACTCTTTCTCCAGAAACATAATGATTGACACTAATTATATTTCTAGCTTTTTATTCTCAATCAATTAAAACATGTCGTAACAATTACATTCTTTTTCTCAACATTGTTGCCAGGTTTCACTAGTCAAAATTTCTATGGTTTTAAAAATATTGGGATGATATCCACAATCTTCTGAAAAATCCACACTTAGTAGCAAGCACTGAATAAGAAAATTACCTGGTCAGACGTGTCTTTTGTTATGTCTCCCAAGTGAAAACTTGCTGGGCATTCTGCCTTCAAAATTCTATTGAGCTACATTTTAACACCCATTTAAAATGTGGTAATTGTCCAAGTCTAAGCTTGGAAAAATTAGGCACATCAATTTAAAATTCACACCTACCTTAAGATAGGTAATTAGCAGATCTGAGATGAATTTGCTTTCAGAAATATCTATGCTGAGAATGAAGTGTGCACACACTGTAGGAACTCCGAAACTTAACTTTTCCATGTCTTATACAAAATAGCATAAAGCCTATCCTGAAAAATTACAAAATATCACACTCTTATCTGTGCTATGAGCATGTCCTCATGGTTCTCTCCAGGAACTACTTATGAACAGTTATATCTACTTTTCAGAAATAGGAAGATCCTTAGAACCTGCTCCTACTAATGTAGGAAATCAGTGTTGGAAAATTCAGTGAGAGATTTCAGAGAAGATGAAGGGGATCTTACAGTAGAAAATTTCTATGTTAATTTTCCCCACTCTTACATCCACATATTCTGGTGTCCGTGTCTCAGTGACTTGGCCAGGATCATTTGTGTGCACCAAGGGGGACAAGGGATGCCATCAGTCCAGTGCTCATTATGTCTCTGGTGTTCATCTTGGATAGTGATGACAAACAGATTTTTAATTTACCTTCTATACTCTTCTGGAACCAATGTTGTTTTAGATATTTTGCCTCATTATTTTGCCTCATCCCTCATAAATATTAGTCAAAATTCCTGACCTTTAACAAAAGTGTTGTTTATCTTTTATGCATGTTTTATAAATACTATGTTCTACTCGGTTCCCTCAACATTTACCTATAGGCAAGTTTTTCTACTCTCCTTTTAACTGAAATCACTTATATGCCGCTCCCTAGCAGTTAATTCATCCCTTCCCTTTTAACTTTGTTCTGCTGTTATGGCTGGTACTTTCAGACAAGCATACATAGTCACATAGATAGACACACACTTCCATTTATACCCAATTTTTGCCATGATTAGTATCTCTGTTTCAAATTTTTAGACTCAACCTAGGCTCTTTTTTTCCTAATTCCTAAAAATTTCTTTCTTACTGTCCTAATTACTGGGAGATGCATTATTTCCTCTCATTGTTACTGTTCATAACATATAATTATTACTCTCACCTTTTATTTCCCCCCTTATGCTATACATATATTAAAAAAAATAATTGATATATCCACTTCACTCCTGAAGTAGGAGGGGTATTAACACATTAGTATACTATTTCTTAATTATGAGATGTGGCTTCTGGACATCTCATAAATTCTTGTTAACTTCAAAGTTTCTTTCCCAATGATTTGTATGTATTTATTCTTCCTAATCAATTATCTCTCCTAATTTTCTCTGGGTTTGAAAAATTCACTTTTGAAGTACCAAGTAGATATATTACTGTCCTCTGTTTTCCCATAATTAATGTAATTAGATCTTCCAATTTGTTCCTCTTTATCCAATTTAATGAGGCCCAAAAGAGAATTATCTTATGCTAGGTTCAATACCTTTTGTGTTAGATAATTATCATCTATAATTCTTAGAAACTTCAATGGTGTTTTACTACATACTGCATACAATGTCTACCATAGGTCTTTAAAACTGAAGTCACCAAGAACAGTACAATTTTTCTTTCCAGACAATAGCTCTAATTCAGATAATCATCTCTCTAACATAGAGTGCCACCCTCATTTCTTTTGCCGTTCTTTTAAGGTAAACATGCTTTATGTAATTATTTTTAAATTCTGGCTGCATAGATCATCCCGTATTTGCAGTATCAGTTATATCCTATTTCTTCTCTGCAGTAAGAATTTCCATTTCCCTGACTGGCTACCCAGACTCCTGGCACTGCTCTACAGATGTCAGGAAAACAATTCATCTACTTTCCCTCTCGGTTCAAAGTTTGTTCACAGCTCAGCTGAGTTTGAATTCAAAAATACTATGAGCTGTTCTGTGCAAAACTTCAAATATTGTCTATGGCCTGTCTGACCTTAGCAGCAGATCCATCTCCTCTAATGTCAGTTAAAAATCTTCCTTTAACTTCAGGGATGGTTGAATTAGACCTCAGAAATCTTGTTTTTCCTGATTTTTCTTATTCTTTCCCTCTGCCAGTGCCAGGATGTTTCAGCTGCAGAGAGGACAGTGACTGAGGTGTTTATTCTGTGATTAATGCCTTCAATTGCCTTATATACTGACAGAAACTTTAGAAGTGCTTACCTGTCAATCCTTCATGTACCATAAGTAGATGATAAGGCAGATATAGGCTGCTCATGAGATGCTGTGATAAGGTAAGCAGGTAAAGAAACTGCATGGTCTGCACAGCAAAATGCATGTGTCCATTTGACAGAAGCCACCGATTTTTTTTCTCATTTTAGTGGACATATTAGTCTTAAAAATCTCCTAAAGATAAGTGGACAGAGGAAAGAAAATGTCTGGGAAAATAAGGGGGAAAATTTGCTGCTATTAAATGTGACAGCTCCTCCCATAGGCTTTGCTTGTTTTAAATATTTGTTTCAAAACCAAAGTATGCTTGATGCTTAATTCCTCATGGTTTGATGGAAAATGTTAGTTTGCATAAATCCAGAGCTCTCTGCAAGGATGAACTGAATCACACAAAGAAAATTTCCCAAGCAAATTACCTTTTAAGAAAACATTCTTTTGCTTGGTCCCAAAGGAGAAAGAAGGCTTTCATAAAAAGAATGAGGGTTCTTATTATGTGTTATGTATCAAAGAGGAAAAAGAGATGAAAAAAGTAAGGCAGTTAAAACTAAAACAAACATTATTCTTAAAGTCAGTTGTGGTGAGCAACACAGACTCCCTGGCTGCTTACTTATTTCTCTCATTATAGACCAGGATTTCACCTGAAGGAAGGCAAGTGATCCAAACATCCAGCACAGCAACGTGCAAGTGAATTCCAGAAACCTCTGGTCAACAAGAGCTTGAGGGGAAGCAGAGGGGGGCTGTGGGAGACTACAAGCAAAGCAAAGCAGTGGGGAGTCAAATAACTATATTTGAGTGTTCACTGACATAACAAAAGGAAGAATTAAAGTGCATAGTAAGTTCAAACTCAGGCTGTGAGAAAGCATTTGGCTAATTAGGAGTATTCTTGAATGCTGCCTGGATGGGACAAGCCTCAGTTCAGCAATGCTGAAGAGGAAATGGAAGAAAACATCTCCAAACTACAAAGAACTTTACATTGGGAAAAAACCTTATTCACCTCTGAGAGTTGAAAAGGAAGCCAGGTTACATGTACTAGAAGCTGAGTTATATTTTCTGAACACTGGTATAGGATTTGTTGTGAATAAAAAGTGACTGAATCCTCCCCTGGTTGATATTATCCTCTTCTTTCCTCTGCATAGACCTAACCACCAAATTTAGGTGGATCAAGCTATAATGACTTCTAGAGTTCAGTATATAAAGGGGAAATTTGTCTTAGAGCACAGCCTGGGGAGAATATAGTTAATAGTCTGGATGAAAGACAGAAATAGTGGTTTATGGTCTCCAGGAATCAGTAAAATGATACAGTTTCACACTGTATTCCTCTGGAATACATGAGAAAAAAATGCTGGTTTACCATTAGGCTGTGTATACACAACAAATTTCTAGTGCTTTTCCTCTCTTAAGCTAACTTAAACTTCAGTGGCATCCCTGAAGGCTTCTACCTTCAGGATAAAAGAAGCAGCAACTGATTTTACTGCCTGATAATTGGCCATGCACAGATACAGATAAAGTTGAGATTGCAAATAAATCCACATAAAGGAGGTGTCTCTGTCCTACAGTAACATAATTCCTAATGTTTAACAAAGTAGAATAATTCCCCTAATTTCAAGTAGATTAGACAAACATTGCCAAACAGGCATAATTAATAACAAAGAATAAAAATAAAGGTCAGAAAAGAAAAGTGAGTGGGTTTTATGGCATGCTGTGAGCAATCCTCATAAAAGCAAATATAGGTAAACTCTCATTTAAATGAAAAAAATTAATACCGTTCTGGGTTGTGAAACCAGGCATATGACATATAAAATACACATTGAAAACATCTTTTTAAGGTCTCTAGATGTAGAATACTTAAAGTATCACTACATGCAGAGGTATTTCTCATTCTGTTGCACAGAGTGTGATAGAGGTCCTTGACCTCTACTGACCCATGAAAAAAGGGACTGGAGTTATAAAATAACTAATATTCCTTTTCTGTGTCCTTTTCCTCTTTTTTTTTCCCCTTCTTTTCATTTATTTTCTTAGTCTGGAGTTGCACTGGAAAAACAAAAGTTGAGGGGACAAACTGGGGACCTTGATTGTTTTTGACACTTGATGAGGACCTCAGGTTTATTCTTAAATTTCACATACAAAAGCTGCCTGTATGGGATGAAATAGAAATACTCCTTTCATTATTAAAACAAAGATAGCTAAGCATTTGCTGTAAAAGTTTGTATAAAAAAAAAGACTTTTGTTTTTTTCCTTAACCTGTATTGTTCTGATAGAGCAGAGAAAACTTCTGAGCTCTATTGGATCTCTTCTTTGCTCATGTTTTGGTGCTGAGATCTGTAGTGATTTCATATTTGAGAAATTGATTTCAAGGCTGCATTTAGTTTCTGTCCCTTTCTCCAAAATGACATTAACTTCTTACATTCAAATTTTTAGCAAAATCAGATTTTTTTTCACAATTAATTAATTGAATTAATGTGTAATTAATGAATTTTAGGTGAAAACTCAGTGGTTACAATTGAAGCTACTAAAGTGACTACCTTCTTTACTGTCTTTGGTACCCAAGGAAATTATCACTTCTTAGCATCTATGAATTGGGCTAATCTCACCCAACTTCTGTCTTAAACAGATGTCCAATGAATGAGTGCACAGAGCAGCAGAAGAGACACACATGACAAATCTGCTTTGCTTTGATGCACACTTACTAGGAACAGGATTCCTAACTTTTCCTTCCTAAACATAGCAAAAAGTTAAGTTATTCACAGAATCACAGAATATCTGACTTGGAAGGGATCTGGCAACTCCAGAAAGGATAGATAGAAATGAGGATCACCACGTGACTACTTGTTCCCACAGTGTAGGGTGTCACTCTGTCATCTCTAGAGTCAGGTGAATTCTTTTACAAAGGCCATGAGATGGTGGTGTGTCCTGGGAAAGCAAAGGAAGAGTAAGAAGCTTGATAATTTGGTTACATGACTGCACCAGGGGAAGCAGGAAGAGGGAAAAGTAGGGCTGTAAGGTAAGGTGCAGAACATCAGAACATAAGGCTGTGAACCATGTGAGGTAGAAACAAGGGGTAGGAGTATATGATGGACAAGAGGCTGTGAGGAAAAATGACTGGATATGAAAAAAATCCCAAGTCTAAGCATAAGACAGGACTAAAGAGAAAGCTAGAGGGAAAGTATGCATTATCCAGCTTTCTGATTAGGAAAAGAAACCTTCAGGGATGGAATGGCAGCTCCTCACAATTTAGGAGATAATAAAGAGTCTCTGAAATCCCATCCAAGGAGCAGAGGGAACCCTACAGTTTTGTCAAGGTATTTTATTTTTAGCCTGAGATGACAACAACAAAAAGTATAAAAGGAAGAGCTCTGAGAGCAGTTGGTTTTCCAGCCAAAGTGAAAGAAATCAGCAGGAAAGTAAAGGCAACAGGGGCAGGAATGGAGAAGTCATTTTAAACTCCAGATTCCAATTAAATCTTAGAAGAAGATTTTCAAGTCCCTCAAGGGAAGGTGGCTGAGGAGATGTCATTTGGAGCTGCAGAAATCATGCAGACAATGAGACAAGAGCAGGGGTTCAAAATGTAGTGAGATAGAATAAACTTCAGTGCCAACTTCTAGAGTGACAGTAAAATGAGAGCAATAACACACTTTGTAAGAGAAAAAACCCCAAAACTCCTTTTAAACAAAATAAACAAATTCCCTATAAAAATAAGATAAATTGAGTCTATATTGCATATAATTCCTATTCTCAATCTATATTTTTTCAAGCTTCAGTGAAACTACTCACAATTTCTGAATTATCCAGATTTAGTCTGAAATAAGTAAAGTAGAATGGTTTTATAACTGAGAAGAAAAAATTTCTCTGCTTATCAGGGAAGAACTAACCTGAATCAAAGCATGATTCTGGAGGTGAAAACAGCAATAAAAATGATCATGAATAGAAATATCTATGTAGAATAAAGAAAAAGGCCAGAAAGGGCCATTTCTACTCATAACATAAAACAATAAAAATGTTTATTGTAGAGACTACAAAATATTATCTACTGGTGCCGTTATTTGTGTCAATTCAAGAAATGGACTGAAACTGAAATGGATAGCAGGCTGTGTGTATGAACTGAAGTGAATGTTTCCTGACTTTGACTCATATGTTTACATTTTTGAGAAGTAAATATTAAATTTCATTTTTTGTTAGCTATTTAGTAACACAGCATTGTACATATGGCAAAACTACTGCCACTGGCCAAGAATACAGAGAAACATTGCCTTCCAAGAAACATGGTGTATGTGGGGAGAAGAAGAAGAAGACATAAAAATAGAAGACAATTTCTTTTATTAAGCTTTGGGGGTAAAATGTTTTATACAGCTTACTGTACTAAAACTAGATTATAATATATCATATTCAATACTGTGTTTAGGGTTTTTTATTTTCTCAAAGAGCTCCATTTGCTCATTCAGACAGAGCTTGTACCATTTCAATGAATCTACTGCTGTCAGGAATTATATACATGGGAGTAAACTGTAGATTAACCTTCTATGGATTGTGTAGGAGAAGCTTTGCCATGTGAAAAGTCTGCTAGAGAAACAACACTATTTCTGATTCTATCAGCACATTATAATAATTTGGATGTCCTTTACTTTCAGCATTAAATTCTCATATGCACTTACAAGCGCTGAGCTCGTCAACTTTTATCTCTTGATCAACCCTAGGGCTCACTCTTTTACTTAATAAAAAATAAGTTTCCTTCTGCAAATTTGCTAATGGAAGTGAAGGAAGTTTAGAAAAAACAGGAAAGAATATCATATGACAAAATATTTTACTTTCTGCTGCCTGTCACTCTGTTCTTGCTGTCTTGGGAGGAATGTTATCCTGGGAGGAGTTATATGACTCAATGTGGTTTATTAAAACAAATTTGCTGAGGTTGCATTCATCATAAGTTTAAGAATAGGGGCAGAAAGAACATTTTTAAGAAGAATGTTTTCCAGTAGTGATAGCTGGTCAATGGCATATGCTATAGAGAGGAACAAGTATACAAATTATCTCAGCCACAGAAAGCTGGTGAATAATTATAATAGGTAATTTAGGCTTTGTTTTGAAAGTGAACTGTCAAATGCAACATCACAACAATGAACAATGAACAAATATAACAGATACAGAAATTCAAAATAGCCTAATAACAGGATTTAAATGCCATGTGACCTGCCATGAATTTAAAAAAGAGAAGGAAAAAATACCCCATCTGTTTTAATTCAACTTGTTTAAAATGCTTGCAGGGATTGAAGACACCGAAGAGTATGGTAGATTAATTTGATTTTAGTATAGTGGCAAAGTACATCAGCTATTCCCTTCACCTGAGGGAGCCAGAGATCCTTGTTCTGCAACAAGTTGTGGCACATTGGGTTCTTCCACGGAATAAAGGGATCCTTGCTTTCAGGCAGCTGACAGTTACTTGATCCTTTGTTTTTGGTAACATTTATTATTTCAAAGAATATAATTTTCATAATGCCACTATCCATTTATCTTTGAGATCATATTTCTGTCATTTTCTTTCTTGGCCATCTGGATTTTTAAGATGGAATGCCCATTTTAATGGCTGAACATTTTAAAGGTACTCTTATCACATTCTTTTGCTGATTTATCTTATGCTCAGCCCTTACAATGAGCCTCAATAGCTAGGAGAATCAATTCCTTATAGAGAAAAGAGAGGAAACTGAATCAAATGTCAAGCTGATTTATCACAGGCTACATTTAAACAATCATTATTTTGTAAAGAGTTTCTGTAAAATAGGAAACATTTTGAGACTCACTTTTAAAATTGCTTTCATTATTGGAGCACCTGAAAGTCCTTGAATGTAATTCTATTGTGTAAAGCAATGTGGAAACAAAGCACAAAAAGATGGTGCCTTCTCCAAAGTATTTAAAATACAGGGGTAAAATAGCAAGAAACAAATTGTCCTAAGGTGACATGATGCTTGTATCCCCAATATCTGTTCTGTTTTTGCTCAGAACCTTTAAGACTGGTTCTGAGAGCAAGGGGGGGACAAGAAGCGTGCTGTCTGTTTGCAGAAGCTGCACTTGCTCCCCCCCCATCCTTCTCCTGGACTCTGCTGTCTGCAGCACGGACACTGGAAGAGAGCTCTCCTTTTCTTCCTAGTTAGTTTGGGTTTTTTTTAGCTAGCTGAAGCAGAGAAGTTGCCCTGCCTGTGGCTTGTCTTTTTCTTGGAGCTGTTCAGACCTGCTTTGGACCAAAAAAATCCCAGAAAAACACCGGGAGCTCACACCTGTGGCCCACCAGGGCCAGGACATGGCATTGTCCAGCGCAGGAGGGATGGATAAGAGACTGAGTGAGCCGAGCTACAGCCCACAGCAAGGACTTTGTGAATTTGCCATCCCTTCAGAACAGTGAAAGATTTTGTTCTTTAATATGATTAATTTTTAATGCTTGTGAATGTAGGGGGATAGAATATAAGTAAATAAAGGTAGCGTAGAAAGTAATCTTACCCCCTAAAGAGTTGCAGATGGATTAATTATTAAAGATTAGGAGCAGGCCTGACTTTAACAGGCCACAGCTGTAGCAAATAAGAAGAAGTGTGTTATAAAAAAGTGGATTGGTTGTTGAGGGGAATTGGAGTTTGTTGGCTGCTGTGAGAAGAAGAAAGAGTCAGTGCTTAGAGGAGCTGCCTATGAGCAACATCAAGGAATTATGAAAATCTTGCACTAAGAGAGACAACAATATGAAACCTCTGCAATATAATAACAACATGTGAATACTTTGCTTGTTAAATAAATGGGTTTTTTTTCCCCTTTTCTCCAAGGAAATATTTCCCTAGAGGAGCTGGGGGAGGGGTCACTTGAATCTGCTTTCTAGAGGGACCCCTTGGGAAATTTTCTCCCAAATCTGCCCTAAACCAGGACACAAATATAATCAGAGAGGAGGAGTCCAGGAAATCTTGAGTCAATACCAGATACTGTGAGTCAAGAGAGCAAATGGAGGTTACAATGTAGCTTGTAACTGTGCAATTTTCACCAAAAGGGCATTTCTAAGACTATCAGAGGAATATTTTCATATAAATTCACAGGAATGCTTAAGTATTTACGAAATTGAAAATGGTAATTGTAACTGGAAGAAGAGAGATCAAAGTCAATAGATGCAGGATGAATAATGGTATATTATTACAGAAAAGATGAGCAACTTACATTTGATTTGGTGGTTGAAGAGTTTCTTGCAAGAGCTGGTGGTCTCATGAGTTATGGAACTGCATCAGCTTTCCAGGTGGGTATGCATGGTGTGAGCTTGAAAAGGTTAGGGAAAAGTGTGTTACTGTGGCCCAGATGGGGAATTTTAAGTGCTCAGATCAGTTTTAGCTTCATGGATTGGCAAACCAGACTATGTACTAGTGTGGTTTACAGTAAAAATAAGCAGGACATGGATCTAGTCTGAACGTGAGGGTGTAGAAAAAGGCCTGAAAGATGATGCCAGGTGATAGACCTGCATGGTAGCAAGGACAAGGACTTAGGCAGTGTTGCCCATTTCCAGGGTGCTTTAAAGGATCCCTAATGATGAAATGAAAACAAAAAAAAAGAGGCCTAGGTGCAGGAGGCACAATGTCCAGGTTTCAGGTTTCTGAGGTACTTACATGTACCATTTATTTAATATGTGTTATGGGACAAATGGAAATGAACACACCCTTTTTGCAAATATATGTGAATGGGCATGTAAATCATACTCTGTCACTTGACAGACTGTCTATTAAGCTCTAGCAACACCACTGATGTTTGAGTAATGGCAGGATTTAAAGCTCTTAGATGGAGAAGTACTTAAGCTGTGTGAGATATACAATAGTTCAAACACTGGCAGACTCTTCCAGTGTATCCACCCAAGGAATTCTGCCAGTGTTGGAGGCAGTACTGTGCCTTGCAGGTCCTGGAGCAAGGTGTTGGGTGCAAGGATGGGTCCTTATGCATCTCTTTCATCTCAGGATCTTCTGTTATTCTAAGATTCTATGTCCCTCACTAGGGACATCTGTTGGCTAGCTGAATTTGGCAGCATGCGAAAACAACTAGCAAATTGCAATTAATGCAAAATTTCATGTTATTACGTGTTGGAAAGTACCACTATAAGGACAAGAGTTGAGCTGGTCTCTCCCAGTTTACGTGCCATGCTACTGTATGTTGCTTACTTGCTAGTTCTTTTGTCGTTTTATATGCACACAATTTCTATTAACAGCTGTTTCGTGTAGGAGGACTCACATCTATAAAATAGCTGTTCTAAAAGATTAATAGTAGAAGATTTTTCCAGATGAAACAATTTTTAAATTTATGTGACAACTGAACAGTCAACAAGAAGTCTTCACTTACAAAAAATAGCCACTTGCAAACTCTCCAGCACTTACCAGACTGTGACAAACTGAACATCAACCCCAGGAAAAATACACTATCCATTTAAGTGACTTAATTGCTCTTTAAGAGTAAACTGAAGATAACAGGGTGGCTTTGAAATTTAGATGCTGAAATATAGAGATTTTGAAACTACAAAGCAAGAAGAGTTTCTGCTAAAGTTGTTGGAAAGTATAGATAATTGATATTGCTAAAATCAAGTGCCAAATATATACTTCCTTGAAATGTAAGGTTATAATTTGAGGTTCTGAGCAGAATTATACATATTTCTTTAAGCTCAGCAGTGTTTCTGGCTACTGTTATCAAAATAATGAAACATTAGACATGTATGTCTGTAAAACACAGGTAAAATCTGTTAAAGATATAAAATAAGGTGTTGGTTATAAATAAATATTTAAAAATATATGTATCTTACACTCAGTGGAATCAAGATATGCAAATTTAAGACTGAGGTTGCATATTAAATTCCACTGGTTGTTTGAGTGTTATACTTTAGAATGTTTGAGTATTATACTTTATTCTCATCTCACAAGATAAAAATTGTGTGTGCTAATTAGCTTAAAAGAGATCAATATAATAAACTATATAATAAAGTATATCAGTCACAACCAAAATACTGAGACTATTAGAATCATTTGTGAAGGAGATACAAGAGTTACAGGAGGTGTCTGTCTCTGTGACTCATCTGTTAAGAAATGCAATTTTGAACACATGGTGAGGATAAGCATGATCTAAGTACTGCTTTAATTTCTAAAGATATTTTAATATGTCATTTTAACACCTAGAAGGCTTAAAGAATTGCAATACTTTGTTCTGTTGCTTGTGTAATCCATGCATTTTTTTTCTGGACTTCAAGAGCTATTGTGGTGCTTTCTGAACCAGTAGCCCATATGTTGGGACTATCTGTATGTCCAAGGAATAATTTTGTGGACTAGTTACGTTATATCACAGTTTCTACTTGATGGAAAATCTGATATGGAATGGCTTAGGAAAACTGATCTGACATTCCTAAAGTTTCCATAATAGCTACAGTACACTATGCTGATGTAAATCCACTCAACAGTCCCTCCCTCACACCTGATCATTGCCCAAATAATGTGATGACCTAAAAGTCAAAACCTACAAAACAACAACTTGTATCCCATGAGAATTATCCAAATATTTATTTCTGGAATAGTTTTCGATGAGCCACCTCTCTATGTTTTGGAGTTGTGTCTTCATAATATTTTTAGTGTTTGCAGCTGACCAAGGAAAAAGCAGACTGATAAAGTGCACTGTCTAATGTGATTTATGGGAATGGCAGTCAGGTAACTCAAAACCAGTCTGCTGCACTGTGCTTGCATGTCAAATAAAGAGATTTCTCTGAATTAGATGTTATTTCTTTGTTGCAGGATAAGACATTTTTGATAAAGAGCTTTTGTGATATGAAATAGGGTTGGGAATAGAGAAGATATATATCCTGAATGCAGCCTTCTCTGTACTATATGAATATGTGCACAAAGAAGCCTACCACAGGGTCTGAGCTGAAAAAAAACATTATACAAAGTAGTGATGTATGTCTGGAATGTTTTTCCGCTCAAGAGAAAATCAGAAGGGAAAACCAGAGCACAAACATTAGTTACAGAGTCTTCTCGCCTAAAATATGTCTTTTATCAATTGCGTTGCATAATGGTGACATTCTACCACAGAAAAAGCCGATCTGAACTTAGATGTCTCTCACCAGGATTTTTTGGGGTCTGCAGTTCTGCCTATAAGGGCTTGTGGTTGCAAGCCTTGGAAAAATAAATTTGCCAGTACTGCCAGTGCATTTCAGCTAAAATCACACTATTTGGAATTTTTATGTCCACCACAATAATCCTAGCATCTTGGAATTTCACTTTGTGCTATCATGTTTTGATGTTTCATTTGGAAACTCAGTTTGCTTTTTGGTCCTAGTTTTGATATTGGGCATCTCCCTTCAGTTCTCAGTACCACATCTTGATAGGAAATGCAGAAGTTAGTTTCACTCAGATGTCTATAATTTAGTTCAGAGTACAACTTTAGCTTCAATGTGTGTAACTTAAGCTTCAATATATAATGTATGATTCAAGGAAGTTACTGCCTTGTGCTCAAGAAAATATTGACCCTTGTTCTCCTGTCTGGAAAATAAATACTTAAGATCAAGTGCTGCAGAAAAAATCCAAGTGGTCATTTATCCAAACATGACTAAATAATTTAAGGTTCAGGATGAGAAAATTTATATAATTATGCATCAAATGACCTGCTTTCTATGCACATGAGTATTATATTTAGAAAATGCTTAAATTTTGTGTCAATAAACCTTAATGCAAGGGGTGTTTAGACACCCCTCAGATGTTTGCCTTTATATCTTCAGAGTCATGTCTGTTAATTCTGTTATTCAGCATCAATGTGTGTTCCAGTTAAGTATTTAGGACCTGTAGTTACCTAAGTTAACATGAGCTAAATTGGAAACCCAGTACAGAAATATGGTTATAAAGGCATGCAGTGAAAGATACATGGATATTCAGGTTTTTAAATTATGATTATTGAAGTCTTGAGTATTTTCTAAACTAATGTGTAATATACAGACTATAAATATGATTAGAATAGTTATGATTACTGCTGCAATAATTGGTAATTTATTATTGATACATTGAAAAATCATGATAAATAATGCTAATTTAAATATTGTTATTCCTAGAAGCACTTACAGTAGTCAAGCACTCTATTGTGTTTCTCTGATCATGGAATAAGAATTTTGCCTGCTGCAGGTATTTCTAATCTTTGTACAACCTAACATTTTGCAAAAGGAAGAAAATGGATGTGGCAACATTAATTATCAGATGGATCAAATCAAAGAGAATGTTCAGCACAATTTCACAGTATCATTTTAGTTGGAAAAGACTGTAAGATCAACAAGTTCAGCCTTTGACTGATGACCACCTTTTCACCAAGACCGTGACACTAAGTGCCATGTCCAGTTGTTTCTTGAACACCTTCAGGGATGGTGACTCCATCACCTCACTGGGCAGTTTGTTCTAATGCTTATCAGTTCTTTCAGTGAGGAAAGAACTCCTAATGTTCAACCTGAACATCCCCTGGCACATCTTGAGGCTTTGTACTAATTCTGTCACTGCTTTCCTGGGTAGTCCCATGCAGCTACAATGGACGTTCAGGTGGGTGGAAAGTCACAAGGTCTCCTCTGAGCCTCCTTTTCTCCAGGAAAAACACTCAGTTCCCTCAGCTGCTTCTCACAGGACTTGTGCTCCAGACCCTTCCCCAGCTCTGTTGCTCTTCTCTGGACACATTCCAGCACCTCAATGTCTATCTTGTAGTGAGGGCCCCAAAACTGAACACAGGATTTGAGGTGTGGCTCCCTGGTGCCCAGTACAGAGGGACAATCACTGGCCTGGTCCTGCTGGCCACACCATTGTTTATACAGCCCAGAAGGCCATTGGCCTTCTTGGCCACCTGAGCTCAGCTGGCTCATGTTCAGCTGCTGTTGATCAGCCCCCTTGGTCCTTTTCTGCTGGGCTGTATTCCAGTAAGATTTGATACATTATGTTTTACCAAACACTCAGAGAAAAACTGTGTAATTATATTAGCCTGTGTTTGAAAGACTGTCCAGACATCATAGTACAGAAAGTCACTTGAAGCCTTCTGGTAAAGTGGTTGACTTTTTTCAGTGTTAGGTCCTCCCAAGACCGATGTGGAGATTGACTCACAATGGTATAAACTACAGCTATAAATTACACAGTATAAATTATAGGTCAGATTAACATTATTTCACTTCTTTCCATTATTTCACTTCTCCTTCTCTCTAGTTTTTTTCTCCATTCTCTTGTGCCCCTTCACAACACAACATAATGAATGCCTTTTCCTTTTAGTTTGCAAAAATCTTACTACATGTGACTGGCAAATAAATAGTCTTTATTGTCCTTTGGTTCTGCTGTGAAATACTGTACCATTAGAATTTAACTACCTTCTTCTTTGTGACTATTGCTTTGCTTATCTATCCAGCACCACTGTAGAAGTCATTACAAATAATTTTGGCCTTTTACTGCTACATACAAACAAATGCAACTTGCATCGCTCAGCGAGATGATCCTGTACATTTTCCCATTTGAATTAACTGAGCTTTATGGTCTCTGTCCTCACCCAGATTAACCAAACACAGGTTTTGATTTGCCTGTGCAGTGCTGGAATACGAAACATGTTTCCCTGGAAACTTAAATGTCTGAAGCAATCATTTACACATACAGTATCAGCACCAAAAGTGCGTATTTTTTCAGTTCAAGTTAAGAACAAAATAAAAATATCTTCTTTGTTTGTTTGAAAAGACATATTTAAAACACTGTGAGGAATACCTTCTATTTCATTTCAGAAATCAAATATTTAATTGTCCCCATAATAAATCTGGATTGGAAAATATTTTCTTTTTTAGATTAATTGTATTCACTGGAATAACTGTTCAGAATGTTTCAAAATTCTGCTGAAATGTTTACCTCTAATTGCCATGCAAAACACTTCTGCCCTTTCCTCCGGGTAGGGCAAAACAACTGTCATTTTATCAAAGATTGTCTTCACCAGTCAAGACCATTTGGATTCTTTTAATCATTCTGTTCACAACTCTGACTTTCTTTTCAAGGCTATTCATAGAAATTTCTTTAAACTATTGTTTTCTCCTGGCAGAGGCCCATTCAATATTCCCCTCTCTCTCTCTCCTCTCCTGCCTTTCCCCTTCCCTTTCTCTGCTTTGTTTCAAAACCAAATTACTTGCTCCCAATCCCAGGTATTGGGAAATAGGAATGATACAAATATGTGTACATAGATTCACATACATGGTCACACATGCACACAGTTTAATAATGTGTCATTAGGGCATATTGGTTATATTATTCATGAAACTTCAGTTTCCAGGCTTTGCAACCTTCAGCCTGCCTTAGGAGGAAACATCAATACAGCTGTAGCCAACTGCTTTTTAATGCTAATTTCTAAAATATTTTACCAAATGAGAGCCATAGTAGGCAACACTCAGCATACTGAGAATTTTGAGTAGGGCCATAGTTACTGATCTGTTTGGATAATTTAGCTTGAATTTGTCATGATTTTAAATAGGCAACTGCATATTTGATTGTGTTTTAAAATGTGTTATTAGTCTATCTTTTAACTGAAACCTATATTATTAATCATTAACAATAATTTTGTACACAACATTATTTAGGATTTTTGGCACTTTCATGTATTTACAGAGGCATTATTATTTTTTGTTTTTCAGAAAGGGGAATGATGGCTAGAGAATATGATTTGACAAGAGGTCATACAGAAAATATTGACAGAACTGACTTCCAGAATGAAATCTTGGCTTTGGTGAAATCAAATGCAAAACTCACAGAGACAATGGGCTCTCATCCCAGACTCCTGTCCTGACTAGATGCTGCTGAGGGAGTTTGAAGATAAAATGAGTTACTAGAATGCAGTTGGGGTATTTTAGTACTTTCACACTTTTATTCACAGCTGAACACTTTCACAGTATGATATGCTACAGTGCCCTGTTATTGCACTGGCTCTCATGTGGTGGTGCTCATGTTTGAAAATACACCAGGATTAGAAATATGTCCTTTTTCTCCTCCTTTGCAGAGCTGAGGGATGAACTGGATACGTAAACAAATGTTCATCGGCATAGTCAGACTTGTGTGACACTGGAAGGATTATTTTTCTATAATTGAAGTGGCATAAAAAAGTGTTCAAGCAACAGTTACTGGGGCTTAGATGTGTCAGTGGGTGCTGCTTTCTTACTATGTCAGACAGAAAGTTAGTGGTAATGATAGAATTATGTAAGGAAATGAATCATGAAGAGTGAGAAAAAGATTCTGAAACATTTAATGCTAAATTTAAGGATTTGAAAAGATAGTCAAATTCCACACAGAATGCTGGGACCAAATGCTTTACGTCTATTCAACTTATTTTCTTTAACACTGACAAGTATTATTACACTTCTTGTGCTTCGTGCTTCAATTTATTTCTAGTTTAACTTGCATGTCAGTAAATTTATGTCTGACGTCAGTCTGGCTCTTACCATTCTCTTTTTATTAGATGTTTACCTCACATTTCTATCAAACATCTCTGTGACTGAATTCAAATATGCTTATTAAAGATAATGTTGGCACTGCCAAAACAGGTGCAATCACCACCCTTTCAATTTTACCTAATTTAAACCCTTTTTAAACTTCAGATAACATATGTATAATTTTTCCCTTTGGAACTCTGTTTTATCAGAGTGCTAATCTCATGCAGAAAGATTCAAATATGTGAGTAATAAATTCACAGAAACCTTTTAGAATACGCAAAATGATGGTACAGCAAAGTAAAATACAGCAGGCTTAGAGATGACCAGGTTTTTCAAATGATGAGTGGAATAAGTGTGGAAATAAAAGGTTACCTGAATGGCATTTGTTACATTCCATCCTGCTTCCCAGCTGGTGATCAGTTTGACCTGTGCATGTGGCAAGGGAGCTGGGGACTTGTATTCTGGATCCTGGTGGCAAATATCAAGCTCAAATTTCAGGGGTCCATCTGGTCCCTCTCTGTTCTCACTGTGAGCTCTGTTCAGTTCATCGCTTTTAGCAAAATTCACGTGCTCTTCATTGGTGTCTAGGCAGCTGTCCCACCTCCCCAGTCCCAAAAAGAGAGATGGTGTTTCTCTAAAGCATTTGAAAATAGATGAAAAAGTCTGCTTCAGGTGAGCCATCCTCAATACCAAGTATAAAAGTAAAATCTTTCATTACTTGTCTTTATTTCTTTCAGCAGTTGTATGTTGTCAATCCTTTTGGTAGGTTAGCCTTGATAGTGTAGCTGTGATCAATGGAGTTGGTTGTCTTTAGTTCATTTATTTGTGGCTGTTTCAAATAACTGCTAAAGAAATACCTCCAGGGTCTTCAACATATCGCCCAGAGTAGCATGCAGCAAGATTTAGTAGTCTGCAAGCTTCAATTTACAATTCAAATTGTTTTTCCTTTTACCTATGGCATCTATGTAGATCAGTCATTCATGAAGCGTCTACAGGTGGCTGCAAGAATCTTTTCCTGGAAATTATGCATGTTTCTAATACAAATAAATTGTTCTGCCAAAAGGAAAAAAAAATGCTTCATTAAAAACTAGAGCTGATGGACTGACTGCTAAGAAATATGCATGTAAACAAGTTTGCTTTTCCAGATGTGAGACTTTTCTGCTGAGTTTTAGTGTCTACAGAGGTCAGTAGAACTTAAAAAATGTTCTTAATAGAGCTTAAGTAGCATGAAAAAGAAAAGTAGCTTGTTTGTAACTCTATTTAGCTTTTACCAGCAACATTTAGGGGAAAGACCTAGAGGTATGATGATACACTTGTTTTATGGATATGACTGATTTATTACGATTACTCACACTGTAAAATTCTAAAAATAATATTTACAGAAGTTTTCTCCTCCTTCTTGGCATGGCCCATGGAATTTGTGAAGATAGGTAAATAGAGAGAGAACTGGGTTACCCTGTTGTACTTATATCCACTTTCTTTAGTTATTTGCTATACCTGCCCTATGTTCTCTTTCTCTCTTTCTTTCTAGAGACTACTGGGTTTTAACAGCTAAGCTTTTCTACATTAACAGGTGAATAACTGGTACAACACTGCTGATCATGCTGAAAAAAGTGTTCACTTATAAAAGGTTGGCATGGGGACTTTGGAGCATGTAGGGTCAGTCCTTGCTTGCCCTTGTCAGCCAGTGGCAGTCCTTGTGTGCCCTAGCATGTCCTTCCCATTAGAAGAAATTTCAGGAATTCTCAAAACAATTTTAGAAGTTTATATTTCTGAACAAGAATTCTAAACCAATGACTTTTCTGCCATATTGTATGTATTTATGAGCTACAGTCTCATTAGCAGCTCTCAGAACTAGACCATTTCCAAAATGAATCATGAAGGCCTTGTTGTCCCTTTTCCTTAAGTGCTTGGGATTAAATAAACATGGAAACAACCTTCACTGATCTTTTACAAATTAAGTAAACCCGGCAACATTATCTATAAAGTGAAAAAAAAAAGTTAGAAATCACATGGGTAACTTTCCTCATACAGAGAAAATGGTCTGAGATGCATAAATGGAATACTGGGAAGTGGTACACATTTTTATGTATTTTCAGTCTCTTCTGAAGCATTAATTCTGTTTACATTTTTGGAAAGGACCAAAAATGAAAATGGATGTTTACATTTCTGGAAAGGACCATTTTGTTGTCATTGGCTTTATCTAGTGCAAAAGGCACAATGTCATGAAACAGATAATTAGCATTAAGAAGACGTTTTTATCAAGTAAATGCAGATAACCATTTTAACATCCTGAGGAATTGAATTCTATCAAATATAAATGTTGATTCCTACAAATGAAGTATTACATAAGAAATTACATTCTTTATTTGGTGTCAGTAGGATCTTTATTTTCTATTCAAAATAATTATTGAGTCAGCTCTTTGGTAGGGGGGGTATTTGTTTTTCTTTGTTTTAGTTTTATTCTTTATTGCTTTAAATTTTTGTTTGTTTGTTTTTCCTTGTAGATTAGTTAGAATTTCATGCAGCTAACTAAATCAAGAGAATGTAAGCAAGTTTAGAAACAGAGAGATATCTCTAGGTATAGAACCATTTACTTTGACTGCACAGGCTTAGAGATGAATTATCCAGTTTTATCCGAGGCCCTCTTACAGCACTGGAAGGAATCCCATTTTCAGATCTCTTATCTGCCAGATGCATCACATCCAGAAGTCAGAAAAATTAAATAATAGTTAAAATTGTTTTCTCACAGTTACGAGAACTTCAAAAGTAATGTAAAATCTCTTTTTAAATAATAGCTTTTATTGGTTTAAGTTCACTGCTTCCCTACTGACCAAAACAAAGGCAAGTGAGTCTAAAAAGTTTCCAGAATGATCTGAATTTTAATAAAATATTTATATTAGCTATCCCAAACTTGGTATACTTTTTGGATTACTTGTTTCAAAGAAATATTATTATTCATTTTTTACATACAGCATAGCACAGGACAACCCCACTCATCATTGCACAATATTTATTATTATCTATGTTAAATGCTGTTTAGAGATCCTAGCAGCCACCTTTGGATTAAGTGTCTTAAAATCAACTAGTAGGAGACAGTTTTTTATGAAAGGTATACAGTTTAACAAGCGAAGACAGACACGGCAATCTGGGAGTCTATTCTTCATCTGCTGGGCATGGCTTTTCATCCTATATTTCATTCCCTGCAGCTTTGGTTTTTCCGTAGGGCAAACTGTGCTCTTAGTTACATCACTGTGCATTTACTGATTCTTTCACTGACATAAATAATGAGCAAAGGAAGATATATCAAAACCAGTTTTATTATTGCATTAAAAGCTGCTGTCTAGATGACTACAGTAAATTTCATATTTATTGTGCTACTTCCAAGCCATCAGAAATAAGCAGTAAAGGCAACAAATGAGAACTGGAATCAGTTGAAGGGTTTTTTACTTTTCCCATGCAGTAATTCTGCTAGACATGCTTTCTACAGATGTTCTTTATCCACACAAGTCAGTATTTTAAGTTTAATTAAATGTTCTCTCTCATCTTAGGAAAAACTTCCTGATTTATGGTAGCCCTGTAAGCATGGTTATCATTGTCCTTGGCACCTATTCACCTATTTCTATTTCAGTACCTAACCTAAGATTCACATTTTCTTGGAAAGCAGCAGACTGTCACTGTGAATCATAAGCTTGACAGGGCTGGATTTCAGGAGCAGGAGGAGCACATGAATATGCTTGGAAAAGACATCCTTCTTGGTCAGCAGAACTTCGTAGTGCAGTTGCTTATGCTCAAGGAAATAAGGTCTTCAAAGCTGCCATTTGTGCTGGCCACGGTTTTATTCAAAATTTGTTTGACTGTAGAACACTTGGTTATACCAATCAAGAAGAGTATTTCAGAGCCATAATAAAAAGTAGGCCAACATAACAGTTTATCAGCCTTGTATGCTTTTATCCTACATAGCAGTGCATTTTTTTATGTTGAATCTTTATAAGCTCACTTTTGCTGTGGGACATGGGTTTGGTTCAAGTGTTGGGGTAGTAAGAATATTGTTGTTACTTAGCACACCCTTTCACAAGGGAGAAAAGTTCTCTCCACAAAAAAGGAATCCTTAATAGTTACCACTGTTAGTCCTGTGGGTAGCTGGGGCAAACACAGAACTTCCAGGTATGTGAGATATCTTATCTAGAACAATAAATAAATGCTCAGAGGATACATACTGCTATTACTTCCCATAATGGAATCAGTTTGCAACTAAAGGGCTTTTTCAGTCTTTCCATGTCAATGTGCATTAGGCCTTTGTATAAACTTGGACTGAGAGCATGAAAATCTTAGGCAAAGCCTGACCTGTGGTGTCTTCCCATGGAACTCCAAAGCTGTATGATGGAGCAACCAGGAACAGAGGCTGCACTGCTGGATGCCTGTGTTACACAGTTTGGGTGCATCCTAACTATCCCAGAAGCTCAATGGCCCTTTTTGGTAAAGAAACTCTTTAGAAGTATTAGTCCAGGTTTTGGTGATGCCTGCATGACTTTAAACTAAAATAGAGATCACAGTGTAAAATTAAAAAGTACCTAAAACAAAACATTGTTCAGTTTGAAAAATATATCCTGAAAAAAATTACAGACTATCTATCCACCCTTTCCATCCTTTGAATGGTGAAGGTTAATGATGGCTGAGATGGGGAATTTTTTTGGTAGTGAAATAAGGATTTCATTTTTTGGTATTGTGGATCCCTAACATAAATATTTGCAACAGGTTTTTTTTTCACACTTTTAACTGATGCTTCTTTGAATGCTCAGGTTTCTTAGCAAAATTAACCTACAGGTGTTTCTGCCACATATACAAATTTGAAAAGCAGATGCAGAAAATGCACAGCACATGATGAAAGATAACATTAGGAATCGACTGCATATGTTTGAAAAGGTTTCTCTGCATTTACTTACATTTTTTGTATGTTTTTTTAAGGATTTTTTTGTATTGTGGAGTGCTCTTTGTATATTACTCTGCCAACTCTTTAAACAGTTATTCAAAATTATGTTTAAGCATGTGAATATATAAAAGTATATGAGTGTAAATGCATGTGGCACTTTAGAGGAACATGAAAGATAACTCCCTGTCCTATGAAGATAAACTGTAATCCAGAGAAAAAAGGATTATTGTGATGCCAACTTAAAAAAAGGGGAAAAAATGGAGTGGTTACACTGAAAAGATGAGTACTTGAAAGTTTCTTGAAAGAATTTGATCATGAACCAGAATTTGTAGAGGACCTTTCTTGTTAAAGAAAGAGAAGGCACTATTCAAAGCCTAAAGGACATAGAAAGACTTAAGCCCATAGAGAGAAAAGAAAAGAGTAGGAATGAAGATTGTTAGAAACATAGGTCTGCATGGTGTAAGAGAAGTTAAGAGCATGCATAGAGACAGAAAGGAAACTGGAAAGATCAAGTGTTCAAGGACAGGATGAAGATTTTTGTTACTTTACATAGAATATTTTCTAAGACATGCCACAAAATCTTCATATGTAACCAGAATTGTGGATTCTTCTCCGAGTTTCTCAAAGTTCCTACATGGTAATAATCTCTTTATTTCTTGCATTAGAGGGAAAGAGAATCAGTTCTGGCAATTTTCACAGTTAAGGATATTCTGCTGGAAGAAGAAATGCAATTTGTGAGGATCAGAGAAAATGCCAAGTAAAAAGACAGAAAGATACTTCATCATGAATGGCTGTTTAAACCTATCCCAGGGATGACCCTCTAGGAATATTTGTGCTACAAATCAAGCTCTCAAGAGATGCACATGCTAGAAGTTAGCATTGACCTTTATTGAGGCCATTTGTACATATGTATCATGATGTAGTCCTTAAATGTCTAGAGGTTTATATTTTCCCATTGGCTAGTTCACTGAAGAGAAATCACCATTATCTAGGAAAGGACTAGCATTTATGGGGCTAAGATGGCTGATGATATCCAGAAAAGACAAGGCAGTCCTATAGTTCATAGAGAAATGTATTTTCTCTCTATCTGCAACACTTAAGTTACATTTTGGTGAGTTGCATCATGGTGTTTACATAAATTAATATGGATGGGATTCCTCTGAGCAGCAGAGAAATTTTCTGAGCTACCAATTTAAGTCTCTTTTATATAATCAGTTGAATAAAATAGATGCTGCTAAAGAATTGTTTGTCTCGGCTTAAAGTCAAGCAGGTTGGATGCCATAGGTCAGTGGCATGAAATCGGCTGATTTCTCCCTCTGTATATGAGGGAAATCCTGAATTACTGGCTTGGAGTTCTATACCTGTTTGCCCTGTAGTCATGTGAAGGCAGGTGAAGTGAACCCCATACTATGCATTTCCTGAATGATTATTTTAATTTGTAACTGCTGCTACAATGTAGCCCATCTTACATTCTCACCAGCTACTGATTAAATTTGGCATTAGAATTTATCAATAATTTTGGCATTTTTTGCCAATAATCTGTGCCAATAATTTGTTCAGACTTGTAAATAAAAGTAAATTAAAAGAATTCACCCTATTGCTACTATAACATTTTATAGTAGAAAAAGATTCACTCGTTTTCCAAAGCAATAAGTACAATATTTGAAACCTAATATATTTGGAAATAATTTGCTCTCATTGATTTAGGAAGTTGAATGCTTACATTTCTTAAATTGTCACCTTATCATCTTATGGAGAGAAGGAATTTCATGGTTCTTGAATGTAAGAATGTGGACTAAAATGTGATTCTGAATAACTGTCTGCTATGTAGAGATTATCCCTTGAGCACAGGATAAGATGGGGCGAAAATATGTGATTATGTA
Source organism: Emberiza elegans (assembly GCA_024865655.1). Lineage (NCBI taxonomy): Eukaryota > Metazoa > Chordata > Aves > Passeriformes > Fringillidae > Emberiza > Emberiza elegans. The sequence continues at coordinate 10,342,784 of JALJVW010000175.1, read as the reverse complement.
GTAAATTACTATTGTAATGATGCATAAAGGAGCTAAATTAAGGTTACAACAGCAAATCATAAATAACATTTACAGCTCTTGAGCCTTTTCCTGTTCACTTTTAAAACAGATACACCCTTCTGTAGAGGTGCACCTGTTTCACAGAACTGGGAAAGGACCTCAGGTTGTGGGAAATATGTGTCACACAGCACTGATAGAAATTGTATGTATACAGTGATTCAATGGCCATAATTCTTTTATTGGACTGATGAACTAATATGAATTTAAACTTAAGTGACAATAGCAGAAGGTATGTTAATTCAGTTTTGTTCTTGTTCTGCTGAATTTAAATGATAATTTTACAAAAATAAATATGTATTTACAGTCTAATTTTAGATGGTATAGTAAAAGAACTATCAGTCACAGCATGTTGCCCTTTAATCCAACAAGCCATACATTAATAACACACTACAACTAATAAATGGTCTGCCATGTCTGAAAAAATACCATGATGTAGGTAGGTGGGCAGTGGATGGTGGATACTAACATCCTCCTCCCCTTCCTTGTGAAATGAGCTGTGAAGATGAAGATGTGAAGATCAAGAGTTTGCTACCTGGAAATGTAACATTCAGATGAAGGAATCTGCCACTTAAGGGAGAAGGATAGGAAAGCAATAAAGCCCATCTACAAATAACAGGTGAAATTGATGGCTGTGATTCAAGCTGAGAAAGTTGTTGAGAAATGAAATTGCCATGATAATGAAGAGGAGCAGACTGCAGCAATTCTTTACATAGCACGTAAAATTGTTGTTTCCACTTCTTCAGAAATAACTGAGATGTACAACATGAAAATCATGCTAGATATTTTTGTACATATGTTCCACAGCATAATAGATTTTTTACTTTGCTTCCAGGAAAGCAAATATGTTTCCACCAGAGCTGAAATATTTTGTGTTTATTTGTAGTCTCCCAGGTCCAACTGAATTGCTTCATCAGCAAGTTCTGCTCCCTCAGTGCTCATCTATAGCATCTGCATTCATTCTTTACAGGAAGAGTTTCTTCACTTATTTTATGTCTTCATTATAGGTATTATCTTCAAGGAATCAATAGGGGAAGACACAGGTGTAACTTATATGCATGGCATTATTGTCATCTATCCATGCATTTCATTTAGTGTTATCCATAAAATCATAATTTTTAGGAGCAGTTGAAATTACAGAGATGATCACTTAGTGTTGTGATGCTTACAGTCATTTGGAAACCAAATATTTTGCTCTCATTCTTGATGAGATATATTTTAGACTTTGAAGGATGATTTGGGACTTTCCTCACAGTCTCTTACATTTATTTTTTTAAGACAAAGTTCAAATATATATGGATAAATAGTGAAATAGCATAGGTTCACAACACAGACATCCATCAATGAAAAAAAAAGAAGCACTGCAAAACAAATTGTTGTCCTTTGCTGTGACAGTTAAAGAGATGCTCTGAGGTGTTAACTTGCTTGTATTATGCAACTGAAATTCTAATTATGCAACTGAATTTCTAATCTTACCCAGATCAGAATAAGCAGTATGGAATAATTAAATCAAAAATTATAGAAACTTTTACAGGTGGTTAAATGAGAATAAGCAGCAAAAACAAAAGAAGCAGAAAACAGATGAGTAGAACCTTTGCTGTTCCTGAGCATAAAACTGCTGTGCTCTTCTCCCTAGGTTAGAAATGCATTGAGCTTCAATGGCAGTTTATCTCTACTGTTTTTCCCCTTTAGCAATAATCTTTTCTCAAGAACTCAATTAAAAAACAAGGCATTTTATTTCTTTTTGTCACATCTTTTTGTCTTGATGATTTTTTAAAATCACTGTTGGTTTGGGAAGTGATAGGGTCCAATTCCAAAATGCATTTCTGATTAAAAATAAATACCAAATGTGGGACAATTCAAGTCTCTGTGCTTGAAGACTAACCATATGAAATCTTCATGATATGAAATCTTCTGGATGGCCACAGCTGCCCTTCAGAGCTCTGAGCCAAGGCCTCTGCTGTCCCACCAGCTGCTTGAGCTGACAGGATCTGTGTTCTGTGGCACATGCCCAGGCTTGTCTTCCAGATCCATGCTGTTTCAAGCAGCTTTGTGACACCCTTCCCTAACTCTTCCGCACAAAACAATGTGTCATTAGTCACTACTTGATGCACCGCAGGTGTGGTAGGTCGCTTGATCTCTGAAGCCCTGTGGGAGTTTGACACTCCATAACCAGGAGTCAGTTGCAGACAAAAGCTCTAAGCACCTTTTGAGCAGGAAAGACTAGCAGATACTTTTATAAACTGAGTTTGCTAGATGCCAAAGCCTCTAGTACTCACACTTTTCCAGCAGCAGGCGGCATCTCAAAATTCTTAGACAAATTCCTGGAAGTTCTCCAACCAACCCAGGCAAGAAAAGAAGCCCAGAAATAGATGTGCAAAGTGTTATGGCTGTTAGCTGCCTCTGCTGCACCCTGGGCAAAAGGAGGTAAAGTTTAAACAAATTAGCATTACTTAATATAGGTCTATAATATCTATTTCTGGAGTAAGACTGAGTCTTCTGCTTTATACTTTACTGGTGTGTATACTATAAGACATCAAAAAATGTAAATAACTTTACCTGAAAGGAGTTTTATTTAAAGTTAATTAGCACAAAGGAGTTTTGTATCTTCTACATGAGCAGAATGCCTGAACACTCCGCTTTTCTTAACACTGTTATGAAAGTTGTGCAGAAGGAAATGTTGAGAAACTTCTCTCCCACATTAAACAACTAAGATGCTTTTTCTTAAGCAGACCATTATTAATTGTTTTCAGAAGTATTTCAGAAGACTGATTCATGCATAAAAATGCATTTAGTCAAGGATTTCAGGTTTCAGCAACTCTGCTTAGAAAAGCTTTATAATTTTCTTCTTGAAGAAAGATCTTTAATTACATTGGAGCAATAGAGTGGGATTTATGCATATATTCTAATTATGTACTAGTAAAACTGAAAAGCTCTTCGTTAAAACCATGTGGAGAAAAATCAGACACATGCCAGCACTTCATTACTGAGAATTTAAGAGGAATTGTGTGGTGGCTTATTATCAGTATTACATAAATAGAAGGGCACTCTACATATTGCATATGTCGACACAGTCTTTTAGACTAAAAAATAAGCCAAATTTGAGAAAACAGTAGAAGGTGCAAATTAACTCAATTAAACCAAACCAATTTATTCTACATTAGCACCTTACTACCTGTTTAGTAGAGCAAGCATAATAATAAACATGTTATCTCTAAGTTAAATATGTATAGGTCTCCATGTACAGACATACATGGAAAATATAAGAAGAAAGATCAAGATTCACTCAACCTCAACCTAATTAGATCTAAATAATCATCAAATAATATGATTAGATTCATATAATTTTTCATAATCATTGCATGCTTATAGCATGATCAGAATATATGGCATGTTTTCTGTTTAAACAGGAGCCTTTATGGTGAAGGGTTTTCTCATGTTGTAAACAAGAACAGCTGGTGCACAGGCTGTGTTACAACACACTGGAATAGCAATACAATAGATTTATTGTTACTTCTAAAATTGTGTATAAAGAAGTCATTCATATTTTAAACACAGAATTACTGAGCACTTCTTGCCAAATTGCAGACCCTCATGAACAATTCCCTTTGAGTCCCAAGCACATGACTTTTCACTTCTGAGGGTCAGTCCATAAGATGATGAAATAATTAAGACTCATTAAGGGGTTGGGTATGTAGAAAATCCAGCTGCTGACTCCAATTTCACAGAAGGGAGCTGAGTAAACTATGAATCTGAGCAGGGTAGAGAGGGGATAGCAGCAGAAGTTAGAAATGAGTCTCTGCTGAAGCTCACATTTGGCCAACTCCTGCAGCTCTTTCTTTGTTATTGAGATCCCTTATATTATACACCTAGCCATAAAAAATTATATTGCTGTATATTCTAAGTGAGACAGTTCATTAAATGTAAAGAGAGTTGACAAAGTTGTTTGATTATGGGAAAGATTTTTTGTGGCTGTGTGTGTAAAATACCTAGCTCATTATTTTTAAGTAAAAAAAGCAGCCTAAATTATACATATCATTACATGATTAAACAACATAAATAATTTTATAATATTTTAAATATCTCATTTTTACCTATATCAGTACATATTTTTAATGAAAAGTATTAATGAATTTTTTAAGGGTAACTTTAAAGTAGAATGAGAGACCTATTGAGATGAATGAGAGACTTCCAATATCACCAGTTCTAGTATTGTCCTGTTATGGACAAATTTCTCATATAATTTGTTTCTTACACTGATTGATTTTAAGCTTCTAAGGTTTCTAGTCTAAATTACTCCTATGAGAAGAACCACTGAATTATAGAATGGTTGAGGTTGGAATGGACCTATGGAATTCATCTGGCTCCAACCCCTCTGCTCAGGCAGAATCACTTAGGGCTGCTTGGCCAGGATCATGTCCAGATGGCTTCTGAAAAAAGGATGGAGACTCCACATCCATCTTGGTCAACCTCTGCCAATGTTTGGCCATTCACAGAGTAAATAAGTGTTTTCTGATGTATTCACAGAACCTTTTGTGTTTCAGTTTGTCCCCATTGCCTCTGGTCCTGCCATTGGGCACCACTGAAAAGGGCCAGGATCCACTGACTTTGCACCCTGCCTTCAGGTACTTACATATGTTAATAAGAGCCCACATCATCCTTCTCTTCTCTGGGTTAAGCAGTCCCAGCTCTCCAGGTTTGGCCTCACAAGTGCTGAGTAAAGGAGAGGGGTCACCTCCCTTGACCTGAGGTCAATACCTCATCTAACACAGCTGAAGAAATCCTTAGTCGAGGCAGACAGTACCCACTGCTCTCCCCTCATCTACTTGGCCAGAAATTTCACGGAAAAAATGTATCAATTTGGTCAAACATGAACTTAACTTGGTGAAGTCATGCTGGCCATTCCATATGATTTTCTTGGAAATAGTTTCCAGGATTGGCTACTCCAGTGCCTTTCCAGGGATCAAGGTGAGGCTGACTGGCCTGTAGTTCCCTGGATCCTCCTTGCCCTTCTTCAAGATAGGAGTTATATTCCTTTTCCTTTTCCTGCAGTCTTCAGGTACTTTTTGCAGTTGCCATGATTGATTGAAGTTTATCCAGAGATAAACTTTGATCAATGACATCAGCCAACTCCCTGGGCATCATGGATGCATCCCATGGGTACCCACTGACTTATGCAAGTCCAGACCATCGAGAACTCCAACTGTTATTACTGCAGTTAGAGCAGCACTGAATTTGGTGTGTTGTGTTTCTCCCACATACAGTATGTTTGCTGACAGAGATAGGCAAAGTTAAACAATAAGAAATGCATGCTAAAAAAAGAAGAGGAGAAGAGAGAAGAGAAATGAGAATAATTTGGGACCAATGAACACCTGTCATTCTGTGATACTTTAAAAGTTATCTTCATAATTTTTCCCAATCAGAGATTGTTAGCTGCAGCTGAGAGAAAAAGGGTTGAAAACCAATATTGAGTTTCACACAATGTTAGCCAGAGGAAGGGCAAAAAATACCTATTGATATGGCTGTTTTGCCTGGAAGACACTCTCAGTTTCTCAAATTTGTAATAATAATTACTGGCATATACAGAAAATCTGCAGTAAAAAGTTGTTAAAGTAAATTGGCTGTTGATTTAAGGTAATATATCCACAGATTAGTGTAACTATCACTATTATCTGTATCATGTTTTTTCACAATAAACTATCAAAAGGACTGAGTCTTGAATGCTGAAAACACAACACAACTTTCATTTCCCAGACAGAGACCAGGAAAATATTTATTTTTACTAAAAATGGTTGTGTTGGTATAGCTTGTACAATGTCTATTTGCTTTAGAGTCAATTTTGGCCTTCTGGGAGGAATTGTAAACAAAAAGTTTTTCCTCTCTCTATCAATCTCTGTGTGTTCTGCTCTTACTATTCACCTCTTTGCAAGTCTTGTGCAGCTACAGCACTCATTATAAACAGACCTGGCTAAAGGTCTTCAGAGTGAGCTAGGGGTTAGCAATAAGATGTGTCCAGACATATTTCTAACTTCACAAAATGTTGTGTATATTGCATCTTGACACAAAGGTAAAGTTCATTGTGTCATGATACAGAAGTAAAGTTCAGTTGCTCATTTCCTTAAATCTAGTGTAAGTACACTTACACATTTTTTAAATCCTTTCCTTACAAAGAAAATGGCTAGGAACTTCTATTTTTAAAGAAGAATCATTATTCACTTTACAGTACCCTATCTAAAGAAAACTGGATCATACTAAACAAATTCTAGAATGATTCAGTTCATTCAACACATGAAAACAATATGTAAGTTAGTTAATAAGTAATATTCTTATATATAACTGTTTTGTGATTGCTCATTTTTTTCCCACTGAGATTTTATTATTTCACAAAATGAGCTGAGTTTCTTTTTCCTGAAAAAATGTTATGAGCTGACTCTAATGCCTTAAGAGGCTACTGTGGAACAGAGGCTAGACAGTTAAAGGAATAAAATAGGAATTTATTAAAAGGCCTTCAAAGGATACACCTTGGGCAATAAAAGAGCCCAGCTGTGGCTCAACCCAAGATGGACGACCGGTCATGAGTTTTTGCACTTTTATAAGTTTTAGTCCGTTTACATATTGGGGTTAATTGTCCAATTACTGCTTCAGGTAATGAAGTCCCATCCTCCCGGTTTGTTCTCTTCAATTAGCTGTTGTTTACATTTTTTGGGCCTGAAGCTGCAACAGGTGGCCTTGGTTCTCAGGTGGAAAAGGATTTCTTTGTCTAACTAAACTGTGCAGAGAACTTGCTAACACTTTATATGAAGTTCAGAGTCACACACTAAGGCAGTACAGAATCTGAAAAACATGAAAGATAAAACTTAAGGCATCAACTGTACACAGGCTAATGTAGAGCTGTATTCCGATCCCAGAGTAGGAAAAACTCATTACTAATTTTTGCTTAAAATACCAGTCCACAAGCATGGTCTGGGCTAGCAGACACCTATTGTTGATCTGCACAGAAATCTGAACCCCCTGTTTAGAAGCAGCCCACCCCCACACAGCCAGCCCCCTGTTTCTGTCCTTTTTTCACAGTCCTCAATGGAGCTGTCTTCTGTCTTGGAAACCTGTATTTCTTCAACCCATTTCTTTCTTTGTCAAATAGGAGACCTTCTTAGCATGTTGTGTAAGAGTGTCAGACCATCCTAGAAAGCAGTCAAAAGAAAGTGTAGAGGAGCAAGGGACTGAATTCCTCAGGCCTTCAGTCACCAGAAGTAACTCCCTGTCAAATCGACAGCCAGAAATCCTGTTTCCAGCATTGTTGCTCTACTAATATCCAAGTGCCACCAGCCTGAAGTTGAGCTTTCAGGCAGGTAAAGGCTCCCCATCCATCAATGGGCCACTGAGAGAGTGAGGCACCACTGCTGCATCTTGAGTTGCTGTATCTTTTTGCACATGACTAGACTGGTATGGAGAGTGGCTGGTTCTTCTCAGGAAATAAGTTTACTAGAAAGATTCTGTTCTGTGCTTATGTAGACAGGTACTACAAAACGAAACATTTGAAGGGGGAAAGAGAACACAAACCTGTTCTTGATGCACTGATGCCTCAAAGCTCATCTCTCTGTCTGTCCTTTCTCCTTGCACTCCCTGCAACAAGAGAGGTCTTCCACAGTTTTATGTACATTCTAGTAGTTTTTAGTCTAGAAGTAGAGACCTCAGAGAAGATGATACAAGAATAAAAGGTGGAGTAGTATGTCCTGACTCTGGGCTCCAGGTTCAGGACGGTATCAGGGGAGCAAGGGAAGATTGGGAAATGTGTGGGAAGCAGCCTGCAGACAGATTTTTGTACTTGTTGCATGTGTGGGCAGCCACCCACCATGCCTTATGTTATGCACTGAACAAAATGACGTTTTTCATTCAGCTCTCACAGGACCTGGACTTCTTTAAAAGGACTGGGCATACACAACAGCAGGATGCTACATAAGGATGGGAGAGGGGCTTTGGGCTTGGTGCTCTGAAACTTATTTTACAAGTGAGAGTAAAGCAGAAAGTTACCATTTGGGATACAAGAAATGTTCTCTCCCTCTTCTAGCCAGCCAAGCCAATTTTCTGCCTGTAATAAGGAGGAGAAAAAAAGAAGTGATAAAGAACAGAAGGAAGGACAGGAGTCCCTGAGTCACTGAATCACCAAACCATAAAACATGCCAAGTTATAAGGGACCCATCAGGATCATCCAGCCCAAGTCCTGGTCCCACACAGGACACCCCAAGAGCCACACCCTGTGACTGACAGCATTGTCCAAACACTTCTTGAACTCTGTCAGGCTTGGTGCTGTGACCACTTCCCTGAGGACCCTTTTCCAGTGCACAGACACCCTCTGGGGAAGAATTTCCTAATATCCAACCTAAACCTCTCCTGGCCATTTCCTCTAGACCTGTCACTGTGCACCACAGAGAAGGGATGTCTGTCCCTCCTGTTCCCCACACCAGGAAGCTGTAACTACAATAAGGTCTCCTCTCAGTCTCCTCTACTCCAGGCTTACCAGACCAAGGAAAAAGATAAAAAGAATATATAAAGAGGACTCTTTACATCAGGACAAACCAGAATAAATGAGGACAAGTGGATTCAGTGTAGCTGCAGATGCTGTAATAGATGATATTTTTCTTATGGAACCAGATCCACAGCATGAGGTGGGCAATGGTCTAGGACACGTTAATTCTTACTGCAATTATGGAGTGAGATTCCTCATTTGCTTTATCTAGGCTGCAAAGGGCACACATCATAAAACCAGTATCACATGGAGCCCTGGTGGCCCATAACACTGTAAACATTCAGCAATGGCAAATATGTATCAATGCTGGCTATGGAGGTAGGAACTCTCATGCAATCAGTATCAATACAGTAAGGTAGTCTATCTGGCATTTCAAAAATATTGGGCATCATAAACATGGTTGATGTGTCTAATGCTGATAAGATGTGACTGAGAGAAACTAAAGTATTGTGAGCAGCTGTTTCTTCTTTCAGTTCCTTATATAAGTCAGGGATTTTTTTCCACGGATGTTGGAAGGAATGTGTATCTGCTTGTGTATCTGCTTATATATCTGCTTAAAGCCGAGAACAGCTGGGCATTTTTCCCTCTGGAACCTGATAATGTTGTCTTAGGTTTCAATGGAACAGAAATATCTACACCTAGTGTTGAGTCCTCGAAGGGGGACTTGGATATATTGAAAGTGATAGCTTACTGTGGATCATCTCCGAATCTGGAGGATGAAACTGTACTATCAGTAAACATTAATGCTTGAGTTCCTCTCAGCCATGACTGTGAAGTCACATGAGGTATGATATTCAGAGATGCCCCAGAAATTCAAAGTATGGGTATGATTGAAGCTGTGATGTCCTAAAAATATTCTTGTTAGGGCAGCCATTGGAACAGATCCAGGAGAACACTGTAAATGAAGGTATGGATCTGTGTGTTGCCTTGTTCAAATGCCAAAATCTAGTTATGAAGTACACCAGCACTCAGTCAAGAACTTTTGGGAAGTACCAACAGCAGACTGCCACAGTGGAAGGTGAGGTAGAAGCTCAGTGTGACAGAAACTGGGGTGAAATGCATCAAAAAGATGAGGGAATTTGTGTTGCTTGGAAACACAGCTGAGACTGTGCAGAATAATACTTGCTAGTAGAGATGAAGCAGTTTTTGCATGGACCAGTACTGCAACACATTTCCTACATAAACCTCTGTAGTTCAAATGATATATTTAAAACATTTAAATTTAATTCCATGCTTAATAAGCTAACTAGAATTAAGAAAACAGCATATAAAAGTTTGGAATTGCTAGGCTGGAACAAGAATGATCACTTATTAAGCATATTAATTTTTCTTCATGAGTGATGAATCTTGAAAACTACAGTGATTTGTCAAAATAATTAAATTCCGTTTGCTTTTCAGATATAAATGCCTACACAGCTTGCCAAAGTAATCCTTGCTTGTTACTCAGAAGACTAAACTTCCATAAATGTACTTTCTAAACCACATTTTTTATTTTTCATTTATGAGGTAAGAGAAAAAAAATCATTATTTTATTAATTCTGATTATAATCTTCAATGTTGTTCATTCTAATCCTGCAAAAGAATTTGTTTTTCAAAATCAGGTTCACATGTAGCACAGGGATAAAAAAGACCCATTTCCTCAATGGTTGACAGTGCTAATTTCATTCTGATTTGCTTTCATCTGTTTTAGCAACAATTCAGGCAACTAACCCAAATATATTTTGATTGAAAAAAAGGCTCAGCTTGGTACCGAAAATTATAAACACCCATCATTCACCAATAAATCTCAAAGTTACAAGAATCCTATGTTTTTAACATATTATTTTATTTAATTTTTCTTTATTCTTTCAAATCAAGCACTTAGATCAAGTTTACCTCTGCAATCAATATGCCTGTAAATTGTCATTTTGTTTTAAAAGGAAGCTGATATTCACAGGAAATCAGTTGCCTCCAGGAAGTGGACCTTCATAGACAAAAAAAGAATATTTTGATACTTTGAGGCTGCCTCAGGAGCTCTTATTGAGAGTTGAAGCTAGGATAGGCTGCACTAGATGAGTACAGCACTGGATATTGATAGCATTTGGCAAACACATACAATATATTTTGAAATAAACTACTATAGCAGCAAACGCATTCATTTAAAAATATTTCAAAAATCTCAGCTGTTAAACTGGTCTTTTATTTCCTTCTCTTTTTCCTACCTCCTGCTTATCTTAACCCTGCTGATCTTACCCTTTTTTGTTTATGAGGTCTACCAGGTCAAGGCTGTCTCTCATTAAAGTTGTACTTTTTATTGCATTGCCTTCAATCATCATGGTGGAGAAGACCCTCTATGCCAAGTAATGTAAAGGGGTTTGTATATATATATTTGTTCACGATTCAGGTCCTTTGGGACAAGGAGCTACATGCATGATGTCGCTATAGGACACATGAAACAACGCGAGCGCACACACTGCTGCTCTCGAGGTGAAAAAAAGGGAAGTTTATTTTCTGACTCTAACATTTATAGTTTTCTAAAAGTGACAGTGGATTGGAGGGTGAAAGTGCCACCTCTCCAATGACACTAGACAAAACAACAGTCTATAAAATTTCTCTTCTTCTATAAAAGAATGCAAAACAGTAAGTTATTTACAGAAAGTGTGTGAAAAAGTTCGTTACAAGAATGTAAACATCAGAAAGTTTAAGAAATCTTTAAAAAATCAAAGCAACACTTTCCAGCAGGACACAGTGGCAAAGAGAGAGAGAGAGCACTGTGATTCAAGGACTGACTCATTGTCCCCTGCACCTCAACAACATGGGTCTTCCACCCATGGAAGGGGATTGCATCCTGCTCTGAATCCCTGACTTGGTGGTACAAGTCTTCCTGGGACATCCCTGGAGAGCCACAGTGGGCTGAGCCTACTCAGGTCACTTTCCTGCTGCAGGCAGCACTGGAATTCCTATAAACTCCTGTCAGTGTTTGGGAGCAGCATGAGGGGGGCTCCTCTGCAAGCAGAGGAAAACCCAAAGCTGAGGCAACACTAAGGCAGGGAAAGCAGCTGCCCTGATGAAAAGAGCAAAGTACCTGAATGAGGAAAGCAGATCAGGTCTGGTGACTGGAAAACTGATGGGACATGGCCCAGTGATTGCTAGTCCAGCCTATAGTGCTCAGACAGGTCAGGGACCAGGTCACAAAGCCAAGTGTGAGGATTGGAGGCAGAATGAGAATGAACAAGCATACTTGCAGCATGACTCAGTCACAGAACCAGGATGACTGCCTGAGCTGATGTCCTGGTCTGGAGAATAAGGGGAAGGTTCCTCAAAGCAGCTTCTCATACATGTCCCCAAAACCCTTAATGTATCACAGCTGGTTCTGAGTCCAGGCAGACAGACTCCTAGGATGGGGGAGAATTCATGCTGGTAATTCCCAGCTGTCCTGGAAATTAAATTATTTAATTAATTTTGGAGTATGAACCCATTTTATGTTAACCTGAAGATTAGGAAGCTGAACTAACTTGGCAGAGTTCTCTATGTATGCCTATTTTGGATTTATGCATATCCTACAGGACATCCTAAACATTACTATGGTATCCTCTGCCATAGCAGTAAGGGAGCAGTAATCTTCTCTTGTAGATTTGAGGCAGAATTTAATTTATGTTTTAACATATTCAATTGGGGGTTTTTTGTTTATATATCTTTAATACTCTGAACTGGGAGACTCCTAAAATATTTTTCATAAACAATAGATTAACCTTGATAAGTCCCTAGTGTGGTTTTCTTAAACTTATAGTAGAATAAAATCAAAATATGGAGCTAGGAGACTACTGCTTATACTAATTTATCAGCTTCTTAAGTCTGAAATGACAAATAATTTTCAAACAACTTCAAGTTTTTTTTTCAAATTTCATTTAGGTAGATTTAAAACAATGCTATTACAAAAAATTTAATTGTATGGGCAGTGTTTATGAGATATATATATCATTAATTTACATAGATTAATGGATGTTTTTAATTAAAAAGTAGTCTTTAATATCCAGCAAGTATGTATATGTATGTATATGTATACCAGCAGAAAATTAAAACCATATATACCAACTTTTAGAAACATATAATGTACATATAAATATGTGTGCACATTCAATATTGTTATTTTAATGTTATATTTAATGTCATTAAAGTATAATGCATGGTTTTAATATTCATTTCATATCTGTTTTAAGACTTCATTGAGTTCAATATTCCAAACACAGCAAACAGTTTATGCCAAATACCTCATTATCCATTTGTAAAAACAAGTATCTTATAACTGCAGTAATTGGATAAGAAGATGTAAAATACAAGTTTGAAAACTAGCTATAAAGGGAATGGTTTGCAATACATTACCTAAAACATGCCAAGGAAAAGTATTTTTTTCTACCTCTTTCAATTTATGAGAATCTATTTATTCTCTTATAAGATCACTCACAATTTATGAAGGAGTGAATCATATTCTTGGAGCAACAGCAAACATGCCATACACATGTCACAGGCAGAAATGTTGGCTGGATGAGATGTCCAGAGGTCCTTTAGTTCATTTTGCTACTGGATACCATTTGGTTGCCAAGCCATCAATTATGACATTTTGAGCCTGGCAGTCCAGCTGATTCTCAGCCCATCTAACAGTTGGTTCATCCAGCTCAGGAGTCTTCAGGTTCCCAGAGTTCCCTGCAGGAGATAATGTCAAAAGTCTTAATAAAGGTAGGTGTATTAAATCCAACAAAAAATAACAGAAAGAATAGTAAAAAGTACCTCAGTTGCCCAGTGCATACCAGTAATATTTTATTTTTCTCTCATAGACGTCAAACTATTACTTCCTTTTTGTAAACAATAAAGTCAGTGCCTAAAAGTGAAACAAATGCATGCGCAAATGAGCAATGAACTCTCCCAAACCAACTGTACCTGGCAGAGAAATCAAGTAACGCTGTCTCAACATAACCTGATAACTTGATAACCTGAAAAGACAACAAAAAAATTTCTCATATAAAATATGCAAAACTCTATTGTCTAGGTCAAGTGAAAACCAATTTGTTTTGTTATTTTTGTAATGAAGAAGCAGATTTCAGAGCAAGTTCTAAAAGCCTACAACATCGGACCGAGGAGAAGAGCCTTCTGTTCTTCTGAGCACCTAAATTCATATCAAATGAATCTAGGAATGTATCTTGTTTATTGTAGCCAAGCTGTCAAGCTAAATCTTAATGAGAGGTATCTGAAAAATATTCTGTTTCTTGTCTACAAATATCAAACAAGATCAACTGCTTCATTAGCAGTTACTTTCCATGTGCCTCTTTCTTCCTATGTTTTATTGGTTCTGTGCAGAAGTGGTATTATTTTGGATGCCTAGAACAGGTATAGTATTTGTATTGTGTACATAGATCTGCAGGCTAACTGATGAGCAGGTATACCATGAAATGAAAGCTTATAGAGCTCATGACACAGACTAGTTTTATTTGACTAAAATAATCATCCAGACAACAGTAATACAGCGAGCCCATCAATAAAGATTGTGCAGCTGGATATTTATTTAAATGAAAGATGATTGTCTAATCTGGCAATTTAATTTTTTTTTCAAAAATATGATTTCATAGAATAAACAACTTCCTGATGGCACCAAGCCACAATTTCTCTCTGAGGATATACATGCACATTAGAAACATCCCTTAAATTTATACTTTAAGATTGATAAAGGAAATGTATTCTGTCAGTACAGAAGTTAACCCTTAGACAGATGATTTTGTAGATGTACTCAAGGGCATTTGCAACATAGCACATGATATACTCTTTCCTCAAAGAAGATATTGCATTCAAAATTCTTCCTTTTATATATTTCCAGTTTCTAGATTTTCCCTTTTTTTTTTTTAGAAAACCTAAACTCAACTGAGTCATAAAAATCTACTCTGCAACTACTTCCAAGAACCCAATTTTAAGGATGCAGATAAGATCTGCAGGCTTCTTTATTGATTGCAAAATTATGCTAGAGATTAAATGAAGAAGTTTACTTTTGATCATGTATACAAACATGTAATTTGACAAAAGTGTGACCTTCACTGCTCCTTTACAAAATTCTCCAGGTTTTCCTGATGAACAAAGTGTACCAATTGACTTTTTATCAAAATAAGGAAAAATACACTAACCATCTGTCACTTTGCAGAGCAGCTGCATGGAAGAAGTCTTTAATGAAGATCTCTTGCTTGGACCTTTCTGTTTTGGAGTAAATCAGCTGAGAAAAACTTAACAGTAGTTCAAGAGATCCAATGTTTCCTTCCTTCCTGAGTTCCTGCCTTCCTTTCTTTTCTGACAATTTCCTTTCTGGGTAGTCATAAGCTTCTCTATTCTAAGACACAACCATCATCAGCTTCAATTACACTACAATACAGAGTTCTAAAGGCCTTGATCTAGAAACATACCAAAGATTTTTCTTCATCAAACCACGGTACAGCCAGCTCTGTAAGATGCAATCATATGGGCAACTTATAACTCTGCAGCTGATTGCATTGATTCTAACATTCCATACTCATAATTTGAGATGTCTCCAGGCCCACCCAGGTGTATGGGAGGCGTGGGGGGTTGTGTTGACTTTTGGATAGTCCTGTATGGTTATCTCCTTAGGGTCATGATGATATCTGGTCTTGTAAAATGTAGCAACATTGATGACACATTTTTCTTTCATAAATTAAGGCATTAGTCTCAGAGAGGAACAATAAACTTTGTTTAGCAAAGTATCAGGAAATGAAGAAAACATAATAAAACTTAAGTAGAGAAGCCAAAAATTTAGATTTTACCAGATAAAGTAATATGGTCTTCAAATCTACGGGAGATCAACAGGAACGGCAAAACAATTTCAAAAACAAGCTGAAGAGTTTACCAAAAATTTTTGGAAGATAGACTCTTTCCACTATGAAAGAAGGAAATCTAACGCCTGTACGTTTGAGGATATAAAATGGTAATCATGAGAAGTGATGGTAATCATGTGAATGGTAATCAGCGAACTGATCCTTGTTCTCAGATTACTGTACCAACCTGCTTTTGCTAGTCTCTGGGTGTGATGTCATTGCAAAGAGGAATATCACCTAAGCAACCCTATAATGCTAAAAAGCTTGTAGCTGAACTGTGTAGAAGGAAACAGATGGGGCAGTATCTGGAAATTTTATTTGTCAGATATCGCCCATCTGTTTCTCTCCCTATCTGGATGTTTTGCAGTAATATCCATTTTTAGGAAGGCAAGTCAATCGAATTCTACAGAATTGGTTCAATCTCCTGTTTTATTATTATTTTTTAATTTTTATTTTTTACTATTCATTAATGGCTGGTAGGGAAACATAAAACCCACACTGTGTGTTTTAGTGTGATTCAGCCAAATCATTTTCATTTGCATTCCATGAGAGGCAAAGTTATATTTCAGGGCAAAATTAGTAGATGTTAACTTTTCTTATTAATTGGATCTAACAATTTTGACAGTTTCTCACATACAACAGGCCTCCTAAATAAATGAATGGTAGAAAGTATTTTTAAATGCATTCTAAAACTGAAACAATTATGTGTCATTTCAGAGTAAGTTCTAGTTTCTTTGTAATGAGTAGCTACTAAAATCAGTAAGTCTTTTATGGTAGCCATCTGATTCTCTGAAAATAGAGCCACAAAAGGCTTTGAATCAGGTGTATTATTTATGAAAAATATATAGAGACTTTGGTGGTAAAAATTAATTTTGGACTGAGAAATTCTATTTGTTTTCTGCTTCATATTTTTAGCTAAACATAGGCTAACATAATGTCAGTGACATTGCTCTTCTATTTTCACAGGATCAAAATTAAAACAAAAGCCACTTAAAATATCAGCATAGGCATAAAGAAATTTATTAGAAGTCAAGACCAAAAACAAGTGGCACTCCCAAATGGCCCACAGAATCCAATATCAGGTAAGACCACGACTCCTTTCTGTTCCTTTTGTGTAAGTACCAATACAGAGATACTAACAGATGAGCATTCAGCTTTTATAAGAGTTAATGATAAATAATGACAGTAAGTGGGTTGGATATATTAATTAATCTGACTAATTACAGGGGTGGTGAGCAAGGCAAAATGGAGAGGTTGAAACAAAATGAGCTCTATTCTGAAATGAACTCCATCCTGATGCCATGTCTAGCTCATCAAACTGTAGCAACTCTGCTCTTGACTCTAGCTTCCTCAGACTGCAGGGACTGCTGTTGCTGTCATCCTCTCTTCACAGTCTTTCTTGCCAAATTATGCTTACCCTCTCTTTATTGCCTAGGTCCAGCCCTATCCTATCCTATCCTATCCTATCCTATCCTATCCTATCCTATCCTATCCTATCCTATCCTATCCCATCCCATCCCATCCCATCCTATCCCATCCCATCCCATCCCATCCCATCCTATCCTATCCTATCCCATCCTATCCCATCCCATCCCATCCTATCCTATCCTATCCTGTCCTATCCTGTCCTATCCTGTCCTATCCTGTCCTGTCCTGTCCTGTCCTGTCCTGTCCTGTCCTGTCCTGTCCTGTCCTGTCCTATCCTATCCTCCTCCTGTTCTTTTGATTATTTTTCCTTTCTTTCCCCCTTAATTTTACAGGATTTCTTTCTGACCTGCAGCTATCTGCATCAGCTTTTAAACTGACAATACTCAGTGACCCTGGCAACAGAGGGCTTCACAAGAACAGTTTTCTATCAGTGTTAGATTCACTCTTTTCTTCATGTGTCCTTTGTCTACTTTGATCTTTAATTCTGGTCTCTACTTTGATATTGATTCCTAGTCACATATCCCATTTCTTTATCCCTTGTCTGTCTTTTAACTTGTCTTTTGCCAGCCCCTTCCCTAACAGCTGCTTTGGGCGATCACAAACCTAGCACAAAGACATCCTGGTTCCTCCTGACTTGGGTCCAAACCACAGACCGTGTCTCACCTTGCCTCTAAAATGGGTTAATTCTTTGATTCTTGTGGTTCACATGCTTCAACTCATTCTAAGTGCTGTGTTTGAATCTTCTCTTTACCCTTTAAAGCTTGTTTTTAATGTTTATTTTCTGTATCCTTTCATTGCAGTCCACTTAAGAACACAGGACAGGGTTGCACAGGTTGTCAAATCCATTCCTTCTGCCTTTTGCAGGCAAGTTTGTAATGCAATTACTTTCATAAATCTGCCAAGGTTTACTTTTAAATTGATTATTTTTCCCTCTGCTCTCCTAACAGAAGCTGTTTCCACACCTTATGATTAGAAACTATCTTCCATTTTCCAGCCTATAATGATCCGTATCTTGCTTATGCTCTTTTCCTTTTATGACAATTGCATCCATTAACATCCCCGTTACACTTAGAAATGTCTCACATCTTATTTTCCTAGGTTAAACAAATCAAACCCTTCTAATCTGTCTCAGATAAGCTCTCCCTTCCCCAAAGGCCTCTGCTCTGTTTAAGTCTGAATAAATTCTTCTTGAACATGCATGATTGTAATTCCCTGTGATATCCTAGGTGGGATGCAACAGTACTAATTTTCATATCTTCACTGGAAATATCTTTCCTCATGCTAGGCTTTATGTATCCTAGGCTTTAATTGCTTATTTCATAGCTGCATCATTCTGGTGACTCAAAAATGCCTTGTGACTCACTGACTTCCCAGGAGTTTGGGGTTATATTGTTTATTCATCATTCTCATGAGAAACTCCTTCTGATAGCCATCACTGGCATGACCCAGGTTCTTATAGCATTTGGAATCTTCTGATTTTTTATGCTTGAATCATTGAGAATAAAAATTGTATAAACTCACAATGTATATTTGTATATATAAATGCAAAAAATTTACAAAATATGCATTGGTCCCCCCAATCCTATTTTATCAGCAGAATTAATTTAAAAGCCCTTCTCTTTAATGCAAAGTTATGAAAATATTAAGCCATGTTGGTTCCCAGATAAGTCCTTATCTGATTTTAACTCATATCCTCCTCTCAGCCCAGCAGTTCCAACCTTAACGCCCCTTTAGCCACTGCTTTAGCTGAAAAACAACTTATCTAGGTTGTCATGGCCCTGGGTGCAGCTACAGGCTCTGCTATAGGCTCTTCCAGCCTTGTCTCCTCACTCCTATGGGCTTGTCTGCCTGTGCTCAAGGCCACTTCTGACCTGGCATAGCCATGTAACCTTGTGTCAGGCAGTGGTGACAAATTTGATGTAGGAGGAAGTGCTTGGAGAAACTTTGTTGGTTTCTCCCCGCATTTAAGGAGTGGATGCTGCCTTTAAGTTCTAGCCTTGCCTCAGTCCCAGCCTGTTTTACATTGCAGGTACATCTGTGCATCACTTTGCACCTCACTGATCCTAGCCCTGATTTGCAGACTTGACCTCAGATCCGTCTCCTGCCTATGAGCTTGTCTGGAGACCTGTAATTTTGTTTGATCCTTGTTATTACCCCCAGATCTGCTCCCTCTGCATTCAGAGACTGCAGGAGGACACTGCCCTGCTTACCTCAGTGGTGTCACTTCATCTTCTTACGTGCTTCTCTTTCTGGAGCAGCCGGCTCTTGTTGCTTCATGATACAGCTTGGCATTTTATGGTATGAAATTATTTCCTGTATATCAGATGTGAAAAATCATTGAATGAGTCAGCAGGTCTTCCTGGCATCTCTTGCCTCTTGGTGTCCCCAAAGTATTAAAAGTTTGTATCTCTGGTGCACAGTTGTCAGTATTGGCTCTGACAGGTGATGAGGTACCTGGGTATGCCAGCAGTGCTGCTAAACTGAAACTAGGCTGAATTCTCACAACATATCCTCAGATTAAAGACTACACAGGCTCAACAGCAGGATAAACTGGTTCAAATAAAAGCTCATGTAAATAATATGTTATTTAATATTGGTGTAATATTGATATTTGGGGAAGTAGGGACCCTCCCTAAAATGAATCTCCTCCTGATCTCAAATTCATGGAGATCTCAAGTCACGGAAATATTTTCATCAGATCTGACGAGCCCTTAACACAAAGCAGCAGAGGTTCCTGCCTTCAGATCCCAATTCCAGTTTCTACAATCTGCTTCTGGAGTATTACCTGAAACTCACAGGTAATACTTGTAGCACTTGTAGCTCTTGGAGTCCTGGAAGGAATTTCCCCAGCTGGGGCAGTATGCAACTCATGCTACTATGGTTTTTATGCAGCAGCTGCCACTACACTTGACAAAATTCAACCAATAAATGTGTCAAACCTATGCTGATGTAGGTCAGATCCCTAAGTAAGAAACTGGCACTAAATTCTCCAAGTTACTGACGTATACTTGGGTTGGAGTGCTTATCAGTTGTACTTAATTCACTAGATTATTCCTCTTGCACATATATACAATTCCTTGTGGTCAAAATTTTTGCATGAAAGGAATTGCAAAGGGAGAAGCAGCCAGAAGAAAGCAGTGACTGTTACTGCGTGTAGGGAAACCCCTTACAGAGTAAATAAATATTGATAGTGATAAAACAGTGGACAGAGTCATGAACACCATCTCCCTCTCTGTCCCTCCAGTTCCCTGATCATCTATACTTCCACAACAAAGCAAGTAGCTGACAAGATGAAAATTGTCAAGGTAAACCTTGAACTTGGGTTTCTCAGTCAGAAGTGCAGAAGACCACACATACACCATTTTTTGGCCAGAGGACTTGAGTATTTTCTACTGACTTACAAGTGACAAATGGCCATACAAGAGCATTCTTGCTGCTGTCCCGTGTCCTGTGCTGGAGGAGCAGTTTCCCAAAGGCCATGGAAGCAATGAGTGTCCAGTAACAGGACTCCGAGCAGCAGAGCTCAGGCTGTTTGAGGAGAAACTTCAGAAGAGAGGTTTTGTGATAAGCTAAGTGCATCAGAAGAGAAAGAATGAGTCTGCTTGGAGCAGGATGACAGGGAGAGAAACAAATTGGCTGTGTGGCTGGATGCAAGAGTCTATTATGTGCAAAATTCTGTGTTCCTCCAATGTTGGGTTTGGAATGACAGGCAAATTTACCAGTGGAAAATGCTGTGACTTGAGAGCTGAAATAGACACTGTACCAAATGCATGCTTACTTATCCTGTTGACTACAGCAATGAGCACATAGATACTGAAGTATTTAGGTTGGGAAATTCACAGAAATTCTTCATCTCGATGTCAATTACAAGGGAAGCTCAATTTGAAGTGCAGTGGTACAAGACCTGTGAAGATGACTATTCAAGTCAGAACTGGGCTGCCAGCACAGTCTTGGTTTCATGGCACAGATATACTGTGAATTGAGCCCAACTCACTCTTTCTAACAGCCCATGACGTCCTTTCTCTGTGTGCTCACACACAGGTTGGGAGCCTCGCTGTTCCATAATGAAACCTGTTTTTTATGGACTTTTTCAAAGCATTTTTTTCCCCAGGAGAATTATGCGATAGTTTTTTAATCCACACTTTATTTTAGTGCAAGGTTAATTTTTCCTTTATGCAGTAGTATAGATTTTTTTCCCCCTGTCACACCTGGCTGGTTCTGACACACCACTCCCGGGCAAGGCAGGAAAAATGTGCCTGACTCTGTTGCAACCCTCGTTTCCCAAGTCCCTTCGCAGAAAGCTATTTTTCCCCCATGTCGGATAACCTGACAAAGGCTAATTTAAACGGCGAGCACACTTCCAGGCGGGAACGCTTCCCGGCTCCGGGGTGCGGCCGTCGGGCAGGCACGTGCCGCCCTCCTCGCCTCGTGCCCGCCCGGAGCCTGGAGCCTGGATCTCGGATCCTGGAGCTGCGCTGCTCCCCCGGCCCGGCGCCTCCGGGCCGCTCCCGACGCGCGGGGCTCGGGGGCTGCTCCCGGGCCGCGCTCCGAGCCCGTCGCTGTCCCTGGCCCCGCTCGCTGCCCTCGGCCCCGCTCTCTGCCCCCGGCCCCGGTCTCTGCCCCCGGCCCCGGTCTCTGCCCCCGGCCCCGCTCGCTGTCCCCGGCCCCACTCACTGTCCTCCGGCCCCACTCACTGTCCCCCGGCCCCGCTTACTGTCCTTCGGCCCCGCTCTCTGCCCCCGGCCCCGCTCGCTGCCCCCCCCGGCCCAGCTCGCTGCCCTCGGCCCCGCTTACTGTCCTTCGGCCCCGCTCTCTGCCCCCGGCCCCGCTCGCTGTCCCCCGGTCCCGCTCGCTGTCCCCCGCCCCGCTTTCTGCCCCCGGCCCCGCTCGCTGTCCCCCGGCCCCGCTCGCTGCCCCCGGCCCCGCTCGCTGCTCCGCGGGCCGGCGGCGGGGCGGGGAGGGTAGTGTGTGCGGGGGGGCAGGGGTGTGTCCTGCTCTCCCGCTGCCTGCCCGGGGCACCGGGGTCTCCTCTCCTCTCCCGGCGGCTGCGGCTCACTCGGCTGGCCGTCCCGCGGCGGGACGTGTGGGCTGCCCGGCAGCCATGGCTCGGGAAAGTTTGCCGCTGCTCCTGCTGCTGGCGGCGCTCGGCAGCCGAGGCCAGTCGCCGTCGCCGCCGCCGCCGCCGCAAAGAGGTACAGGGGAGCGGGGAGCCCGCGCCTCGCCCGCCCGGCCGGGACCGCGGCGCACGCGGAGCGGGAGGCGACCTGGCCGCCAGCTTGGGAGTCCTTGTGGGCACGGGAGGGACGAGGGGACAGGGACCGAGCGTGCCAAGTGAGCGCCAGGCTGCAGAGAGGGGACCCGGCGGGCGGCACCGCCGCTGGTCCCTCGGTGGCCGGGCCGAGGAGGGGCTGCTGCGGGGGCTGCGCTGCGGGGCCGGCACATCCCGCCTCCCGCCGCAATTCCCGCTCCCTCACGCACCCGGCTCGGAGCAGCGCAGATGGGCAGCGCTGTGGGGGGAAATCATGTAGGTGAGGGACCGCTGGAGGACGTGACCCCGTCCCCCAAGCGACACACAAGGTTACGGGCTGTTCTGCTGGCATCCCTCCTCCATCCGAGATGTGCCCGTCTGCTGGCATCTCTGTGACAGGAGAAGCTTGATAGGCTGTGTTGGAACACGTGTGGGCTGCCTGTACTGCTTTTAGTTCAGGTGGCAATTTGATGCACTTAGCCCGTCACAAAGCATTTCTGCTCAAAACTAACCACGACGGGAATGGGAACGGAATCAATTGTATCCTGCATGGGTAGTAAATGTCTTAGACATACCATTGTCATGCATTATACAGTGTTTAGGTGTGTTGACCCTACAAGGGTGGGATTTTTGTTTGCTTTTTCGGTTAGTGTTCTGTGGAAAGATCAAAAAGGGTGTTGTACAGGTATGGGAGAAATAAACTTTAGTAAATTTCTCAGCTCTCATAGGAAATCCTTAAAATCATTCTTCAGCCCACAATATTCCTTCTGATGCTTACATTTCTGCTCTTAACATTTTTAGCCTTGCTGAAATGAATTAACTTAGAAGATACTGTGGGTGTGTCAAAATAAAATAAATTCAAGCCCCTGGATTAACAGCTATCTTTCCTTTGACCCTGATGTCACATAATAGGGTGGACATTATGGATTAGGAATTTTTACAATTTAGGGTTTACTTTGGAAAACATGATGTACTGGCATTTCATGAAAAAAAGTTTCAAGCAACTGACTCCTTAATATGAATTTTACTGTGTGAGAATAAATGGCAGTTGATCAAATGTCTGTGTGGATAAAAACTCATCCAGAATGAGACTGTGTTTAGATGATGACTTATTGGTAAACATTGAAGACTGGGATTTTAAAAGCAGAGCATTTAAAGTACAGTACATAATGCATTTTCTTCTTGCTGAATTTTTCTTCTTTTTTTTCCCCCTGATTTTTTTTTTTAATATTGATGTGGCATTTCTTTTAGTATTCTCTCTCTCTCTCTCTCTCACACACACACACACACACATACACACAGAGACACTTCTAGAGAATGTCCTTTGTTTATGCAGTATCATGGTTTCCTTTACCCTCAACAGTGAAGGGATATGGTAATTATTTCCCTTTTAAATTACAAGTGGCTGTGTTTGGTGTTCATCTGCTGCATCACTTATATTATCAGTGAGTTCTGATAATTCCATGAAGAATCCTAGGACTTTTAATTAAATGTTAATGTGGTGATGGGACCTTCTAAAATTAACATTTGCATTCAAGCCCTGGCCTGCCAATTTTTTAAGCCATTTACTGTCTTCTAAATTTCTTTTTAAGATCTGTTGCAGCTGCTAGGAGGTGCTAGCACTATGCAGATGCTGCTGTGTTGCCCACTACAGACAAAGAGGTAATGAACTCCTCTATAATGCAAAAAGTTAGGGAAGTCTGACCTCACTGAAGTCCTGGGGATTTTAACATGTATAAGAATGTTACTGCACCCATGGTTTGTATCTTTAGACTCACAGCTTTTGTTTTTTGACTTAAATGTTATTTGGTAATAACTGTAACGTTGGATGCTTACTAATTGTTAGCACCAGTTGGCTGTCTGTGGACAAAATTATGTAACAGAGCTGCAACGCTTTGAAAAACAGTATTTGAGACATCACAATGAATTCCCATGTTGTTTTATAGAACAGAACAGTTCAAGAACATTTTGCACCTCAAAGATGGGAACAGTCTGTATTTCTTTTTTTGTTTCTGTTCTTGTGGTTAATTTTTTTTTTTTTAAATTGTTAGAAGACTTACTGTGGTCAGAAACCTGGAATTAATTTCAAGCTGTTTTTTATTGTTGTTGTTGGGACTTTTTTTAGGTTTTTGGGGTTTTTTTTTAGCCACACATATTATCTGTTCTTTTGTTTTTTGAACACTAAATAGTCATGCAGAATTTCTGTCATGGTTTAACCCCAGCCAATGACCAAATACCACACAGCCTCTTACTCCCTCCTTCAACTCCTTCAAGTCCCAGCAGGACTGTAGAGAAAATCAGATGAATAAAAGCTGGAAAACTCATGGATTAATATAAAGGCAGTTTAGTAGGTAAAATAAAAACTCTGTAGGCAAAGAAAACAAACCAAGGAATTAATTCCCTGCTTCCCATGGGCAGGCAGGTGTTCAGCCATCCCCAGGAGAGCAGGCTCTCATCACAAATAAAAGTTACTTGGGAAGACAAACACCATCATTCCAAACATCTCATGCTTCTTCCTCCCACTTTATATACTGAGCATGATGTCATATGGTATGGAATACTCTTTTGGTTATTTGGGGTCATCTGTCCCAGCTGTGTCTCCTCCCAGTTTCCTCTGCACCTCTGGCCTCTTCACGAGTGTGGCAGTACAAAAAGCAGAAAAAGCCTTGGCTCTGTGTAAGGCCTGCTAAGCAATAGCAAAAACATCTCTGTATTATCATCACTGAGTTCAACACAAATCTAAAACACAGCCCCATGTGAGCCACTGTGAAGAAAATAAACTTTACCCAAGCTGAAACCAGTGCAATTTCTCATAAAATGGAAGAATCAGAACCGGAAAGGCATGTGCATTCTTCAACAGTGTTTCTTAAAGATGTGCATAACTGACCAAAGTGCTATGTAATGTTCCTTTGGATCTTGAACCTTGGTTCATCCTATTCGGTGTGGAATGGGAGAGAACCAAAATGGTAGTAATTTAGAAGGTAATGTAAAATTTCTCTTTTGATCTTGGATTCGTTCATTTTGTAAAAGGATCTCAATATCTGTTATGAGAGAGAGCGGAAGCTATGTGTCTGTGAAAGGTGTGAATAGAAAGGACAGGGCTCAGGAACATACACTGCACAGTAACTTGATCTGTAATGTCAGCTGCTGACATCAGTGGAGATAATTCATGGAGTACAGGTGCTTTTAGCATGTGTGGAAGGAAGTGTAAGTTGATTCCAAGTGGTGATGTATATAGGATGCTTATAAAGTCAAAGTGAGATTTCTCACTTGAAAGAGAAATGAGGGGTGAACATCAGCAGGATATGACTAGTGCCTGTCTGTTAGGCAGTGGATGGTGTCAGGCAGGTCAATATTTTTAAGTCTCTCTGTAGGTGTACAATTTAAAACAAGTTTCTGGAGAGTTTAGTTCAAAACTGTGTTCTCTGTGTTATGTCATTGCAACTAGGACTTATAAGATATTCCTTCCCACATGCAGACCTGTGTGTATTGTACCCTGTACTCTGAAAAGTCAAGAGACAAGGCTAGTAGGACATAAGTTTAGTGTTTCAGATCCTAAGAATGAAGAATGTGTGTAGACTTAGGTTCTCTCTTTCCTGAGACAGAAACACCTCAGATGCTTTGCTTATGTAATCTGTAAAAGCAAAAGTCAAGTTTCCTCTTTCTTCATAGGGATTTCTTTGCAGTAAGGTCAATTTCAAAACTCACCACCACCACCCAGCTCTAATCTTGTAATGGAGAGCATTTCCATCATGGCTGATGGCCTTTAAACATTCAAAGCATTGTGCTGGCTGTATTTGGAGAACAGACCTTGTAAGACAGTTAGTTGGTTAATTTGCATTCTACTTTCCTGAGAAAAGAAGGCTTAGATGATTGTTTATCAGCTTGTTCTCACCTAAATAAATTTTGAGAATGTTACCCAATATCAGCAAATATAAAAACAATGCAAAAGTCTTTAAGATATGATCACTGAAAATCAATGGCTATTTAAGAGAAAGAGTCCCAAAGTACTTTATCTTCTGCAAGAAGAAAGGTAGAATTTAGTCATTATTTAACCCATACAGTCCTTGTGAGTCAACATGTGTAGAACTCTGGCTACAAAAATATGAAGGAGAATGCATCTGTTGTGGAGGGCTGGCATCATAGAATGCCTAAAATTCTGTGTTTTTTTTTTTTTCAAAAATCTAGCTTCAGGATTTTGTAACAGCTAACAGGCCTTTTTCACTGAAGGTCTACTGCAGTATAGTACATTCTGTATGTTCCTTTTTACAGTCTGTATGCTGTTTAATGTTTTGGCTGATAAATTTTTTTGTGATCTGGAAATTATGATTTCTTCTCCTTTTTATTACTATTTATTTAAATGTATGTGTACAAGATCATAATCATTTCTAGCAACTCTTTTAGCAGTATTTACTGCTGTCTGATCAGTTATTCAAAGATTAACCAGCCCCAAAATGCTGCTCTCAAATATACATTGTAATTGCTTTTAACTTTTTACTTCAAAGCTGTTGTCCATATAACTTTCTTATAGTTTAATAACTGGCTGAGAAAGTGGAAGCAGAGTGAATTAATATGTGTTTAAGGTTTAGAATGTGAGAAGTAGTAAAGGGCCAGCCTAAGGTGTTAGAAATAGATAGAATTGCCCAGACTGACTGGAGGCATGAGTTTTTTGTATACATGCTTTAACTAGAAATAACCACGAATGAGGTAGGTCTTGTTCAAGAATGTGTGAATTTCTCCAAGCAACAAATAAGAACATAAGATGGTAAGACGCACTTTATATTTAACCTCCTTATTATTAATTTTTCCTCCAAGTTTTTCACATGAGTCATTCTTATTAGGCTTGAAATGCTAAAGTCAGAACAGTGGTTCTTTAACCTGCTCCAAAAATCCGCTTTAAAATAATACAGCAAACAACCATTTTTAATTAATTCAGGCTGGAGGAAGGAATCCACCCACACATGTTCTTATTTCTTATCCAGCTACTTGGACTGACAGTTTTTTGAGATTATAGTACTTTGGAATAAGAGACAGCATGAATTCCTGGTGCAGGGTGGATTTTTCTCTTTTTTTCTTTTTCTTTTTCTTTTTCTTTTTCTTTTTCTTTTTCTTTTTCTTTTTCTTTTTCTTTTTCTTTTTCTTTTTCTTTTTCTTTTTCTTTTTTCCTTTTCCTTTTTCTTCCTCTCCCACCCCCAAAGTCCAGACTCCACATATTTACAGGTCAGAAATGGTGGTGATGCCTTGTGGACACAAATACATGCAAATGTGAACCAGTGTGCATACCTAATGATCTCCTTTTCTTTACCAACTTTTTTCATAGATAATAGTTCCTTAATTACTGGATATTTTTGTCCTAACCAAGAGTTCTATCTAGAATATGTGAGCTCATATGTCACACACTAGCAATTCAGGCCATGCTAGCAATCATGCGGATCAAATCTTGATTGCAGATGTAAAATACAGACCAAAATGTTATGTTTGTTAAACTTTATATCGATTCCATCCATGTGTTTGAAATAGGAAAGGGAATTCCTTGTGTTTGCCAATAAAGCTCTTTCATGAGCTGGCTCTTGCTGATGACTACATGTTATTTATTACCTTTTACCAGCTACTGTAGTTGATAGCCAATTCCTAGTTTCTGTTTTTCTGCAGTTTTCATGTTTTCTTCAATCCAAAACATGTAGAAAAGAGAGGTTCTGAAGAAAATGGCATTTTGCACCACTTCTGTACTGTGGGTAAGGTTGAGATTAGACTTTATAATGATTTATTTTTATTAGAAAAATTATAAGATTTGCAGAAAAAATAACTTGGATTTGTGTGATTTTTGTACTGAAAAATAACAAAGATCACTCAGGGTTCTTGCAAAACTCAAACCAAATAACTGTTACTCCTCACATTTTTTTTCAGCAGTTGAGTCTCCATTAGTTACACCTTAGTGTCGCAAGGATTTTCATAGGACTCTTGCACCCTGCCAGATTGCCCTAGCAGACATTGTCTTTGAATCAGACCTTGTAATAACATTAGACTGTAAAGCAGCTGTAGCAGCATTATGCCAGGGAACTCTTGTGAAAGCTCAGGAAGAATAATGAACATTCCTGCAGAGTGGATTATCCAAATACCATTACAGTGCCTTGTTCTGTCCCAACTGACGTGTATGTACTGGTGTCATGATTCATGGACTTAAGATGTAATAAAAAAGAAATTACCTAAAAGTGAACAAAATATGATATAAAATTTATTTTTATAGCTATATCAATTGCTTTTAATGGCAAATTACTATATCTTCTCATTGTTCACCTACCCCAGTAAGTGGGGGTGTTCTTCCGGGTCAATTAGAAAGAATTAGAAGAATGCCTATAAACATACTGTAATGTATTTCCCACTGCTACAGGAAAATGAAGCAATGCTGGGGATTGGGAATCAGGAGTTTGGAGGTGCAAGAAAAAGAAATCAGAACCCCTGTTTCTCTGCACGCTTCCAGTAATAGTAAGAGTTTATTTAGGATTTAATTTGGTTTTCTACATACACACCTGCTTCTTAGATGAATCCTGAAAGTTTTTGATACCACTTTCACTCAGGCTGCCTATAGGTTTTGATGGGAGATGCTGAATGTGGCAATTTATTACTGTCTTTGTGCTAACTGGTCGACCCAGACAGAAGTGTCTGGGTAATCGCTACTGTAAAGGATTGTATTATGTATATTAACTTTCCTGGCATTTATCTTGTACAGGGAATGCAGAACTACTGCTATACATTTTCTGCTGAGTGACTTTTAGACTGGGAGAAGGAACAAATAGCATTATTTTTACATATCACTATGTTTCTAAATATGTATGATAAAATACTGTGTGGCAGTGATAACTACTTTGTGCATTTTCTGAGCACTTCTGCAATGGTGATAATGTGAGTAGTCTGTATTCCTCTGAAAGCCTCAAAGCTCTATGGAACAAGAAGAAATCCATGCCTTTCAAAAGGACAAAGTGACATGGCAAAAAAATACAGGGCTTTTGAATTTGTATGTGGAACCACCAGGAATGGAACAGGCATGTTTGTGCAAATCCAGAGCTGGTTGTTGGGATGTGGTGCCCTTGCACATCTCATTTGACTGTGTGAAGTATGCATTAATTTTTGTCATATCATAAAAAACCTTGCAGACCACCACAAGTATATTTCTTAGGTTTAACTTTAAGCCATCATTGACACTGCTGAAGTAGTTAATTTTACCAGAAAAAAAGCTGTTCTTGATACTATTTCATCCCTGTGGATCACTTTTTTAGTCAACTTTTGTGACAATTGTGGCAACACCCCAATTGTGAATATAAGGGTTCCCACATTTAGTTCATGGCATAAACCCGAGTGTATTTCTCATTCATTTTTGATTTTGGTACAATTGGAGATTATTTTATATTAATTATTCCTTCTTAAAGATGATTGAGTCCTCACACAAAAAGGTTTTCTTTACCATGGGAAAAACACCCACACATTTAATTGAAAAATATATTTGTAATATGCACACTGAGTTATTCTTTTAAGCACAATGTCTTTCTGCAGCTGGATGCAGCCTTATAAATTAGTTCCATTGTATTAAGGTTGTGTGTTGTGTGGAATTAGGGTCTGTAAGTGTCACTTTTGGCATGCTTATGTAGTAAATATGAGAAATATTTTCTAAATTCAGACTAAGTGGGAAGCCTTTACATGCATGCCCTATAATCATTGATTATGCATGCAGCTTCAGCTGCTTCGCCCCACTGGAGCTTTGACATAGAGAGTAAGACAGTCATTTGCCAGAAAAATTAATAGTTAAATGCTTAAATAGTATCAACTTCATAGCTTGGTAACTGGAGAAGAAAAAGTACTGAATCTGCCTGCCATATTGGTAGGAGTTATTTAAAAGTGACTTTGAAGCTCATAGTTTAATTAGTGAAAGAACTTTTGTGGCATATGAAAGTGATGGGGAAAGAAATAATAACCATAATCATCATCATGTGCTTCAAGAGGTTGAGTCAGTTCTTGGTGAAATGAGACACTGTCTCACAAGAATAAAGTGGAACTCAAGCTGTTAGACTGAGTCATTTGTCTATTCATTGAGGATAAGCCTTTCCTTTGGTCAGGGTTAGTACACTCATGATTTCAAATTTAGCTGTATTTCTTAGAGAATAATATCTAAAGGAATCAACGTATGCACCTCATTCTAATGTCTGGGTTCTTCATGACACTCACACTTCTGAAGGCTGTTTGTACAGGACTTTGCTTCCACTTGCAGTATATATTTGTCCCAAAAGATCTA
The DNA here is from genome assembly GCA_024865655.1 of Emberiza elegans. Taxonomy (NCBI): domain Eukaryota; kingdom Metazoa; phylum Chordata; class Aves; order Passeriformes; family Fringillidae; genus Emberiza; species Emberiza elegans. The sequence goes on along the minus strand of JALJVW010000175.1, from coordinate 10,312,389 downwards.
TTTAAAACTTCTCTTATAAAGAGGTTTTTGTGTAGCTACTTGTTCTGCCAGTCTGCTTTTGGCCTGCACCTCAATGAAGCTCCATAATGTCACTCAAAATAATAATATTGCATTTGTGCCACAAGTAAGAGACAGATCAGTGCTTGGTTTAGTATATTGCTTTGGACAGAGTGCAAAACTGTGTTTATAGTTTTTGCAAAGTGTTTCTGGTTTTCATTATTCATAAAATCTGGGCTTTATTTTAGTAATTTGTGACTTTTCATTTGAACACATAGTTTACAGATACATGTGAGATTACAGAAACATATATAGATTGTTGGTGCTTGTTTTAGAAAACGGTGAGGAACACAATGTACTTTTTGTACTTTTTGAGGGTAAAGATTTGGGAGGCAAGACTATTTATGCCTGTCTGTAAAAAGAAAAATAAAAAATAATTAAATATTCAGTGAGATTACTGCTAAGAAATTAAGCTTTTTGCTTCAGGAATTAACCTTTATTGACAGGAAACTTTGTCTTTATATTCCAGGCTCTTTGGGACTAAGATAGAAGTGCCATATAGGCAGAGGTCGTAGGGTGCTGGATAACATATATAAAATAGTTGATGAGAAAAATTGTGGTGATAAGCAAACTAATGAAAGGTACACAGTAATTTCTGATTGTGTTTAGCATTATAGAAGACATAGGCAGATAATATCCTTGGGGTTTTGATCTAAACAGCAGGTACAGGAGGATTAAAAAGGTGATTTATGAAGTTATCAGCTCTGGGTATAGAATTTGTTGGTAGCATGAAAATGTTTGTGAAATCAGCTTTGATACAAATTAAAGCTGAGGAGTGCTTTCAGCTCAACAGCTCTAGGAGAAATAGGTATTTGAATTCAAGGCTTGGGGAAGGTTGTAAAGAACTTGGTGTGAAAATGCTGATAAAGTAATGGCATTATACAACTGATTGTTGAACAGGTTATATGAACAGTCTCATTAGAGGAGAAATAGATGGCAGCAAATATGATATTAATATTTAAAAAGGCCTCCCATGGTAAACTTGTAACTGTAGAGTAAGAACTGAATACATTTGTAGACATATTAAAATATAGAATTTGTAAAGACATGGATAAATGTGTTGTCTTGGCAAGATCCAGAGTGTTTTTTTAATATTATATGGAGAAAAAAAACTGTCAAGGAATGTGTATTAGACATATTAATAAGGGCTATAATAGTGGACCTAGGTTTTCAGAAGAGCAGTTGAGAATATGTCTGAGTATCATAAACTATGATTTTATAGAGAAAAAGGAAAAAACTCAGTTTATGGAAAAATTCATAAAGATTTTGACAAGCTGTATGCCTGTCTGGGTTGGAATTAGTCTTAAATTGAATTGATAGATGTGAATATTAGTTACATTGGAAGCTATTCAGTAATTTTTTGTCATTCTTATAGTGGTCTTCTCTTCTTCACTTAACATGAGAAAATGCATCACTCAGCTAAACAGGATTCAGTTAGTTTCTTACAACTCAGTTATTAAAGATCCAATAAGTAGCAAGTGTTCTGCCTTATCTAAGCTACTATGACTGATCAGGAATTCCAGTTCTACATGCAATCATTTATAGACCATCAGTTTTCATGTTTTTCTCACCATCTCTGTGGAAGATGGGGTAATTTTTAGGTAGTCTTCTTAAAAAATGGTGAAATGTGTTGTTGCTTGAATGTAGACTGTGCTTTAATCATCCACCTCACTTATGTGTATTTGTGAAACAAACCTGTTTCCCATTTCTCATGCAAGAAATTCTCAGTCTCACTTTTCCTTAATTTTATTTGTAAATATTTTCTGGAAAGACTTATGCCTGGAAACATTAAGAAGCACAGCACAGAAAGTGTCACTGAACAGGCAGTTTGAATAAGTTAGGAAAAGGAAGACCTAAATAGATTTATAGTTTATATAAATATAGGTTTGTATGAGTTGTTGCAAAGTGAAAATAACTCCTGCTTAACAGGCATAATATGGCTTTCAACTACTGCCTCTCTTCCTCTGCTGTAACAATCACAGAATGACTTGGTTTGGAAGGGACTTTTAATATCATCTTGTTCCAACGCCTCTGCCAGGGGCAGGGCCACTGGACCAGGTTACTCAGTGCCCCATCCAGACTGGATCTGAACACAGACAGGGATATGGCGCATCCACAACTTCTCTGGGCAGCCTGTTCAGTGCCTCACCATCCTCACAGTAAAGAAGTTTATCTAAACCAAATTTCTCCTCTTTGTATGAACCCCATTATTCCTTGTCCTGTCACTACACTTCCTGATGTAGAGTCTATCCCTGGCTTCCCTGTAGGTCCCTTTAAGATCCTGGAAGGTTTCTGAGGTCTTCACACAAGCTTCTCTGCTCTAGGCTGAACAGCACTGATGTTGCTGTTGTGACAACAGAGACTTTTCCTCCCAGTAACTGTTGCAGGAGGAACTGTTGCATGAGCTCAATTAGTTTCGTGCCAGAGTAGCTGAGTGGCTGAGCAGTGTGTGCCTCAGATAACCTGACAGACCCCCATGGTAAAATGTGCCTGTGGGAGCCTTTATACTGCTCAGGTGCAGTGTGACTTCACACATGGTCCATAAAAGGTGAGCACTCTCTTAATCCACTCACGTCCTGTAGAGTACTCTTGTCCTTTTAATTTCTGGGAATGAAAAGGAAATTTAGGTGAAAGGTATGAAAATAAATACTTCCAATTATCTGAAAATCCATTGATGAATGAATCCATTAATTGGCCTAAGTATCTTTGTAATACATCATTTAGTTTCAAAGTGAGTCAACATTATTAAGACAATCTAGAATGAGATTAAATTAGTTTCTTCAATCAGTTTAATAAACTCAAGTAATTATTAAATTTTGTATTAAAAAGCCACTATATTCTGCATAGCAGACCTGTAAATCACTTCTGAAATTAGTTTAAAAATGTAGGATCTGTCTACAGTATGACAGTTCCTCTACAATTATTTTCTGGAAGTGAAACTGAATTTACATATTCCTTGTCAAACAAAATCCACAGAGAGTCCAATGAAACAATTTTCTCTCAATCACTACTTGGTTTTCCTTTATGGCTATTGGTTGAAATAATCGAAGTAAAATTGTGTGATATGTACTCACTTTAGAGGAAAGTTAGGTTTGTTTGAAATTACAGTGAAATTCTTACTGGCTTCCTCGTGGCAAGAATTCAACTCCAAGTCATTATGGAAGAAGTATACAACACAGAACATAACATTTTGTTCTGTCTTACTGTTCTGCTGAACGTATTTGTGTGCAAGCCATTTATTTCTATAATGTCTGGAAGAACAAGAGGGGCCAGAGGGTCCCAGGGGTGTCAGAATGTATTGTTAAACTGAAGCATTAGCTGTAGTTGTAAAACTAGGGAGTGAGTGGTTACACAGAGCTATTAAGAAGCATTTAGTGTTGCTTCCTGTTTAAATGAGGCTGTGTTTCTATCTTTGAATCAGATCCTTTCACTCTACAGCCATACCTTAACAGTAAACCAAAAATTTAAGATAAACTAATCCTGGAAATGGTATCTTCTTTGAAATTACATATACAAATCCATAGTAGTCTCTTTTGTTAGGAATTAAACTTATCTGTGTCGAATTTGAGATGTTTTCACTGTATCAGCTGGGCTGAAGAAACAGCTGTTCTAAGTCTGTGAGGATCAAAATATTGACATGTCATCATATGGTACTTCTGGAATCCCACTGTTCTGTTTCATAAACATTAATCACTCCTACATATGCACTTATGAGTGTCTCTATGTTTTATGAAAAACCTGACGAGGAGTAATGCCAAACAGTAATATAATTCTTTATGTACAAATAATTCTTGTAATTTTTACCAGTGCCGAGAAACTTCAGCAAAGGATTCAGCCTTTATTGGATAAAGTGTCTTAAGAAGTAAGCTCAAGGTTTTAAGGGCTTATTCTAAAAGAACTCTGATTAATTTTTATTAGCAGAGCTAATTGTATCTGACACCTTCTTAGATTTTAAGGTGGATTTAATGTGTAAGAATGTATTTAGTGTTATTGGACCTAAAGAGATTTTAAGGTATGATACTTCTCATCCTTAGTTTCCACTAGGAAATATTAGCATGAAAGTGAATTAATATATTTGCTTTACATTTATTTATTTGCTTTTAAATTGGCAAGCACACACAATCTGTTTACTTGCGAGTATCTTTGTAGCTTTCTTCTTAAAAAACCCTGACATTTTAACCTATTTTATCTCTAGTTAATGGTTGTTCTCTCTTATTAAAATCCTAACTGAATTTTTGTCCCTGGTGTGCTCTGCTATACATCAGAGAATTTAAACTTCATCACAATGTATGTTGCTCTAGCTAAGATGCAACATATGTAATGGTTAGAATTACTGCCTATTGCCGAAGATGCATTAAAATTCAACCAAATTAATTATCTAGAGCTTTCAGAATTTGGCAGCAATTTTGAGTAAATCTGCGTTTTTGATACTAGACTGTGGTTGTAGGACTGAGATAAAAAGCAGGCGGTTTAAAGCCGACAGATGGCCTTTAGATGTGACCTAGCTGTGGCAATAGAGACTGTAGGGAGAAACAAGTAAGGAGATTGTAGCTATTCTGAGGGACTTTGCTCTTTAAAATAGTATTCTTAAGAACATCCTTGACTTGAGACAGATCATAATTCCCACCGTTGGAAAAAGCCCTTTTGTGTTCCAATATTATTGTTATACTTCATCGTGTTTCTCTATTGAATGTTTCTGCATAACTTCCATTCAATTGAAATTTTTGTATCTGTCTTGGAAGGTGAGCTGTTCTTCCCCCATTCATAAATGAGGTCTGTAAACTGCTATTTAGATAAGTACAGTGTGCCTTTATACAGGGGATGTATAATGGGATACTGAAATAATTTTAGTATTCTAGTGATATTATTAAATCTAGCAGGTTCATGTCCTCTACCCACAAACTTATCCTTGGATCTGGCAGCTTACTTGGTTCAAGACCTGAAAGGGAAAGATGAGATGCACACACCTCGAATGATTTGTTTGTGTATCAGTCTTCAGTCTCATAAAAAAGGCTCAAGAGGATTGTTTTAATAGGCCTGGAAACAGAAGTAGTTCTTCTCTTGGATATATGTTGCTACAAAGAAAGAGGCTCTCTTGTCAGCATATTGTTGCATTCAGTTATTTGAGATGTGTGATGAGGGATTGTTGTTTTCCTTAAAATCTGTAATTAATCTGCTTGAGAGAATCTGGGGTCAGGTTTCCTTGCTATATAGGAATATTCAAGCCCAATGGTCCCAGAAACTCTTCTGGCTGATGCTTTTTAAGCAATGCATGCCATGATGCGCATATATATATATATTTCACACATATTCTGTTACTCCAGTCCTGGTGAATATGGATTATTAGCCCCATGTGTATCAGCTGACTAGAAAAATAGCAACATGGTGAATATGGGGTTTTAAAATGTGTTATTTGTGTTAAGGTGATCCTCAGTGGTATGGAGAGAATGGTGAAGCAGGCCCTAGAAAAAGTTGTGTAAATAGAGATACTGAACTTTATTTAAGAGTGGTACACTTTCAGTGTTCTTGTTCTACATGCTCAGTATGGGATTTTTGAAAGTTATCCAGTTATTGTTTTAGAGGAATGCTTAGTGCTTGCAGTCAGGCCCCAGAAGGACAAGTAATGCATGAAGGATGCAGAAGTTTAGTGGCGTTCTAAATCAGGTCACAGCCTATTTTTTTGCCTTTGATAACAAACTCTTGTAAACTGGATATTTGAACAACATAAATAGGAAGTTTTAAATTTAAATAAAGGTTAAAAAATGCCCTAGATTTGCAGCTGGCTTTTGTTACCAGTCTTAGAACGCTGCCCAGAGCAACTGCATACTGCATGGGAAATCTGATAACGTTGTGAATCTTTCAACCTTATGCATTCTAATCTGAGTGTGGTTTCCTGTAGTATTGCTGATATGCCAGATAAAACAAGCTTGGATCCAAAATCAACCTCCGTTATAAATGGATGCTCTCTGTTACCCCTATTTGTCCTGTAATCTGTGATTAACTGTTCCCTATCACAAAATGGAAGACATTATATTCATTTTTGTGTGTAGACTTGTTTTCAAATGGTAAGCAGTTGCTGTTTACATGACTGTTTAGTTCAAGTGCAGTTATGTCTTATTTTATGCTACATTTATGTACAGAAATACTTTTATTCAAAGCAGCATCTTCAGGGTAACCAACTGCTTTCGTGTTTCTTCAGTGGCTTTAAAACTTTTCACCATGGTGATGTAATTATCATGATTTGGCTTCCTCAAAGTAAGCTTTTAAAATTTTAAAATTATATACAATAGATTATTTATGAAGAATTAACTCCAACAGCAAAATTTAGTATGAACAAATAAAATTAATCATTTTGCTCCTTCTGAGGGCTAAGTAGAATTTATAAATAAAAATACTAAGAGTTGGTCTCTTTCATTTATTTTTTTCTGTCTGGGCAGACTTCCATTAGATGTTTAGACGTGAATTCCAAAATCTACATTTCCTAATTATACTGAGAGAGTTTTGGTGGTTTTGTGCTTTAAAATATGTCGTATTACACAGTAGTCCCCCCATTTCACTTAAGGATTTTTACATTTGTAGAGAGGCAAGTAAGTTTTGCTGCTCTCTTATGCTAGAAGTTTCTTAACATTGTATTTCTCTAACTCAATATGGCATTTCAAGAACATAATCAAGAAAAGAAAGCTACCTCAGAAACCTGAGCCACTGAGACATGAAGTGCTGAGCATGTAGCTTAATTAGGGACATGTTCTATCAGTCATTGATAGAGTTGTTTTATTTCATACAGAACATCAGAGAACAAGTTTGGGGTACTCTCATTTTTCTTCTAAAGGCGGCTTGCTCAGATCTAAATAGAGAGATTAACTGTCTCAAATTTAGGGGCTTTACTTCCTTGCCTTATGCCCTGGTACTGTTAGAAAAAAGGGAGGTCATGGAGAAAGAGCTAATGTAATTGAATAGTGGATTATCTAATTAGCAATTGAGACCAATATTGTTTAGATAGAAAGACAAAGAAAGAATAGTAATGAGAAAAAATATTGGTGATGTTACAATATACTTTTCATGTTGAAAGACTAGACTAGACTAGTCTCCTTAACTGGGAAATGCTTCCTTTTGTTTTCTGGATCAAATTAATATTCAAGAATTCAGGAGAACAAGTTGAGTAAGAAGTATGAAAATGCCTAGTCCTTCCCTCTCCTTCTCAAGTAGTTTGGAATTTGGCCAGTGTCCTAGGAGTTGAAAATCACATATTTAAATCCTTTTGGACAATTATGGATCAGTCCTCTGTACTGAAGCTATTTGGTTTATTTCAAAAATTGTATTTCTGATGCTTTATTAGATGTGGAAGAGTGTAAAAATTCATGAATCATGTACTACTTGGTGGAGGTCACAGTAACTGAAATCTTAGAAAATGGGCAATACTTGTAGTATTGCTAGGAGTGAAGTTGAAATAGCCAGAACTAGAACAAGTCAGAAGCTGAGACCTACTCTGAAAAACTCAAAACTTGCTTTTTCTCTTTTGTGCTGTCATTTTTGAGCAATACATGTTGACCATAGTTTGTCTATAGCTTGCTACAAGTGCTGCAGGCAAACAAAGTTTATACAACATACAAAGACACAGAACCAAAGTTTTCAGTGGCAAAACTGGCAATAGATACCAACTACCAATGTCCTCTGTAGCCTTTTTATTACACAGCTATATTCACTGAGAGTTAAAAAGACATGGTTTTAATTTGCTGTGTAACTCAGCTTTTCTGTGAAGAAATTGCATCTGTAGAACACTACATGCAGCTGTAGTTATGGTTTAGTGATAGTAGTTAAAGATTGCTATTATGAAAAGAAAAGGAAGCATATTTCAAGCTTTCATTTTGGAATGCATGTAAGCCAAATTCAAGAAATGTGTATGATTGTGACTTTTGTAAACCCATGAGAAAATAAGAGCAGGAAACCCTTGTTCCTCTCATAGTGGAACAGTGTCAAAATGATATTTTTCATCTTATAATAATTTACTTTGACCTATCTAGATAGTGTAGAGAATTCTGCATGCCTGTCAGGAAATCGAAGTCTGTAAAATATTCCATATATCAGGATTACAATGTCAGGGAAGAAAGCATAAGAGCATGGCAGATTTGATGCAGTGAGAATCACATGCCTAGGAACTCACAACAGCAGGAAGATTTTCCAGTGTTATTGTGCAAAGTTTGCTGATTAGTTTTTTTCCAACTAATTGATTTCTATCTTTCTGAAAAATAAATAGCCCAAGAAATCAGAATCATATCTGGAACCTGGCTTCTGTATTTATAAGGGAAAGATAGTATCTAATGCCAGGCAATGATGTCTTAAAATTGAGATTTTCTCTGTTATGAGACCAGCCTTAAGGCATCTGAATTTGCAAAAACAGGGCTATAAATCAATCTCCTAGAACACACATCACCAGTGCACAACTTTTCATGGCTTTTCCCCTCCTCTCCCAGTGGAATCTTCCCTTCATAGTTTTTTGGGGAGCAGGATTGGTATGTAAGATCTAAAATAGGTTCCTTGTAAAGACTGTGTTTTAACAAGTTGCCACTTGTCATAAAGCTTTTTGAAGAAAAGTGGTAAAGTTTCTTCAGTTTCTTCAGTTCTTTTCTTTTTTTTCAAAGGGCACGGGATATGATCAGGGTTTTTGAAAACATGAGTTTATGTTGTAAAATGGAAATTTTTACACAACAATTTGCATAGCATGACAAACCCCAAATATTGTGAAAGAAGCAGCTGTGTGTGATCTCCATTACCTTCAGAGAATAGGCGTGGTTCGTGCTTACTACCTCACTAGATTTGTGTACTTCTATTTGAAAGGAACTTGGCAATCATGTCACTGAAACTTCAATAAATCAAATATAATGTAGCTCTTTTCCTTTGAGATTTTTTTGTACTTTTTAATCCAAAGCTGAGCAACAGAAGATTCTTTCCCTCAATAGCATCAGACATGACAAACAACTGTTGTTAGGAAATCTGCCTATCCTTTTCAGTATACAAATTGCAATTTTGCATGACTCGGAGGTAAATGTTGATGTTACATATGCTGCAGAGGGTTCTTTCAGTACATGTGGCAAGTGGGCTAGCACAATTTAAATGCCTTTTCAGCATGCCTTAATATTTGGCTTGCAGAGGTATGAGGAAGATGTTGAATATTGGGAGAGGCAGTATTTGTGGTGCTTTTCCTCAAACTTGCTGCATATGGAACATATATAAAGTTACCTGAGCAGCAGGGAACTGTCAACATTTTTAATGAATGTATTAAAGCCAGATGGGTGCCAGATATTTGGTTTTTAAAGCCTTTATTAGAATTTAGTTGTTTTTAATTAGGTGAAAGAGCCACAGCTCTATTTTTAAAGAATATCTAGGCTCTAGTGGGCATGATGAGCCATTGTGGACACTTGATTTACTGTTTGTGCTCCTGAGAGCTCGAATGCTATTTTAAGATTTTGGAAGCCTGCAGCATTTCTGGATATGACTTTCTAATGTGGTCTCTTTTCATGAATGAGGGAAGCCTTAGCTTATATACAAATGTAGTTAGGCTTAGAATTTTGAAACAGGTATGGTTTTCTTCAGCAAAGAAGAAAAATTCAGACTTAGATGCAATGGTGGTGGTCTTGGAGTCCCTCAGGCACTGGTTCGCTGTGGTGTTTCAGCATTTGGCATGAAGGAAATAACAGGTGAAGACAGCCTGTCTGTTATGCTTGCATTGGAAATCAAACTCAAGAGGATTTTACCCTTAATCCTTTGACTTTGTTATACTTTCTAAAAAGCTATTAGATTTTAGCCTGGGAACTTATTTTCTAACACCAAAGTACGAAAACTATTGCTGCTTACATCTTCTTTATATTTCTGTAATTTTCTCTCTCTTTTTTCCCCCTTGATGTTCTTTTCTCCATCTCTACTATCTGAAATTGACTTGAAAATTATTTGTTATAGAAATCCTACATTATATATTCAAAGATGAGGTCCCAGAAACTATAAATCTTACTGTTTAAGCCCAGAATGTTCACTAGGTTAGGTATTTCATTCCTTAAAAAAAGAGTGTGAAACAGGGAGACAGTAGAAGCAACTAGGATGTTACACTGACTTGCCTGCAGATTAGGCACGTGATTAGTTAGTGAATTAGGCAAGATTTGTCAAGATGAAGTTACAAGGCAAATCTCTGTAACTGTGGGTCTGGTTTCAAGCTTTCTATTCTGCTGAACTCTGTCAGATAAAGAGGGATGAGATAATTTAATAGACAAACTAGTTTACATAGGGAAAAATGAGTGAGCTTTATGGGTGCCCAAGTCTTTGTTTAGATATGCAAAGAAGGTACCTTAATAATACCTTTATCTCATCAAAAGACTTAGGGAAACAAGTTTTAAGTTTCTGCAGCCTGTAAGGAAAAATTTTTTGAAACCCCAATAAATTGTCATGAAATGACATTTGTGATCTGCTAATAGACACCTTCCCTTGGTACAGAACTTGCTAATAGTCAGTTCCCCTTGATGTAGAACTCAATTCAGGAAAATATGAGAAATTACTTGCAACTTGGGGTTGCGAGGCGTATAGGGGAGGCAAGATCTTTAAAGAGATGAATGGCTGTAGTTTGGTGGAGAAGTAAAAATTTCAGGAACATGAACTTAGAAATCTTCTTAAAGGCTTGTGAATAATGACACAGGTCTATTATGGACAGAAGTTACCTTTATTGCATGCTGTAGATCTGTCTCGACTTTTAAGTATCAGGTATGTGATTATTTTTCCTCTGGGTGCTATTACTATATGTGCTATCTGGGATGTTCCATATATTTTTTCTGTATCTAAGGTACTCTAACAAGCTTTTTAAAAAAATGTGAGACACTCGATTCCATATTAAAAAAATCAGGATAACTGTTTTTCTGTGGTCTCTGAAAAGACATATATATTCATAAAGTAAAAAGTATCCAGGCTTTAAAACTCACATAATGATTTAGATTAGAATAGCTAGACTTTATCATGGAGAATATTGAGCTATGTGTGATGTTACATAAACTGGCTTTTTGGGAGCATGGAGTGACTGCAATTACAGTCAATGAAGTATTGAACATTATAGCTGAACTCCACTGAAGTTAAACTGCATTTGACAAAATCAACAATTCAATAGAGCACAGATAACTTTTCCTTCCTTCCTGTATTTGAGTGGTGGTAAGTGCAGGCGTGTTGTGAAAGTACAGATAAAGTGCATTTCTCTGCATGGGATCTCAGTGGTACTCCTGTGTGAAAGATAACTTGGCTGATACATGGCAGCTCTGGCTTAAACTATGTGTATTCATTTGCAATAGTTTGCATGCACAAGCAGTATTCATGGCACTGGATTCACTGTCTATATATTGTCTTTAGAATTTGTTGTGTTTTATAAAATCATGTTAATTTTAAGTAAGCGTGTAAATGTATATTTATATAATTATGTAGTAATCTATACAGAGGCTCAATATCTGCTCAAGTATAATATATTTATTAAGCACTGTATTCAAGGAATGGTGGAGATATTTTATATGTTAAACAAACTAAATTAAAACAGAATATATGGTAGTTAAAGCCTAATCTATTTCTTGAGCAGTTCCTGTAAGTGTCAAGTACTCAAATTACTGTAGTTTACATTAAGTAATAGTAACATTATTTTAAAACACTGACAATTGCTTGCCAGTATTACATAGGTTGTGAAGGTATAGGGGAAGAAAACTCCTGAGCAGTTAAAAGGCTGAAACCCAAGACCTGTGATTTTGTGCTTGTCTCGTTATGAAGTGCATTGAGGCTCTGTTATTCAGTCAATACCTGGCAGCTAGGTAAGTAGCCCAAAGCAGGCATGCTTAAAATATCAGACATTTTTCAGTTCTATTTATGGTACAGTTTGAAATGCTGATTGCTTTGACCAGCAACTAGGGGCATTCAGAGCAGTGACAAAGTGCCATTTTGCTGCTTTCAGAATCAAAACCAATAATTTGACTACCCAAATCCCATTTAAGTACACAAGAGTTTATTAAAATTAAATTGGAGGGACTTATGTATCAGCGTATGGTCTTCCTTGGTATGCTAGAACATTTTTATCTATGCAGAAAAATGAAATCTGACCTGCTAAATACTGTGTGCTTGTTGGAATGGAAACAGAGTCAGCAGAAGGGGTCTGCCATTCAGTTGTGAGAGAAACAGACACAAATGCTGGGTGGCTTGTCTCACTGTTAAATCTTCACAGAATAAATGAGCAAGTAAGAACAATTGTGTATTAAATTTTAGGAATTCCTAGAAAAGGGGGAACTTGAAGTTATTTTAGTGCCTGATATAGAAGATTATGATAGTCACATACAGAGTTGAAAAGCTGTTGTTCTCTGAGAAGTAGGGCCAGGATCAATGGAAGGACTCAAGCAACCTTTGCATGGCCCAGATCACAAACATATAAATTCCCTTTCTGCCATTTTCCAATGCTTTTAGTGCAGAAGTAAATTACAGTTCACTTGGAAGATGTTTTGAGCAACACTTAGTTTTCGCAAACAGATATGTCCTTAGTTTTTCCCTTCAGTTTTTAAAATATTTTAGTCTTGATTTTGAATAGCTTTAATCAAAAGGTTGTAATTTTGACATTTGTGATTTTAACCTATTTTTTCTTAAATCCCATTGCCTTGCAGCACATGATTCACATCTTGGAACAATATCATTGTTCTCTAATACTGATATTTTTGCTATGATATATTGCACTTTATGTGTGAAGTACAGAAATTCTTGAAGCTGCAGTGTTTCTGTTCACTGCCAGATTGTGCCTTTGGATGGTTATAATCAGGAGGTACATACAGTTATTCTGAAATACAATTCAGCTGAAGAAGTATACATATGTAAAATATACATATTTTGATGTTATGGTCAGTTTATCAGGGCTAGTAGTCCATGTTATCATCATCTACCTGCCACCTAATCTATAATTTCATGCCATTTATATTAAAATATGCTCTATGTAGTTTTTAATTTCAGGAGTTGTGAGAAATATAATTTTTCCATATGTTTCTACAAGACTTTCATTGTGTCACTTTCTTTTAATGATTTTTTAAAACACAGTAGTACATTTGCTTTTGGAAGGAAAATGTTTCTAACAGCCTTTCAGGGTTATATAAGGTCTTTCTTTTCTGCAGTTGTAGAGTTTGTCACATCTTGTAGATGATGTAACTTACTTAAATGTGCAAGTGGAATGATTGAGACTTTGCAGCAAACAAGCCAAGTGTCTGTATTTCACTTTGCTCACCTCCTGACTTCACCTTGACTCAAAATGTCACTCCCATACTTATGCTGGAGGACTAATGTATAATTCATTTTAACTCCCATTTTTCTTTCTGCCTTCACCAACCCCACGGAACTGCTGTGCATTATGAAATGTATGTGTAAGGATTGTGCCATATCTGTGTAGGTTACAAGCTGTGGTTTTGCTTATCCTATATAACTTAAAGGCCCAAATGAAGCATTGAAGGCATCAAATGATATTGTGATATCTGTAGGTGCAAATTTCAGTCACATGCCACCTGAGTAAAATATTTAATTTTCTGTTTGGAATCATTTCAAACAATCACAAGTGATTTGTGCTTGAGATTTGTGTATCACAATCAATGGCCTTGCTGTGAAAAAGCCTTCTTAGTTTGAAGTTTTCTGAAATGTTAGTTTGGCTTTGTGCAATTACTGAGGGATCTGCTGGTGTTTAGAAATGTTATACAGAGAAAATCATTATTGTCTGGGGGATGACATATTTAGGGGAAGAGATGGAAAATTACAAAAGAATAGAAACCAAAATAATTCTCATTTTTCATGGTGAAGAGCTGCACATATTACATCGTTGATCCAATGACAAGCATAATTTTAATCTTCAAACTACCCTGCTATGTTCAATATCCTAATATAAAAACCTCCAGGCTTCAGGTAACTAGAACACACCAAATTAGGTATTCACCAAACAGCTTAAGCACTTTAATATATCAAGAATAAGACTGGTTTTTCTTTAAATTTGGTTTAAACATAATGATTCTTTGAAGTCACAGAGTGACTTCTCTTAGAGAGGGATGAAGGAAGGTGATCATTCTGCATCCTCTTGTGCAATCCAAACAGTCTTTCCCACCACTACCTTGAAGGTTGACTGCTTCGTAGTACAGGAAAGATACAAGGGAAAAATGTGAGAGTGGAAGAGAGAATCCCAAATGAATAGGGAAAGGTACAGTGCTGAAAAATGAAATTCAGTATCTTTTTAGCACATGTAGGTGCTGACTTGCAGTCCAAATCTAAGGATTCTTGGCATAGTGCTTGATTTGTTGTGTCTGTATTGTTCTTCAGGACGAGGTTGCCATATGCAGCCGTTCTTCCAAATGTCAGGCGTTAGAGGAGGTGTCTGACAGTGTCTGCTTTTTTATGAAATAGGTCTCTCATTTCTCATATGAGGCCTGAGCTTTTATTTCTATTCAGTCAGAGATGTTTCAGCTCGAAAGAGGATGTTCTATGCATCAATGTACAAACAGTATGGTGGGTTTAACCTTTCCTGTTAAAGCCAGATTACTAATCAGGTAAAGAGGACAAGTTTTTTTGGGAAAACTGGATGATGTCTGTTAGTGGTAAGGCACTTCATTTGGCAAACAGACTGTATCTCACATCAACTCCTTGGTCCCCATACTTCTGAAATACAGTTGCATATTTTGTATATTTTATTCACTGATTCTGTAGTGAAAAATATAGGGATGCTCACTAAAATGAGAACAGGACCTTAAAATTTCCTTTAGGCTGCCTTGCCTTCCACTTTTACATCCCATAGAATTCCATGTGCCTTTACAGAGACTAGACAGCAGAATTCACATAGATCATCCTTTTAGGCCTGATGAGCAGAACATGATGAAAGACAGTTTTGATTTTCCTTTTCCTGGATTTACAAGACTTCAGACTTGCATTGTGGAATAGAAAAGGTGGTCACCACAACTGCACCAACGTTTTTGAATGCAAACTACTGTTGTTGTGGTGGTCCTGTGCATGTGGCAAGCTCGCCGATGAACTGGCAAATAGACCTCTCCTTTGGTCATAGAGAATAACATCTATAGGTGAATCCTGAACAAACAGAGGTATTCAGTGTCTGCTGTATTACATATTGTGTGTTTGTATATTCCAAAAGAAAGAAGAACAGAAATAAATCTTAGATCTTAAATTAACTAATTTCTGTGAAATAAATCAAGAGTAGTAATGATTACAAGAATGTTGACAAACGGTTGGCAAAGCTGATGAAGCATGCAAAGCCTGAATATGGCAAGTAGGTTGAAAAGATTTGTGTACTGCCTTATGTCTAAGTCTTTACTAAACCTTATTATAATTGCCTATGTTGTTGGTCTGCTACTGAAAAGCAGGAATCAATTGCTAAGCAGCAGGAGAAAAATGCCTAAATGAAGAACATCTTACTATCAGATTATATGCAGTCATTTGGATGACAGAAAAGAAGTATTATTTAAGAATCAATGTAATGAAGAAAGAAAATAGAACCATTATTGATTGAATTCTGTTGGAGTATATTTAGGAAGATTGTATTGACAAAAAGTCTCACATTTGTCTGGATTTAATGGTAATAATTTATGTTTCTTTACAATTCTGTTAACATACTGTTTTTTCCTCATGTGATATTTTAGTGTGATCCATGGTAATGTAAACATGAAGAGTTTTAATGTGCCTTTCAAAGGTCCTGTTCATCCTACTATGAAGATGTGCATGGTTCCTATAAAGAATTTTTTCTTTTCTTTTCCTTGGATCTTTGCCAGTGCATATAATCCTTGTCTCTCATTCATAAAATCAGTGGATTTTATGTATACTGAAAAGAGCCAAGTCTGTGTTTTAAGGCACTTCATATCTGAATAGCAATACCTCTTTTTGCTTCATAAATTATTAGAAGGGAGGCATGATTTAAGATTGCAAATCAAGTGTCTTTTTGTTGCACAACTCCACAGGCAAGATCTCAGAAAATAACTATTTTTAGTCAATATTCTTCTCATCCGATTTGTCTTAGAAATTAAGGTTTTCTTCAGCGCACTAAATATAAAGTGTGTCTTGGAAATTTATATTAAATGTGTCACCTTTAGGTGTGAACTGTAAATTAAGAGAGAGTGTGAAGCCTAAAAAAGACCATGAAAAGTGGACAGTACTGATTGAGCAATCTAGACAAAATGTCTGAAATAACTTCTGTCAGAAAAATTATCATAGGGAAGGTAGAAAGGAAGAAGGAAAGGGGTGAATAAAAGGAAAAAATAAATTGAACCTGAAAAACAGAGGAATACACTGTTTCTACTTTGAATGAAATGTGATAAATTAATTCTACATTTAATAAGTAAGCTCTATAGAATTCTTTAGGAACCTAAACCAATAGCACACACCTAAAAGCTAATAGGGAAACTCTTTGTAATTGTAAATGTAAAGTGAGAAAAATAGGCAGATGAGTGCATTATATGGACAAGAAAGCAACAAAATTCTTTCCTTAGAAAGAATTGATCTATAAAGTGGTACAGTAAAAGTCAATACTCTGGTACAGGAATTAATTTCTGGCAATTGCAGGTTGTCTACCCAGTTTTCAGATAATGTCAGCCATTCTACCTTCAAGGAAGCTATCTGCCATATTTTATTGAATTTAAATTTGAATAATATGAATTGTTAATTTTGCATAATTAATGGTTATCAATGAATCTATGGTTACAAAATCATGAAGTGTCATGAATTGCTTTTGCAATACAGCAAGAGAGTAAATTTTCACTTGTCTTTATATGTATATATTGTACCAGTTGCTCTTTTTCTTTTTTTTTATTACCAGTTTGTACAAATGAAAAAGAAAGATGTTCTCACAAAAGTTGTTATCTTGTGAGGATGCAGAGATCCCGGGGGATCCCAGACTACCCTCTCACTTTGCAAACTCTGTGGAGAGCTTCATACATTTTATAACCAATCTTGTGTACACCATTCATTTTTCATAAAAATCTTTTTTCCCCTTGTTTTTAGGTTGAGTTTTTGTTAATTTTTGTTGGGGTTTTTTTAGTGGCAGTTGTTTGTTTGTTTGTTTGTTTGGGGTTTTCTTTTTGTCTTTTTGAGATACTGTTATAGGCTTGAATCAGGGATAAATTGTTACATTTATTTATAGTGAATTTCGTTGTATACAGTTACACTGACCCATTCCAGAAGGGGATAGGAACTCATGGAGAAGTGTTGCATTTTGCACTGCCAGCCTTTCACTTGTGCTAGAGTGTTTTTCCTATTTTTCTTAAATTGTGAATTTGAGCCAAACTCAGCCGATTCAGGACAATTTAGCTATGTGGATTATTGTGTCAGATTGTATCAATGGAGCAGATGCAATAAGAGACGCTTCTGAAGCTTCAGCAGCATGTACTTCAAAGAGCCTTTATACCTGCCTTGAGAATATTCTACATTCTAAGTTTTTGTCATCTGTTTTCTCTACTCTCCATCCATCCAAGTTTATGTGAAGTTCAAGAAATGTATAAGTATAGCCTGTAAAGAAAATAAAATTTGAATTTGCGGATGAAAAATACAATGTGGAGTTGTGGGTGGCATTCTGTTAGCATAGTTTGATATAACTGCCTTAACACCTTCTTGTGGCTCTGCCCTGTTAGTGTGAAATCATAAGTCTGTATTAGGAGCCTGTCACAGCACTGGGCTTAAGAATATTCCTTTGATAATGAAAAATTGCAGTGCTCTGACTGTTCCACAGCTGAAATATAAAACAAAAAAATTAAGCATTTCAGCAAGGGCTGTTAGAGTTTGGAAGAAGTTTGATAGCACTTCTAGAGGAAAAGGAAGTTGAAACCTTGTTTATGACTTGGAACTAGAAGGCAGAGGAAGGAAGCCATGTGACAGTCTATGGGGCAGTCTTATCAAGGGAAGGTTTTATATTTCTTTTGTCTTTGGACTCAGCGACCTGAAGGTCACATTCTATTCTTAACCTGGGTGCTATTTTTGATTACTATTGTGTGCTTCATGCAAATGAACAGTGCTCTAAAATTAAATAGGAAGAAATATCATAACTGAGAAATGAGATAGTCCTGGTGCCATGTGTCAATATTTGAATTCTCCCTTATGGCAGAGAAACTGTACATGACAGCCTTTTTAAAGAGGCCTTTTGCATTTGAATGGCTTTCTTGTAATTGCCTCTGACTGGGCTAATGAATGAGGCATATGAAGTAAGCAATAGTGATCTGCAGCAGAGCTGCATTTCTCCTGCAGCAGCATTAAAAATAATTCTTGTTCAGTATGAGTCCATGTCACTATCAATATTCAAAGCTAAATTGATTTATGTTGTTTTTGGCAGAGTAAAGAACACCCCCTTTTTAAATTTAGGTAATAATTTTTCTTCTAATGAACTGTTCAGATCTTTATTCCACATAAAAACACAAAATCACATATACCAACAAGCAGCAATAAAACTAATTATTTTCCTAAGAGGACATTATTTTTTATCATTTGTGAGCTTTTAAAAAGGTATTAAAAAGTCGTTATCAGTTTTACGTATCACTGGTGAACTTGCTTATGAAAAGCTAGAATTAATATGGGTATCTGGGTGTTTCTGACTGGTCTTGTTTTCTCCAACATCCTGACTTCCTTTAGGGGATAATCTTGTATTATATTATTTTTTTAAATTGTCTGAGGCATAGTTTCATTGTATATTTTAAGTACCTTTTTCTAGCTGGAAGCTGTTGTAATGTTGGGACAACTGAGTTTGGAGAGGCAGAGCAGAAGACAAGGTCATTTGTAGCCACAGTGAGGGTGATAACAATGAGCATAACTCCTGAAGGATGGATAATGTGTAAATTAGTAAATGTGCAGACACACACTGGCATACACATGCAGCTTAACTCATGGTTCTAAGTACTTCTCCAATCACTGTTTAGACATAAAAAACTGCCTTTTTTATGAAAGGAATTTTTTTCTGTTAAAAAATTGATAAAATGGATGCAAAAGATTGAATGTCTTGTCGTATTTTTATGTGATTCCTCATTAACATGAAGGGAGGGAATGTTAAAATTGCTCTTGGATGCAGAATTTTTCTTTTATCCATTAACAAAAATTTGTAGTTTTAATTAGGTGCTTTAAGGTTGAGAAATTCAGCTGCTTGGAAGTTACAAGTTGAAGTTCTTCTGTTTACTCTGTTTAAAAATGCAGTGAAAATTTATCTACAAGTCTGAATAAGCACACATGAATTGAATGCTAATGAAATTGGTTTATTTATAAATTGGAGATCTCTATTCTAAATTTGGCCTGGCTACTAGCTCTGGGCCATAGGGCTTTAAACCACTCAAATGGTGGTTTGAAGTGAAAAATAGTGTGGCTGGTAATTTACAGAATCAAATGTTTCTGGGTGCCTTCAGGATGCTGTGAAAGGATACATGAATAAATTAGATCTCTAAGCATCCCAATTAGCCTGTGGAGTACTGTTTGCATCAAAGGATGAGACACAGAGCAGCTACTGTAGGGGAATCCTGAAGCAAGGTAAGCTTTTAGTTTCTTCATTTTCAGATTTTCTGTGGAATAAACCATACGGTTGGATACAATCAGTTCATCTTTTGTAACACATCCCACAGCAGCTCCTTCTACACTTCTCTGGGAAAAAAGGGATTCTGGACTCTAATGAGGTCCATCATATCTATCCCCTTTTTGGTTTCATATGTTTGTAGGATGAGGCTGTGGGAGGGGGAATTTCCAGTCTCCCTTAATTCTTGATAGAGGAAGGCTCACAGGGAAGGGCAGATCTTCAGAAAGGCATCTCCATGCTTTTCTTATCTTTGGGAAGTGATTTTACAATCTGCAGTCTCTTGTAGTCAGTTTGTTCAGCTTGATGGCTGCCCTTGCTTTAGCTTTCTCAACTTTTCTAGGAGCAGTTGAGCCTTAGACAAAAAAAGATACCATGATGCTGGGCTCCTCGACTTCCACTGCTGGTAGAAATGCAGATACATCAAATTTTTAGCTGACTAATTTTACTAATTAAAAACTAAAATGAAACTGATACAGATGATTGGTTTTAGGCCTGAGTTGCAATAATGATCTGACCATCGGTGGACTTCTGCTTCTTGGGGGTCTGGAATTCAGTTCTCTGCTTTATTGTTGTTTCATTAAATTTTAGGCTAGTACTTCGATCTGTTTTTAATATGAGAGTCAGGTTTTTTCCCAAAAGATTTACTCTGAGTATCACTGTCATATACCCATTAACATTTTGTTACAGTATTAATTTTTAAAAACACTTCTATTAAACACATTCATCTTAAGTTTCTTATTGCATCTGTTTTAGCTATACTCTTTTCTGAGTATCCATCAGACTAAATTATTTTTGCCTTTTAACTCTTATAAAAGTGCTTTTGTAATGCAGAGCTCTTCTATTTACTCCACTTTAAAAGCTTAATGGACATTCGCATGTACTTTTTTCAGTTATAGCTGGGTAGAAGTGCAAAACCGTAAAAAAATAACGTAACTCTCTTAAAACTTGATGAATTCAAAAGTTTGTAAGGTTTGTTATCCATGCCAATTTTGGTTGTTTTCCTTCTTTAAGGTAGTATATTTATAACATTACATTTAGTGGGCTCTTATCTTAAACTATGTGATTCCTTCAGGCTTAATTCCTAATTTTGTATTGCATTTGCTAATTTGAAGAGATCATTAATGCATAAAGCAGTAGTGTTACTACTCATCTCAATTTAAGAACTTGTCCCACTGTCCACCATGTATTCTAATGTATTCTAATTACTCAAAGAATTGTGTTAAAGAAGTATCTTTAAAGCAATGATATATTGACAATAATAACCATAGAAGATGTCAAAAACATAATTTGGGAAGAAACCTTGTGCTTTGGAGTGAGACTTTTGCCTAATTGTCCCTGTGAAAAACGGCTGTCATTTTTGCTGTTAGGAAATAAAGGCATCAGCGAACATTAAAATAATACCAGCACTTACTCTAATATACAGCTAAGTGATGTGAAGACATGAAAATTAGTATGTGATTGTGCATGCTTCCATTGCACTTTGGAGTTCTTGTGTACTGCATAACTTGGAGAAAAAAATCCTAAATTATGTGCTAATTCTTTCTATGCAGAAGAAGGCAACTTTGGGACTTTGTGGATACATAATCTTCTGTGTAAATCCAGCAGGAGTCAGCAGGGCTGAACTTGAGGGGAATATGTTTTTTTCAATGCATCTCAACAACAAAGCAAAACAACAGAATCTTAAAAACAAACATCATATATTGAACAAATACTAAATGAGTAGGCAGCTCTCTCAGACACTCTATTTTTTACCAATTTCAGTTTTAGGGTAGGAATCTACTTTGAATTGCCATTACGATGGCTGATATCCAGAGATCCCATTTTGCTGGTAAACTTGCAAGTGGCAGAGTTAGATAATCACCACGAAGTGCTGGGGAATGCCTTCTGTGCCTAGTTGACTCCAAGAATAAGCTCCATTCTGAAAGTACTACATGCTTCATGATTAATATACACAAATTGAATCACAAGTCCACTTCAGAGCATGGAATTAGTTAGTTGTTATTTTTCTTTTTGTATTAAAAGGTATAGCAAAGTTTTCACCTGATATATAAAGTAATGCAGAAGATGAACATACTGGATAAGTTATGTGAGGGAAAACATCTAATAACGAGACTTTGAAATGTTTGTCTCTGCCTTATTGTTGGTACTTCTCAGATTTCCCTTTCTGAAAAACAGTTTTGTCTCCTTATATTTTCCTGTTACATGTTTATTTTCCTCTGGATTCAGAATCCAGTGAAAACAAAATCCCAAACTCATATTTTCATGTAGAAGGCACCTGTGTTTTTCCTTCATTTTAGTGATTTCAGAATTTTAGAATCAATTTCAAAAAAGCTTCACCTTGCCTGATTTGTCTAGTCCTACTTTACAAAGATACACTGCACAGTCACTATTTCTAATAGAAAAATAAGCATTTCTCACTACCAGAGTGTCACAACTGTGAAGTAAATCGTTCTAATGCATTCAGATTTTATCCTTGTGAAATTATATGGGAAGAAAATGCTAAAAAAACATGACTGCAATGTGTATGACTGGGCATTATTTCAAAGAAAACCTCATTAGATACTTGAAAAGGCATAGTTCTCTAGATGGAAAAGCTAATCTCAAAGTTTTTAAAGAAATCTAGTAAAGAGAAATTAAAATGGCAATATAAACAAAAGAATAGGTAATAAATAAAAAAGGAAGATAACTGGTAGTACATAAAATTTATGGGTAGATATCTTAAAGCTAAATAAATCTGTGTAGAAACTATCAATCTTGGTATTTTGGATAAGGACAAAAATTTTTTTTGAGACAGTAAAGCATCCACACAACCATTGGATAGGAAATGATAACATGATTTTTAGAACATTCCACTATTAGATAAACCTGAAGGTCTTTAAAAGGGAAAAAGCAACATTTGGAAAGTAGAAGCAAGATGCTTCAGATAATGGTAGGTAGATTAGCATTACACTAATCCAATGGAAAATCCTGGAGAACAGTGAAAACGAGAGACAATCAAGAAGTGTGATACTTTCAGGATTAGTTAGGAAGAAATTAGCCAACAAGAAATCCAGTGCTGGGAAATAGATTCATAAAGCAACTGTAATAAAATGTTTATTAGGTGATACATTTTAAAAACGTTGACATATTTAGTGCTCTAAATTATTTAGCTTTCTTTGATCAATCAAACCTCATTAAAACTAATACTCTGCAAAGACCAGTGTATCACAATTTTAATGATAACTGATATCCTGGAGAGATGATAAACAGAAAATCAGGTAATGAGGTTATAGCCAGGTCCCAAAGATCTTTTCTTGTTCTGGGGCTGTTTATCATCAATATAACGTATCTGCACAAAAACCTGAATTTGTTTCCCATAAACATTACAGAAATCATAAATACTGGTTAAGAAATCATTAAAATAATCAAAATCAGACAAAGCTTTACAGCACAGAACAGGTAACATGGTGCCATAATCTTGCTTGAATAGGGTAAAACTTTATGACCAAATGGTATAAACCATACATAGATATGTATTATGCAGACTCCCTTCAGAGAACTGAATTCATTCAGCAAAGAATTTAAGTGCTATGTATGGCCATGTGTCCATAATGCATATTGGTGGCTATAGGAGCAGTAACGCTTCTGCAGTATATCCTTCTCTGAGGAAGAGTAGGCAGCTCTCACTGCACTGGCATTAGCATGGGGGTTTTTTGAAAAAGATGTTGTCTTATTCTAATTATGACATCTTTAAAAGATTTTTTAGTTAAATTGTGTGAATTGATTTTTCAGTGACTTTTTTCCACATTAAAAGTTCATCCTTATATCTGGCTAAAATAAAAGTTTTACCTGATTTTTGTTTTAAAGATTTTTAATTTCTTTGCAGAATTTAATATTTACAGCATTTTGAAATAAAACAATTAATCAAATATAAAAATGACATTGCTAAGAATTAGTTCAGCAGACATAAGGTCCTTCTTTTGAAATATTTTAGTGCAAGGCAAGAGACTAGTAGATTTTTCTTGGAAACATTCCCCTAGCTCAGCTAGGTAATGTAATACAGGATTCTCTTTGTGAAAATCCATAGGATGGGCACTGCGTGTAACTGCACTAGATGAAAATGGGTTTTCTGTGCTTCTGTGCTTCAAATTTTAGGGCTTTGTATGAGTCAATCATGTAATTTTGGCATTGTCTAGACCAATTAATGGAAATTGCATTGCTTCTGAGGACACAACGAAGAGATAATTCTGAAAGGTGCATTTTCCCCCTGTTACTTAAATATTGATTTTTTTTTTAGTCTATCTTTATTGGCTTCTTTAATCTTCATAAGTGTTTTTACTCTTTGTGTAAATATATATATATATATATATATATATTATTTACTTATGAAGGTAATATCACTGTCCTTTCAGACTTTTTGGGAAAAGTTTTTAAAGAATACCTTGTACCTGTAACATGGGAACAGAATTTGCAAGGAATGTTCAATTCTGCAGAATTTTCCCAATATTCTTAAGAAAAAAGAGCATTGAATAAGTTAAGTCAAAAAAATTTCAGCCACACATATTTTGTTCATGAAATTTGGATATGTGTTTAGGATTTGTTTTTCTAAGTCAGGCATACACAAGTTTGAAAGTGCTATCTTTAGAAAAACGTTAAGAGATTTTGAAAATGTACTTTTTTCTTGTTGTTGTTTTTTCAAGCAAGCTGTCAAAATAATTTAAAATTAGTTGCATTCACTTCTCATGAAATTTGTACAACACAAAGTTTCAGTGAGAGAGATAATAATGAGAGGAAGGTTCTGCTTATCAAACCTGATTTCCTTTTATGATGAGGAAAGCCACCTAGGTGATCAAGGGTGGCCAGTTGATGTAATCTTTCTGGATTTTGGTAAGCTTTTCATACTGTCTCTCACAGGACCCTTTTTGGACAAAATGTCCAGCACACAGCTGAATAAACACATCATGCAATGGGTGAGCAGCTGGCTCATGGGTTGGGCACAGAGGTGTAGTGAATGGGGTGACATCAGACTGACAGTGTGTCACTAGTGGGGTTCTACAAGGCTCCATCCTCAGCCCTGTGCTCTTTAACATCTTCATAAATGACTGGGGCACAGGACTGGGAGGGATTCTAAGCAAGTTTGCTGATGATACTGAATTGTGGAGTCTGTTGACTCCCTTGAGGGCAGAGAGACCCTGCAGAGAGATTTATTTGCAGACAAATTAGAGAGGGCTGAGCAACCGAATAAAGTTCAACAAGGGAAAGTTCTGGATTCCACACCTGGGATGGGACAGCCCTGCATGTATGTACAGACTGGGAAATTAGAAGCTGGAAAGCAGAGCAATGGAAAGGGACCTGGGTGTTTTGGGCAATGGCAAGTTGAGCATATGTCAGCAGTGCCCTGACAGCCAGGTGGGCCAGTGGTGTCCTGGGGGGCATCAGGCACAGCATTGCAGCCAGGCAAGGGAGGGGATTGTCCTGCCCTGCTCTGAGGCGGCCTCACCTCGAGTGCTGGGGGCAGTTCTGGGTGCCACAATGTAAAAAGAGATTAAACTATTAGAGAGTGTCCACAGGAGAGCAACGAAGATGGTGAAGGGCCTTGAGGGGCAGCCATGTGAGGAGCAGCTCAGGTCACTTTGTCTATTCAGCCTGGAGAGCAGGAGACTGAGGGGAGACCCCACTGCAGTTACAACTTCCTTCTGGGGGGAAGAGAAAGAGCACACACTGATCTCTCCTCTCTGGTGCCCAGTGACAGGACCTCAGGGAATGGCCTGAAGTTGTGTCGGGGGGTTTAGGTTGGGTGTTAGCAAAAAGGTTCTTCACCCAGAGGGTGTTTGAGCCCTGGAACATGTTCCCTAGGGAAGTGGTCACAGCACCAAGCCTGCCAGAGTTCAGGAAGTGTTTGGACAATGCTCTGAGGCACATGGTGTGAACTTTTGGGGATGTCCTGTGCAGGGCCAGGAGTTTGATTCAATGATCCTGATGGATCCCTTCCAACTCAACATACTTTGTGATTCTGTGATGATTGGTAAATGATAAGGCCCAAAGGAAGCTGAATTAATCTGGGGTGTCTGTTGTAGAGATTGGTTATGAGAGTGTCTTTGTGGGATTTGATCTGCTGCTTGTCCTCCTGCAGAACAATCCTACTGTGCCAGAAATTCTTGTAAGCAGGCGCCTAAGCTGAATTGAATCAAACTTAGAGCTTTTATACAAATACTAGTTATTTGTATTGCAGCTGAAAGATGGTGAATCTGTCATTCATCTGTTGTTTAGCAATTTACTATGAATTATTTATTATTGTGATATCTCTGTTCTTTTTCTGATATGCAGGAAAATTGCTGGTGAAATGCAAGTATATTTATGCAAATAGAAACTTGAGTTAGATTAACTCAGTGGGATATGTATTCTATAACAATAGCATGTTGTGTGGGTTTTTTTATTTTCCCTAAGTCAGAATTGAATGGATTTTTTCCCCTGAATTCCCTTGTTTATGTTCGCTAAGGCAGACAGATGGTTACAGGAAGGATATCTGTTGTTGTCTGTGAAACACATGGTACAGTAAACTAGACATAGGGACATATGTGTGATCTTTGTATGTTCTTAAGTATTTTTTCTAATTCTAGAGAAAATTCTGTATTTTTAATCTGGCTTCTTGATTTATCCCAATTCATTTTTTGAACCAATTCTACAAACCTTTCAAGTGAAGCATGTGCTGCTTACTTAAAATACTTGCAAAGCTACCTATGCCTTTGAGGTGGGACTACTCATTTGGTCTGAGGATAAGTGTCACTACCTTCTCTCTCAAATCTCTGGAAAACTGCCCATTCTTTTGGTTAAGATGCGAGGGAATGGCTTAGGCCATAAGAGAATGGCTTAAAGCTGTGTCAGGGGACGTTCTGATTGGGTATTAGGAAAGTTGTTCATGGAGGGGTGATCAAGCGCTGGAACAAGCTCCCTAGGAAATGGTCACTGTCTGAAGCCTCAGTGTTCAAAAAGTGTTTGGAAAACACTCTTGGATATGTGGTTTAACTTCTAGGTTGCCCTGCGTGTAATCCTCCTGATTAGGAGTTGGACCTGATGATTCTTGTGGGTTTCTTCCAATTTAGGATATTCTGTGATTCTGTGGTTTGGTTATAGATCAAAGTACTTTTAACCTTTTAATTTGGACTCTTCTTGACTTAATTTCCTTTCAGTTGTTTCCTGTGATTTTGCAGGTATCACTCTGAAACTATACACAACCTCTCTCCCTCCTTTTTTCTAATTTTCATGCTTAATTGATGAAGTAGTGTATTGTTTAACTAGTTTTTGATTGATAGCATTATTTGACTGTTGGTTGTTTCTTATTTAAAAGTGGAAGAGAAGTGTCATTCACATAATTAATTTTTAGATTTACTCCCTCATCTGGCACATACTTCTTCAGTTGTTTTTTTTCCCCTTTGTTAGCCAGACTGTTACCGTATTTCATATGAAGCAAATAAAGGAAAAATAATTATGTATGCATCTGCTAATGTTACAATGCTACAGAAGTCATCTCATCCCCAGTGACTGCTGAAATGCAAACAAAGCATAAATACCATAAAGAAAATTATGAATTTATATGTGCATGAAATGCCATGGCTAAATGCAATATGAAATTTGGATAACATTTCAGAAGTGCAGAGCACCACGTTCAGAAAATCTACTGATTCTGTCAAATTAGGCCTGGAATGAAAAGATAAGGATCTTCCAAAGAAAATAAGAGAAGAGTGAGGAGGAAGAGCCTCTAGTTTAAGCCTGATCATACTGTACAAATGATGTAGGGGAGATAAGTTGCACAAAATGACTTGACAGCCTTAAAAAATGAAGTTTCCCCATTCATGTCACTGTGGCTCCTGATTGAGCAAAGCCAAACTTGCACCACTTAAAATTGTGTCATTAAGTGGGAGGTCTGCTGATTATACCTTAGGAGTCTGGAGAAATCCTGTGTTGAATAAGGAAAAACTTTTTGGCTTAATATCTGAACTCTTAAAAAGTGATCTTATGTTTGAATTGTTACATTAAAATATCTTCTTTCAAATGTATTTTACAGACAGTCTAGACAGTGAGATATCCAGAATATGTAAGTACTTCTAGCTTCTCTATGGAAAGTTTCAAAATGTTACACATTTTTAATTTTGCAGAATCCATACAAATTATGAAATTACTTTCTTTAGATAGCTAAATTCTACAAGAGAAGTTAAATTACTTGGTCAGTTTTGAAGATTACAATTCATCGGTTGTTCAAGGCCATGCAATGAATCACTGAAGATTAAAGGCTAAAACTGCTTAATCTTGAGTGTTTCTTGCTCACCCTGTCAACTGGATAGGATTTTCAAGGAGACAGTGATAGAAATATTTTAATCTGTTCGTAGAACATATCAAATAAATTTTGATAATGACAGCAAAGTAATATCTCTTCAGAGCGTCAGTAAAGCAGCAACTTATGTGTCACTTCCACAGTTCAGTAGGGTCATAATGCTTGCCTGTTTAATCCAGTTATGCTTTCATTGTTGCTGAGAAGTCTGCAAATTTTTAGCAGCCATTGTCTTAAAGGCAAGAATGAAAATAATAGTTAAATTATCATATTTTGACTTATGAAACATTCATTGGAATGCTATCAATATGAGGCTTTGGAAAGTTCATTATTAGAATATTGAATATATCAAGGTACAGAGATGACAGAGCAAAATCCACTGGGGTGGTTTAAGTTCAGCATCCTATTGGCTTAATTTAGGTAAACGTGAGGTATTTTTAGGTTTTAGGTGGGTATCAGAAATAGGAAGGAATAAAGAAGTAGCATGTTCTTCAGTTTTTTTTGGGGGGGGGGCATGTAAGGATTTCAGATCACAAATAGCAGACTTTAGGGTGGTTCAGTTCACAGCTGTTTTTAATATATTTCTTTTGTTCAGATTTTTGATAAATGACAGTTAAAAGACAAATTATTGTCTTTTAGAGTATTTCCCTCTAACATAAATAAATGCCCCTTGAAAATTTCTTCCCTTCTAAGGGAATGCCAAATCCAAGTTTTCACTGGAGTCACTAAATTACATGTATATGTTATTATAGTAAATAAGAAAAAGGAAGTATAAATATGAATCTTCAGAATACTTGCATCAGCCAAAACTGGTAAACACTTGCCAGTTAGTGCCTGTTAAGTATTTTAGAAGTATTCAAGTTGAGTTTTCATGTACAGTGCGACACATCAGTTGTATAATCTCTCTGTAGTTCCTGTAGCTATTTTTCCACTATGGCTTTCTCCCATCAAAACCAGCTCTCTTCCCCAGCATATAGAATGTACAACACTGGAAATGAGCATTTAAAAGCTGGAAACTAGAGTTTAGATCTTCAGAAAAGGGCTATGAGTTAACCACATTCATCTGTTTGCAATAGAGTCTTCTGTTTCTTGATCACATCCTGTTTGTTTATTACTGGGTATTACAAAATTGTAAGATTTTTCCAGTCTTCTTAATCCTCAGATGTGGTCTTTTGTCTTGCTGTTTTCCATTTTTTTCCCTGTCTTGAACACAAAAAGGGGTTATTTTCCTTCTTCATGATTTTGTGTTCTCTTGATAATGACCTCTATAATAATATTTAGTACTAAAGCATTATATAATCAAAGGAAGTGAGAATCCCCTACCAAGTCAGGCTGCAAATGGTATTACCTCCAGCCAGCAAATGGAGTTACAAAGATGTTTTAAGCAAAAATTTTCCATTAACATTCTGTGCCCATGTGATATGTGGAGTACAATCTTTTCTCCAAAGATGGGAAACCACAACTGGAACCTTCAGAAATTTTTGCTGCCAAACTTTAACTGCTCTCTTTTCTGCTTATTAAGGCATGCACAGATAATGAGGGAATTCACACGAGAAAGGTGATAGCTAGTTATTTTTTCAATACAGCATAAAGGCATGTCCTTTATAGGCGTGCACTAAGACAGAGTTATACTTTGGAAAAGTAATCATTAACACTGAAAAAACCATTTATCTTTGCTGAACTTGTCTTGGGTATCCACAGAAGTGTTCTGACATGCAGAAATTTCTACTAAAATTTTAATCCAAAGCATAAAAATCTCCATTTGTTTCAGATTTGTTATAATTACTAAAACATTTTCTTAGGTATCTTCTTAGATACAATAAGAAGTTTGTGAAATAGTATCACTTAGATTCTTAATGGTGTGCATTTATTTTTGGTTTTTATGCATATTTTTGTTCTTTTACAGATTTTCTCAAGTCATTGTCCTGATGGAATGAAAAGTGTAAAAAAACTACTGCAAAATTCCACTCTTTTTGTTGGCTCTTTGTAGGCATCTGGAGTACTTTTGGTCTGACCAGAACATCTTGACTTTTTCTACTCAACATTAACCGGACTTCTAATAATTTTGCTTGTCTTCTGAAAGCCAGATCTTTTTTTGAAGTGTAGTGTTAAAATGAAACTATTCCTTAGATCTCATCTTGGAAAATATTTCATTGTTTTTAGTGCTGTTTCTAACTTTTAGCTATTAATAAAACTTCTGATACAAATTATTGAGACCTCAAAGCTGGGCATTGTATACCTCTGATTGGGTGCCAGCTCCTATATAATTTCTGTTGCAGCAGAACTGCTGCTCAGTAATTGTGCCCATTCCAGTGTGTGTGGAGCTGCTTATTCCTCTCGTGCAAGTTTTGAATTTTCTGGGTTTCAAGCTCGATTTTTTAGACTTCTTTAGCTGCTGGAGAGCTTCTGAACCTTTTTTCCAGACAGTGCTATGGTAATAAGCATACACTTAAATTAATTTTCTTCATTTAGCAAGAAATACATGCAAACAAGCAGCTTCTAAACTTCATCCAGCTTCCTTTTCCCTCATGGCATTGTGGTGACCTTTAGTTGGAAGACAGTCAGTTACTGGTCCAAGGGGACAAAGTGTGAAATCATTTAAGTCTGTCCATTGTAAGAAAAGGGCACGACTGTATGCTGACATGGAATAACACTTCCCAAAAAGCTGTGGGGTATTTCGCTGTTGAGATATTGGAGAGATTATTTATAATCTTGGGTATGAGAAACTGAAAACCTTAGAGCTTGATGAAAGGCAAGAAGATTCTTTTCCTGAGAAAAATGTAAGGCTTGTGAAGATTAAGCATGACTAAAAAAAGAATTCTGTTCCAGCCTCCAAATATTTTGATATTCTGCGTTAAGGCCAGCAGGAATTTCTCTAGTTAACATGGATATTGTTTGAAAAACTAAACATTTCAAAAACTATTCCATGCTATTGATCATTTAAGATGTTCTTACTTATCAAGCACAAAAGCAAGTGCTGTTTCCTAATGAAATATTGTGATTCCTATTTTGTGATTCTTACACCAGATGATGTCAGCATACTAACTTGATTGGTGTTATTTTTATGTATTTTCAGAATTTGAAGGTCTGTTATCCTAGTGATGTTAAAAAAAAGAAACCAAGTTGGGGCAAGAAACTTCTATTCCAATTAATATAGCTATATAAGGGTTCAAATGATCCTCATGTTAGATGAATATGCCAAAGATTCAAATTCAATATAAAAGATTTAGCATTTTTTAAATGAGCCCTTAATAGTAACAGTTGTTTTATTGGACCAGAATAGTTGAGTTGGTTTGTTTCAATTTTTGTAAATAGTATTCTTAGTAGCTACTTTGATTTTATCCAGGTGAACAAACCAGTAAACTTATATGTTTTTAAGCAGATGTGGAAGACCAGTGGTGGCAGTCCAATCCTGTTACCACATTTCTTATTTTGTCTGCACTTTTGTTTGTACAAAGGACCCACAAAACTGATGCTTTTATTCATAGGTGCAGTTTGAGACCTAGTGTGAAATGTTAAGGGAACTACTCTGAACTGCTTTTTTTTTTTTTTTGACTAATGCATATGATGTTGCCATGCAATTGGATGAATTACACTTTTTTTCCCCTTTTCATACACATAGCAAATCAGATTTTATAAAATTACTTAGATGATCTCCTAGCCTCCTTATACATCATAAACATGTTACTTTTTAACCCTAAAATCTTTGCTTTTCTTTTTGCTTTAAGCTCCATTAATCCTCATCTTGCAAACAGGCTACACCTACTGCAAAGATGCAGAAGTTGGGCATTCTTGCTTTCCTTCACAGGTACTCCAGAGTCACCTCACTGTGCACTTTCAGGAGCTGTCTCATGCCAGAATGCAGTGGTGACTGCTGTTTTGTTTTACACAGACCACCTTACACAAAGGCTTTCCTGGGGTGAAAGCCTCCAGCTGCTCTTGTTTAGTATAGAAAGAAATGACTTGGTAGTATTTGATGAAAGAAAAAGCTATGATCGTAGCTTGACATTAGTTGAAGGCTTTTCAGATACTGATCCAATTACAGCAGTTAAGTGATTTAGGTCACTTTTCATCGCTGTATCCAAGTGTATGTTTTACTTTAGACATAGGCTTAATTTCATTGCCTTCAGTGGAACTGAAACAAGCATTAAGTGTTCTTTGGATTTAAAGCCAATTCCTGTACACTGCTGATAAACTACAGAAGTAAAAAACTAGCTGTGGCTGGGCAGTAATCCTGATAGAATTAGGCTGATATCAGTCATGCTACATCAGGAATTCATTTGGTCTGCAGTCTCACTGCAAACCACAGGTTTTTCTTATTAATACTGTTAGTAGATGATAGTTAAATGTGTGTGATTGAACACAGTGCTGAAATAACTCCAAGCTGTACCTGAGTCAGTGTCTGACCATGTTCCTTCCTGTGTACAGGCTTCTTCCTCTTATTGAACCCCAGAAACAAAAATATTTCATAAGAGAGAAATTATCATTTTGGTTCCAGGTGAACTGATGAATGCTGACAGATGTTTGTCCTGTGAGT
The DNA here is from genome assembly GCA_024865655.1 of Emberiza elegans. Lineage (NCBI taxonomy): Eukaryota > Metazoa > Chordata > Aves > Passeriformes > Fringillidae > Emberiza > Emberiza elegans. The sequence continues at coordinate 10,279,920 of JALJVW010000175.1, read as the reverse complement.
ACTTTTACTGTCCACTGATATCTCCTTTTGTCTAGAAAATTTGATTTGGGATCCTGTCATGCAGTGTTCTTTGAGTTAGTAATTTTTAATTACTCATTAAAAAAAGACATTAAAGAATAAAACTGACTCTCTGTAGTGGAATTTGTTCTCTCTAAGTCCCATAAAACAGTTGCATGACATTTATTTTTTCCACTTGTCATATCTGCAATTGCTTTTTCTCAAGATCAAGTTCTACACAGTGTCCAATTGTACCAAGCTATGTTTCTATAAGCAATAAAACAGGCTTATACTCATCTATTCTGGTTTTAAACTAGTCTCAAATCTTAAATGTAGCTTAAAGCCGACAGTTCCCTATCTTTTAAAAATCAATTCCAGTGTCAATTGTTTTGTTATTATTTTTTAAATAATTTTGTGATTCTCATAATGCATCATCTTATTTGAATTGAGATCTTGTCTATACAGGAAACATTTCATGTAATTAAATGTCCATCTTTAGACATAGATAAGCTATGCTAAGTTTAAGCATTATTGTGTAGTCTACATACATGCTATGTAGCTTTTACTAGTTTATTTTGGTCTAGTTGATTTCCAGAAGTTTTCCAAATGTTCATTTAAGGTCACGGTAGTACTAAGCATGTGAACGAAATATAGACCCTTTATGCCAGGACCAGAAGCAATAGCTATCAAATTTCTGCTGTAAGACTTCGGTCTCTTGGGAAATTTAGGTGCCTTCCAAAAGCTATCCCTAAGACTCAATCATAGATTCTACATGTTTCTCTTAGGTTCATGGCTGCATAAATAAATAAAAATGTGCCATTAATTATGTATTAATGTTTCCTGGTTTACACTTATGAATAATGTAAGGCAGTACTGTTACTCAGATAAATTTTCCTTTAATTTGTGACAGGAACCTTACAAAAAAGAATTTCAGAAATCCCTGATGGTGATTCTCTCAGCCTTTGTAGGATTAACCTTTTGTCTTTCCCAGTTCCTACATTTTCTGTTTTCTTATACTTTGATTGATTCTGATGCTTCTAGTAGTTATTTATAGTCTAAATCTATTGTCTCTATTTATTTGTTGGCAAATTCTTGGGACAGTAAGTTAGTGTTTTATTTACTTTTCCGCAGTGGATTTCTGCCAAAGCCTCTGAGGAACACAGGGATGTTTTCATTAGCTGTTACAGGCTTGGTATAGTTCTGTGTTGTTGAAACAACTAAACAGCTGTTTAGTACAGAGGAAAAAACCAGCTCAGGTGTTGGCAGCAGTGTTTCCAGATTATGAGACAACTCAGTACAACTGCAGCACTACTGATAACTGAGGTAGTTTAAGCAGGGGTACTACTCTGGTAGTCCTCAGTGGCCTTGTGCATGCAGGCATACCATAAATTACCTTACACTTTATTTTTATTTTCCTTGATTCAAATTCAGGAAAAGAGATGCTGTTCCTTATTCCATAGGAAATCATAAGTTAAGGCCATGAGCCTTACTGATATATGCAAAGTGTTTTGTGATTTTGAGCATGTAAATTATATGAAGGGCAAGCTATTCATCCTCACAGTTTCTTTTGGCCTTGGAGTATTTATAGAGGCTCCCTGTGGAGCTGCACTGTCAAGCATCCCCCAGCTGGGGAACAGCTTATGAAAGGTTCTCTGAGGACTACGTATGCGCACTGAAAACTCATTAATAGTCATATGCAGTCCTAGAAGCAAGACTATTCCTGTGTCCTTTCTTCATCTGGAAAAATCTTTGGGTTTATTTCTTTCATAGTGACATCTCCTATTTTGGAGCATTTTTTTGTTAATGCTCAAGGTTGGCTTCAAAAGGGACTAAATGTCCTAAAATAGAGCTTGTTATTTTAATGTCTGACAAAATTATTGTCTCAAAATAGGTGTTAAGAGTCAATTCTCTACTGGATACTCAGCTGTTTGCAATCCCTGCAGTACAGAACATAAAAAAACCACATCAATATGTGAAGAACAGAGCCATGGATATGAAATGTGGAAGACTGAAATTTGAGATTCTGTGGCAGGGGCAAGATTTTGTGCACAGTAAATAATAGGTCAGAATAAAAAAGCAGCATTATTATGTAAAGTCATTACAGTCCCTGATTGGACTGAGTCCACACTGCTTCTGTAGGTGAGAACCTCCCCCGGGTCTTTGAATGATGGTGCTGCAACAGTGTGAGCAGCATGTTTGACCTGTGGTCTTTGAATTGTTCTGTGGAGCCGTCAAGTTGTTCTATAGAGCTGAGCTGCGTAATTTCTTTAGTTCATCATTTTTCTTCAAAATGCAGCATATCACTTAGTGATCTAGTCATGGCAAGTATTTACTCCTCTGTTTCTATTCCATATCCATTGCAAGGATTTTTAAATCATAGCCAGAGATTCATAACTTAAGATGTAATTCTGTGAACCCTTCTGTTGTCATTTTATGAGTTATAGATTCATATTTTCATCTGCCTGAGGACCTGATGAAGTTGATGGGGTTTTTCTGTCCCCAAATGGTTCAACTGTGTATGCATTTGAGATCTGATCAGGATTGTATTTTGAGTGCATATCTTGGTGGTGAATATGGTGGTGGTGCTAGGTAGATTGTTGGACTTTGATTTGGTGAGTTGGTTTTTTTTTCTTCAATATATACTGGTGGAGTGCTCTGTTGTTTATCTTCACTGATTGTACATTTAGAAAGATTCCAGGAGTTGCTGATAATGTACAACATACAACTTCAGAGCGTTCAGGCTCTCAAAAAACTTCAGGAATGTTAGTGAGAACGATGTATGTAATTCTAACATCTTGGTTCAGATGGTCTATCCAAGCAGCGAGGTGAGGAAACAAGTTAGAGATTCATCTAATATTGATGAATATTGAAATTTTATTGACATGTTGACATTTTATTGTCTTGAATCTCCTGTCTCTAATACATAGAGACATAACATGGCACAGTAGACATGAGATGTCTACTACCATGAATGTCTGAGATGAGTTTTATAATGCTGTAAGATGAAGAAAGCCTTTCCATATTCATGCCAGATATGCATTAAATTTGAAGCTGTGAAACCTTCTGACTTTTCCAGGTGAATTCATTTTGAGTGTTCTTAAAATTTTGACCACCAGCATATGCTCATGAGCACCTTTCCATATCATTAGAAGTGGGTGAAGTCGGTGTGGAGGCAAGTGAGGTTCTTTTGCTTCTTGCACAGCATGGGAAGAAATCTGCATGGTGTTCTGAAGGATCATCCTGAAGAATCCTCCTCTAAGGTGAAAGGAAGTAATAAATCTGCAGATTACCAGGGGGTGTGAGTACCAAAACAATTACTAAGAAGATGCCTCTGAAATCTGAGGTCCCAGGAGAGGTGAACTTTTTCAAAGGAGACATTAACTTTCTTGTAAGAGAAAGTTACATTAGAAGGCTGTTGTCCAGCTAGCTTGATAGAAAACATCTGGGCTCTCTGGTGGGTGGCAAAAGACGTAAGTATTTTGTTTTACTCTGTTAGTAGCCATGAAAAGCCATGTGTTCTGTTCTGGTGCAGCCTGTTCTGTTGCAGCCATGGGAGAAGCAGTGACACAAGAGAATATTTTTTATTTTACTTCCCTCTTTATTGTTAGTGTCTTTTAATGATGTCCAGGGTGTGCAAAATGTGAGAAACTGCCCTTATGCTGCAGTTCTGCTTCACTGCAGAATAATGCATGTCATATCTCAGGATTCAGAGCCTGCCTGCAGCAAATCTGGTCAAAGGAAAAGTGCTCTAATAAAACTTCAACCCTGGGTTTTAAGCTAATGTATATGTTTAGGAGCAGTACTCTCTGTCACTGGAATAAGCAAATTATTCGTGTTCCATGTGGTTCAAAACAGGGAATGCTGATTTGAGTACTTACACTTTCTATCCTGCAGCTTATGTGGTGGTGTTTCTTCCCAGAGCTCAACTTTTCTCTGAGCTGTAGACTTTAGTAAAAAGTCTTGTTCTTCAACTTGTAATTACTTTCTATGCTTCTGTGTTTTGACTCTGTGTGTTGATTCTTTAGACCAAGACAATTTTTCCATTTTCCGGTACAAACCTTAGAATATCAACAAGAAACAAAAATAACAAAAATAAAAAGCAACCTTCCAGATAATATTTCATAATTTGTTTTCTTGAACAAAGGGTAAGCCTTACAAGTAATTATGAGCTCTAGTAGTTATTACCAGTCTACTTGAACATATTATAATTCAGAAAATAGTTATTTAAAGCAACTAATATGACTACTGTTTATTTTCTCTTTTGGTTTTTTTTTTGTTTTAATTAAAATAATTATGTACTGGCACACACCATTTTCCAGGAAAGGTAACAAAGAACAGTAACAGAGTAGTTAATTTTACTACTCTGTATCATAATTAATTCATTTGGAAAAAATAGGGAAAATAATTTAATTTTAGTCATAGCAAATGTTTGCCTAGAAATGCTGTTCCAGCTGATGTTGTCTTAATAACCCTCATGCTGTGCTGAATGCTTCTGTGGTTTCTTTCTGAAGCCTGCAGACTGAAGGAGCATTGTTACACCATTAGCACCTGTATTTTGGATTAATTCCCCCGTTTGAATTTTTCTTGACTTTTCATTTCCCGGCAGGACCTTTTCCCAAGGGACAGTGGGTTGTATGAGGTGAAGCATAGGAAGCATATGTTTGTTGAGCTCTTCAATGTATCTGGTAAAGGCATTACACATACAGGGGAAAAATAAGCTTCTTTATACGCTGTGCCAAAAATCAGGGTAGTAATCAGATTTCACGTAAACAGTGTCACGGCCATCTGCAGTATCCCTCTCTGGTTATTGCACACGTGCTTTGCTTTAGACAGTCACTTCAGTCTTCCTGTTTAAAAAAACCCACATTTTCCTTGCATCCCCAGTTGTCTCTAAGCATGTTACACTGAGTTTTCATACACATGCAAGACCACAACTTCTTTGTTTTCAGGGCTGTAGGGGATGTTTCTAGGTCTCCAAGGATGCAAATGTGAATGAGAAATTCACTCTTAAACTATTTGGGAGGATTTTATTTTCTTTTTAATTAACGTGAGTGTAATATTAGTGGAAGATTTTAAACTGACGGCTCTGATAATTAATTTCTGCTAACTAGGTCTGATCCAAAGGCTGTCACAGATTTAAAGAAGTTTTGGAATTAGATTTTATGACACCCATTGTGTCGTTCACTACACTGATCTGATCTCAGAGCATTTTGGTTACAGTGATTATTTAAAAAATCACTTGTTGGTGTTGGGGTTTTTTTGGTTTGGTTGGTTGGGTTTTTATTGCTTGTTTGCTTGGGGTTTTTGGGCATTTTGCTCATGTTTTCCATGTAGATTTGGCAATACTTTGAGAGTTAAAATTCTGTGGATGAGAATTGAAATTCTGTTGTTAGAAGGCAAAAAAAAAAAGGAAAGTATTGAAGAATGGGAGAGATCACCAAGTTCCTTTGTCAACAGGAATAAATTCTTCAGGGCTGGGTAATTGCTGTGACTGAATATCCACCAGGCTTCTCTCCAGCTCTCCAGACTGCATACTGTAGGCTTTTTGAACAGATACTGGATCAAAGACTGGTTTTGTCCACTGGCTCTAAAGAGAATGGAAACCTGAAAGATGTGGATGGAATCACACATTTCTTCTTTGAATTCAAAATACATAGTGTATTTCAATTATCAGTTACTAATTAAGTAAGGAAATAAGCAATGTGAACAAATCCTTGTATCAATAAAGTAGGTTTGCCTGGGGTAAAAGAAAAAGTGATTAGGATTTGTGCCTCTGAACCTGAAAAACTCTGCCTATATCCGTCCTTTGTTCAATTTCTGTGTCCATTCTGGCTTCCTGGTGAATATATGTAATCAAAGAAGAACATTCTGGGTTTTTGGGGTTTTTTTCCCCTGGGTATGTAATGTCCTCCAATCTGAGCATGAAATCCTTTGCATTCATGTGCTTTCTGAAAAGAAGATAATTTTGTTAGTTTTCTGTACTGTTCACATTCGAATTCAGAGCAATTTGTACTGGGGAATGTTGTGATTTTTCAGTTTGATTAGGAGCACAATAAAGTATTGCAGGGGGGCAGGAAACTCCATGTTTCTAGAGGTTTCTCTCTGGAGGTGGCCCTCACTGTGAAATATTTTGCCTTTGGAAAAGCTTCACCTTGTTCTTAATTTGAGTTCTTTTGATGCTCTTATTTTCAAGAACTATCTCAATAAAATAATTGTCCTCTAGCAAGATATAATGAAAATTACTTTTTTTTTGCTGAAAAATATAGAGAATTTTCTTGAAGCATGTTTGTTCAGTTAATATTAGATTAGTACAAGTCTGTTCATATATACTAAAACTTGTCTTCCTGTTCAACAGATCAGTTAGTGCAACACAAAGAACTTCTGAATACTGAAAGTAATTTTGAATTCAGTAAATAATGCTGTGACTGAATTCTAGATTCATAATTGCTGGAGCTAAGAATCACATTTGGATACTCATTACAGAATAAATGGTCAAACACACATTTGATTGACAACATAAGTCTGATTCTTACAAGGTCATAATGTTCTCTCTAGAAAGAAAATGAAGAGCTAGGTCTTCAAATTAGGGATTCAAATGTTGAAATAAAGCAAAATTAACAAAATCTCTTTCAACTCTACTGGGAGACAACTGTGGTTTAATGGGAATAGGCCCATTCATTCTTCACTTTCTTGATTCATGTTCATAGTACATGAAAATATACAAAATGGAATTTCAGGTGGCTCTGAATTGATTTTGATTCCAAAGTTTCTACAATTCTTACAGAAAGGAAAGGGAAAACCTCTTGCATGAATCAGCTGCAAAGGGGAAAGATGCTAGATGCTCTTCTGTCTGCTAGACATCTGCAAATATACACATGAATTTCTAATTTCATCTTCTCTGTAATCTGACATAATGTCTACATTTCCTTCTTGTCTAGGGGATTTTCCTCTTATTCTGTAGAATGGTGGGGCTTAAGTCCTACAATTTGCTTTTGGGTTTACCTGCTAGATCAGTGAAGAATCATTTTCAGCAGTACTCTCTCCTTTCTTAGTTGTTCAGCAGAAAGGCTGGTTCATAAACTGAACATGGGTTTATTTCTTGTAACTTTTTATTTTATAATGTTTGTCCAAAGAGAACCTATTCTGACATGATAGCCTTCCTCCAGCCCTTGGGATGTAAGCATTAAAGCAGCTCTGTGAGGAAAGACCTGAACAGGTTTTTATATTTCATGTCAATTAAAATGAAGCAGACTTGAGGTGGGGGCATGATGTTTTAACCTCGAGCTATTGGATTCCTTTTCCAAATTACACTGTAGTTTAATCACAAGAACCAGTCACTCGCTGCAGCTAGTCATGTTTTAGATGAGTTTTCTGTTACATTCCAGTTTTCTGCAGGGCTAGCTGGGGGTGCCCGTGTTACTGTTAACAGAGCATAAATTGCTTTCCTGAACTTTGGGACTTGCTTTAGTAGAGTTTGAAGCACTACAGAATTTTAAATGTAAAAGTATTAATATTTCACTGTTGTTGAGAAACTGTCTCACTGCCTCATCCGTGTAGCATATTCTACAAATTAATTACTTGGCGGGTCTGAAATACCTGTTTTTATTAGGCATTCAAAGACAGAATATCGCATTTTATTCTTTTGAAGTACATCATAGAGCACTACCTGTAAGTATCTCACTGCTCATTCCTCCCTCACCAACCCCATTTATTCATAACCTATTTCATCCTTTTTGATTTATGTCTGTAACATGTGTATGGCCATGAATACAAAATGTATCCCTATGAATGTAAATAGGTCAATTGCTTGTGCAGATTTGGTTTAAAAAAAAAATTACCTTTTTAGATTCTTGTCTGTAGAAATCAGATGTAAAATATAGACCCACCAAAAGTAACAGTGTTTCTATCAGGTGAAAGGCCTTGAAGGTTCTGCAGGTTCTCTAGTTTCATGATCAGGACTAAGTCCTTTCTCATTAAAGTTATGTTTTAAAGACCTTGGGAGTGGTGAGCAGATAATGTCTTTTTTTTTTAATTTACGTGCATTTACACGTAGTCAATATTCTTATTCAGAGGTGTTCTGAGCCTGTGTAACTGTTACTTCCCTTATCATTTCATATTTCCCTTTTGATTACAGAAACTAAAATAGCTTCCCTATAATTTCTTTGTATGCTATTAGTAAATGAATTTGTAGTTGTAGATGTCACTTGCAAAGTAATCTTTTGGGCGTAACTCTATTATCAAGCAACAATAAAACCTAAAAATTATATGAAAAATAAAGTTAGAAATCCATACTGTAGGAGGTCAGCTAAGAAACATCATTGTGTAGTCTCACACATTCTGGAACATACATTGGATATATGCAATGGGAGGATCCTTTTGGTGCTCAAGCACACCTTCTTTCTGTGTTCACTCGTCTCTGTGTTCAAGGACTCAAGTGCTGTGTTATTTGCATGTACAGTTTGCTGTTCTTGAGCAATAGGGCTCAGAAATGTGTTGCTTTGGTCTGTCACAGATGACAAATGATCATGATTCTGGACAATAATGAATAGCATTTTGAGACACTGTGTTTGTGAAGAAGCCTTCCTCTTAAGAGACAACTGAAGTTAGGGAATTCAAATTCATCTTTAGCTCAGAAATCTGTTCAATGTTTAGATTGATTAGATTGTTCAGATTATCTGTTCAGTGATACGTTTCTAGGTTTCTGACTTTAGGAGGTAATTTCCAAGAGACATATAGACCACATTAGACATCTAAGAGTGGTTTATGTCTGAGATGAATGGAAACTGTATGTTTGGTAAATAGATATTCTATTTTGGGATTTTGTTTTTTTGCTTGTTAGTTGCTTTTTTATCACAGGATTGTACTAATACAGAAGGTGGGATTCACATTGTGAATTGACCCCTGGGATGAGGTGTGTTAGTGTCTGTAAATGTGCTGTGTAAACCTGCTATAACCACTGAGCCTTCAAGGAACCCCTGCTTGCATCAGGAGACAGACTGATAAATTACCTTTCCAGGAGCTGGATGATTGAGCTTCTGCTGTGATATTTCTACACAAGCCATTTTGTTGGGAGAAACTGTGCTGTTTCAAAGTGCTGTCTCCATTTACTGTGTTTTATTCTCAAAGCAGTCCTTCTAAACCTTAAGCTCTTCCCTAAATCTATTCCAGTCCCATTAAGACCTAAATCAATGAGGGGACAACTCAATTAACAAGATTTTCAAGCACATACATCTAAGGTGCCTGTGCTAGCAGAGGGCTCTTAAATTCTTCTGTGCCTCAGTGTCATTCATACTTTTCAACCAGCAGCTTGCTTATTGTTCATTCTTCCACCCTTCTAGTTAGAAAATACTTTCCTTCATGGAAATCCTACCATACCTTCTGTTTTCATGTTGAACTTTATTATTTATTTTCTGGTTTTGATTACTTTGATTTCAATCTGTTAAAAATCAGGTGAAATTCAAACCATGGTCTCGAGGAAGTGACTGTTGATAAATCTCTTCAATTTCTCTAGTTGGAGAATAATTAGAACATCAGAATATTTCTAAACTTTTAAATGCCACTGAGAAAAGACTAGCAAACAATGCTGTATAAAATTCAAGGTGAAGAAGATAACCAGAGGAGGTGTGTCACACAGCAGACACAGACCAAGTAGGGAGAGTTTTAAGGGATCTTTGGATTGAAACACACCCATAAATTTGTTGCTTATTTGAAGTAACAGATATTGGATATTGTGTGAGAATATGAAGATTTCTGGAACTCTGTGGCGCTGCTCTGTGGTATCTGTCTGTATCCTTAGCTCTCACAGGATGCCACTGTGAGGGTATATTGTGAGATGTATTTTTGGCCTGCTATACTTCCTGGTAGGTGTCACCTTTGCACCAGCATTCCTTGATTCCAGCTAGGTAAGCATACTGCTTCTCTGAATACGTCTTTTAACTAGGAGCAGTGCTGATGAATTAGGGCATTCAGCTACCAGCTGTGAGCTTAAAATGCAATCCTGGTCTAACTGCAGGACCTGTTTTTTTCCTGTGGTGCTGTGAGCTGTGGAATATATCTTCCCCATAGCCACTAGCTACATCAAAACCTGTTTGTTCAGAAAAAAGTGACTGAATGCCTAAGACACACATGGCAATTCTAGACTTTATAATGACCTGCTATGGACCCTTTTGGATGCCTTTCATTTTAACATCCTGTGGGAACATTTTGATAGAGATAATATTTTTGTATGTTTTGGGATACACTGATGTGAAGAAGCTGGTGAGTCTGGGAATTGTCAGTGTGTCCTGCTGCTTCTTTTAAATTTGGAAGAGGATCTCCCTTTTGGTACCAGTCTGAGGAAGAGGCCTGGTGGAAATGCTACAGAGTGGTAATAGACCTTTCAGGAATGACTTAATTGAATTGAGAAGGGTTCATCATTTCCTGCTGGTTAGCTGAACTCTGAGGCCATGTGAACAAGGGCACTTGTATTTAAAATAATCCAACATTTCCTAAAATACACAGATTTCTCTTCCTCTCAGCAGGGCAACACCAGGACCCTGATTTACTCTCAGATTTATTTCAGGAGATATTATTTAACATAGCATGTATATTATGAAAGGCAAACAAATGGAAAAAAGTCCTCTCATCTCTGAAGTTAGTGGGAAATTGATCTCAAAGGAGTCAAAGTTCAGGACAGTTGCAATCCTGGGGTAAACAAGGTGAGTTCCTCAGTTTTTCAATAATAAAATAATAAAAAATAAAATAATAAAATAATAAATAATTAAGAAATAAAAGATATTAATTTATTTACATATAAAAATTTTTATATTTTTATTAATAAATAATAAATAATTAATGGTTTTATCTGAATTTAATAATTCAAAAGTCACAGCTGTTTTAAAAAATGCTACCTATCATCCAGAATTGTGTTTTCTGTTAGCATGAATATGTACAAGTGCAATTGCTGCTGTTTGCTCCCTATTGCTTTTGAAACATTTTTTCCCCTTTCTTTCTTCCATGCATTTATATTGGCTCAGATTCCCATGGTGCTGCCAGATCAGTTTGGAAATTGAGTCACAACCATCTCATTATTGACTTCTTTTGATATAACATGGAAGATTTTTATTTTTTAAAAATAAATTCTTGGGTGAATACTATTCACTTTAGATTTTAAAAAAGTTTTACAAACACGTGCAATGAATTTAAACCTCTCTCTAAAACTGAGAATCTTGGCCTCCTTAAGAAATAAAATTTTTAGCCACATCTGCCAAATGTTGCAAGACTCTAAACAGAATCTTCATCATATATCAACTCTATCTGTGGATTTGATGTAAATATCTTTCATTATAAAAGTACTGGCATTTTTCCTTCAGAAAAATCTAGAAAAATCCTGGCAAAAAGTGCTATTTTGGTTTAGACTTTTAGTTCAAATATTAAGTGCGTTAACATGTAGTTAGATCTGACTTCTTGTCTCTTGGTGCAGAAGAACTTCCTGGCTGTCTTGATGGCAGAGGACATATCTTGACTGAAAACAAAACAAAGCAAATTATTGCTCTACTCCTCTCAACAACCTAACAATTCATAATTCTTTAGAGATCTTAAAGTTTTATTTATGCTTGCTTCCTCATCTTAAAAGTTCTATGCTTACCATATGTTGAAAACATATCATTGCCCAGTAATCTAATAGTAGTTTATATTGAATTTATGCATAATATACATACCTTTTATTGTATTTCAAATTAAAATCAGTGACAGTGCCTATCAGAATCAAACAGGAATTATTACAACTACTGATGCCCTTTTCTGGGGATAAACTCTGTTTCTTGGCTGTCTAACAGAAGTTACCAAAAGTGTTTGTAATGTAGGAGGTACTGTGTGAAATATCTAACACTCTAATATCAAGATGGTTAGGTTAGGGTAACAAAGCCCTGGCATTGACTGTTTCTCATGAAGATGAATTTAGGATGATAAGAGGAGAGCTAAAACACCTCTAATAATTTCTCCTTGGTTAAAAAAATTTTGTTTCTTCTTTTATTGTTTTACACATGAGAAGCTGTGAGATTAACAGCTCATTACTAACAAGGCAGATTTCTGAAATACATATATATATATATATATATGTATGTATATGAAAACCTTTTTTGTAATTTCCTGAGGATGAGGTATTACCTTGGCATCACAAATTAGAATTTTTCTTATGGCATTTGCATTGTGGGATTCATAAATGGCATGTAGTATGTTGAGAGTGGCAGCCCTTGACAGCTATCACAAATGGATGACTGAAAGGATAGATATTACTCTTTCTAGGGCATATGTGTGTCTGCAGTGGAAGAAACTGGCATTTGGAAAAAGCAGTATGCTCTCTGGGCTCTTTCCTGAGAATCTGACAGGCACAAACTCACAGGTACCTTGGTGCAGCTAAATAATTGTGGAATCTTTGGAATCACCATTGATATCTATTGTTTATGTCTCCTGCTGCAATGAAAGCACGAAGTAAAGGGCATGACATGATATTTTTGCTTTTCCTGTAAATTAAGAAGTAGGACAATTCCTAGAGCCTGGGGCCTGCTTTGAATGTGTAGCATATAACAAATAGGAGTTTTACATGTCTGTTACAGAGCTCAGTGCAATATAAGCAGTTTACAATACAAATCTCTGTAGTTTTGCCTTTGAATATCACTTATCTACAAAGCTAAAACTTCAGCACTATCCAATCAGTTCCTTCTTTTCCTACAAGAGCAGGTAAGATTGGCAGAGAAATTGGCTGTGATAATTAGTTGATGTTTATTTGTCATCAAGAGGATAGGATGATGGAATTTAAATGTAATGTATTTCAGTATATGGGTTTTATTCACCTCTTAGCAGACAGTGATGAAGTTGTCAGGCCTCATGGAAAATTCTGAAGATGCTTAAAACAAATTTTCTAGAAATTTTGTCAGGAATCCAAACTTCTGTATAAATTGTACATGTCAGGCAAGAATATACAAGATGTCTGAAGATTAAAAGTAATATGAATATGATTGCATACTTTTCTTATTTCTTGGGTTGTGTGAGGAGCATCTGTGTCACCTGAAATATTTTACTGTGTTACTGTCATACCATCTGCTATGGAGGGCTAATGACAGTCTGCTGCTGCAGTGACCACGAGTAAGTGGAGATGCTCAGGCACTGGTCAACTTACATGGTCAGTGTGGCTTTGGTTACTTATGATGAATAATTTTGAAGATAGAAGACAAGCTGGTCAATTTTCTCGAAAGCTTCTACAGAAGTGATCTCATGTACTGTCAGTTTATTACTTCTGTATTACTGTGCTAGATTTGAGCTGTCTTTTTAGACTGCATATCTAGTCTGGGCCATGTATTTTGATCAAGTACTACACTTCCTCTCCCCATAAAAATTAGATACTCCACAGATCTGGTTGCCATTTCTGTCTTCAGGAGGCATGAGAAGGAGGATCTAGGAAACTATAGGCTGTTGAGTCTTGTATGAATCCCTGGGAAGTTGAGGCTAAAACCATTTCCCAGGCTGAAAGCCACTTCCAAACATATAAAGGACAGGAAAGTAGTTGGGAGTGGTCAGCATGGATTTGTGAAGGAGAAATTCTTAAGCAATCTGATAGCCACCTACAAGAGGATATCTGCTTCAGTGGGTGAGGGGACAGCAGTTGATATTGTCTTAATTTAAACAAGACTTTCTTCAATGTCTTCCCCAACATGTTCTTTTATAAGCAGATGAAATGCAGGCTAAGTGGCAGTGAGGTAGACTGAAAACAGACTGAACTGTTGGGCTCAAAGGACAGCTGTAGGCAGGCTGTTAGTGAAGGATCAGTGTTGGAGCCAGTACTGTGAACTGTTTGCTAATGACCTGGATGATGGGATAGAGATCAGCCTCAGCAAGTTGCAAGATTGGACATAGTGGATGATAGAGATGCTTGTGCAGCCATTCAGAGGGACAGGCTGACCTTGACAAGCTGGGGAAATGGACTGACAAGAACCTTATGAAGTTCAGGGAGGCCTAGAGGACAAGTTGCAAATGTGCCAGCCAAGCGTCCCTTGGTTCTGGCTGGGACAGGGGGGTTAATTTTTTTGTGGTAAGGAGAGGGGATATGGCGAGAACACAGAGGTTATTCTGTAACACCTCAAGTCATTGCTGGGGTAGGAGAAAGGGACTCTTCCAGGGAGGAGGGTTTCCTGCTGGTTGAGAAAAACATGGTGGGGGAAGCCATCTGGTATTGTTTATTATTGGTATTTTTTTGTTTTTTTTTTCCACACATGACTTTTTTCCTTTCTTGTACCCTCTGTCATTAGCATTTCACTACTGTCATTTGCTTTCTTGTCTCATTGCTGTTGCTAGTAAATTTCTTAACCTGTAATCTTTACCTTTTGTGCCTCCAATTCCCTCCAGCCACCTGCCTGAAGGAGAGGGAAGGGGCAGTGAGTGGCAATGTGAGAGCACTAAGTTGGCAAATACCTTTCCTAAACTGACAGCCTTATTTGGTGCCCAGTGTAGGGCTCAAAGGGTTGAGATAACAGCATATCTGCCCAGAACATGTGAGAGACAAATTTGATTTAACTATTTGGTAAAGCAGGTGGGAAGACACTGGTCCCTATATTGGTTGGTCTGTTCATGTGGGTGTGGCACATAACCCTGTATATATTTCTGCATATGTACTATGTGCCCATCACAGTGCTCTTTTCAGAGCAGGGAGAGGGATTAGGAATTTCACTGTACTGTGGGATATCAGTTTATGATATGGTAACATCAAGAGCAGCAAGGATCATTTGGGATGTGTATTCAGTGTTGCTGTCCTGCCCTTACCTCAGGTGCTATGTTTGGGACACCTTTAATAACCATACCCAGTCTGAGGGGGAGCAGGGGAGGATCACTTTCCTCAGGCTTTCACACCATTTTCCTCTTTCAGGCCCATTACAACAGCTTCTGAGGATTTTGAATTTCCCTTGGATGTTAAGGAAAGTATGTTCTTATTACTAGGTCTGCCAGGTCTCCTCAGTGTGATCTACACCACATTTACAGTTTCAAAATAGATTTTTAGGAGGGTCTTGCAGAGATTTTTCCCTAGAGGGGCCAGTCATGAGTGTTATGGAAAGTGGGCCTGCTACTGAAGGACTATTCTGTTCCAGTAGTTTGAAGGTTCACCCCTGAATATCTACAGGACCCTGATGAAGTGGCAGATTATTTGAAAGAAAATTGCTATGGCAGTTTCAGAAAGGTGCAAAGTTATGCAGTGTGCTGGGTCCTGGCTGCTGTTTGTCAGACACCTCTCACCACTGGAGAGCACCTTCAGTTGAAGAGGAGGAAAGCACATCAGCAGGCACTGTGGCCACTCAAACTGCAGCTGAACCAGGGTGTTGTCATCTTATTGCAAAAGTTCCATACCTTCTCAGTGATTTCTTGTGGGCAGCACCTCACAGCACAGCCAACAAACTCCAGCTCCCTTTACAGCATAACCAACTCTTTTGTAGCACTTGTCTTCTTACTGGACACAGTTGTGTCCTCTTAAGGGCAGGCCTGTTCCTAATATTTGGTGATTAGTACAGCTGCACCTCCTCAGGGATGAGATTACCTTCTGCACTATCTTTATTTTCTTATATTCTGTCCCTCCACACTAGGGGAACAATATATGTTGGTAGCAGTTCCACTACACAGAAGAAAAAATCTGAGACAAAATCATTTCATGTAATGAGGGATGAAGAGGAAGTGGGGTTCTCAGAACAGGAGGAAGAGGCAGGGACAGACATAATAATCTGATCTCTATCCCTGGGAGACCTGCAAAATATGTGAAAATATTTCAGCCACCAGTCAGAAGAGCCTCTGGTGACCTGCCTGCTCTGATATTAGGATATTGTGGGCCAGGATGTGAAATCTCAGATGTTTTTTCAAAGTGAGTCTCACTTGTTTTCTTGAAATTCTTAGACTTCTTGAAGTAATTTGGTATTTAAAATAAATATTCAAGCAGCATTGAGAAAAGACTGCTTTTGTGTATTGCAGTTTTACCCACTCTGGTTTTATTAGGATT
The DNA here is from genome assembly GCA_024865655.1 of Emberiza elegans. NCBI lineage: Eukaryota > Metazoa > Chordata > Aves > Passeriformes > Fringillidae > Emberiza > Emberiza elegans. The sequence goes on along the minus strand of JALJVW010000175.1, from coordinate 10,263,908 downwards.
AGCCATACATGTGTACATAAAGACTGTGAGACTTGTTAGTGCCCTCACTGTTAAATCCCAGAAGGAAATTCTACTATAAGTATTATGGTAGTATTTTCCTCATCTAACTTAGGCAAGAATTAGACATCTCCATAGTATTATTCAGCCTGCTTGTATTAGCTACTTAGGAGGTATCTCTTGAGGGGCATAATTGAATTCTGCCTATTGACAGAGCTTAACTGAAAAAGACATAATATTTGTGCAGATAACTCTACCAGGCTGTCTTCTGTGGAAATTTAGTTTTGAAAAGTTGATTTATGCAGGGAACAAAGAATGAAAATTTGAAAGTGGTGTCCTCTTGGATCACTCTGCATCTAGAGACAGGATATTTTAATTCAATTTAGACACAGAGCACTTGAAAAATGGATGTTCATCTATTAAAATTATGCTAGAACTGAGAAATTTAAAAATATATATAATTTTTATGTCATTTGCTTTTTGACTGGGAAAGTCTCTTTGATGTTACTTTTTCAACTGCACAACTGTGTATGTTGGAAAGTTGTTGAGTTTGTGAGAGGTCCCCAGGACAAGGTCAGAGATGAGAATCTGGCTCCATGTTCTCAGAAGGCTAATTTATTATGATATGATATGATATGATATGATATGATATGATATGATATGATATGATATGATATGATATGATATTGTATTATATTATACTATATTATATTATATTATATTATATTATATTATATTATATTATATTATATTATATTATATTATATTATATTATATTATATTATATTATATTATATTATATTATATTATATTATATTATATTATATTATATTATATTATATTATATTATATTATATTATATTATATTATATTATATTATATTATATTATATTATATTATATTATATTATATTATATTATATTATATTATATTATATTATATTATATTATATTATATTATATTATATTATATTATATTATATTATATTATATTATATTATATTATATTATATTATATTATATTATATTATATTATAGAATGCTATACTAAAACTAAAGAAAGAGAAGGATACAGACAGAAGGTTTAACAAGAATGATAGTAAAAACTTGTGACTCTCCTTAGAGTCCGACACAGCTAATGGTGATTGGTCATTAAGTAAAAACAATTCACATGTTACAAATCAAACATGCACCTGTTGGTAAATGATCTCCAGCCACATTCCAAAGTAGCAAAACAGAGAGAAGCAAATGAGATAATATTGTTTTTTTTCTGACACTTCTCATCTTCCTAGGAGAAGAAATCCTGGCAAAAGGATTTTTCAGAAAATATGACAGTGATGGTATCACACAGAACTTGCAAAAATTGCACTAATTGACAACTACTATTGTGCCTATTGGAATATTGAAACAATTATAAGATAAATAAATATTTGATTATGTGGTTCTTAGTTCCAGTGAGAGAAGGGAGATTGTATCAATTGAAGAGTTGATTTCTAGTCTCCTTGAACTATGTCTTTCATCAAAATAATGCTAGAGCTTTAGGGGAAAAAAAGGTTGAAAATTGTGTGGGTTGTTGGTTTGTTTAGATTTGCATATTTATAGCGCTGTCTTGACTGACTGGTTTCTGGGTCCCCACAGAGTGCATGCCTGACAAGCTGAACAATAAAGTCTGATTGCTAACAAGGTTGAAGACCTTTGAGAGACTGCCTAACTGGGAAGAGTGAAGATATAACAAGGCTGTGTAATACCCCTTAACAACTCTGACCACATAATGCATTGCATATTAGCATTACAAATCAGGTCATTCTATGAAAACCTTCAAAACTTTCTATTAATCATAGTATTTTATTGTCAGGACGATAACAATTGCTATTTTAATGTTTTTAATTTGCAAGATCAAAGCACCAGTTAAATAGATGAAGAGATGTTTACATCTGATTTTGGTTTCAGGAGAATACCTAACTTTCTGAAATCAATTTTTTTCTCTCTTCAATTATGGAAATTATGTGTGTCAGCTGCTATAATAGGGTTCTACTCTAAGCTTCCACATGAGGTCAAAGATAGATTCCTTTATAAAAGCACTTTTTATTAATAGTAATAGTGTTCCAATTTTTCTTTACAACATTTCTTATTGAATTAGAATAATTGGAACAATTTTAAAAGTGAAATTCAGAGAATTTACATCAGTCTTGCATTATTAGAAATTTAATATTGTGAAAAATCTCTTTGTTAGAATCAATATTTACATGGGGTTTGATTTCTCAGTGTCTGTCAGTGCAGTTCAAGGAAAGCCTTGAAGCACAAAAAGAGTTAACTTAAAAATAATTTTGATGGTAAGTTATGAGCCATTTGTAGCTGGCTTTGGATTGCATGATCTAGGACTTAATGAAATTCAGTACACCATTTCCAGGAATGTTTTGTGTATTCTGCATTCATCTCAATGCCTATTAGTTGCTTTCAGCAACAGAGGAAGACCTTTGCTGTAGCTTTCCTCCAAATCTCATATAATGTGTAGCTATAATAATTGTAATTATGGTAGGACGTGCTTTGTTAATTTTACAGTAAGGTTTCATCTCCCAACTAAGTTTCTGCAGGATATTAAAAGTAATATTAAAAATGCTGCAGTTGTTCTGCCTGCCTGATTGTAATGATGAAGGAGACAAAATTGATTCCAGTTGATGGCATGGTGTTCCAATGTTACTCAGCAGCACCTGTTGGCTGACAGCTGTTCAGGATTATTCCAGGTTTATTAGTCATGAGCAAGATGACAATAACAACAAAAAGTTTTCAAGTAGTGACTCAGGAATTTTGTCTAAAAGATGGAAGTCTTGTTATATCTGGATGATTTTTAATGTTAAATTAGAAACAGCATACAGCCATGGACCAAGCTATCTAGGTAAATACGTGCAGTCTTCATGCACATACCAAAATCTCTTTTAGGCTGTATCACATGGGGGTGAGGAAAAATCAGAGTTTATTAAGGCAAACAAACAAAAGAAATATTTTTCTGACATATAAGTTCTCAGCCTAGGTGGAAGCAAAAAGCAGTTGCTTTGTGTTATTCCTTACCATGTTATGCTTTGAACACGGAAGAATTTTATTTGGTCAAAAATTTGTATATTGGAGTTAGTCTTCCTGGTGCAATTTCAGAGATGTTTTCAGAAGCTTGGAGAATAATTAGGCACCATATCTCTCTTTTCTGTTTTGAATATGAGTGTTACTGCTAGAAGGTCACAGACAAAGTCAGAACTGTTATGGTTCTGATGGAGTCTTTGTATCTTTGCAGGAATTGAAAGAGAAATGTTGTTGACTAAGAGCTGGTTCTGCAACATTGTTTAAACAAAAGAAATCAAGCCTCTTTGCCTGGAGGATACTCCAAAGCCAGATCTCATGCTATACATTTTGGAATGGATAATAGTGATTTGTTCATAAAATGTAGAAAAAGCCCCACATCTGTTGCGATCCATCCCAGTAAGCGGATTACGCGGTGATTTTAAGATGCAAAATAACCAACCAAAGGCACAGAGGATTTGCAGTAACCAAAATTTAACGACTTTAGTTTTATTGAAATAGCCACAACAGAAATGCATTGGTATTGGTGGGGGGACAGGGGAAAGAAGGAAGAAGATAAGGAAAAAGGGAGGAAAGGAAGGGGGTTGGGTATAGCTACCAAAATGCGGTGTTGCCCTTCAAAGGTCCAGCTGTCTTCGAAAGCCAGCCAGGCCACGTCCGGGGATATCTCAAAGGCACGGCTGAACTGGTCTCCAGTTATACTCTTTTTCGTTGGGGGAAGGAGATGAGTTTCTCAGCTGAAACAAAAGACTTCAGCGGGGAGTAGAAGGAATGGGGGTACACAAACTCAAGCCAGGCAAGAGGAACCATTGTTTTCATGGCTCAGCACTTGCACCTGTGCTTGCTCTGGGCAGCCTTTCCCCCTCCGCCCTCACTGCACACCTCCCCTGAGTTGGGGGGGGGGTTCAGTCCCTGTCTCTAGGAAGAAGGTGCGGGGGGTTTCTCGCACAGGATTGTTCCTTGATGAAGAGGCTTACACCTTTGCTTGTCTGTCACGATGGTGGGAGGCAGGTGGGAGGGGTCTTCTTTTGGAGGAGGGACCACCCCAGAGCTCAAACCAGCCAGGCCAGGAGGTGGGGAGAAATTCCAAGTCCATTGTTCAGAAAGGGCAGGATGCCCCCTCCGAGTTCAGCGTGGTGTGTTAGCAAATAACACCTGCAGAAAACAGTGAGCTAAGAAACACATGATTTTCCCCCCACTGGCTCAACGGTCTTCAATCTTTCGGTGGTCTTCCCTCCATGGCAATCGTGAGGCAGAAATGGAGGGTATTTCAGACAGACTCTCACAACATCTCATGACTTAATAAAATTGTACCAGGTTTTCTTTTTTATTAACTGTTTTTTTTGGGTTTTTTTTGGTTTTGTGGTAGGAAGGTGATATTTTTGTACTGCTAGAAGTTGAGAAACGCCTATTTAGTTTTCTGCAAGACCACATCTGTTCTTGCTCGTTTTACATCCTTCTTGAATAGCTTATTCTTCTGCCACTAAATTGTTCTCTTCTTAGCCAAGTCTAGAAATCCTAAGGCATAAAATATCTCCTCCTTAAGAACAACTTTAACTAACTTCATTCATCATTTTAATAACAATCTACTCTCTAAATCTCTGTCACTTATTTAAAGGTCTTCACCCTTGTCACTTGCCCATGGGAATGTTTGAAAAGACCTCAAGTGGGAAAAATAATCTTTGATTTTTTTTTAATGTTTTAGTTGCCTTCCATTCCCACACCCCTTTTGTATTCCTCCAAAGTAATTTCATTTTTTTACACCCTTGACTTAGTCAGCTTTTATATAATTAGTCTTTATCTGGTAGCTATTCTGTGTGTAAATAAAGAAAAGTTCTTTTGTGCCATGTCCAGTTCACCATTGAAGTCTCTTAAAACATTTCGCACAACCGCCTTTGAGCAAGAAAAAAGTCTCACTAGGAACCAAAATAATTTTCTGCAGCTTTTAGACCTTCAGTTTTAACTGAATTCCTATTGATGTGGTTGGCTATTGTGAAGATATATTCCACAGAATGGAAGGAAGCTGGAGATTTTTGGGTAGAGGGGTTACAGACTACAGAGTTATTTGGAACCAGTAACTTTGTATCAAATGAGAATTGCATCTCAGTTTTAAGGGTGGTCTTCTCTTGCTCAATTTTTACAAAAAACTACATAAATTGAAGTCTGTGGTCACAGCAAGGAACAGGGAAGAGTGCAACACTGCACCACTTGGGTGGTAGTGCCAGCTACCCATCTGAGGTAAATGGCATGCTACTCCTGACAGCAAATGTGTTTGTAAACTGCAAGGCTTCTGGTGTGGGTGAATTTCTGGAGTGTGCTTAAGCATAGATGGGAGTGTGCCAGGCAGTTGAATTGTTGTCCTGGTGGAATAGTGCCCAAGGAAAGCCAAATTTCATTCAGTAGTTTTTCAAGTTTTGGATTTTTACCCTCTGAAAATCTAGCGGTTGCATTTTGTAGCAGTAAGTGTCCGCAGTGGGTCTGTGACTATATGTGTTTGCGACTGTATAAATTTAAAAATGGAGGTGGAAAACACCTGTGGCTCCATAGTTGTTCTGATGTGCCTGTAGCAGGGTGTAATTGCAGAAAGGAATGACCCTACTCCTTCCTATGATTTCCCACAAGAGTTTCTCCTCATTTCTTTCATGTGGATGTTACAGATTTTGTGGTCGTATTGTGAGTTCGGTCACTATTCTTATCAGATACTAATTTTTTCTTCAGGTGCATATGCAATTCCAGCTTAATGTGCAGCCAAATGATTTCCACAGTTGACAAAATTATGGTAAAAATATGTGGATACAGGCAGAAGGGGAATCTGCAATTTTCAGTGGCAGGACATGCTCAAGATTGATTTAAGGCAGCTGTGAAACTCTGTTAACCTGAGTAGAAACGTGAAATGTGCAAGATAAAAGATCACTGAGAGACAAACCTGCCACTTTCCTTTCCTTTTTCTCAGCTAAGTGAACCATTACTGGTGTTCACATAAAGCTGACCATTTTGTTCGTGATGGGTATAGACTACATAATGAGGGAGAGTCTTGGAAACCATAGAATAAAACAGTCATCCCAAAATAGTCTTTTGAAGCAAGGAAATACGTTATTTGAAACAAGTTGTTTTGAAAAATCACTTCGACTTCAGTCAGATAGTAAATACTCTAGTATCTCTTTCTAAGAAGAAACAGAAAGAGGTTTCCCTGTTATTTTGTATCCTTTCTGATGATCACAAAAGTTCATCTGCTTAGGAGATACACTGGTGATTTCTCAAACAAAAAAAGCAACTTCCCATAAGAGCAGGAGAATTGAAGTCCAAATGATCCAAATGTATGATCTGTATAAAAGAGGTATGAATTGATGGATCATCATGCATTTGTTTTATGTCATGTTTACTAAAAATAGGCCATTAAAAATAGCTAAAGATAGACACTAAAAATAAGCTAAAAAATAGTAGGTGGATCTGGAAGGATTTTTCTCTTGGTTTTGGATCATTGTTGGCTATTGGTTGGCTTTTTTCAACCTAAGCCTTTTTTGAATACTTCCCCTTTATTTTTATGTTTTCTCTATCACATGTTAACCATAGAAATATTGGTGGGAAAGGACCACTGGAATCTAACCTTCTGTGATGCAAAAACCATAGTATGATCTGCACATAATTATTTTGTTAGAATAGAATGTTGTTCGAGTAACACAGTTTTAACTGTGACTTTGTCTAGCCAAATGTTAAAAATCAGCTGTGACAGATATTTCACAGCCTTTCTAGAAACCTATTCCAGGGCTATGCTACTCATCAAGAGCAGTTTGTCCTGGTGTCCAGTTTGAACATCTCAAAATAAAATCTGTGGCCTTTGCCCCTTCTTGTGTTCTTGTGGATTAGCATATTAATGACTCCTTATGTACCTCAGACTCCTGTTTTCCTGATGTCTTCTGCTAAATATTTTCTTCTTTTTTTTAATCATGGGAACTTTAATGCAAATGTTTTTTCTTTCTTTCAAGTCATAAGGAGTTCACTTTTACTTCACATGAGTACCACAGACTCTAATAAATTGTCATCCTAGACTGGCTTTGAATCTGGAGTATTTACCAGATATGCTGGTTTATACTATTATTAACAACACTGTTTTCAAATTATCAGTGTTATTTATAATTATGTATATTCGAATATGAATATATCCACATTAACTACTCTGTTAGTATGTATTAACTATATTTTATATAACTAATTTCTGATAGAAATGCTCTGTTGTTTCCCATAAACAGACATAGCATAGTATTCTAATTACATATTGATGAAGCTCTCGAAATTTTCACACAGCTTGTCTGAAGTTCATTTTGAGAGGATTCTTGGTAGCTTCTGAAATAAATTACATCACGTTAGTTTTTCAGTGTCTTTCTGTAACTCATTATCTTAATATATCATCCATGCTTTGGCATTGATTTGATTTTTAATTCCATTCTTGACACATCCACATACATGAAATAAAGTGGCAGGAGATAGTGTCTTTAAGGAGAAGGTTTGGGATTTACCTCTTTGCTGAAAAGAATTTACTTCCTTAGGAAGAAAAAAATTACTTCTATAGTCAGAAAACACCCCAGTTATTCTTTCCCTCTGCAACATAAATGCTTACGTCAGTGAATTAAACAGAACCCCATAATATGAGTGTCAATAAATTAGTCAGCAGAGCAGTGAGGACTAGCTGAGGCCATTACGAGAAGATTCACTAATTATGCTCTCAGTGTGTGCCTTGCAGAAGCACGATAAACTTGCAGAAGTAAACCATAGTATGAATGGTCCTATAGTAGTTGGACTAGGCAGTTCTGATCAAATGAAGAAATTAATATATGTTTCTCTTTGTCTGACTTCATCTGGCTTCTGGTAGCTGGCATTAGAAGATTTTTGTCACCAAAGACAAAGAATTCAGACTCTGTCTAAGAATTCTACCAATTTTAAACAAGGCCCAGTTAAGACACAGCACCTGAATTCTGACCCATAACACCTAACTTCTGACTCATTCTTCCAACTTAAAATGTCTAACTTCATTAGATTGTACAAAAGTGAAAAATCATCAAAATGCATTATTTTCTTCAAGTTTCTGTTTCAAGTGAATTTGGTTTCAGTTGCATATCTTTCAGGTTTCTGCATGTCCATATATACACAATCTGAATTCCTTGTGGAATTTTTCTTTGCCTCACGGTTAAAGTGACTTACACAAAGTCATATTTTTCATATTTTTTCATATTTTAAGATATCTACTCACAGAGTAGCTTCTCTGTCATATAAGAGATGTTTAAAAATGGACAGCAGAACCTTCATATTCTTGGTGGATTCATGTTAGATTTATTTATGTAGAATTAAATAAATATTTGAGACACCATATTGCTACTTAACTGCGTTGAGTAAACTTGGAGTTATCAGCATTGTTTTTAGTTGGTCTGTCAGCTTCTGTCATCTGATACTTGGAGTTACTAAGTTTATTAGATTGACCCTGTTAAGTAGCTGATGCTTTCCCCAGCACACACAGAGCATTGTTATATCAAAATAGATTGTGGAACTATATAGGTAGATTTAAGTTGGTTCTGTGATGAGGAGTGAAAAGAGACCTTAGTCCCTGGTGCTTAACAGAAAAGAAGTGTGAAAGATTGCAGAACTATGCAAGAGCCTTGCATTGGTTTTAATTGCTGTCTTAATTTAATTTTATTAAATGAATGATTAATTATTATTAATTTTTTATTGGTGTCTTAATTTAACAGTTTTTACTGAAATTTTCTAGTATATTTTTTTTGTGCACTCATTGCTATGATGTCTAAGTGTCTATTGAACTGTGTAACTGCTGGATTGGAAATTTCCCCACAAAGGGAATTCAAGAGTATCTAATAAATTATTCTGTAGATCTTAAAGTTCCTTTACAAAAGGAGTCATAATCAGTACTATCTTTTTTCGGTGTTAATACGTGAGACACACAGAGAGGATTCCCTATGTTTAAAGAAGAGGAAAGACATTGTCAGATTTTAATGTTTGAACATTATGTTTAAATTAATGGTTAATAAGAAGTATCTTGGGGTGGCCTACCCTAATTTACTTAAGTGTGTATATATGTGTGTTTGCTCTTCCCTAACCAGTAAGTTGTGTGTTTCTAGAATGAAAGGTGCCCTTTGACCTCCCTTAATCTCCTATGTCAAAAAAATGTACATTTTTGTCCTCTTTATTCGAAAGAATAAAATATACATTTAGATATTGCAACCTCAGGATAAAAAAAGTATATATGTAAATATATTTAATTTTATTTTTTATTACCTCTAGACTTTTTCTTCCAACATAATTTCCATATCTTTTAGAAAACAGCACAGATATTATCTCCATTTTACAGATGTGGAGAAAGGTTTAATGTGGGTCTCAGAATAAATCAGTGGTAGAGTTTGAAGCAGAACTTTGATATTTTGCCTTCCAGACATTACTGTGATTGATTCATATGTGTATACTTCATGGCAGAGGAATTTTTAAAAGCTATTTCTATTTCTTTTAACTTAAACCTCACAAAAGTGACAGAAATTGAGAGAAGCAAATCCCATCCTTTATGGAGCGCCACATGAAAGAAATTCATGGGTTTTGTTTTTGTCTTTGTTTACAAGCACAATGTTCTAATGGGAAAAAATTGTTATGCTCTTAAAAGCAGGCTTATAGTAAAAATGGAAATGAATAAAAGAATAACATGGAAATTGTGTGAGAAAACCCTGTATGAAGTTTTTGTCATTACATTGCCAGTACCTTGTGTTATCTACATCAGATGGTTATGAGTTTTTCCAATTAAAACCAGTGGATCTTTTTGACCTGAAGGAACACCCTTCAGCTTCCCTAACTTCAGAGCCTCTTTCTCTAGGTATTGGCAGATCAGACATTTATCTTAGATTTTTGGTTCATATGTATTATTTATATCTCTTTGTAATTACATATTCACATTTTCATAAATAATTCTGCTTGCCAAAATTTTCCTTCTCATAAATGGTTTGGGTTCTTTATATTTTTATGCCTGTGTTATTTTAGTGTCTTGTCCATGGGAAAGACAGATATGTAATTTTTTAGAACCAAAAGACTGAGAGTACAGTAGTTTGTAGCATTAAAAAAGAGAGAAGGTGCAATTATAATGGGGAAAATAATTCCCATATTGCTACATAGTCTGGTAAGAACTGAACAAAAGCTTAGGGAAGTGGTGCTTGAGACTAAATGCTAGAGGAATTTGTTTTAAAACAGACTATTCCAGTTTTACTTCCCATCCAATTGCAGAGTGAGTCTATCGTGAGAAGCTGCCCTTGGCCATTGGAATCTCTGTGGAAAAGATTTTCAAAATATACTGCTAGGAACTTGTATGGTTGTCAACTTTTTTAGTAATACTATTTTGGAAGTCACTTTATGTGTAGCCTCATCAGCTTAACAATCATGTAAAATCAGAATATTAAAGATAAATTGTACTGTACACAATCAGTGTCATGAATGTGCATATAAAGTGGGAATTCCAATGCCCTTCCTTGTGTATTTCAAGGAGAATGTTATAAATAAAATCTCATACAAGTGCTAGAGGAGAGGGAGCCATACTTAAAAAAAGAATAGCCTTGGTTTTTTAATACCACGTCTCCCTTAAATAAGAGATTAAGGTTCTTGCAGAACTGTCTTTGGAGACTTGTCACTCTGCAGGAACTACACTATTTTTCCTTCAGATTACTCCATTAGGTTTCTTTCAGATGAGAGCTCAAGAACTCAAGTCTAGCCTGTGTATAGAGATTATAATCCCATATGGTACAGTACAATTGCTTGCCGGAGACCAACTGTGTGATAAAAGGTCAGTAGAATCCAATTAAAATAGGGAAGAAGGATTAGAATGCATATTGATTAAAAGAATGGAAAACTCTAAGGTGAAAAAGTAGTAACATATGACATGTTTTTATCAAGGCTTGGAGCAAGATGAATCAAGTATGAGCATCCCACAAGAATCAGCAGAAAATGGAATTGTGCTGCATGACAGCGGGGGTACTTTTATTTGGTCTCAACTGCATTGACAGTACAATTGAACCATTATTTAAGAAAGGATAAAGACCAGCAAGATCATTTTACAGAGAGAATGCCACTAATACAGAAAACCCATCTACCAACCCATGTGCGCTATGTCTCTCAGATATTGATTGTATGAGAGGTGGGCATGCAGTTGAGTAGAAATCTGTGAGGAATATTTGTGAATAGTTCTAATTTGAGTTGAGTAGTTGGCTAAAGATGACCCTAGGGGTTCTTTTGTAATATGAAGAATTAATTGAAATGTGTATTTCTGTTATCTTTCCAATAACTGGATAGCTTCTCTGTTTCTAATGAAAGAAAATTTCCTGTCACAGGATATTAAACTGATCTCCACTGTCTTACAAATTTAATTTTTTCAACAAATGGATAAAAACTTATCAATAAGGACAGATTTAGGCATGCTGTACGATTTAAGTGGTAGAAAATATAGTGCTTCTCCCTAGTGTTATTCAAAGCCTCCCTGGTTCCTGCTGGTCTGCTGCCTGAGAATTCCAGTAAATTTCAAGTGGCTTTGCCTTGGTCCTAGTCTAGGAACACCTGAATGCACTGCAAAGATGACAAGATTATGGTTAATATATTTGGAGTAGAAAAAGATATAATTTATGCTAGGTAATGCTGAGTGGAATTGCCTGCTGCCTTAAAGGAATAGTTATATGGAAAGACACTAAGTAGATATAAGGATCAGTACTTGAATTTTGCAGTCAGGGCATAGACTGCATGAAAATGGCTACTTCACATCCAACCCAACTTTTAAGATTCCCTATGTAATAAAACATGGGAAACATGTAAAATGTAGATTAAAATAAGAATATACTTATTATTTCTCCCCTTTAACTACCTTCTAATAGTCCTTTTTTGTGATAAGGGTGCCATACTGAAAATATTTCAAACATGAATCTTTAAGAGGGAATTAATTTGTATATTCTTTTCAGAATCTTTTTTTCAGCTCTTTTATGTGACACTCAAAAAATGTAGAGTCTAATTAATAATTATGTGTACTGTTAGATTTCATGAAGGTTCAAAGACAGTGCTTGTATTATTATTTTATCTTAGAAGAATGAAGAGATTTGGTACTGATTGTTAACTTTTTTTAGGAATTTCAGTCTGAGGATTTATGATAGAAATGTAAAATAGTTCTCTTAGACTCAAAATTAGTTGTGGGATTTTAAAGAGAGGGTACACTATTAGTGGATCACAAAAGCTGAGATGTGTTAGTAGATACAACCGCACTAGTTAGAGAAAAAATACATAAGAATCAATATTCTTTCTTTATTAGAAAATGCAAACAAAACTTTAGAATTAAAACTTTCGAATGAGGAGATGTGGCTTCAGGCATTTTGTTCTTTGCTGATTCTACAGTGGCCATCGCACAGTTGGAAGCCCATTCTACAGAAAATTACTCTGAAGAAAATTCTCAGTCTCTCCCACTGTGCCTGTAGAAAGGATACCACATCTATCTTGCAATTTTTTTTTTTTGACATTGGGGTGATGGCTTCTGTTGTCCTTCATAAAAAGAGGCTTTTTTCCCCCCCTGGGGGTGTAAGGAGAAGATTACAGTCTTTGTATTCTTAGTAACCAGAGTTATGTGTTCCCACCCAAATTTATTGTGTAAAAGTTTCCAATCATCTTTCCTCTCTTTGGGAGCAGCCTTTGACTTGTTTCTTACGAGTTTTCTCTGTTACACAACTTCTTGTCTCTCACTGTTAAATGTGCTTATTGATGTTCTGTTTTCAGCCTGAAATCCCTCTGTGCTCTACTGCTCCCACTTCACCTATTGCCTTTCTTACTCTGTGCCCTGATGTGAGAAATACAGTGCATCTCCATGTGTCACTGCCCACACTCTTGGGTTGTGTAGTCCTCTCCTTGTCTTCCTGCTTTTCCTCTTCAGGTGTTGTGGGTTTCAAAAGCAGAAACCAGTGGTTTCTGATGCCAAAACTGATGGACTCTTGATCACCCTTTCCTTTGCATTTAGGGCTTAGATACATCTGCTGAATATTCTTTTATCCTTTTGCCTTATAAAAGTGTATCTCACTTCTTCCTTTCAGGAACTTCCTGATTTTAACCCTTGCTCTCTTGACAATGTCTGTGTTTATCCCCTTGTTCTCTTTGTCTGTAAAAGGAGTTTCTGCTGCTCTACCATCTGCTCCAGCTCATATATCAAAATCCCCCAGTTTTGCATAAAAGGAGTGCTGCATTTCATTGCTACCTATCTGCAGTATTATGTTGCCTCCCTATTTCAGCTATCAGGACCTAGTCTAAATTTTTCCCTTTTTCTGGATTTTCACTGATCAAGAAATAATTCTCTTCAATTCTGTGTCTTAGTAACTAGACTGCATGGAAAAATAATCAAGTTTATCACTGTTACTTGGAAAGCATTAGTAGGAGCCTTTATCACCCAGCTTTGGTGGTTGTGAATTTATACAATTACAAGCAGTTAAACCTGTCACTCTTCTAACCTGTCCAGCTTTTAGTTTTTGGGCCTGTCTTTCCCTTCCTTTTTCAGGCCAGCTGATTCAGAGAACACTTAAGTTTTAGAATTAGTTTTAAACATTACAGCCAATGATCCCAGATATGCTTGTGTGTGTTATTGACTTGCTAAGTCTGCAAAGACCTTAACATTTCAAATGTATTTTTTGTATGGATGCCGATCAGCTGTGTCTTGTCAATACTATTGCTAGAAGTCTCATTGTGTAATGTGGAGCTTTCAGGGCACAATTTTTCAGTGTGTTTCAGGGGACACTTCTTGCAAAATCAAAAAGTTTTGAAGGTCTCCATGAATGGAGCAGTCTCTTGCTTGAATGACTGAAAGCAACTTCTGTTAATTAGAAAAAGCTGCATAAAAAGCTGCTGCTATGCATAAATGTGGGGAACATGAAAACTGTGAGGGGAGTGGGATATTTTGCTAGCTTTCTGAAAAGTGAGAACAGCCAAAGGAAATCCCAAGAGATGTGCATTTGATTCATACTTCTGGGAAAGAAACCATTTGTTTCCAGCTGAGAGTCCAGTGCTAAAACCTTTAGTTATGCAAATAAATGTCACATTAGTGACAGTAGTACCACTGAAACTTGTTAAAATCCTATTGGAAGACCCAAAGAATTCCTTTCCTTGATGTGTCATCCCATGCATTTTTAAAGCAATGTGCAGGGATTCATCTGCATGCAGTTCTTACTGATTTTAATGGAATGTAAGGATGTGACACCTGTGATGGCTCTGAGTCTATTTTTATAAGGAAGAAGAGGAGAGTTTTCACTAATACAGATAGGCACAGCTTTTACAGAGAAGTATTAAGAGATACTGATATAATTCAATTTTCATGAATGGTAAAGTAAATATGTGTAGGGATGTTCAAGCTGGTTTATATTCTAAGCCAGATGTCTTTGGCAGTAACAAGCAGAAATTATTTACCAGGTTGCACATTTTCTGTCTAATTCTAAACCATAGTATGTTGTTACTGGTTTGCTGACAGCCATCTGCTCAGACCTTATTTGATTTTTCCATTCAGTCACAGTTCAAGTAAGGGGGCAAAATATGTGGAAGGCAAGGAAATTATCTCAGGAAGATAATATTATTAAATATTTTTTTCTCACAAAACATATAGTAAAATATATTGAAATCATGCACATATTCTGTTCTCTTTATGAAATAGGAAGAATTTACTATTTACTACTATGGCTACAGATACAGATGCACTGTACAAATACTATTGTATTTTCATATCTGTATATATTACATATATATAATTTACATATAATATATGAATACAATACTGTAGCTCTTACATGTATTTAGGAGCACTTTTGTAGTAAAGTCTCTGGTGAACAAATTTAGGTGACACACAAGAACTATTTCAATGTACTAGAACAAAGGAATACTGTAAAATTGACATTGTTCACAATATTCTTTCATATTCTCATATGTAACTGGACATTTATTGATTCAATGCATAGTAGTAGTATTACTACACAAATATACAATTTAATTTTTCAATTTATTGTGCTTTTTCTGTTATTTGCAGGATTTCTCAGTTATTCAGCTTATTCATGCTTCAGAATATCTGTATGGAAATGAAATAGGTAACCTGTTCTGTTCTATGAAAAGCTGGGAATCTAAGACATGAAAAATATATTTTGCATTCTCTTGATACTGAATCACTGAAGGCCTTGATCTTGCTAATTTTGCTTTACATGCATTGAAATTGAACAGATCAAAGGTGTGTGGCCTTACAGTATAATCTGAGAAGAGCAAATTAATTCTCATTTTAATAGGATATTGTGTAGCATCGGTTTAATAACACATACACATAAAATGGTAAATGTGAATGGTACATGTAGCTAAAATGATGGTTTTAGGACTGCATGGATTTTTGGAGGACAGTTTGTGGTTAGCCAACCTGATAGACTTCTGTGATGAGGTAACAGACTTGGTAGATGAAAGGAGAAAAGTGGATGTTATTTATCTTAGCTTTATTAAGGCTTTTGATGCTGTCTCAGTAACATCCTCAAAGAAAAGCTGATTAAATACAGGTCAGATAAGCAAGGTAGATTAAAAACTGAATGGGTAGCTCTGAATGGTTGTATCAGTGGCACAAAGTTCACCTGGAGGCAGGTCGTTAGTGATCACTAGGGGGCACTAGCGATCAATACTGGGCCAGTACTGTGTCACATCTTGACATGGATGATGGGGCAGAGTGCGCCTTTGGGAGGTTAGCAGACAATACAGAATTGAAGAATTGAACAGACTGGTTGATGTGCCAGAAGGCTGTGCCAGAAAGGCATTGGCAGGCTGGAGAAACACACTGGCCTTAGCAAAAAGGAAGTGTGAAGTCCAGCATGTGGGGAGGGACAGCCCCATGCACCAGTACAACCTGGGGCCAAATGGCTGGAAAACAGCTTTGCAGAAGATGACCTGGGTGTCCAGGTGGATAAGCTGAGCATGAGCCAGCAATGTGGCAAAAAAACCCCAAACAAATGGGGTCCTCAGCAGATTGAGGGAGGCGGTCATTCCCTGTCAGCTCAGCAGTAATGAGAGCACACTGGAAGAACTGTGTCCTGTTCTGGGCTTCTCCATACAAGAGAGACATGGACATGTTGGAACAAGTCCAGGAAATGGCTGGGAAGATGATTAAGGAATTAGGAGTGTTTGTTTATAAGTAGGGGCTGAGAGGACTGAGGTTGCTTAGTTTTGAGATGTGTCAAGGAGATTTTATCAGCATGTGTATCAGTATGTGTCAGGAGGTGATAGAGAATCCAGACCTTTTTCAGTGGTACCCAGTGGCAGGACAAAAGGTAATGGACACAAATCAGTATACAGGAAATTCCATTTAAACAGAAGAGAACCATTTTTTTACTGTAACTGTAGCCAAACAATGGAATATATTGCCCAGAGGGGCTGTGGAGTCTGCATCCTTAGGGATACCTTAAAATGCTGCTCCACAGTCCTGGGCCACCTGCTCCCTACCCTACTTGAGCAGGGTTTGGGCTAGATATGAGGTCCCTTTCAGCCTCAGTGATTCTCTAATCCTCTGAAGACAGTTCTTAAGAACTCTGCATAGAAATTGCTAATTGGTGATTTCACATTTTTACCAGAATATGTTGAAAATTTATAATCCTTATCAGTATGTATTTGTAAAGCATTACAGCAGAATAGTGAGAAGTAAATCAGTTCAAAGAATGAAAATTGAACTTTATGTTTATTCAAGCTCATCAGTTGAAACACTTCAAACTATTTTAATCTGAATCCTCAGAGTAAATGTAAGTGCCCAGAATCTCTTACATATGGCAAGATCAGTTTTTCCCTTTGCTCTTTGGTTTCATAAAGTTAGACTCAGTTTGGATCTTTTTTGTCAGCTAGATGATAGTGAATAGATGGATGACTTTTATTAGCCCCCATAACATGCCTTTTGTTACCTCTGGTGCAAGAACACAGTATACATCTCAGTCTTTCTGTTTAAGTTGACAGTCTTGGAGACTCAAGGGTGCAGTAACTAATTCTGACTTTTCTGTGTGGTTTCAATGGACATTGATTTTGAAGTTATTACAAAACTAGTCATATTCTTCATGTTCTTTAGTGTCTAAGACAATGCATAGCAGAACCTTTTTTCATAAAGCAAGAAATCTGTCAAGACAAAAGTCATCAGTAAATTGCATCTGGAGGCTCTGGTTTTCCCAGGCTCTATCTTACCTTTGAGAAATTCTGATTTAATTTTCTCAAATTTTTCATGCTTTTTTTTTCTTTTCTCCTTCAGTGATGGGATAGACAAATCACACAGGTCTGTGTCTTGCTCTCTGTTTGCAAATGAGAGAAGTGCATGAGTATGTCTTCTTAGTATGGAGACCCTGGTATTCAGTCATGGGGATGGAATAAAAATGGACATTTTAAGCCATGTCCTGCAGTTTGTGGAAGTTGTAAATTGGTGTGCGCTATCTGGGAGCAGAAGATGTGATTTGGGAAAATTCCTGTTTACAGAAAATTGTTGTCTCTCAGAGGCTGTTTTACTTTTTCTTGTTAGGCCTGCTTGGCTGCTCTGAACTGTACTACAGCATTGCAAAAATTTTAATGAAGATCATGTGGTCGTTAAAAAATAAAAGGAAATAACTATAGAGAGTGCACTGTTGCTTGCTTCTTCATGCATAGCATACCCTTTCTGCAGATAAGGTATTTGTACAACTGGGATTTTGCCCTTCAAAATTTTTGTCAGAATACAGACGGAATACATTTGAAAATCAGTGGGTGTCTGACTCAGGCTGGGCATGTAAATACCTTTGAAAATGAGATGTCCATTAAATCTTTGTGCTTTGGATTTTTGATTCAGTGGGAGTTCTGCCACAGATGTCAAGGAGATGGGGTTTCATCTTCACCTTTGTTTTTCCTGTTCTTTGCAAAACAACTTTTTGTGACAGGTCTGGGAATAAAAGGAAATTCATTACAAAGCAAGGAGGATGCTTATATATTAAATACAATAGAATATTAGGGTAAGCCCGTAGCCATTTTTTCACTCAGTCTGCAATCTCTAAAACTGACAGTTTTGCTGTTAGAACAAGCAAAAACCCTACAGATTTTCAATGCTGTGAGATGTAGAGAGGCAAAGTAATGTTACTAGTTAATCGATAAACTCTCTTTCACTATGTAAGTAATATAGTTTTGCTATCAGGCTTCTTCAGGTTATCTTAGTGTTTCATACTCTGTTTTTTGTGTAGAAGAAAAATATGCAGGAGGCTGTATGTAATGTTGCTTTGAAAGAATAGAGAAAATCACCTCTAAGTAAAAGCAAGCCATCTCTACCACCAGACATCAAAAACTACTTTTCTGCTTCCTTTGGCTGACTGCTGAACAGGACTGTAATGCACAGTGATTTGGGGCAACTGACATAAATGGGTACTGAAACATTTGTTTTCCTCAGGACAGATGATCCTGGTGTCAATTTTTGTTTTTTTCAGTCTGCATTCTCTGTTGTGTCTGGACAGCTATTTCTTCAAATTGGGTTTATTTTCCAGTTGTATAAAAGTATTCATCTACATTGTGGATAGAGTGCATTAAGTTACTCCCTGTCGTGCACAGCTGGAAGCAATTCAGTGCTGCAACGTTTTGTTTTGTTTTGTCCCAGTTTTTTCTCCCCACTGTGTTCCCACAGCCTAGCATAGCTCTGCGCTGCAGCAGACAACTCTCTCTTTTCCCAATGACACTTCTTAGAACATCGGAAATTGACATATTCTCTTTTGTCTTTTTAGTACAAATTCAGTGGCAAACAGCTCTGCTTGACTCCATGAACATTTCAAAGTGCTCTATAGACTAGGAAGATTGGCTTGAAAAGTTAGACATATTTAGGCAGGCTGTTTTATTTGCTTCTTTGAAGACACTAGATATTTTGAGAAGATTGAAGGAAGTATGCAGTGCCAAATACTGGTCTGTTTAGAAGAGGGAAAAGGAATATGCAGGTCTGAACAGAGCTTTCTTTGAAGGAGAAAAAACATTTTCTCTGTTCTAATGCTTTAATAAGACACAAAGAAATCCCAGAGCTAGTAAACCAAAGTTTGTCTTCTATCTTGGACGTGGGTAAAAAAGCTATTAAAAATCAATACTGATTTTTAAAAGTTAAAATTTTGCTTGTATGTGCAGGCACAGCAGTTATTTACATTAATTTTACCCTCAGTAACATGAAATTCTTATTGCTGTGTAATCAAACCACAATATAGACATTAAGTAATAGTGAATGCAAATTTCAGTGTGCCAATAATCTTCTATAAAAAGAAGGATTACAGGCTCTATGAGTATCTTTGCAGTGGTCTTTCTTTCAATTTTCTTCTCTCTTCTAGTCTCCCCCGCACTCAGAGAGTTCCTTCCTTCATCTCTGCTGCTGTCTTCTGTCTCCGATCAACCACCTGTGATGATTCCTTCTTTCTCATTCAAGATGTCTGCTCTTTCCTCTGTGCAGTAGCAGAAGTCTCACAGAGATTATAATCTTGATCTTGGTTCCTTGCTTGTGCTTCCATTGGAGTTCTGGAGTATAATTCTAGTGAGACCTACCCCCAATTGTTCTGTAGGTGGGATGGTGATGTGATTGAAACAGGATTTACAATTTCCTATGAGTTATATGAAGGGAAGGAACGAAAGGTGTGTCAGAACTGGTGAGCAGTAGGAAGACTAATGTGCAAAGGTAATTATTTTGTTTACATTCATACCTGTTTCCTGTACCCCTCCTTTGCCGTAGCTGCTTCTTTACACATTTTAAAAGTAGGTTATCCCCATGACTATCCCCACTTCATAATGAACCTGTAATCACCATTCAGCAGCTGGAGATGCAGTTAATATCTTTGATTTCCCTCTAGAATCCCTCCATCCTCTCTCAGCTAGGGAAGTCAACTCAGTGGGCTCTGAAGGTCGATCAAACAGTGCTGTTCCAGAAGGGAACATGACTGAATTCAGCAGCTGACAGGCTTTATGAAAATGTCTTGTACCTGCTACTTGTGTAGCTCATCTGCTTCTGCTGATCTTCAGTGTTGCAATAAAGCATGTGGAAAATCTGTTAGTTTGGCAGGGGAGTAGGTAATAGGGCATGACAAAACAGGCAGGGTGCCAGGCATCAGATTGGTAGGTTTTATTCCACAGATACTCGTGGAGCTTATAGGAGGTGAAGGTTGGTGGGAATTCATGAAAAGTAGATAAAAGAAAACACATGAAGCTGGGCTTTTATTTCCCTGTATTCAGTGAAAATAAGGAAAGCATAAGAAAATTAATTAGGTAATGCTGCTTTGCAGAAAACTGCAAGGAAATTGCCAGGCTCAAAAGAATGTTCTATAGAGGATCTATAGAACAAGATCTGTTCTATAGAATAAGTAGCCATTGAGAGATCCTCTCTGGGTGCAAGGTAATAATGGGAAGTAGTATAGGGAACTGTGGCTGGTGAAAGAATTGAATATTGGCAAAAATATTACAGTTTTGTTAGCAATACTACAAAAAATAAAGAAAACTCCCATCTGATAATTTGACT
Organism: Emberiza elegans; assembly: GCA_024865655.1. NCBI lineage: Eukaryota > Metazoa > Chordata > Aves > Passeriformes > Fringillidae > Emberiza > Emberiza elegans. The sequence goes on along the minus strand of JALJVW010000175.1, from coordinate 10,243,298 downwards.
CAGCACCTTCAATTTGTGGTAGAAGGATAACTAAACTTACCATGTTCACTGCAAAGATTGACTTACTAAAGCCATTTATGATTTTCTATGCAGTTACGTCATTTTATACACCTCCCAATCTGTTGGATTTCCAGTAAAAAACTCATGGCCTATTCATATCCACATTCAGAAATTGTTCCACAGCTGTGACACAGCTTGTCACACTTTTCTTCATTTTTTTAGCTCTACCATATCCTTTTGGAGATTCTCATCTCTGTATGGTAAGGGATACCATACAGTGTTTGAGTCCTCAGTACAGATGGATTTATGCAATAATGTAATGACATTTTGTTTCTATTCCTCGAGTTAGTGTTTTCACTGAAATATCAATTATAACTCTTCCAGGCCTGATAATTGCTAGTGAGAAGCAATCATATTTTCCTCCTGTCTATCAATTTCCATTCCTTGATTTCATATGCCATTTTATTGCCTAGACAAACTATTCTGTGAAATCTTTCTACCATTCTATGGTCTATGGTAATTTTAATTTTCATTAATATTTTTATAATCAACAAGTAGTCATCTCAATGTTTATCCTCTTTTGTAAGTTTCTTATGGTGCTGTTGGAAAAGAATAGGATTAGCAAAGATTGCTATGGTTTTCCACTGCTATTCTCCATTTTTCAATTCTGACCTCATGAGAGGTCATTCCTTCTTGTGTTATGATGGCTTACTTCCTTTAATAGCCTTTTTGGAATCTTATAAAAGTCTGTTTACTAGTCTAAATGTGTTGAACTCACTAAATCACTGACATGCTTGCCAGTGTCTCCAGAAAATTTTAGTGTTAATAAAGGATGGCTTTTGAGTCATCTGTAAAAAAACACAGATCCCAAGTAGTCCCTATTTTTTATCTTTAAGATAGGTATCTAGATGTGCTTCGATCCAGGGGCCATTATAAAAAAAAGATAATGTAGTTAGTACCCTGATACCACACCTACTTAACTAGAACAGTGGCAGGCTAAAACTTGAGTACATAGAGGGGTTTGTAGGCAAGAAAATCCTGCTGATTTGCTGCCTTTCCTTTTTACAGTTGTTTTCCTAGAATTGTTTCTGTTGAAAATGTATGCTAAACCTATTATCTTAATTCTCTAGTGACTTGAGCAGCATGCTTGATTACCTGTGCATTGTACACTGCTTTAAATAATTTGATGAATTTCTGTGTTATTTGCCTTTCATAGTTTAATTACCTGCCAACACTAAACAAACTTTCTATTGGGTTTCCATCCACTAAAATCTTAATGGAATATGTTTCATGCTTGAAAACCAAAGTGTTGAGCAGAAAGATGACTGCCCATTTCACAGGGAGAATCTGATACTTTCTCTTCACACAGGAGCAGTCCTTTGAAAAGTAGAAATTGAACGCAATTTGCTAAAACCACTACATAATTGAAAGCCAATCTTTTCTTCCTGTCTCCTTCATGCAATTGCAAAAAAAAATTGGTTATTTTTTAACAGATAGAAATTATTGCTTATACAATTTATGCCAGTGACAAAAAGGAGAGAAAAGGCTGATATAGCTGTCAGTTGAAGAGAGAATTTTTCTGCTTGCACTTGAGCTACACAAAATAGAGATGGTGTGTTTGTGGCTCAGAGGCATTTTATCCAGTCTTTTCATTGAGGCAAAGGTTTACAAAAGTCATTTGGCAATTAATAAAGAAAAGTCTTTGTAATAATTTTAGCAGATCATATTTTTGGAAGCATTTGATGGGAGGATGCCCATAGAATTCAAGGACAAAAAACTTTCAAATTTATTGGGAAATTGAATTGAATATGTGCTAAACTAGTACACCAATTTAAAAATATTTTTTATGTATGTGAATCTCAGAAAATGTGACCAGATATATTAGCATCATAAACATACACATTTTTATTTCATATTCAAAAGGCCTAGCTAAAATTTTCAAGAAAATTGTTTCATCTTCTGTATTGCTAGAATGTGATGCCTCTGTTGTTAAAATGTATATATGCATATGTAACTGCTAGAAATCAATATGAATAATATTGCTTCTTCCATACTACCAGGCTTGCACATCAAATGTTCTTTTAAAGCAAAGCCTTCTTTTGGGCTGTACAAAGAAATATTATAGAATCATAGAATATCTTGAGTTGGAAGGGATTCATAAGGCCTATTGAGCCCAGCCCCTTAGTCCTTGGAAATAAAGGTTTTCAAAAAAAAGTTCAAATATGTTGTTGTTAATTATTACTTGTTAAAACCCCAGGGTTGAGGAATTAATCAATAGCAAAGGTGAAGTTCTGGCTGTAAAGTGCATCTTTTGCTCTCTGCCTGTCACTCTGAGCCTGTGGGGAATTCAGCATGGAACACCTCTGTGAGATGCTGGCATCTTGACGTGGGCTCTTCAGTGAAACACCCAATACTTGTTTTGTTGCCTGATTATGGATAAGGCTCTTTTGGTAACTTTACTGTGAGGTGCTCTGCATGTTAAAGAGGTGATCTAAGGGTGAAGTTATGTTCTAATAAACGGGTTTCTTAAGTACTCTTCATTTATTTACGTATCTTACATTTGAAGTTTGTTTAAAAACTTAGAATAATGGTATGATTTGTGATAGACATAGAACAGGTAATATTTTTATAGCTGTGTGAATCTGGAGGCTTTTTGGTTGCTCTCTTTCAGCTCTTTCTTGAAGGATTTATTCTCCTGATGCCATGTACTGCAATTCTTTGCATGTAGGATCATTCTGTCCTTTGTACGATGTTCACTTTTGAGGGCTTAAAATACTGAACTCTGAACCAAATGCCAGACTCTTTGTTAAAGCTAAATGATTACTGGCTTCTGGACTATTAACTTTGTACAGCCTAAAAAGAGAATAATGAGGCTGTCAGTCAACATAGGAAGTTCCACAGCTATTAATTCATCTGTTGTGTTAATGCTTATACAGATTTTTACCATGTGGCCCCATCACAGAAGGCAGAAAACATCATTGAATGCAGTGAATAAAAATACAAGAGCAGCTGTATAGATTTTAAAATGTGATGAAAATAAGCTTTAATCTATGCAGAAGGAGCAAGCTATATGATCAATAAAATCTCATGTATTGATTGACTGCACAAATTGGATGGGCTAGTAACTAATTGGCTCTCTTGCTCAAGCAGTATATTTACACATGGTTTTAAAGTGACTGTGAGAGTCCCTAACTGACAATGTCAAAGGACAGCTGTACCATGTCCAGCCAAGCTTGGTAATTAAATGGCACACAGGTTAATTGCAGAGACAAGCAGGAGACTGGTGTTAAAGGACTGAAGGGGGTCAGTTGAAGAGCGTTGTCCATTTGAGGAGGACAAAAAGAAATGCCATTATAAAGGGAACTTCATCAGAGTTGAATAATGACCAATTCAGTTTTAATAAAAACCTTATTTTAAGATTATAATAGTATAATAGGCTTGGAAGCTGAATTAATTGCAAAAGAGTGACTTTTGGGCCACTTGAAATTGTCATAAGATGAATCTAAAAGTGATCCCAAGAGTCCGTACATCAGCCTATTATTTTTTTGGTTGGTTGATTGGTTTGGGTTGGGCTTTTTTAAATTTAACCTGTAGCTATGGAAAATTTGCTTTTGAAGATACAAAACTGGTTGATTTAATGAGAGGGGTACTAATATATATGTTTAACACATACTATCAGTTTGTCTCTGTGGATCAATTTTATTATGGCTCAAAGGTTTTCATCAGTACTTAGTGGGAAGGAGAGTAACCCACCTTAATGAATGTTCTTCATATGGTTTATAATCTTTATAGCTTACTGCTACATATAACTTTGCTCAGCAGAGCACTCAGACGTGTTTAAATGCTGTGCTGAATGAGAATTATAATACATCACTCAGCATGTGCACCTGGAAAAATAACAACAGCACTACCATAGAAGATATGATGTCGTATTTTCTTCTTGAGGAAAGGGAAGCATGACATATGCTATTCATGTTGCTGGATGAATTACCCAGCTGCTCTGATGACAAAGGTGTCTATGAAGTCCTAAGTAGAGCAGTAATACAGTGTAATGCAAGTGCTGCAGTCTGTGGAGAAAAAGCTTTTCCATGGAGATATCAGCAGAAAAGAAGAATGATAAAGAGTTTTCATGGGTACATTGTGTACAATGTTGCAGTGGCCAATTGTGTAGGAACACAAGGTTTGATTGTGAAACATAAAATTTTATGATGCTTTGTATGTTTCTGTACTTTCTCCTTTGGCATCCTGCTGTTTTTCATGATATAACCAGAAGGTAGCAATTTGAATTTTAGAAGAATGGGGAGAAAGACATCAATATAATGGCTTTGTTCTGATGTTTAAATTCTGGATAAACATCAAAGTTGGTTTTTTTTTGCTTCTATAGCTGTTGAAAATGAAGGCTTTTTCTTTAATGTTGTAACAGGTGTCACATTCATTTGTGATTATTCTGCTAAATTCACCTTGGTTTTGCTTCTATTGCTTTTGTTTATGATTTTATTTTATTTTCTTTTCAGGACTGTTTCCTGCAGTGCTGAACCTGGCTAGTAATGCTCTTATCACAACCAATGCTACCTGTGGCGAAAAGGGGCGGGAAATGTACTGCAAACTCGTTGAACATGTACCTGGACAGCCTGCAAGGAACCCTCAGTGCCGCATTTGTGATCAAAGGAGCCGAGTGCCGCATCGTACGTGTCCCATTTTCATTTTGTTCCTTTAGAAAGATTTTTTTTCCAATGGGTGTAAATACTCAGGAAGCAAAACAGTAGTTCACTAGCCTGATTACTGTGAAATGTGTGTCTCTTTTAAAATCAGGTTAACCATCTCTTCCAAAGGCATTTAAAAATCTGTATCTGAAATGCTTACTCCTCCCACAGAACTTTCTGATTCAGGTGCTGAAGAGCAGAGCACCTAAATTCAGATTTAAAAAAAACTAAGCATCTACAACTGTTGCTGTTTCTTTTGATATACACTAACTATGAATAAAAAACAGATAACTGACTTTTACCTGCATACCTACTTGTGGAACTTGAACATTTTGGTTAATCTAAGCCATATGTGAAATACCAGTAAATTCAGTTTCACTGAGCCAGAAAAAATAATATAAAGTAATGGAGCACTGCTTGGTTTAATGCTTAGTTTTTGATATTAAAATTGATTTTTGCTAACACTATTTTCTTAAAGATTACCTGGAATCAAAATCAGTTTTCAAGTGAGAATTTATCATCATCTACTTCAGATATGCCTATTTCTGGTAGTTGGGAACATTAGAACTAAGAAAAATTCCTAGTCAAGTCATACAAGTTTAATTTCATGTAACCTTGCAGTGAAAGACATGACCAGCTTTAGCATTATTAGATTTCATGGGTTTGTTGGCACTGTAGATGGTAGAAGATGTAGGGATACTTCAGACAGCTTTTGATGGAATAGATAAAACACTGGAAGAAGCACAGACACAGAAGCATTAAGACAATTATTTTTTCCAATTTTGTTCAAATAAGACTTAGCTCAGATACATTTATACCTCATGACATTTAAGCATGTGCTTAAAACCACAGGATAAAAAAAAAAAAAAAAAAAGATGACATTTAATCTGTCTGTTAGTTCTAGACAGGATGAGCTATCTGTGGTTGTAGCTTTCCAGACAGAAGCTTGTTTGGATTCTCCTTAGCAACTTCCTCCCATGGTCACACTTTTTAGTGTGGCTCACTCGTTACGTCGCTCAAAACGAAGTGTTTTTCTAATAGCTAATCTGCACCTCCTTGCAGAAATTCAAGTTACCTATTTCCTAAGTTCAGTCAATACAAGGAATGGATTATTATTCCCTTTTTCTCAAAAAAAGTATTTTAGTTAATTGAGGTGTGATGGTATTGCTCTGTCTAGTTTCTACACTAAGCTATCTTTTCTTTCATTCTCTTCATAGGTTTTGTCTTCTAGAACTCTAACTGCATGAATTGCAATTCTGTGAATTCTCTTTAGAGGCTTTAATATCTCAGGTTAAAGTTCACCTGAGCTCTTACTAGTGCTACACAGAGATCCAGGTTTGCTTCAGAATAATCATATACTCCTGTTCACATGTTTTATTTTGGTATTTCCCATTGCTAATGGTGAAACACCACTGAGAAGACAGTTAGTTGTCCACTGCTAACTTCAGATGCTTTCTTTTCCTGCTCCATTACTCCTCATCTTATATTTGCAAAGCTATTTGTAATTGTCAGAGTGTAGATAATTTATCAGAAGACAGTTACAACCTGTTTTTTTTCCAGATTGTTTTCCAAGTTTCAATGTCTTCTTTAACTACAGAAAATGCCACCTTCTGAGGAAGGTCGTATGATTCTTTAGCAGTAGACACATCCAATTGCATTATAGCAGTGTGTTTCACTCAGAGCAGAATTTTGTTTTTGGAAGCATTCCGGCTGGCAGAGAGAATGTGCAAAAGACTTCCCTATTTTACAGATGGGAATTTAGAGACATATGCACATTACCCAAGTTTTTTTCCTATATGAAGCATGCTTATTTTAAAAATCAAACCTAAACCAGAGATATTGCTATGTCTTGTCTATGATGTCAGACAGTGTACACTAAAATATGTGTATACACACAGACATATATGTGTGTATATAAAAAACCCCATCTGAATGCTTTATATCTATGTTTCCTCTGGTTCCTACTCTCTTCTAAACTTGAGTCAGTCCAGCTTCATCATATCTGGTGTCTTTTGTTACAATCATATCTCATTTTAAGGTCTTCAAATGTTCATTTGGCAAAGGTAAGTGCCTTGTTTAAATAGAGATGGCTTGTTAATAGGAGAACCATGTAATATAACCAGACTTTAAATTATCCCCCTGGAATGTATGAGTCTGGAGTGCCTCCCCTTAATTACTGTAGTAGGAAATGAACACAAATTCCCTGGTTAATCACATGTGAGTCCAAATTAAAGTGCACAGTTTGATGGGCTCACTCTCTAAGTTCTCCCTCTTGCCATCCATCAGACAGCTTGGTCCTTGAACTGCATTTGCAATCCAGCCCTTTTCACAAATATTGTATTTTCCCCCTTATCTTTCAAATAAGCTAAATATGCCAGCAATTAATCAATTTTCAAATTAATTATGATTAAACTTTCATAATGGTGATTACAGTTAATTGTTGATTCATCTCCCAATCCTCCTTCAGATTATTTACCTTTACATCTGGAGAGACTTAAATCAAAATTTCCAATTAGACAACTTCTGTCACAATCACCAAAAATCACTGAATTTGATTTACAGCTGATTTTTGCTGCCACTCTTTTAAAGCCAAAATTTGAGGAAATGATCGGAGCTGTGGGAACTGACAGCATGTAAAGCATGGGGTCTGCTTTGCTTTTCTTTTAAATATAAAGAAAAAGCTACCTATAGCTTTATCAGTTGTACTACCAGAATTCTAATTTGCAAATGTTGCTGCCCACTAATACCATTGAATAATATTTAAGTGAAATTTTTGGCATTTTCAATATTGAGTGTTTATGCCTTCACTCACTCCCACCAAGTCCTTTAATGGTATCTTTAAATATGTTCAGGCATTCTGGCTTCCCTTAATGAGCTAGGACTCCTGTCCTCCACAGGTGGTTGATATAGCAAAAAACCAGAGATTCAAAGACTATCAATCTGGCTGGTTAATTTAGGTAATAACTAAAATAATAAGTAAATTAATCAGTTCATAAAGTAATTATTTGCAATTCTAGGCCCAGCTGGCAATGAATCATATTCCAGTTTTATACCAAGGAAACCTGAGAGTTTAGAAAGTTATCCTTAATAAGAGAGGTAGAATTTTCTTCTAATTCATGTTCTTGCAAGCAGAACTTGAATAGAAGAAACTTACTGTAAATGAATTTCCTTTGGTTTATTTTCCTCATAATGTACAGGCTCACTCTGGAAAATTAGGGACTTCAAAATATAGATCCATGTACCTTTTAAAATTTTGATTTTGTTATTCTCCATTTTGTACAGGAAAGAAACACAAAAAATAACCTGGGAACATTGAGTGTGATTTTTCTCAGTTTAATAATATTGAAGTACTAAGTAAGCAAACTTGGATAATGTAGAAGATCTTGAAATTCATGAAAAATTCAATTCTGTAAATAAATTTGTATCCCTCTTATTTAGGATTCATTTGGGACACTGCAGCAGAGTAAATATAGACATGAAAAATAATGCATCTTGGACTTTGATATGGATTATAACTAAACAAACCTTTATATGCATGTATGTGAGTCAGAAAATTTTCCAGTTGAGGAATATATTCTGTAATGATTTCGGAATCATTTCCTCTGTAATGATTTGTGAATTATTTCCTGAATTATTTCCAGGTGTGCTTAGAAATGCCAGTACCAGTATTACTTTAACCTCCGCATTTCTTGCACACCATATCTCAGGTTTCTGATTTGTTGTTTCTGTTGCAACATTTGATGACTTTGCAGTACTTGAAACTTTAGAAGAGTATAGGAAGTGTTTATTTGATTTAAATGCCTGCATTTTCTGTAGCATGAGGCGAGCCTTCTGCAATTAGATGTTCTGAATGACCTTGTGATCATTACCAAAATTAAACAACTAATATTAGATCAGTATTCCAGTAATAATAAGCATAACTGGTGACCCAAGAGTACAAGAAAAATTAATTTATTCTTTTTTCTTTTTGAATCCTGCCTTATTAGTTCTGTAATTTCCTTAAAATCTAGATTTCAGATCTAAAAATAACTGTATCTTCTAATAATTTTGAAATTCATATGTTTCTGCTGTTCTAACAGAGCGACACCCAATAGAAAATGCAATTGATGGCAAGAACACTTGGTGGCAAAGCCCTAGTATCCAGAATGGAATTGAGTATCATTATGTGACCATTACATTGGACCTCCAACAGGTAGACTTCTATTTGTTTGTTTCTGGGCCTGCTTTCTTGCATGATAGATGACCTGGATTATCTTAGTTTTTGCTCTGTGTTGCTTTCCTATATGAAGACATGACCAATTTCTCCTATAATTTTCTGTTGTTCATATGGATATGACTGACCCATTCATTGTAGCATAATGTGCCCCCCAAAAAAATCATATATATTTTTAGGGAGTCATGCAGTTTTAAGTACCTTTTATCTGTGAAACTGAAGTACTTGTAGGGTAGAGATTTTTTATACCTGGAAGAGCCTTTGAATCCTGGAAGTGTTATTAGCATTCTGGCTTTGGAGCCCTCATTGCTAATGGCAGAAACAATCCTACATCTGCTTTTTTGGCCTTATATATGCAAAAGTATTCAATGTGCATTTCTCTTTCAAACAGGAAAGCTAGAACTTTTACAGAAGTTTGAGAGTAGAATGCTGTGCATTAAAGAGGTTTGTGGGGTTTTTTAACATGTCTTTTAAGTTTTCAGAGTTATTTGCTGGTTTGCTTTTACAGCAAGAAATTGTGCCTCTTGTTGCTTATGAACTGTTAATATGCAAGTAGCTCTGGGGCATTAAAAGTAAATTCCCATCCTTGTTTTCCATCACCCTAGAAATTTTAGTGGTATGGTTGTTTAGGTCAGATTTTCTAAACTAGGCTTTACAACTCCTGTTTTTTCCCCTGCTATTTCATTATCTAGATTATTATCAGATATTACCAAATTTATGAATTTCTGAAAGTTTTAAGTTTTCTTATGTATTAAAAGCTAGCAACTAAAGGGTCAGTGAGGGTACTGGAGAAAAAATTTGGGTTGTTCTAATGTATTTAAAAGGCTTCTCCATGTGCCAGCTGACAGCAGTCTGAGAATGCTGCACTGTGTGTGGCGTGGGTTTGGGGTTTTTTGTTACTATTTTTTAAAAATGAGACAAGGATCATGTCTGACCCTGTTTCTTTCCCATGTCCTATTACTAACTGTTCAAAGGAAACTTGGCAGTCCTTCTGCAACTCTAAAGCTGATACCTTCTCTTAAGCCCATTCATTTGTTGTTGGCTGGAATAGAAGCAGTGTTGAGTTTTCTGTGGATGTCAGAGAGGTGGGATAAGGCCCTGTGTCACTAATGCTATCTGGCATACCCTTTATGAGCTGAGTAACCCATCTAGTTAGGAATGCATGTGATTTTACTCACCACCATACAGGAACAGAGCAAGTATTGTTCCCCAAAATTTACTGAAAAGTCTGCTGCGATTTGCATGGCTTTTGGACTGCTCAGTAAGGAATAAGTGTTGTTTGTGTCTTGAGAAGTATTAGGAGTTTTTGTTTGCTTATCCAGGAATTTCATAGTCAGATCATTATAGACTATTAAAGTAACTGGTGGAATATGAAATTTTTCTTTCAGCTTTTGTTTTGTGTAGGAGTCACTATGAACGGTGAAGGTCACCAGATATCTCTGGGATCTCACTTAAAAGAAATTCCATTCTTTACCTTTGGCTTTTAGGAGATTCAGTAATTGCTATGTTTGTGCTGATGAATTCTTGCTTTACGTATAAAAATGCTCAACTTCCTTTTGTGCAATAGAAATAACAAATGACAAATCCACAAGTAATGGACTGAAAATTGCAGGAATGCATTAGTTCTTATGTTATTACTGGTAATTATGATAGTACATGGAATGCTTTTAGCAATCCCGATTTCATGAAAAAAATCAGAAAAAATAATTACAATTTCTTCATTTATATACTTCTTGGCCTTTTAGGGCAGTGGCTTTTTTTTTTTTTTTTTTACTTTGTTGTGCAGGGAAGCCATATAAAAATAATGTATACTGTTTAGCAGTAGCTAATAAACTAGAGGAAGTAACATTTACTTAATGTAAGAACAAGCCCAAATATTATCAGTCCAGTTGGGAAAAATGTAGTATTTTTTCTTGTTTTCTCTCAACAGTTGAATTTTGCCTTAATACTTACAAAGAGCTTTTATCTATAATGGAGGCTAGGTTTCTAATTCATTGAAGTATGCTTGAAATTTTTACTCCATATATTATTAAAATATGAGTTGAAAACTGGAACTATCTGGTACTGAGTATCTTTGATAATTTGCTCTTAACCCTTCACTTTTTCCCACTTTTTAGCCATTGTAAAAAGTCTTATCTATATCACAAGAAAATTATGGAACTCCACTCATGCCTGTAAATGCGAGATTATTTTTTACACTGCTTTTCATCCAGCAAGTGCATAGGAGGTCAAAAATACAGATTTATTTGGGAGTTTCTCACATGAATTTAACTAGAGGTTAGAGCAACATGTTGAGCTACCTTGGTAGATCCAAGTTTGGAAGGGGTGGTTCACAGATGGGCTGGGTGCCGAGAGAAGCTGTCTGCTGTTCTGCTGCTCTTAGTCCTGCTGGTTGGGGAGGGTCTGTCTGCTCTGCCTTGAGAGTGTTGGGTGGTTCAAGTGCAACAGAGGTACTTCAGGTCCCATGAGTGCAGTGTGTAGCAAGACTGAAAATAGGCCTTCTCTTCAAGGAGTTCAGAGCAGGGAGCTGGCAAAGCAGTAATGCTTAGACGTCCAGGGAGAACGTATTCCCTGTAGTTGTGGTATTTCTAAATCCTCAATTGGTCTTAATTTCACAGTGATGTGGAAGATTAGTAGAGTATCTAAAGAAAGTTGGCAAATTCACAAGAGAACGAATTGGCATTTTGAGGTGAAGTGGTCAGCCCATCAGTTTCTGATTTCTACACACATCAGGACACTTTTATTAAAAACTTCCCAACTACTATAGGGAACAAGGACATTGGCAATATCTTTGATACTGCTCAGATGCTTGTGCCAGGAGCATATTTATGTGGAATTAGACTTTTTTGCTGTGCACTTCATATTTTTTAAATTAGGCTGGAATATTTTATGTGAATTGTAGATGTGTGGAACGCAGGTGGAGCCAGAGTTAATATTCTGGCAGAAATTTCTGGATTTAATAACTATGTCTTAATTGTTTGGGACTGTGGAGGATCAGTTCAGTGTCCAGGTGATGCTTTCCAGGAATACATATCTGAAGAAAAAGGAAGTACACTCTACAGAGCCTTGTAAGTAGCAAGAGCAAGAATAACTGATTAAGCTATGTAGCTGTTTCTCTCTAAAACACTTGTACTTCGTCAGCTGTAAGTTCCCTAAGCTCTGACAGCATCCAGCTCTTTACACCTTATCTTTTCATCCTGTCCCTTACCCTTCTTCTGTAGGAAGGGAGGAAGGAGTCAAAAAAATCGTGTTTTGGCCCTATGTAGAAATCACTGCAGTCACCATCCCCTCCAAAGGCAGTCTCAGAACACTTATTACAGGATGGTGTCATACAGCAAACTGGTGGCAGAGACCCATGAATTAACTAAATCTCCATCCCTGCCTAATTTTTTTTTTTCTTAAAGAAGAAATAACCAGGCCTTTGAGTCTTGGCCATTTCAAAGTAGTTGCATGTTTTTTGGATTCTGGAGCAATCTCCCTGTCATCTGGTTTGAAATTACTAGTGGAATCCATTGTTTGGGTGTTTATACAGTTGAACCCCACAATAACATCCAGTTCAACTAATCCTTTAGGGACTGACTAAAGGTAATCTTACAGCCACAGTGAAATAAGAGGTAAATCAGATGATATTTGACAACTTTGACTCTTAATACAAAACTGTAGGTTTTCATTTTAACTTATGACAGTTGACCAGACAGTGGCTAAGGAATCAAAACATGTTGGGCAACAAAGCCATATTAAAATAGCCTTTACACATTAGCTGCATAGTCATATAGGAATATTCATATCACTGGGCAACATTTGGTTTAATGTTATATTTTATCTTCTCTGGAATATCAAATACATTTTCCATTGGGGGAAAAGAATACAGCTAGCTTTCTGTTGAATACCTTCTGATATCAAGTATCAGAACAGGTAAAGGGATGAAGAGCAAGTTAACTATACTGTTTAGTCTTGGTATATAAGAACCGGTTTAGTAAAATGAAGTGCTGTTTGGTATTTATGTGTTAAATTTCTATATATGTGCAAGCATTTTGTTCAGGTGTTCAATTAATATTTTCCTTCTCTCTTTTACCTTCTAATAACTGTGGGCTTAAAATGTTTTCAAAACTGCTTTTATAAAGGTAAGGCTTAAAGCTTCTCTTCATTCCCAAACCAGAAAGTAGTTTAAGAGAAATGAAGTGTAGTCCAAAGTTGGACTTTTCTCCAACAGATGACAGGCAGTTTTGTTCATCTTTGAGAATGTTTGTCTAAAAAGAAAAAAAGTGGAAAAACTGAAAGTCTGTTGAGACTATCACGCTGCAATTCCCTGATTGCCGCTCTTCCCCTCCCTGCTGAGAAGATGTTTCTGTACTTCTTGTTCTGGCACTAGCATTTGTGTTGCCATGCAGGAAACCAGATGTACCTTGGTACTGAAAACTATGTCCTGTTTTGTTTTTTTGGGGGTTTGGTTTCTGCCAGATCAATTTTCTGATTTGGCTTGCTTGTGTGAGGTTTTATTGCCAGCTTGGGGGAGGGGGCAGCCAATACTCCGTGTTGGCTTCAACATTGTAAAACTTCAAAGTGTACGGTGCTGATCTGTGAGCTACAGTCCAAGCCTGCAACATAGAGCTGTCATCCTCAATATTTGTTTTTACTACTTCTTGCTCATGAATCATTCCATTTTGAAGTTATGTAGACATTTGAGAATTCAGAAAACAAATTCTCTCAAAACTAAGGCAGTTTTCTGGATCAGTTACACCAGGGTGATAAATGAACTGTTGAAGTGACAGCCCAAAAGAGATGCAATTAAAACCATTAAAATGACTGTTGAATCAGTTAAAAAAAAAAAAAAGTATTAGGTGTTCTGTTTTAATTAAGTCTACAGCCAACCTTTAGACAGGTATGTTAGTTGCAATACTCATTATTTTCTTATTTCTTTTTTTATTACCTTCATAGGCTTGAATCTTAATATTTTAGTGATTCCCTTAAGTTCTAAAGAACTTTACAATTTGCTGGTAATGAATTAAATAGATATCCATAGGGTGAGAAAAGGATTAATTTACCTTTCTGATAGTATTTCAAATTATTATTATTTTTTAATTACTTAAATTATTAATTAGTATGTAATTTTTAAATCTTTTAAAAGTAAGACTATTGGATTGAAGTCAGCTTATAATGAAAGCATTTGAAAAACTCAAAAAGAAAAACAAGAAAAAAATTGCATATAAATATACCAGTAAGGATTTATAGCAAACATACCTAGAAAAAAATTATTTGTTATCACGAAAACAAACAGAACATTAGTAAATATTTTGACATTACAGTAAACATTTTTAAGAACTACCTGTTTTATATGCTATTAGCAAATTTACTTTCGATTGTGTATCTTTCCACATTGAATTCCATTTGCAGGAAGGAGAGAATATGTGCACACTAATAAGTAACAGATTTTACCCAGGGCTCTCTTCTTTTCTCAGAATAAACGTTTCCCTACTGATGTCACTCAGACAAAAGCCTAAGGAAAATAAAATTATCTTTTTACCCAGTTAAGGACTGAGACTGCACCTTTATGCCAGCCATAATTCCTGCAGAGGCCGCTGCATGAAGCTTTGTAGTTGATCTAACAAACAAATGTTAGTGAAGATGCTCAAGCTGACATTCCCACAGCATTAAAAAAGAGAAAATTTTTCGTGAGTCATTCAATAGTACATGGAGGGAATTGTCTCAAATGCATTCTGAAATGCTAAGAACCCATCATTGTATTGAAAGATGAATTGAAATACCCACAAACAAAGTGCTGTAAGCTTGGTTGAGGAGTCGTATTAACAATAAATATCCACAGGATTATTTTGCCCATTTTTTATGGTCACCACTAAATCAGACCATAAATTTATTGCTTTTTACTTAGGCAGAAAGGTTTCTAGGTGAGCAAATCCTTTCAGCTTCAGTTTGTAGTACAAAGATTTTGAACAGTGTTGAGAATTTATACATTTTTCTTTTTAAGGTTACATACCTTATATTTTCCATGGATGTCTGTAATACATATACATTCGACTTTGCTAATTTTGGCTTTAAGGAAGAGAGCTATTCTCCTTTGAATCCAGGGACACATACATTCTGACATGAGTATGAGGTTGTGTTCTGATTTTGTGCTGTTAGCTGTCTTGGTTCTAAAGAAAATTGTGGAGCCTGAGAGAATGGTGATGAGATAAGTAAGGGGTTCATAGGATTCTCAGTTTTGAGCAGATTTTGCTATTTATATTGAAGAAATATGTTATCTTTAAATAGTTTATGATGGAGAAGAAGCTTACTTGAAAAAATAAGTTTTGCAGCTGATATGTTTGTGAAATAGTGCTTCTGTTGTGATAGGCACATTAAAATGTACAGATTTGATATGAGTGAGAGCTCCTGAGAGGACACGGCTTGGAAACATTGCTGAAGGAAATAAGAATGCTTCACTCTGAGTAATCTCAATGCTAATAGACCCAGGCTGAGCATCAGTCCTTGGATCTAGAAAATTTTTTTTAAAATACTTTTTTTTTTTTTTTGGTGTTTTAAGTACCAAAATAGAGGAACAACCATTTCTGTCCTCACTTCTTGTCCAGGTTTTAAGAAGAAGAGTTTGGATACTGGCATTTTCATCAATTTTCCTTTTCTCAAAATAGTCTCCCTCCATGGAAAGAAGTGATAAACTTTAGAAAATAAAGAGAAATTGCTTTCTGCTATTTTTTGAAAGTATTGTGAAAAGAGATTATTAACTTCAGCCCTCTATTCTGGTATACACCAGGCCAATGATGAGCAGCAAAAATAGTCAAGAGAAAGCAGCTATTCTTTTTGAGGCTTTTACAAACAGCTGGACAGTTGGTAATGGAGAAAACCAACTGAGAAAATTACAAAGAAAAAAGTTGACATTGACAGAAACTTTATAGGTTCTGACTCCTTCCATTTGGCTTAATGTGTCTCAGATATTCAACAGCTGGACAACTTGAATGCTTTACAGTTTGACATTGTATAAAGTGCATTCTTTCAATAGACTTTGCAGGTTTTTTTGTTTCTTAATTTTTTTAATGACATCTTATAACATGAACAAAAGTTGAGAAGTCTTAGTAGAATGTGGTTTTTGTCACAGAGAAGAAAGTGTTCTTAAAAGAACTTGTGCCTCTCCAGCAGTTGCATACATGGAAGGGAGAAAGCTGAGCTTATTCTAAGTTCAGGTATTTTTATAGTTTTTTTAAAATGAATGTTCTGTGGGCATTAACTGAAAGGGACTGAGCACTGTACAAAAGTGAATTTTTGCCTAACTAGAAAAGATTAATTTGCAACTAGTTTGGAGGCACCTACCTTAAAGTTTTTCAAGATTAGCTATGATAAAATCTTTCTCAGTTTTTCCCATGAAGTGGGTATCTTAATTTGCATGACATTTGTAGCTGTAACTTTTTGTAGTTACAGTTTTTCTGGACCAATGACGCCCTGCTAAAATTGCTTTCGACACTGGAAAAAAAATAAAATCTATATTGGAATCAAGTGTGTGTTTCTTTCAGCCCAAATTCCACATATGGTAGCAGAATTTCAGTTGGAAGCAGCTGAGAGGTACAGGAGCAACATTGTCATTAAAGGCAAACTGCAGCATGATAGGAGATGTTCAGCTCTCTAAGCTGTTAGTAGTGGAATCCTGCTAAGTATATTTTTTTTCTACCCAGGCCAACATTTTCAATTGCAGAAGTTCTAACTGTGAGCAGAATATTTGAAATCATGGCCTCTGTCTCTAAGGACAGTAATAGAAAAAATATGTGCTAATTGGCCATTTAAGGAATCTGGAAAGCCATTCAATTTCTAAAGAAGGCTTTTTGTCTGTCTGAGTTGGATGTGAGACTAAAATGAGAAGATTAATTGTTCTTAAATAGCCAGTTGTATAAAAAATCTTGCATCAAAACTGTCTACTCTCTTTCATACATAATAAACCCAAACAATGATCCATAACAGTATCCTTGAATTGAAATATTATTGACCTTATAAATTGGCCTCTGAGAACACAAGGAATTGTTTCTCAAAACTCACACAATCTCTGCTTCAATTCATGAGTAGTTGAATTTGGTCTGTTTCATGTCTTAAACCTACAGGAGAGGCCAATCCAAAAGGAGAAACAGTGAAAATGTGATGCTTAAGATGCATGATGTGCTGCATATATAACAATTGTTTTTATATGTGAGTATCAAGATATCAGTTAATGATTGAGGAACACTTCTGCATGGAGAATCTGTTTATGTCTGTGATTTCCGATTCTCGGTCACCTGTGGTATTAGAATAGCATGTGTCTGTTTTCACATTCAGACTGTAGCAACACAGAGCTCATATTCCTGAGAGAGTGAACCACACACATGGCTGCACAGGGCAACATAATGTGGGCCCTGTCAGCACCCACATGAACCCAAACACAGTGCAGCCTGCTTCACCCTCTTCTTCCTCTCCAGCTGATCAGGATTAATGTCTGCTAGGGGCATATACATCTATGGATGCAACTTGAAGTTAGCTCTTATTCACACATACCCATTACAGAGAGAGAGAGCACACCTAAAGAAGATATTTAGAAACAGGATTTAGTGAGAAAATAGGATAGACTTCAGTGATTGAGGTCAGGATTAACATGCTGATCAGCCAGCTAGTTGTAGTCAACTGGTTCCTTTCATCTCCTTTTCCCTCTATCTTGTACTTGTTCCTTCAAAATCCATTTTGATCTATTTCTATTCCTTCCCCTAAATGGTTCCATTGTAAGTCTCATCCATTTATACAATCCCCTTAACACATCCCATAGTGAGTTCTGCATAGACTTTCCCCTGCTTCTCTTAATGAGGGGCACCCCCCTGTAGCTAATAACCCCCTTTAACCTCAGGGTGTTCTGAGGTAACCTCGACTCCTCTGGATGGCTTTCACAGCGGGACAAGGGGTGTCTGCAGTGCTTTTTCTATCCCTAGCAGCACTTTTAAATAACTGCTTAAATAAATCTGTGTCATGGTAAAGGTCATATGGTGTGACAGTATTTATACCAGCCTGTAAGGAAACTTAGTCCTTGCCTAAGTCCTGACACTGAACTGCAATCATTATCAGCAACATAATATAACAATAGTAAACAAGTAGATACAGAGCTTACACCAGATTGTTGATAGAAGCCTCCATTAGGGAAAATAAATTTTTCTGTTGAGAAATTGAAATGGAAATACTTCTGTAGAATTGTGTGGTACCATCTTTTTCTCTGCTGATATTCTAATTTACATGAACGTTTTCTAACTGAAGGATTTATTTTTTAAATAGAAGCGCAAGTTGGAGTCGGACACAATGAGATTTCCTGCTTCAGTAGTTAACCCTATGTAGATTAATGATTCAATTCAGCTCTAGCTGAATAATATTAGTGTAGCAAATTATCCTTTATAGTAGGATGCACTTTTCTGTGTCTTATGAGGCATTCACAAGAAGGTACAGTGCTATAACTTATGGAAGTGTTCCTACAATATGTGCTTCATAGTTCTCACTGCTGAGACAATTACCAGAAAATAAGACCCAAGACTCATTTTGTTTCTCATCCTGAGGATTATGTTGCCTATAATTTGGGAAAGGTTTAAAGGAGTATTTAGACTATTTCCCTCCCACTCCCATAATTATACTGCTATGGTCACATGAGCAGGAACAAGTAGAAAAAAGGACCAGCTGTGCTTTGGCAGCTGTGTTAATGATCTTTTACATGTTACCAGGAAGCTTGGTATTGCTCCATTTTCCAGTTTGTTTAAGCAAGCTTGGGCCTCTAGGTTGCATTCTGTTGGACTTGTACAAATCCAGATGTGCTCTAAGATGGTGCAGTTTCTCTGTAAAACTTGACATGTGCTTGTTTATTGATGCTATCTGAAAAAGTGAACCAAGCTGCTCCATCGATTGCCCTGGGGCAGTAGAAGTTCGGTGTTACCATGTACTAGGAAGGTTGGCTTCAGAACCCTGAACCATGTCACTTTTTTTTTGATTGTGGAAACAAATGCAACAAAACTCAATGATCCATTAGACTTTATTAGTTTTCTCATGCCAATAAGTACTTACTGGTTTTGTATTTGCTAAAAAACTTCACAATAAAAGAAGAGTTACTTTTTTATCTGAAGAAGGACAGTTTTCCAGCTGATTGGAAAGTCAGCATTGCTTCCATTACATTGATTTGCTTTGAGAATAATCATACAGCTGCTATTAATTTGAGTCTGTTTGTTGTCATTGCCAGCTTGCTGAGAAAGCACAGTAAAACATGGCATGCACCATGATTGCTCTCTGCCTCACAGCACTGGGGTGAGCTAGTAGTGCCTGGTGTAGCTGGCTGAGCTGGGGCAACCATCTTCTCATGTCATGCTAAAGCTCTAGCTGTCCCACCATGGAAAGGTATTTTTAAGAAGCATGGATTAACATCCTGTACTGTCTTCAGCCTAGCCTTATAAAGATCAGGAATAATATCAACCATCAATAATATCTTCCTGGTTGATCACACCTCTTCGCCCCACAGAGCCAGTGCATCCTAGATGTTTGCAGAGCTAAATGTTTTCTGGCTGTATTTAAAAAGGAATCTTTAATGAAATTTTGCAAATTTTAGGACTTCCAAAAAGGAAACTGTAAATACACACACCTGTGGCTTTGAATTTATTGTGAGATATGTCCTAAATCACAGATCTTCCATGGTAGAAGTCCTAGCAATGTGTTTAACCTCAGTTGTTACTCATTCAACCTATAAGGAACAGTCCTATTCTGAGAACTTGAGGTAAATTGCTTATGTAAAATAAAAAAAAAAAAAGTATTTAAAAGTACTCTGGAATGAAATCTCTATTCTGTATTTCTTACATTTCTAAGAGCTTAACTGGGGAATGAGCAGTTTGGAGAGATTTATTAATGTTTTGCTTGTCTCTGTTTATTGTAAAGAGTATTAGTGACATTGATCCAGGATAGTTAAAACTATAGTTTTTTGTGGCCACAGGTGAATATAATTCATATATATATGTAAATTAGTTTGGGAGGAAAGGGGATTTCTGAAAGGGGACAAGTGATTGTATGATTCCTGTTGGAACAATGGAATTAAACACAGTTTTTTTCATTCTCTGGAGTGTTTATTTAATGCTATTGAAGAAAAATATTGAGATAATCCTCCAAGAAGGTACAGCTAAAGACATGTTCTTCAGATTGAAATAAATACAGCCTCACTCACTTCTTATTCCACTGAAAAACTTTGGCTGCTAGTGATTTATTTTCCTGACTGTAGTGACTGTGAGTCTTACCACACTTTCATCATCTGCATAGTAGGCAGAAATGATAGTTGGAGATAAAAATTTTCTTTGTCTCCATCATAAAGTGTTCAGGAATACTTGCTGTACTCTGCCACTTAACACATTTCCTATTTTACAGTAATACTGGTAGGTAATAAACATTAATTCAAATCTCCTTACTATTTCTTTCATTGTTTACTGATCATATAAGCATTCACAAGAGATTTTTTTAGTGTGGACTAAGTCTAAATCTAGCAGCTTCTTTACAATGATATCCAATACAAAAAGCTTTAAGTATTAAATCATGCATAAATGCCATGGTAACCTCTAGCATCATCATGTGCAAACTTATAGCACTGTGTCTTAAAAATATTAACTTGATATATGTTCTGCTTTTCTAATAGAAAGAGCTGCTTCTTTTCCTTGGCTTCAGTTCTATCTCTGTAGCATATGACTTTTAGTTGGTTAAAAACCAAACCAAACCAGACCTGTGTCACTAATGTTTGTCATTCTGCAATTGCAAATATATTTGTGGTTTGCATTCCAGCAAGCGTGTACACAGAAATAAACCTTCATAAATCAATTGAATAGGCAGGTAAAATGGACTATAATGAGCATTGATTATCTGCTTGCATTCTGTTTCTGTAGTGATATTTGATGTGTCTCTGTCCTGTAAAGCATATTCATGGCCACAGTGCTGAGTTGGGTGAATGTTTTGTAGAATGATGGAAACAAGATTATTTTATAGAATCATTTCAGCATGATGTGATTATCTTTCAATAGCTTAAAACTATGTTTTTCTTTAACAGAGATAAAGTTGTAATAGTTTGGCAACTCTTAAACATTGTGGAAAGTCTATGTCTATAAACACACATAAATGGATAAAGAAACAATGCCACTCTTACAAATTGAAAATACTTGAAAACAAACTTTGCAAACATGTGGCTGAAATGGCAGTTTAGCAATTACTTACTAAGCTATGTTAAACTTAGAGTGCTTTGTAATTCTATTTTCAAAGTCTCTATTGGCCTAATGCAACTAAATTTTTTGTTTTCAGAAATGACAGTGGAGAATTTGTTTCTGTAGTTTTGAGAGTTTCCATGTAATCCAAGGCCATATTGCATTTCTAGGGGAAAGAAAACCAGTCAAGCATTAGCCTATTTACTGTACTTATTTTGGCAGCTATGAAGAAATTGGAATGAATTTTTCATTGTGCATTTAGTTGTATTTTAACAATACTTGTATTTTTCAGGTTTTCCAGATCGCGTATGTTATTGTGAAAGCAGCTAACTCCCCTCGTCCTGGGAACTGGATACTGGAGCGTTCGCTGGATGGCGTGGACTATCAGCCCTGGCAGTACTACGCCATCACAGACAGCGAGTGCCTGACACGCTACAACATCCATCCCCGGCCTGGAACCCCGTCCTACATAAAAGATGATGAAGTCATATGCACTTCTTATTATTCCAAAATCCACCCTCTGGAAAATGGGGAGGTAAGATCAGATGGTGTTCCATATGTAACAAAGAAAAAAAAACCCTTTGGTTAATTGGCTAATCTGCCTTCAGTAGACAGAATGTTTTGGTACAACTGAAAAATGAGGTGAGAATCTATTTGCAAGTTTTAAAAGCTCATCTTCTGTGGTTCTATATAAATGCACACAAGATTCACTCTAATAAGAACATTCTACCAAGTAAACCAAGAAGTAAAAGAGTTTATCAGCTAGGCATTTAGTACTTTCAGACAACTTTACATGCTTGAAATATGTTCCCATGTCACTTGTGAACAAAGGGGAGAATACTTGGAAAAATCACATACTTAGTGAAGTCATAAAACACTTTTCTTTTAGATGCATTTTCAGTCCCTGTGTATAAGCAAGGATGTCAAATGACAATGATTTTAGCCAGAATTTAATTTAATGCCTTAAGAGCTGAACCTGTGCCCCTGTTTATGCCTATTTCTTCTTCTTTCAGAGATCTCTACTATTTTACTCTAATTCCAGGCACATGAATCATGGACCAGTCATTTGTTCTAATTGAGGGTGTGGAAAAGATGTAGTGGACTTCAGAATGAGAATCTGTAGTTGAAAGAGCAAGGCAAATGTAACACCTGTAGCTGAAAATGCAGCCTTTTCAGTCTCTTAAAATGATGAGAGGGAAAGCCATGTGTAGCACATTCCAACTGCATTTTTTCTTTCACAATTTTTTCCAACACTTGCTCTGCAAATGAAATTTTAGCCTCAATATTTATCCCTCTGTTATTTTTTCTGTTCCACTTTTTAATTATTTATTTTTGTATAAATAAGTACAAAATTACTTTCTTCTGTTCTAAACACAAAGTTCACATGCACAAAATGTTCACATGCAAAATTGTTAATACAGTTGTTTTTGAGTCCTGGATATAGATATATATTGCTTGTTTCTGTTCTCAGAAAATTTTCAAGGCCAGTTGCAAAAATTTTAAAAATCAGTTTTCAGTGAAAATATCCTGTAGATACACTTTAGAAAGATATAATCTTGAATCTAAGAGACTCTTGGTTTACCAAGAGTTATCAAATGGGAAATAATTTTCAGTTCTAGGAAAAAAATGCAAGTATTTCTTATTTATGGTTGTGCTTATATCATTACTGCTGTATTATTTGCATGGGTATTTGTTCTTGTAAAATCTAGCAGGAGCAGATAAAGTGATATTAAAAGAAATAGTGCATATACATGTGCTGTATTTTTAAACTGATTATAACTGGGTGCTTTTTGGGGGGTGAACAGAATGAGTTAGCAATTTATCACTTGCAAAGAAATTTTATACTGTTTCTTTGGGAGACCATGTCCGCGAAGAAAATATCATGCAAAAGTAATTATTCCAGTAATTAATTTAATTCACATTGTTCCATTTATTTGGTTAGCCAGTTCTCTCACAGGCAGATATTGATTCCAGTAGTCTGCTGCCTTCTTGGTTAAATCAGTGAGTCTCTGTGTTCTTCACTGGCTGAGCTAAACAGCAAAGAACTTTATTCACACACATGGTATATGTCCATGACTGAAACATTGGCTTAAAGCCTACTGAATTGAGTTGAACTTAATTCTCATCTTGAGTGTGCAATTAACAATTTTTAACCAGGTCTGATGTGCTCTATCCTTTCCTTAGTAAATTACCTACATCTGGTATGTGGTTTCTTTAAAGGCAAAGATGACTTTGAAGGGAGGAATGTATCTTTTATTCCACTTGGCAAAGGGGAGTTGTTAATACTGGCATACTTATGAAAGGCATGGGATAAACCCCAAGTTTGTCTTCCCTCCTGCAGGTAGTTATTAATCAGAGATGTGGCTGTGATAGAGAACAGCTTGAAATGGAAAGCCTAAGTATTAACCTTTATAGTGATTGGAAGAGTGAAGTATCATTCCACGTGAACTAATTATCTTACAATTTTAACAATACTCTTTTCATAAGTAAAGCACTAGTTTCAGCTGTCTGAGTAGCTAAAGGCTGAATTATGAAGTAGCATTTACAGAGAATTAACCTGGGTTAATTAATTTTCATATTTTGTCAAACATGCAACATGAAAAATAACATTTCTACCAATATCATATTTACTTGCAATTGTGCTGCTGGTGGTATTTGGCTTTTGGTCTTTCAGTGGAACTACATCTGCATATAACTTATGTTCATTCCAGAAGAGTAATTTTGTTCTGTGAATCAAATATTACAGTCATCTTGTAAGACTTATAGGGTTATTAAGTGTAAACGAAGTACCTTTGCTTCAAACCCCATGAGTTGCTTAGGCACACCATTCTGGTGTACACCCAGAAAACCTGAAGAAGTGCATAAGGAACATGCTTGGCAAGCCAGGGCCAATGTCAAGTGTACATCCAGTACAATACCATCTGAAGTTAAAAGTTGTCTAAGTTGTCATCTTAGAAAAATCAGAAAATATTCTCCTTATGTATGCTTTCAATGAACATTTTAGACAATTACTGGATTCATTAGGATATTTCCAAAAATGTTCATTCTAAGCCAAATATTTTTTGTATTTTAATACTATTTCTTTTTACACCTGTAATATTGTCTTGGCCAGTCACAGAATTAGAACCAACAACAGCTAGAACAACAGAGCCAGCAAAAAAACAACAAATAAACAAAAACCTTTTGTGATTTATCTTAAGATCTGTGTACCTAGCACAAATTTAAATCAAATGGGAACAAGCAATCTATAGACCTGGGATTATTTGCAAAAAGTAATTTTATTGAATGACTTAATGGAAAATTGCATAATGACGACTTCCAAATGAAAAAAACCAAGAAACTCTCAAAGAAATTTCTAAAAAGTGAAGACTTGAATGCAGAAAGATTCCTAGCATTCTGGTTTCCATACTAAGCTATCACTAACAGCTAGAAGAACAGTGTGTCTCTATATCATACTGGCTAAGGTAGACTTTTAGCAAGCTGTTTGAAAGCATCATGGAATCCGTAAGAATGGAGGGGACCACAGTGGGTCATCTGGTCTAAACTCTTTGTATAAGCAGGGTCGTCCTAGAGGATATGGTACAGGATTGTGTCCAGACAGTTTTTGAGTATCTCCAGTTAGGTAGACTCTGCAACCTCTCTCGGCAGTTTGTTCCAGTGCACAGTCACTGCACAATAAAGAAATTCTTCCTTGTGTTTGGGTAGAATCTCCTGTGCATCCGTTTCTGCTTGTTGCCTCTAGTCCTGATGCTCCGCACCGCTGAGAAGAGCCTGGTTCATCCTCCTGCCAGTCCTCTTTCAGATAGTTTCATACATCAATGAGGACCCCTCTGTGTCGTCTCTTCATGAGGCTGGACAGGACCAGCTCCTTCAGCTTATCCTCATAAGAGAAATTCTTCAGTTCCCAAATAAATATAAGAGCTAAAGCTTCCCAGAACACTATTTCAAAACAAAAATTAATGTTCCTCTGTCTCCCTATGCCAGAAAAATAAGAGGAAGAGATTAGTTCACTTAATGAGTTATTCATTATCTTTCACTGAACTGATGTTTCTTGCTTTAATAGTATTTTAATTTTTTTTTACATTGAGTAAGAAAGAAGGAATGTAAGGAATAATAGCTGGTGATGTTAGTCTGGTATTTTCAAGTAAATAAGAATGCTTATTTTGTTTTCATCTTTACTTATACCCTGTATAAGAATGTAATTTCTTTGTTTCTTTATTTCCTCAGACGATCATTAGTTTGAGAACTAAAAGTTAGTGAGTTACCATAGTGATTTTTACTTCATTTCACTTACACAGGAGCCTCTGATGTTTACATCCAGTTTGCACCATTTTATTGAAATATTTCTTCTTCTGCTAGACTGAAATTTATTTCACGCCCTCTTTACCTTGATGACTAGGTGAATATAAGGCTCTGAACATTAGCCTTCAGTGTTGTAATTTTCTTTTTTGTGAGATGCTGAAAGAATTCTCTTATGGAATGCTTGTTTGAATTAGCACATGTAGGTTATTTGTATGTTGATACATTGGAATCTTCCCTCTTGCTTGCAGTTGTTTCAAAGCTGGACCATCTGAAAACTTCAGGTGCAACAGATGATCACTCTAACATGTTAGGAAAATGTATATCTTTTCATAGAACAAGGACACATAGTTTTGTAGGAAGTAAAATTGGAAGTTACACTTGAAAACAGCAGTCTTCAAACATTTAGAGTGTTTTGTTTAGGCTAGGAGAAAATGAATATTTAAGTTTTAAAAAATTGTTCTGTTTTTTCTTCAGTTCTTTGTGCAAGCAGATATTGAAAATCATATGCAATGAAGACAGTGGAAGAAAAGCTTAATTAATCTGATTAATTAGCACTTCATTTTACTAAGAAGGCAAAAACACCTTCCTCCCTCCTGCCTCACCCTCCCACCAATGTTCTGGGAAATACTGAGTTTCTCTAAAATAAGGCTTTCTGAAAGTTAAAATATTGACAGTAAGGTGGTGGATTTAATTCCGACACTTTAAAATCTTAATTGAAATACCCAATTTTCTCCCTTGTCTGTCATCAAATAGAGTTATTCTGTCAAAGTTTGTTTAAAAAATATTATTTCTGGTGATATGGAAGGTATGTAAACTTCCAGGAAAAGGAAATTATTCCCTCTTTGCGGGCAGAATCTGTCATCAGAAGATGCTGCCTCAAAGGATATTTTTGTGGTTGATCAGAGTTTGGGTTATACAGTGACAATGGAGAGATAAAATCTCAGGATTTAGTAAATATTTCCTTGTAGTGAGTAAGAGAAACAGTCTCTGTCCTGTATCAGATGCCTTTCATATGTTATTTTCAGTTGCTGAGAATGTTCTACCTTGACATTTAAATATAGAAAAGTTGAAGGATGGAGGAGGCCCTGTCTTTGAAGGGAAGTAATCTGATTGTAGAAATGAGAATGACACCTAATAGCGGTATACCAAGTGGACGAAATTTCCAAAACGATTATCTGGATTCCACACATTTAACACAGCCCTTGGTGTTGCTTGATTCTTTTCAGCAAGAAGCATTTGTGAAGCAAATGGTTAATGAAACAGTATTGGTAATGACTATTGGTTTATTATTAAGGAGGTAATATAGTTGCACATCTGCCATGTTCCATTACAAACTACATGGTACTTCCATGTTCAAAAGTGAAAACTGGAAACTGAAAGACTTTGGCAAGAGCTGTCTGTGTGAAGAATGGAGTCAAAGGTTCTCTCAGTTCTGGTGTCTTTCAATGGGAAAATTCTTTCTGTCTCCTCTATGCCTAAGGCTGAAGCAGAGGACTGACAGAAAGGAGAGTTATGGTGGAATTAAGTAACCTATCTCCTTCATATTCTGCAATAAGTCTTTCTATCACTGCTTTTACAGTGGTGAGAACGATACTGCAGTGAAGGTGATGCTTCAGTTCTGCTCCTTTAAACGCTTAATCTCATAGCTTTCTTATGATTGTAGCAATGTAACTGTAATGTAAAAAAAAAAAAAGAATACTCTGTGGTAGTAAAGACAAGCCTTGTATAAGCATGTTCATTAGTCTTTATATTCTTCAGTCAAGTGGAAATTCAAATTGTGTACTTACCAAGTAAAGAAGAAAAATAAACAGAAACAAGTGCCTTGACAGTATTTTTTAAAATTTTGTTCACTTGTTGCCATAGCACTTGAATGCTTTTAATGGGTCCATTTTTAAATGCATGCCTCAGGTCCCTTGGAACCTCCCCCAGTGTCATGGCCATGAACATTGAACTCTAGTATGTCCCAATGTTTGCATGCTAGTTTTCTCCTCTTCATACAATAGTGCTTGTCCTGTTGGGTGCAGTCTCAGTGGTTCACAGAGAAGGAAGGGAACAAAAAGAGACTTAGAAATGGACTTTAAAGTGTGTTCTTCTCATAGCTAAATTTAGGCGGAGAATGTCAGTGCTAGGAGGACAGAGGGTACGAATTTTTGAAGTACTCGAAATGGAAATGTATTCAGTTGCAGACTAAAAATTTTGAGTTTGTTTCTTTCTTTTTCTTGCTTATTAATGATACAGATGCTACACAGTTTCTAAAAAAAATGCCTAAACGTTTGTGAATTACAGTGTTGATGCTGCCTTTATAGTTCCTATTTTTAGATTGATCATCTCAGTTCCTAACATGTATTAAGTATCTTGTCTTTATTGCAAAATAATTTTCTAAAGTCTGAACTATTATTTCCCCTTGAGTAACAGTGATAGGTTTCAAATGCATAAGATGTAGAAAACGCATCAACAGTAAAAAGTAATGCCAGTAATATCTTTGTCCATGCCCTCAACTGCAATCACCCTAGGCATTTCTCATGAGTATGCTAAATTTCCATATATTTGACTTGCATTTCTGTACACTTCAGTACATTACTTGTGGTTATGGCATATGTTGTCTTGTACCCGTATTGTGTTGCTATATTTTCACTGTAAAAAAAAACAAAGCACCATATAAAAAAAAAGATAACAGTCTATTATTAATGGATGAAACTGTTCAGAAATTTAAGTGGATTCTACTTCCAGCATCACAGTTTAGACAAAGACATTAGGCAGAGACTAATGAATGCAGTCTGACTCAGAATCCAAAATAGCTTGGATTTTGAACAGCTTTTTTCAGCTTGACGTCTGAAGAGGGAGAATAACAATAATTTTAAGTAATTCAGATTTTTTTCCCAAACAATGAAAGGCAAATTTTTATTTTGATTGACATTAATTGTTCCATGTGATGCAAAATGAAAACATTTTATTTGGTCATTTAAATTTTTTTTTTCAATGCAAAGACAATGAAAACAAATTTCACAAAACTGTGAATGGAGGACATGTAACAGTCTTTTGCTTAGAATGCAAAAAAAACCTTCAGCAAATAGAGATCTTATCAGATGCAATCCTTGCATCCAGGATGTTCTGCTTCCCAGGTTTTTAGCATACTTTGAGTCAGGCTGTCTAGCTAGGTGGCACAGCTTCATTTTCTAAGAAATAATGAGTTCAGTTTTTGCTGGACTGAAATTCAAGTGTCCCATCAGTTTAGGATCTTTCTCATCCTGCTTTTCCATCTTAAAATGCACATTTAGTTTTTTGTAGTGATTAGTAGTAGGGACAGCCAACAGGATCTGTATGTAAATGGTGCTTGTGATTAAAGATCTTTCCACTGAAGTCAACAGTGACCTTCAGATCAGGTCTGCCATGAAGGCTGTTAATCTCATTTTATTCAGTGTTACATCACTTCAGAGGTTGAAAAGTCCCTGCTTAACACTCTTAAGTTACTCATTAGGGATTACTCATACTCCCTATTGATTTTGGTTTACATTTTCTTTGCATCCCCTCCCACCCCCACCTTCTGGCTACAGAAGCTTCAGGAAGACTTCTGTTCAAGCCATTTTTTTGGATATGATTTTTTTGGATACCATTTGTATATGACTGGTCTCAGTGAAATGACTGTAATAACTTCTACTTGTAAGTCTTCTTTTTCAAGTGCTTTGAAAGGATGTAGCAGCCTAGAAAGTTACTTGTGTCCATGAAGATGTGAAAGAATACTGATTTTCTTCCAGAATTTTGCCACATAAGCTTTCAGCTGTTCCAAACTTTCCAGTTAGAATAACTTTGAAAGAAATGGTTTACAAAAAGAAATGAAAGAGATTAGAGGTTTGGAGAAAGATTGGGGTCTACTTAATTTTGTTGCTTTTGGGGTTTTGTCTTTTTTTACAAATTTGGTTATTTGGCTTGGTACAACTAAACTTGAGTATCTGATCTGAGAAAAAAAAGACCTTTAACAATGACTGCCAAATAAATGGATACATTTTAATTATTGTGTTTACACAATGTTATATTGCCTCACTAATGTAAAATTAATGTTTCCTGTTTTCCTAGCAGACATTAAAAGATATGTGAAAGGAAAAGACAAACACTTGACATGTGCTCAGTATAATAGGAAAGTATTGAAAACCGAATTTTAAATAATTTTGTTATGCACAGTGAGAATTGTCTTTACAATAATTTTTTCAAAACTTCTACAACTAATTTTGCAAGTTGATAATTTCATACTTACATTATAGCAATATTCACTGCTATTTTTTGCCTAAGAAAAAGGGAAATTAAGTAATATTTTCAAGTTGATAGTTCATACTGAACTTGAGCTTCTGATACTTAATACTACAGAATAAAAGAATGGATATAAAAATATGAAATGTACTTCTAAATTATCCTGCAAAGAGGAAAAAAATGTGCAAAGCTGAGCATAAGTAGTATTGCAGTCTCCCATTATTGTGTAAACAAGAGACAGGATATTTACTGGTACAGCTGTGTGGGCCAAATTGGAATGAAAGTTTCTTTTGTGTAGTTAGACAGCCCACTTTTCTGTCTTGGCACATCTTCTCTCCCTGAGCAGAAACTGATTTTGTAATATCTACCATTTCTTGAAAGAAAAGAAAAACGTATTAATCATATGACTCATAATACTTGAAAAGTAATGAAATTGCCATATGCAAAAAATATACTATACAGAGCAGTCTTTCAGTGTGAAGTCAAATTGATTAGAATATTTACCTTTTTTCTTTAGCATCCATCATTAATTGACCACAATGCTTACTGAAAAGAGAAGTATTAGATGTCTTTATGTGGATCTGTGACCGATTTTCAAATTTTAAAAGGAGGATTCATGCCTGTAAATGTAGTTTATAACTCAACATACTATTTCAGCATTCCAAAGAGAACTGGTGTGCTTAAGTATTGGTGTTTACTTGAATAACCCAAATTTCTCTTGTTGGGATTGGTAGCAGAGTTTTAGACAGTAATAAATTTCATTCTGGCAGCAGAGCAAGAGTAGTGGGTATTTGGTGAGGGGTTTTTTGTCTTCTGTTTGATTAGAGGAACTGAAGATCCATTGTGGGTGGGAATTTTTTCTTTTTTTTTTTTTGTTTTTTTTTTTTTTTTTTTTTTTGTTTGGTTCTTTTTGTTTTATTTTTTTTTTTTTGTTTGGTTGGTTTTTGTTTTGTTTGTTTTTTTCTTTTTTGTTGGTTGGTTGGTTTTGGATTTTATTTTTTTAAATTAGTTGTTACCATGGAAAATTACTGGGCAAAAGAATAGCTTAATTGTCAAAAACTGATTTTTTTTTAAAGGACAAATTAGTTAAAAGCCAAGTGGAGTACGTGAAGGAGTAACTTTAATCACTAAAATCTCATTGAAGCAGGGAGATATGAATAAATCAGCCTGAGGCCAAGTATAGGTATGCTTTCATGTCAGTAGAAAAGGAGAAGAGAAGGAGAAGGAGAAGAGAAGAACAAAACAAAGCAGCATAGTTTACCTGGAATTTTCAGTTTAAATGGTAAATGTTACAGAAATTCAATTGAAGGAAAGTTAGTCACTTAAACACTGTGGACCAATGGAAAAATGACTCAAAATTCAAACTACTCAAAAATCAAATTATTTGATTGAGGTCTGGAGTTAACATTTAAATGAAGAAAGCAGAGAGATAGTCTTGGTAAGTAGACTAAGTAGACAGACTGTCTCGACAAACAACTCTCTGTCAAAGAAAATTGGTATATCATGCCTGAGGAAGTGTAGGAAAAGTAAGGGCTGCAGTACTACTTAATCAAGGTGGTGAGACTACGTAAGGAGGCTCTGAAGTAAAAAGAAAGGAAAAAAAAACCAACTATAGTTAAGAAGGAAATTATTCTTAGCTTCCCATAGGCTGGGTAATTGTCACAAAGACTGATTTTTTAAATCCCTTTGAATGTTCTTTCAAGAAGCAGTGTAATGGTGCAACTAAGATTATGGGATGCAACTCAAAATGTTGTGAGAAGAGGTGCAAGGCAGGATGGCTCAAAATACTGTTATTTAAAGACTGTTCTGTAAATGGCAATTATATTCTCACTGTTTAATGTTAAGAAAATTTTGAAAGAGAATAACAAACTATAAAGCTATCTCTGAGGGTAGAAATATATTACTATATATCCTCTTTTTAAATATGTAGGAGCTTATGCATGCTATTTGCAAAAAAAGAATAAATTTTAGAGGATCCGAAAAGGTAGCAGCATAAAATACCTGAGAGTTGATAGGTATTAGAAACTGAAATACATCATTTAAAAGCAAGGAAAACAAGAATTTTGCAAATTAATGTAAAATCGTGGTAAGGCAAAAGAAGAGTGAAGAACCAAACTACTGCCTTTTCCTACCAAAAATGTCCATGCAGGAGGCCTGAAAAATCCAAAGAGAAGTGTTTTCAGGCACGTCAGAATAATAAAGCTGAGTGCCAAGTGAGATACAAGAGGCCTGCCAAGGACAGCAAATCCATAGCAGGTGGATTTTGTGGCTTGAGCTTCCTACGGAGGGACATAACAAAGTAGCCACAGTAGAGCTTTTCTTTGTTTTAGAAGTTGGAGGATCTTCTGAAGGAAGAACAGATCCAAAAAACAGTTTAAAGGCCATGGCAGCTTTGTTCCCCAGCTTTTATTGCTGATCACATTGTGGGGGATATCCCTGTGGTCAGTTGGGGTCAGCTGTCCCAGCTGTGTCCCCAGCTGACCCCTTAAGCACCCTCATGCTCCTCACCAAGGGAGGCAGGGTGAGAAGTAGCCGGAATATCTCAGTGTTATCAATGCTGTTTCCGTCACAGATCTAAAGCACAGCCTCTCACAAGATACTGTGAAGAAAATTAACTCTGTCCCAGCAAAAACCAGCGCAATAGTTGACTATATGAGTAATTTTATGTCATGTATCATAACTGAAATCTGAAAAACCTGGGCGTTTGAGAGTTTGACAAAACCCTGCCAAGTGTAGGTTTTTTTTTTTTTTTAATTAAAGCAAGCACTGCTATTTTTGTAACTTTCCAACAATTAATCATGATGGGAGCAAAGACCAAAATGCACATTTCATGCACATAATTCTTTAATCTCCTGTGTTTTACAGATTTCTGATTACATTCTTGGCCTGGACTGTTCATTCTGTGCTACTCAGAAGTGGATTTTTTCCCTCCCCTGACTTTTCTTTTAGTAACTGCTGTAAAATATCTCTGAAGTCTGAACAGGTCAGGTTCACAGTTGGAGAGATATCAAAGTTTGTTGTATTCTACAACTGAATGTCCTATTTAATCTTTCTTTTTAAATCATTATAATGGTTTTAAAGGAAAAGAATGCTTACCATTCACAGGGATCCCATCTGGTTTTCAAAAGCATTCACCAGTTTATGTTCCAAATGACATGACATAGATTTTGCTAGAACTTTGAGTCCAACACTATACAGTAATTGTAATGAACTTTTCCATCACAAAAAAAACCCCAAAAACTTTTGTGAAATTGCTTTAGTCTAAAATTCTTCAGAGTTGTGGTTGAAAACAAGAGTGTTACATCAATGTAAAGCATATTACCACAGTTTATTTCATGATAACATTCAGGAGCAGATGTACTTGTTTACTGTTTGAACAGCTTAAATCCTCACATTCTCCCTCTTTTACATCAGCAGTTGTTTTTGGCAGCAGTTTGCAACTGCTTACAGCTGTTAAAAGTTCCTGTGGATTTTCTTTCTACTGGTCACGATACTGTACTGGCAGCAATTTGTCTGCAATTCCACGGTGGACTCCACAGTGTATCTCCTTCAGAATGGAAAATATAGTGGGAAGTGCCATGAGTTTTAGGATAATCATACAATGAATAAGGGAA
This sequence comes from Emberiza elegans, assembly GCA_024865655.1. NCBI lineage: Eukaryota > Metazoa > Chordata > Aves > Passeriformes > Fringillidae > Emberiza > Emberiza elegans. The sequence continues at coordinate 10,209,997 of JALJVW010000175.1, read as the reverse complement.
ATCATAAAATCTTGATAAGAAAGTGGGGATGAGTGTTGTTTGGGTGAGGTTTTTTTTAAAATATTGTTTGGTTTGGCCTACTTAGAAGCCTTTTAGTTAAATCTGAGGATGAGAATGCTTTTTATTATATTGTCCAAGAAAACATAACTCCTTTTCTGTTATTTATTTGAAATTACTTATCTCATTTATGGTCATTGTCCAAGAAGAGGTGTACTACTTTGAGGAGTAGTAAAGAAAAAATATACTTTTTTTGTAATGTCATGTCACTTCAGTGCTTTCTTAAAAAATAGCATAATTTGGCTTTTAATGTATTTTTTGAGTAATTTTGGAGAATGTGTTTAACAGACCACTAAATTCAATCCTTTAAGCAAAGAGGTGATCATGTTTAACTCAGTAATGCCAGGTATTTCACCTCTGCTTGACCAGAACTCAGACTAACTAACATAATGTTCATGCTTTGCAGCTTGAGTTGCCATTGGCATCCACACAAAATACGTTTTTGCTGACTTAAGAGATGAAGTCTCACTTCTAAGTGCACTTAGTCGAGCCAGTAGAGCACAGACCATCATGGTTGTGTACAGTATTCCAGGCCTTGCATCTTGTCTGAGTCCCTCATAGACTGTGGTAGGCATAACTGTTGCTGAAACTGCAGCTGGATGCAATGTTTCTACTTAAGTAAGACAGTTACAACGAGAAAATAAAAACTTGACATTATATAAATACACTTTCAAGGTAATCAAGTTTCTTATTATTCTGTGATTTATTATTAACTATTGCTCTGACAATGAGCAGTCTGTTTACAAGTATGCAAGATGATGTCTTTGACAAATTGGTTTTTGTCCAAAAATGACAAGCATGAGAATTTCAGGAGCCATAACAAAACAGTGGCTTGAATAGGGGAGTGAAATTGGAAAGAGAAAAATGACAAAAGCAAGTTAATCAAAACTGAAGCAATGAAGCCCTGTTTAGCTTAAGCTGTAGGGTATAGATGTCAATGACACAATAGTATTTGCTAAACAGTTTGTTAAACTGACATTTGCCTGTATTCTTAGGGGAAATGAATTAGTTGAGATACAATCTGACATGCATAGCCCTTGACATTTTAATGCAAGTTTAAGCATTGCATTTCAAGCAGCTCTTGTAATCATTAGTGAGGCACAGAAGGGAGTTGTGCTTTCACTTACTAAACCACTAATTTATTAAGATAGTGAGATGTTTATTAGAAATATAGCAAAATTTGCCAAATATACCATTTCTTATACACTATTATTATAAATATATATTTATGAAGAAAAATTGGATGCTGAGTTCTGGCATAGGCTTCCATCTACTATTCCAGTTGTGAAATCAACTCTAATGATAGATTAGGTCTTGCAATAAGAAAACTCACAGAAATTTTGTCTTTAGGGATTAAATATGTGATACCAAGAGATTAATTAATCAGCAGTAATTTTCCATCTACTGCAAATGAGCTATTTGCAACAGATAATTAAAGGTGCTATTGCTTAGGAGAATTATGAGAGCTACTGAATCACCTGTTGAAAAATTTATTTTCAGCATTGTTCATCTTAATATTGATGTGCTTGCATAACTTGAGAATGTAAATCATGGGGTACTTTTCCCATTAGATCATTTTAATGCTGACATTTTTGTCTCCTCCACTCCTGATTATCAAGTTGCAAGACCTTTTGTGCAGGACAGAAACTTTTCTTTCCTGTATGCTGCTCTTGGAGATTAGACTTTAGTGGGACACTGACCTTTCTTGAAAATAGTTTAGGGTCAGACTACTGCCTCACACAGAGTACCAGGGTTGAAACCCACAGTCTTGATATAATGTACAAAATAATCTACTGAGTATTTGAACAAAGGGAGTTCTTTACATCTACTAGCCAGAAGTATTGTAGGATGATGTTCCCAGTCCATCCTTGTAACAAATTACACTAAGGAGCTTTCTCTTTTTCTGAAAGAATTAAGTCTTCCAGTTTATCATCAGTGAAAAGCATACTAGTGGTTAGTGGTGCTGTTTTCTTGAAAAGAAAGTGAGCAAAAAAACTCCATGTCACACAGATACACAGCTGGGGTTTTTTATATCCTACAAACTGCTTGAGATTGATTGCACTCAAATTGCTTGGCAAAGTAATGGGCTTCAAATACCAAAGCTCTAAGTAGAAAAATACACCACTTGGATTCATACATGGGTATTTTAAATTTGTATGAGAGCATGGTACATACTTAAAATTCTTAAAACTTTGTTAAAGTATGTTAATTTTAAGTAACTCAGCAGTTGATAATATACATTAATGCCAAATGGCAGCATTTTCACTGTTGCATTAACAACAGAGGCAGCTAACATGATGCAGGTTTGGATATCAGTTTGTGCCAGAAACACGCACAGAAGGAGGGGTGGAAAGAGTGGTTTTAGGTGTTCAGCCATGGTGCTGAGGCACAGTCTGGGCACAGTCCTCAGCACTGGCTGCCATGACTGCCCCAGTGCAGCAGAGCCCTCAGCTCAGGCCGAGTTCCAGAGCCAGGATGCAGATTTTAACCTCTGAGACTGCAAGAACTGTCTGGACCTTGCTGAGGTTGAGGGAGAAAGAGAGGGTCCTTGCCTGCAGAATGGGTGATGTGTTTGGGTATTTGTGTCACCAAGTAAAGGACTACTGACATCCATTAGACTGCACAGTATCAGAGGTGACAAAAGTGAGTAACTAAGTTTTATCTGGCACTCTGCAGCCTGAAGCCACAACTGTACAAGAGGGAGGCAGGCAGAGTTGGTGTCTGTTGTTTCAGAAATGGAGATTCCCTTGATGGCGAAGACTGCCAACTGGTGACTTCTGACACCAGGAGAGGAGCCCCTTCTTTGCCTGCAGATGGGCAGCTGCATGACAATTCAGTGCCTGGTAGCATGCAGGCTAGCAGCAGTGGGCTGAGAGCTCTGTTCAATGAGATGTGAGCCAGCTGTGCCTACATAACCCAGGAGTATTGGGAGGAAGCTGAGTGAGAGTAAGGGTGTACACTCAGTGGTACATAAGCTAGCAAGGTGCCCTTGCAAGCAATGAAAGCTAAAAGTATCCTGGGCTACTTAGTCAAAGAATCACCAGCAGGTTGAGGGAGGTGCTGAGAGCACATGTGACGAGATGAGTCCTGTTCTGGGCTCCTCAGTAATAGATAGACATGGACATGTTGGAACAAGTCCAGGAAATGTTTGGGAAAACAAGGACTTGGAGAGTCAGTCCTGTAAGTAGAGGCTGAGAGGACAGGGATTGTTTAGACTTGAGAAGTCCCAGGGAGATTTTGATAACATTTAAAAAGTATTTGATGGAGTGCAGGTTAATACTTTTCTCTGTTCTGAAGACTTATTACAAGTCTAAATAAGTCATTGTTCATCAGTATATGGGACTTATCTACTGCCAGAAATAGCAAAGGTTTCTTAGGCTGTCTGTCACTTCTTCCTTGGCAGAAACCAAATGAAATGTGTTGTGAAATTCTAGTTGTAAGTCTCATTGTCACCTGGCAGGAGCACATTGCAAGCCCTTTCAGGTGTCCTTTTTACAGAATAGGATTGGATGGATCCAAGTATTTCCCAGTATCCAGACCCAGCAGCTGAGAAAGGTTACCTTGATAATTAATACCAGCCTTTAAAGGGTGTTGGAAAAAGTGACACTATAGGCATGACAGAAACAAGGAGCTGTTTAGGAATGACTGAGTGGCTTATGGAGGAGAGGCACTGTAGATATAATAACGTTAGAAAGTCAGCAGAAATAAAATGGTGTATTGGATCGCTGTGAACTAAAATTCAGCACCTAAACTGGGACAGCATCTCTTTAATGTTGTATCAGCAATTGCCCAGAGGTGTGGAACTGAGCTGTTCTTGTTGAACAAAGGCTAAGAATATATTATCAACCTTCTACAACCCTTTGGCAGACTCTCTAAGTGTCACAATAAAATGTAGTGCAGAAGGGTATTTCTTAAAAACCTGAATGTTCTCAGTGCAGCTGAGATGGTTTAGTTGAAAGCAGAGGACAGATCCCAGTCCAAATATTAACTGTCAAATAATTATGTAATTGCACACACATGCATGCTACATTTTAGAATGGTCCCAGAAATCATACATCATATTTAAAGCATAAAACAAGGAAAGATAATAGATATCAAAATTAACTGGTGTTATTTGTATCTTTTCCTGCAAATGAGGCAAAGAAGTAAGAAAATAAGTTCCAGCAAATGAAATGTTAAACTGCAATAAAGATGTGGAAAAGATTCTGAGTGACTGAGTTGAAGTAAGCCTTTTTTCAGACACATCAGATTCAAGAAATCTGCCAGAGAATTGGTGGGCTGAGAGATGATCAAAGAGTGTTCAAGAAAGATAAGGTCATTGCTGAAAAGTTAAATTAATGATTTGAATCAGTTTTTTCTATAGAGACTGTCAGGAGGGTTTCTGCACTGGAAACATTATTTACAGGAGAGAAGTTAGAAAAACAGTTGCAAACTAGATTGTTAACTGAAGAGGTGCAGAAAAAATGGATAAGTTGAATAGTGAAAAGGAACTCAAGGCTAGAATAGGTGAATTATAACAGTTGTTATTTAAGTCCTCACTGTCAAATATTCTCAGTAACTGAGGAGCATGGACTGTCAAATGAAACACTGTTTTTAGTAACATTCCTTAGTCATCCAGGGAAACTACAGATCTGGAAGGCTGATACCTGTGCAAAGCTAATTAGTAGTAAAGAAATGAAATTAAGAATAGAGCTGGTAGAAAGATACGTTTCTTTGTTCCAATTTCAGAACTGGAAGTATTAAGTGAGTTTAGTATGAGGCAGATCTAAAACTAGCAAAGGAAGGATCTCTTTCCCTACAACATGTAAATGAGATGAGAAAATCCTAATTAAGTGATGGTGTAGATATTAAAAAGTGACTTGGATTAAGGTGAGATGGAGTTCATGGAAATACTTTGAGGCTTAGCAGATGTATAGAAACTACCTATAGCTCAGCAAACCCCTGAGGAAGTATTATGTATGCTTGCCTTCATCTTACTATTAGCATGCTGGCTTGGATGCTGTGTGGGGCAGGCTGCCAAGCTGGATAGGTCTTTTGGTTCTGACATGGTCCAGAGATTCTAATGTACTTGAGATGTCCTTTGAATGTATTTGGTAGTGTCCCTGTTGTTCAGCATTCTTGCAGGCAATCTAAAAAATCAGAAAACTGTGTAATAGCAGCATTTGTTGGTAATGCGAAATTTAAGATAATTTGTTCTATTAGCAGCTTATGATACTACATGAAAAATACTATATGAAAATGGGTGTTGCTAAAAGCAGAGTAGTAAATGTAAGGAGAAAAAAAGAATTATGTATGAATGTTGATGGGCTAGTCTTAGACTAAATTCTCTTCAGTTCTCTACAGAGAACTTGTAACATCCTCCACAGTTCTCAGATAAGAAAAAGTTGATTAATCATCATACTGAATTTTGAAAATTAAAATATGTTGACTGCTCACAATTTTCTCAAATGAAAAATTAGAATGCTTTCAATTAAATAAATATGAGTTCCAGATTTAAAAGGAAAAAGAAAACAAACAAACAAGGAACAACCCCGCCAGTGACAGTTCTGTTTGTTGTGTTTTTTTTAAGAAGCAAATTTCCTCACACTGGGACAAGGGTATGTAGTGATGAAAAACATAATTGTTGAAAAGGAGAGTAGAGCTCCAATACAGAAAAAGGTCAATTGGTAGATATTAACCACTATGACTCAGATTCACGCTGTAGCTCAGGAGGCCTTTACACTGATTAGTCAGAGGAAGTGATCATATTGTATTGGAGGGATCAGTTGAAATGCTCTGTTTCTTATAGTCTTTCATAGCTATTTTCTTCTGGCCTCTGTTGGAGATTCCTAAAGATTCCATTTGTTGGAATATAGGCATGGACAAATGCCTTGTTAAGGAAAAGTATTCTTTAGTTGAAATCAAAGTATCTTTCATTTAGAACCCAGAATTATGATTATTGCTTCAGTCTCAGAAGTGGTAAATAAAAGTTGTCCATAAAACCTGAACAAAACTTGACATTGTTCCCCCATGGGGACTTAGATTATCCAAGTTGTAGCAGCCCAGTGGGTGGATTAAAGTATTAATATTTTCCTGGAAGACTGAGCTTTGGATCTGTGCTCTGCTATAGAACTGTGGAGTGGTTTACAATGCAGTGTGGGCGCAGCTAGCTCAGGCTGTAGCTGATGAGTGCAAGGGGGGCTAATCTTCCCTGGAGCTGTGTGTGGAGCACTGTGATGATCTTATATGGCAGAGGTGTAGATGCTTAGTGAGGATTGTGTTCATTGGGACAGTTTTCAAGTCCAATTCAAAAATACTTGGAAGGCAGGGGCCACATTAGAATCTTGACTGAAAATGCACTGTCCTGGGAACAGTGTCTTTCAAACAGGTGCAAGACAGTGGAGGGAGATGAAAAGAGTAAGTGTGCTCTGGAAAAACTCAGTGATGTCTCATTGGGAGAGTCATATTGAAAATATTGTAAATCTAAACCTATTTAAACTTCTTTAAATTGAGACTTACTGGGTTTTTTTTCTGATTAATGACAGATGTTCCTAAAGTATTCTTAATTTCTTCCTTTTTCTCTTTTCAAGGAATAGGAACAACTTGTTTGGACAGTTTTCAAGTTGATTCTACATGTTTCTAGGAAGAATTGAATGATTTCATCACAGATGTTTATAGGAGGAGAAATAATTTAGAGTAATTAATTTTGCTAATGTAAAATTTTCACTTCAGATTCATTTTGATAAAACCATCTAGATTTGAATTTTCTAGTCTCAGTGTCATTTTGCTGTACATACTTGAGCAGGTGCCCTATTTCATGCAGGACAGCTGCATTTCAATAATTATGTGTACTTAATTGTTGGTTGTTTTAAAATTAAATTGTGAAACATTTGAAGACAAGGCTTAAAAATAATATAAATGTAAGTCATCATCTTACTAGATTAGCCTTGCCAAATAGATGAACTGCTGGTAGAAAATCCTTTCAAAAATAGGATCTACTCTAAAATTAATGCCTCTGGTTTTATTTTGTTAACTTACATTTTAGTTCTGTAAAACTATCATTTCAAGGAGGTGGTTTTTTCCCCCCATCAGTGTCCAAAGACTAAATTTGTTGTTTTTAAAATAATCAAAAGGTATGACTGCTGATTGTCAACTGTGTCATTTGTGGTCAAACTGTGTCTGGGATAAATACTTCTAAGTACTCTGTGGGTACTTCTTTTGATACGTGGGATTTCACCTGCATCTTTCTCTCCCCGCTCCCAAAATCTTTATTTTTGTCTTTTTGAAGAGATTGTCAGATTGCCATGCTGCTTATTACTGCCATGGTGCTGTTGTTCTATCAGATTAAGCAAGGCACTAGTTTAGATTTATTTCTTCTTTATCTCTGGAATATCACAGTTCAGCATTTAGTATTCTATTGCTTTAAACCATAACCCATGTAAGTTTGCTGGCAGTATAAAAGAAATCTCTTGGATCCTGTTTTAAAGGAAGGCAGTGATAGTGTGAAAAAATACTCTGAAGAAATATGTTTCCTTGCTCACAAGTAAATATTATGCAAAAATGTATTCAGGCATGTGTTTTTGCTAAAATTCTCCTTCATTTGGAAAGATCTGTCAATTTCCACTTGACTTGTTGCCACCTCTTCAGGCTTCCTTTGAAGTTTTCTCTCCACACATGTTCTCTCTCTCTTCACCAGGGATTTGATCAGTTCTCTGGTCATGTGCTTCTGTCCTATTTGTAGCCAGACATTTCTCATTCAGAACCTCCTCCTTGCTTCCTCTGAGTTTTTTTAATAACCTTTTGTTTGCACCATGTCTTTCTCACAGCATTTTATTCTGTTTGTTTCCAGCCATGTCCTTTAGTTACTTGTAGTCAGGAGCAGAACTGAGTCAGAGCTCAGTGACTGTGTTGTTATGATCTGAGTAGGAGGAAGTGGCATCACCTGTTCCTCGAGGTAACATGGCAGAAACCCAGAGGTGTTGAGTGATTCACAGGCGAGGTATAATTGCTGGCTGCTCCTGGCAGAGTGGTTCCCAGTGATTTGGTGTACCTGTAGATACAGTGGAGCAGAATGCTGGTCGTGATGAGGTATACGGTTTCCCTCTTGGCAGTAAAAATCTCAGTATCACAGAATTGTAAGGGTTGGAAGTGACCTCTGAAGAGCATCTAGTCCAAGCCCCCTGCCAAAGCACAGCCACCTAGAACAGGTTACACCTGAATGCATCCAGGTGAATTTTAACTGTCTCTGGAGAGGGAAATTCCATGACCTCCTTGAGCAGCCTGTTCCAATGTGTTCCAATGCTCGACCATTTCCGATGTAAGGAAGTTCTTCCTCAATACTGAGGTGAAACTTCTTGTGTTTAGAGACCTTGCTCCTTGTCCTAACACCACTAAAGAGCCTGGCACCTCTTGACACCTGCCTTTGAGATAATTCAGTGAATTGATAGTATCACATAGGCAGTGAAAGACAGTAGTTGTTCAGAAAGTCTATCCAGCACATCAAAAACTCCAGGAAACAAGAGCTGCTGCTTTTCTGGGAGCAGTAGATTTACAGTCTCTTTCCTCAGTGTGAGGCAGCCACTGCTGAGTGAGTGCCAGCTGGTGTTTGGAGTGCAGCTGTTTGCCTAAACCAGGAGTGATATGACCATGTTCAATGACAGAAAATGGCTGTGTGGCCTGACCTCTCACTCAGAGCTCTGAGGTATGAGGCAACACATGTTCATTGCAAAGAATAAATAATTCTCTTATTCATTCCAACGTTCTGCACATTTGGCCTAGCATCTGAACATTCTTACAGTGTACCAGCCTGTAATAAAAATGCCCCAATTAAAATTTAACACTTGAGAATACAGGAAAATTAATGGTTTCTTTCCTCTCTCCCTCTAGGTGCTCATTAACAGTATTTTGCTATACTTGATGTGTTTCTTCTTGTAGGCCTTTTCCAAGAACAGTTCTGTAGCAGCCCATCTGCTTTATTTAGTTGATTCAGAGCTAATGTGTGCCATGATCAGCTACAAAGACAGGAGTGGAAGAAGATGTCCTATTTCTTGTTGCCTTGCCCGTGATGCTTCAGCTGGGGTCAGAGAGTCTCTGTGAAGGAGCCACAGAGCTTACCTAGATTTCTAGACTTTAGGATGGGGCAGGCAGAGAAAGGGGGAGGTAATCTTTACAGAAACTATAGTGTAGGCAGAGAGTGGTAGCGTCTTTGGAAAAACAAATGCTAAACAAAGTTCTCAGAAGTGATAAAGACTTTCCTCCGGGACCAGGTGAAAACAGTTGCAACCCAGGAAATTGCTTCACCTTGCTGAGAACAAGATTTAAAGGAGAAGATGTGAAAAGAGAGAGTGGGAAAAGAGAGGTGCTTATGAATGCTGATTTTGTCTCATCTAGCTGTTGTAGTTTTCAATATTTCAGAAGTTCAAAAGCCTTTTGATGATGATCGCTCTAAGAGGTGCAAACTGACCCCTGTTGAATTCTGAATCCCATTGCAAGTATTCATTCCCTTAAGTCAAAGTTTTTGAGCCCATTTGGTTGTATGATTAACTTACTTCAGACCAGGGGAGGACAAGTGAATTGCCTGCAGCATGGACACTTGGTTTAGGGACTGGATACACAGATGAAGTTTGTGATGCAGTCTTTCTGTAGCTGATGACTTTCCTTTGCTCTAAATGTTTTTATTATAAAGACTCTTCATAGCTGAGGTCATATGGAATATTTTGGGGGAAATCTACTTTCTAAGGAAAGAAGTTATTCTGCATGTACAAATACATTAACACAGTGCCTGTAATGACATTTGTTGGCCTAATCATGACAAAATTGATGTAGTGTAATTCCTTACTGCTTTAATAATTTTTCAGATTCACACTTCTCTAATTAATGGACGACCTAGTGCTGATGATCCATCACGTGAATTACTGGAGTTCACCTCTGCTCGCTTTATTCGCCTGAGATTCCAGAGGATACGGACACTAAATGCTGATTTAATGATGTTTGCACACAAAGATCCAGCTGAAATTGATCCCATTGTTACAAGGAGGGTAAGTTCTGGCTAGGCAGAAAGACGTGTAGAAGTTATCTTACACTTGTAGGTGCTGTACCTGCCTTTGTTCACCATAGGAAATTTTGGGAGTTGATTATTACCTGCTGTTGTCTTTCAAAATCCTGGTGTTGGAGAATTCCCTGTGGACTCTATTTTGTCATCTTTTCTAGAATAGAATTAGCAATTTTACATTTTCTGCTTAATGGTGTTATTAACATAAACACCCAGCTCCTCTGGCTGCAGACATTTGGATGTAGGTGTTTGTCAAGTGTTTCCCGTTAGTATCTCTTGTCTCTTCTGCTACTCAATCCTTTGCTACCTTTAACATGCCTTGAACACTCCCTTTGAGTAGAATTTGTAATTGTACTATAAGTAGTAATAGGGTCTGAATGCAACACTTTTAGCATTTTCATATGATTGAGGGTAGCAGTAAATATTTGTGCTTTGCTTAACTTAAAAGAATGGATACAGCATTTAAACTCATACCATACCCATAGTCTGATCTTCTCCACTGTGCTTTGTGTAGGCACACGCCTGTCTCTTCTTTCTGCAGTCTTAACTTCCTTTCTAAGCCATATCTCCCTGTTGTCCAGCTGATCAAATGTTGTGTATTATTATTGTTTTCCTCTGATTTTTCTACTAAGCATTCTCAAAACCTCTGATTTTTCAGACTTTTTTCTAAGCATTCTCAAAAACTGGTTTGGGGAATATATAATATCCTTTTTTTTATCACTTCCTCTTCCTGTTGCTCATCATATGATATGGTAACCTATCATATAATGTGGTAACCTAACTTTCCAAAACAAAAATAAGTTCTGTTATGAATGGAGGGTGTATTATTATTCTTTTGTTAATATCATTTATCAGTGGTGGCTAAGTGCTAAGAAAATCTGCATCTTCTGTTCCCATTTCTGGTTTCCAGTTTCCATTTCCTTGTCTAAATAGAGTGCTGGCTATTCCTGAAAGTTTGGAACAAGCCATTTTGTTTTGAACTACAAACCTAGAATCCCTCCCAGTTGAGTGCAGTTATTGCAGCCTCACTAATCATGAATACTGTGTGTCTATGTAAAAGTGGACATTTAATAATCTGATTCTAAGCCAGTGGAAATACAAAATTGAATTAGCACTTGAAAAATTACTCTAAACTCATGAAAACTAAGTGCAGGACAATACACTGGTTACTCAAACCAACAAGGGACTGTAATTTCTGTGTGGGATCTCTCCATGAGGCCGTCCTCAAAGGATCAAGGAGCAAATGAAACTTGCCACTCTTGTCAGGAAACAAAGGGTAGCCACAAATTATACATTTTCTTTGTGTTGGAAGTTTAACTAGGAGTGATAAGCGTTCTCATTTTTTTGATATATTTATTTATGATCTGATAAAGAGGTTCAACACTGTAATAACAAAATTTGCAAATAGCATATGTTTTGTTTGATTAGCTGGCTGTGAATATGTTGCAGGACCCTTGTCGAAACAGAAGACAATGAATGAGATTCACTTTTCACAGGTTTTGTAATATAAGATTATGAATATCTTTGCATCCTTCTTTCTGCTTAGGGCTCTTAATCCTCACCAAAGAAAAAAGTGAAATGCCGAAATGGCAGAAAAACAGGTCAAAAGTACCTAAATCTCAATAATAAAGACTGTTTCATGATCATCCAAAGGCCAATAGTGAAAAACAGTTCTTCTTTCCACAGTTTAGTGAATGCCCAAATTAGACCCAGCTAAGGTGAACAAAGGTGTTTCATAGGATTTTTCCTAGATTTTCTCTTCTTCCCATTATCATGCCTTTTCCTTTTCATATTTTCTGAAGAGAATAAATTCTACAGCGTTTGACTTTTCATTATCCAGTGTGCATATAGCCTCTTCCTATTCTCATGTTTTTGTATGCTGTGTATAAATTGACATGGCTTTTGTGACTTCAAACAAATGGAACTGTGCCAATTTACACCCTTTCTTTCACTCAGCCTGAATCTGTTGATCAAGACACGGCTTGGATTACACTGTCTGCTATATTTGTAATAGATCAAAAAAGAAATAAAACAGGACCTGACAGTTTTGTCACAAGAAATGAATTCTGCAATTTGGCACCTGCATTTTAGAATCCACTTAGCAATTCAATTTCTGTTTTGTCTTACAGTATTACTATTCTATAAAAGACATCTCCGTTGGAGGCATGTGTATATGTTCAGGCCATGCTAAGGCTTGTCCACTGGATCCAGTGACCAATGTATGTATTTTTTTAAATTATGCCTTATTTATAGGGTGGAATATGAGAAAAAAACCCCTGATATTGATATTCTTCAGTGTTCTGTGAATTTATGTCTGTTTTTCACCTAGAAGAACAGTCAGAAGCAGTGTCAGAATGAAACAGTGCTAGCAGCCAGAATAATAAACATTCATACAGTGTCAGCAGAGACTTTCCTGAAATGAAAGAATAGGTTTCAGATAATTCATATGGGAAGTTTCCTAGGAAAACCAGAAATCTGGGTTACACTATGTAGCTGTAGAAATGAGCACTAACAGCCAGTCTTTCTTTTCCTTCTTGTTATTAATCAAGATATTTCCTAAATGATTGTCAAATATTTAATTGATGCTTGCAAACAAATGATGGTTCTAGAATGGTGCATTGGCTATGTAAGGGAGTATCAACTGATGTTCAGTTAAGCTAATCTAGAAAATAACAGGCTGTTTATATTACCTTTCAACTTGTAACTCCCTTTTTTGCACAAAACCAATATAATCAAAACATAACCAATATAATTAATATAGAAATATAATTTTTTACTGATTGTCCAACTCTATGCACCCATTATCACTAATAGTGAATTTCTTGTTTACTATTACATGCCATGAAGAGTGTGAGATCTCTTCATGTACTATTCACTTAAGCAGGAGCTTTATAGGATTTAACTGAAAATCTTGTTTGTATGTGGCATTAAGCCATTATGTAGGAAATCATTTAAAGAAATTACAAAAGCTTATAGAGAATGCATTTAGAGTTCTAAGCAATTTCTATGGATCCTTGTAAAAATTGAGCAAACTCCTTGGTTTAACCCTTCTGAGAATTTTCTGTAATGATATGTACAGCAAGTGTTGAACTATTGTTTCAGATGCCCTTAGTGATGAAGCTGCAGCATTGTCTCTGTGCCATCTGTTAGAATCAGGCCTGCCTCGGAAAATAAGTGCTGCTACTGAGATTAATGCATACTTCAGATAATTTGGCTACTAGATAAAATAAAGCCATTTTGACAAGTGTGATGTCCTGTTTCGCAGGACGTCAAATGTTTATTTGTTGTCTGACCAGTATAAAAAAAAGCGTAAGTGAAACAGCTCAAGCCAGAAGAGATTTGGAGGTTTAACTGTCCGGGGATATTCTTTAGACTGAGCCATGCCAAAATAGGCTTATAAACATTATGACTGTACTTGTTAGCAGAAAGAATCTTTCCCTTAGCGTTACAAGGAATAACCTTGCTGGAATTTACTGCCATGCTTTTCTGAAGCAGTCCTTGAATTTGCCTTGTTTTGCAAAATTTATGCTTTGTCCTGAGAGCCTTGGAGTTTCTCTGGCTCGCTGGTTTGACCTTGTATGGCCTCACAAGGACCGCAGAGAATCCCCTTCTCTAAATAACTATGGGGAAGGCAATTTTAATTCTCATTTCTCCAAACTGCATGGTTTTTTACCTCTTTCAAGCTGCCTCTGTGGCTTAAGGAGTTTGGGTGTTCCTTACAGTAATATTTTCATGCTGGAACTAAGGTGGTCTTGTGGAGAACTGTAAAGTTACTGGAAGACTGGACTTCTGCTCATCTGTTATTACTTTAAACTCTCCTGCTATCCCTTCCATAGAATTAGTTACACAATTGGAAGGTTACACGATAAGTTGACTTTTCCAGTCAAAAAATAATATTAAGTATATAAAAAAAGGCAATTTGTATTGGATCAGCTAACAGAATTGATTTTATTCTGCAGCAGCAGAATTGCTGCATCCAATAGAAGGGCAGAGAATGGCTTCTTCCTTCAGGGGTCAGATCAGTTTTTCTGTAACCAAGGGCTACCTGTACTTCAGCTTATTTGTTTTATTGGGGAACCTTCCCATCGTCCTTTCTTTATCCAGTTGGAATTAAATTTTCCTGCATTCTTAGATTCTCCTTAGGTTATCTGGCCAGCTGTCTTCCTTTGCTTTGTGGCTGTTTTCTTCAAATAGAGCTATAGAAGTTAAACACACTTGATGAACGCAGGATGCATAAACAAATACAAATGAATAAACAAAGGAATTACAGAGTAGAGCCATCCTTAATGTTTTCATAATTTGAACTGGAATGCATATTATGTACATGGACAGATTTTTCAAATCATCACATTGTGTAAATATTTGTTTTTCTTTTAAATTAGAAATCCGTCTGTCAGTGTGAGCACAACACATGCGGAGAGACATGTGATCAGTGTTGTCCTGGTTTCCATCAAAAGCCTTGGCATGCTGGCACTCTCCTGCATAAGCATGAATGTGAACGTAAGTTGAAAGCAGCACAGGGGAGAAGATTTCTTGCAGCTGCTACTGAAAACTGAAATTGGGTCCGACGTGATTTTAGAGTTAATTTGGTTTCTAACCACATTGGTTTATGAATAACATTTGATTTGATGTTATTCACTCAATTAGACTAACTCAAAAGACTTTGCAGAAAAATTGCAAGTATAGTTGTGGTTTTATTGAACTCAGAATATTTTATTGTAACATGGTGATATTTGGGGAATGCTATATAAAAAAAATAGTCTTGTGTATTTTTTATAATCATGATGGTTTTGTTTTGATAAAATAACAGGGCTGTATCCTGGAAAGTAAAAAAAAAGTCTTTGCAGATTTTTCATTATATAAAACTTTACTGCTGTAATTTCTGTATAAATGGCACTTTTATATGTTATAATGTTTATCTTTGCTGAAACAAGATATTTTTTGTATGATCAAAATGCAAGTTGATGTCTGATTTTTTTTAACAGAAAAGACAATGTATCCAGTTTTCCAACATGGAATGAAAACATACCTTGAGATATCAACTTCCCACAGGGTGGAAATTTAATTTTCAGATTTATTATAGTAAGGGTAGTTATAATTGAACTTTAACATCTCACTTCCAAAGGTCACATACCACTTATATTTCTGAACATAGTAAAATCTAATGCTCCATTACACTAAGTATTTATTCATTTCTAGGATTTCAGCTATAATTTTATCATGAGTGATTAAAAATAAATAAAAAGGAATACATATGCCCATATTTAGAGTAGTCATTGCTTATTTGTGTCCTGTAAACTTTGGTCACAGTGGTCTTTGTTTTAGTTGGGACTGTGTCTGCACTGGGAATGCATTATGGAAGGAGGTCAGGGTACATTTAATTTCATGTTTAATTTTTAAGAGACAATTACACCCTTTTCAACCCCCAGTGAATTGTTGTACTGTCTTGGTGGAAACAGTTCCCTGTTTCCTGCCTCTCCACAATGTTGACAAGCTTTGAATTTCTCTTTATGATGAAATGAATGTTTTAATACCACAGGGAAAGGGTCAGTGAGCTACCTTGTTTTCACTGCAATGGATTATTAGATTATCTTTCCTGTATTTGGACCTGAAGTCTAGAGTGAAGATATAAATATCAAAAGAAGATTTAAGATTGGGAATCCCTTTGTTCTGCCCCAGTTCTTATACGCATATGTGCAAGTGAGATGTTTTTAGGATGTCTTTCAGATTTTATTTGAATCACTTTAATTTACTCATACCATTGTGCTGCTTTCCTTACAACTCCTCTTGTATTTTAATTTAGATGACCCTTCCATGAACTGTATGTGTATGCAACTACCAAAAGGTTTCTCAGCTATCAATTTAAACAAGAAAAAAAAAATCAAACAAACTGAAACAATCCAGGAACATCATAATTAGACTGTGTCTGTCAGCTTCTGTATTCCCCAAGACAAAATATTGAGGAGAAAAAATACAACTTAATTCAATTGAATTTCAGGCTGGGCTTGTAATGGGACCATGTTGCCTTTGACAAACAAAGTAGTAAATGAATGCTTGGATGTGCTTTTACAATATACACACAACCAGCAATAAAATACTGAATGGCTCCTTTTTTTGTACCTCCGGTAACAGTGGGGCATCCCCAGTGGGAAAGTATTTGCTAACGCTCTCCTTCCCTTTCAGCATGCAACTGCCACGGGAAGACTGAGGAGTGTTACTATGATCAGGAAGTGGCGGACAGAAACCAGAGTTTGAACATCCCACGGGCAGTACCTCGGGGGCGGGGTGTGTGTGAACTGCTCCGGCTACACCAGCGGCATCAACTGCGAGACCTGCCTGGACGGATACTTCAGGCCAAAAGGGGTAAGCGCCCGCTCCTGCCGCCCTCCGCTGCAAAGCTCGCTGCTCAAACCACCCCTTCATCAGCTTACCTTACTAAGCAGGGCTTGGGCTGCCATTTGGTGAAGGTTAACTTCCAAATCTGACTAGAGTGCAGCGGTTGCTTTTCACAGCTGGGAATGCATAAAGTTAACGCTCGGAGAAATAGGAAAGTGAATTGTGTTGATATGAGGGACTGCGCTTGAGGTCAGGGCCTCCAGCTAGTATTTCAATTTCATTTTAAAGAGGATGTGGTCCTGTAAACAGAACTTCTGCCTCAGTAATGAATTTCAACTTTTGTTATCAAAGTTCAAAGAAATATTGCTCTATTTGGTATTGATGAAAGAGAGACTGTAATTTCTGGTTTTTAAATGCAATGTAGAATTAATAACCACTGAAATTCCACAGTGTTTCATGAATGTCTTTAAATTCCAGTGCAGTGGAAATTGCTTTTTGTATTTCATCGTATAAGACTGTATTTTCATCTAAGTGGAAGCTGTCAAAAGATGAATTTTATATTAGGTTGTGTTGTCAATATGAGCCATTCCTGTGCTTTAGACAGCTACACTATTAGTGTGTGCTTGAATTGCTTATATTCCATCTGTATATTTTCAGATGGGTAAATAATGGCCTTTAGTCTGATTGGTGTTCAATCCTCAAAGAGAGAACATCAGCAAATAGCAGTAATTACGTTTTCCCTGATAGACTAGATTTAGCCTTACAACTTGAGAAAAGGAGTACTGAGAAACAATTTCTTCAACAGTAGGGCACTTACTTGATTTTTTCCTCTGTTTTAAGTTATCATCCAGCTAAAAGGGATTCGATATGTGTGTGTGTATTTGTATAGTATATCCATACTATGTGTATGTATCTAGTTTGTGCAGAACTTCTAATTTATATTCCTAGTGTGATGTTAGACCAAGGTTTAAGTTTGGTTGATGTAACCTCTCAAGAACAGAAGGAAATTGTTCCGTTGTTTAATGTTCACTTTTCTTCACTTACCTTTTTCTCTCTTACTGACTAGCTAGCATTAGTTAGTTTTTTTGAATCATGTTGACCAGAACAACTGATCTTGTCACTATTACTTTATGTAGTAAATGCTTAAAATCTACTTCGTTACATTTATTGATTTTAATTATACAAGGTTCTGTTATCTGTACACCTGGTATTTTTTTAGTTGAATACATATTTGCATCTAAGTCACTACATATTTCTAAATAAAAATCCCAAATGTAGCTTTAATTGAATCACAAAACCTAGAATCACTTATGTTGAAAGGACCTCTAAAATTGAGTCCAACCCTTAACTTAACACTAAACAATGTCCTTGAGTGCCACATCTAAACAGCTTTTAAATGCCTCCAGGGATGGTGACTCCACCACCTTTTGGGCCAGTCCATTCCAATGTTAGACAAACCTTTTTGTGAAGAAATTTTTCATAATATCCAATCTTTGGTGCAATTTGAGGCATTTTCTTCTTGTCATAGTCTGCATGGACTGTTTATCAGCTGTCTCATTTTTCTTCAAGTATAAGCCACCTACACAGAAATCATTCCATCCTACTTTTTAAGATGTAAATAAAAGTTTCCAATTATTGAAGGGAAGGTTTTTTTTCTTCTAACATCTTTATTTTAGGTATTGCCAGAAAACCCAGATCCATGTCAGCCATGTTCCTGCGATCCAAATGGATCTTTAAATGATACCTGTGTCAAGGATGAGAAACATACAGAAGGAGGTAAGAATCCCTCAAATATAGGGATGTTAAAGATGAAGATCAGCGATGGTGAAAGAAATGTTGAATTACATTTTTGGTATCTTTAACAAGAAAAAACCCCAAAAGGTTTGGTTTTGGTTTGTTGTGGTTCCTTTTTTGATTTTGCTCATGCAAACAGTAATCTAGCTGCCATGTTTTGATTATTTTTCCTTTTTTTTTTTTTGAAACTCATACTCCTAATTTGTTGAGGCTTCTTTCAGATTCATGGTTGGGAAATTTGTATATGTTTGGAAGAAAATTCCCAGTGGAAAATATTGAAGAATTTTGGCATTAAAGAGCTTTCTTCTTTTACCAGAGAGATGAAAACCCATGCAAAGTGATGTTTATTATATCTTCTCCTGTCTAAGTATATTTCCATTTGAAATCCAAAAATTATTCTCAAAAGGTATTTACTTGCCTTCTGTGTTGTTCATGTGGGATTACAAGATGCTTACCATAGCCCTGTAAAAGCTATCTTCACATAGACTCTGAACTATTCATTGGACTTTGGAAACAACGAATTGCCTTTTTTTTTTTTGGTTCTTTCATTGTAAAACATCTGAAAATACTGTAGGAAGACAACAAAACTCAAAGTCGGCTCTTAAGAGATTTATAAATTGGGCTAATTACAATCTATTGATGAGATGTAGCAATCCTTTAAAATAGAGATCAATAGAACATAAAAGCAACATGGCAGAGATGCAAAGACAGGGCCCATAATCTACTGTAATAACCATGTACTGATTGTACCAGTTCAATAAAATGATACTGCTTTACTGTCCCAGTGGTGTCTCTGGTGGGTTGGTCTTGGCCAGCTGAAGCTGCCCACCCAGCCATTCTCTCACTGCCTTTCTCAGCAGAGCAGGGGCAGAACAAAAGATGAAGCAGTTTATGGGCCAAAGTAACAACCAGGAAATAATTTTCCAATTATCATCCTGGGCAAAACAGACTTTATTTGGGGAAAGTTAAGTTATTGCCAATTTAAATAGTTTCACGTAGAGAAAAAAAATAGTAAGAATACACCATTTCCTCCACCTTCATTGTTTTTCCCCAGACTCAACCCCACTTCTTCATTCCAGACTGCTCCTCTACCTCTTCCCCCAATACCACAAGTGATGCAAGATTATAGCAAGCAAGAGTCATAACAGTTCCTTTTTGATACTCTTTCCTCCTCAGACTTTTTACCAGCTCCAGTGTTGGTGCTTCCCATGGGCCTACATCCTTCACACAAAAAAAAATTTCTCTACCAGCAGTTCTCCATGGGATGTAGTTCCTTCAAGAAATATCCAACATTTCCTTCATGGAAATGCAGTGTGGATATCTGCTCCAGCCTGGTTTCCTCCCGAGGCTCCAAGGGTGTACCTGCTCTGGACCAGGAGCTTCTCCTTCCACTCCTTCCCCTTCTCCGTCCTCTGACCTGGCTGGCTGGGGGGCTGTGCTCCCTGTTGGGAGCTGGCTGTGTCTGGCACGGCCTTTTCCTCACAGAGGCCGCCCTTGCAGCCCCCTCCCTGCTGCCAGCCCCTGGGCAGGGATACCCAGTGCGGTGTATCGCGTGGAGTGATATGAGAGACAGTATGAGCAGAAGGGAGCATGAATCCCAAAGCTGGCAAAAACACAGCAAGGCTCTCCAATGCCTGTACCAAAATCTGTGGATGAGACTAAAACAGGTTACAGATGACAGACAATACAACAAAGGAACCTCTCAGACTGTGATTTTGAGATGGGGAATGATTAATTCAAAAAAATGTGATGTCCCACTTGCATGTTACACAGCTGCTTGGTCTCTGACTCCTGTCGCTGCTGCAGTCTCTCTTTTCACACCTTCTTTTCTGGCCCCTGGTGTGGGTCATCTTCCTGGGGCCTGGAAGCTGATCAGCACTTAACAGGCTGACAGCTCCTCTCTCACAAGAAGAGGAAAGCAAAAGGATAGAGACATTTTTCTGTCTTGTTTGTCAGTAATGGTGTCCTTAGGAGCTCTCAAAATGTCTTATGCCTCTGAGCATTCAGCAGATCTAAACCATCTCATAGATGCTTTCTAAATCTGCTTATACATTCTGAATCTGACAAGGTGGTACTGTACTTTGACACCTTGCTATGTCTCCTTCTGCCTTTTTAGTGCTCTGATCTTCTTTCTGGCAAATTCTTCTCTTGCCTCATTTGTGAATGTCTCTAGGAAGAGAATTAAGCTCCTGTTTGGATCATTAATGGTGTTCTAGAAAATCGATAAGCATGTCATACTAACATGTTGAAGATAATATCTTGGATTATTTTTATCTGCTCTTTCACCTTGTACTTTTATTGCAGGTAGCCAGTCCTGCTCATCTGGCCCCAGGCATTCAAAGAAGCTGTTGAATGCTCTAGTTTCTCCAGTCCCAAGAACCAGAGCTCTTTTGTTCTCTTCACAAAATGAAAACTCTCATCTTTTTCTGTCTTGACTGTAACCAGCTTTTTCTCATCTACCTGAAATTTACCTCATGCTCCTGTAGTTAGTTGGAGGCCTGTTGCTTTTGAGAATGTTAGAGTATTCTTAATTTCTGTTGAATGTGTTATTTGCAACACATAAATGAATTTTTTCCCTTTATTCCTTTCTAAACTTATTGATGCCTTCTGTTTCCAAGTTATTTACTGTGGAGGTTATTCTGTGTGCTTAAACTATTTATTCTCGTATGTGACAAGCACAGCTGTTGTTTAGATAACTGCCATCATGTGAGAAATTCCCTCCCCACAGTAGTCCATGCATTTGTTCTTGGGACCACTTGTCTGTGTCTTGCCCAGTCTTGGAAGTCTAGTGAGAAGTAGACACTTCGTTCTGTCTGAACAGTGACCAGAGGAAAATTTTGATATTTATCTTATTATTTTTCTATTTTAAGAATACAACAACAAAAATAAGCCAGCTCTACATATATCTGGGCATCGAAGCTATTCTGCCTAAAATGGACTTGCTCTTTGTTCTTACTGTGTATTTGCCTTTTTTTTTACTTGTACTAAATAAGTTTCCAACACATTAGGAAAAGTGTTTACTTCTTGCTCATTATGTTTATAGTTCTTGAACCAGTCACATATTTGTAAATGTAATGTCTTATTCAACAAAAAAGACACAATAATGTGGGTTGAGAGGAAAAGCCTTTCTAATATTTCTTTTAAGAAAATATTTCTTTGGTAACAGAAGAGGTTGTTTTAGAATCAAGAGCGAGTCTGGATATAATTTTTTAGCATAAAACTATCCTGAAAGAAGATCACTTCTTCCCTTTTTTCCCTCTGACATTTGTATTCAGTACACTGATAAAATTCTTTTTACTGCATACTGCTCACACTGAGCAGCAATTTGGTTTGAAGCACTGGTGAGTGTTCACAAAGGAAAAGCTGGAAAGCATGGTCTGTCTGAAGGAATCTATCTATTCACCAGTGAACCAGAATGAACACTCTGGGTGGGTTGAAATGCATCTTAAAGAGTCAATGGCTGGTTGTATGAGGGTAAATTGTTTGCTTGGTGTAGGATAGGAATATGCTTCTTAAATGTATAGCTAAGTAAATGCTTTGAGCGAGTAAAAGACATTAAACTAAAATGGAAATAAGATAGCAAGGAACATCACTGGGGATATAGAGTCACTGGGAAGAGATCTCAAGTAAAACAAAGCTGGAGGCTGTACCTTCTCTGTTCTTGAATACAGTAGGTAAGCAGCAATTAAAATGGAAAATTGTAGCAAATACTAGAATAACAGGTGCATTGATTAAATGCATCAAGAGGATTTAAATTACTGCATCCTCTAGTCATAATCAGGTTTTGCTAGATAAGAGAAGGGCATAGAGAAGCTGCTTTATAATATAGCATTCATTGTTTCAGGAAAGAAAGAATTATCATTGTATTTTATGTATAATTTCCATTTTGATCTCTTTGTCCTCATGTGTCTCAGTCAATAGTCTAAAATCAATTGCTTGTAAAGTGTGGTTTTGGTTTTGAATCCTCAAGAATGCTTTTTAAATATTCTTTCACGGCAGTCCTATATCTTATGTTAGTGAGAAATACAAAAAAGATAAATTTAGGCAATAGTTCTAAAACTGAACTTTTCCACCTGCATTCAATTCATCCTAATAATAACTAAACTTAAATGTTACTGATATTGCAGTGTTCCATACAGAAGCAAAGGTCCAACCATCTAGAAGTGCTCTGTACTCCAGCAATAAAGGCTTTCTCCATGAATTGGTACTCTTCTATCAGGCTATAATGGCTACATTTTAACAAACAGCCATTTTACAAATAGCCCTTAAGCACCTGCAAGAACTGACAGGTTTGGAACCTAGCAGAGTTTTATGAGTCAGTCTTCAGGGCATGCTATCTTTTTCTCCCCTATTGCCTCTTTAAGTACAATATAATCCCAATGACAGATGTTTATTTTTGCTGAAAAAGTCCTCTGACATTTTAGGATAAGTAAGATCCAGACATCTTGATCTTTATTCAGGCTTTGTACTACTTTGCTCAGCAAGCAGTCCCACTGACTTCCATGAAATTATTTTTTAAATTTATAGGCTGTTGAACAGGAGTTGAAAATTACAAGAGGCCATTCCTAGGATTGCAGGTTTTTTGAGGGTCTGGTTCATGCTTTTGCATGCATTTATTTTTGTGCAGCTTTGAAAGACTGCTAGGCTAGGAAAAACTAACTGGTAAAACTCATATTTCAAGATGACTCATCCTCTAGGGTGCATTTTTAAAGCCTCTGCATGCTGAAAGACAGGACAGAAACATAATATGCAGGCAGAAAACAGGGAATAACAGCTTCACCAAATAAAGCCCCATTCAAACAAGACCTATGAAGGCATAGACCAAAAGATGTCCTTCTTCTGAAATACCAGTTCATTACAACAAAAAATAGAGACAGACCTGAAACATCTACCCTAAATTGAAATGTAGTTAGACTGTTGACATATTGTACATTACATGTGCACTACAGCAGCCTCATCACAAACAACCAGTGGGGCACTGAGAGGAATTTACACACTGTGTAACACAGGGAGAGCTGAGATCTCACAAGGGCTGAAAATGGAAGAAGGCATGGAGCCAAACCAAGTACAAAGACCAGCTGTATCAACAGGTGTGAGAGCTGGAAGGATGTGTGACAGGTAGCAACCTCCTGCCTTCCTCTCTCTCACGTGGAGTGTGAGGTCTCTTGATAAGTGGTGTGCTGAGGTTACCCATGTGTGCTCTATAAGAATGGGGCAAGCTGGGCTGCTGACAGTAAAATTTTCAATAACTGCATAGAAAGGAAGAGCAGGAGAGGGGGTGGTTCTTGTTGGGGAACTAAAAAAAATGGAGTGGATAATGGAGGAGAGACTACAGATGTAAGTGAGTAGTTGGGAGCTCTATACTGAGACATATAGTCTAATTTGAGCTTGCTGAGACTTGATTTGTGAGATATGAGTTCCTGAAGCTTTCAAATGAGGTGGGCTCACTTCTAAAGAGTAGGCTTACCTGTGTCTTTTACTGCTGAACCCTGGAGTATAGCCAGCTATTTTCATCTGGAAGGAACAAAAGTTACTTCTGTTCCAGATTGTCCAGTTAGGATGCATTGACCCAGATTACAAGAGCTTGTGTCCTGCTGTGCTGTGGGGCCTTGATGGTAGCTGTTTGAGAGGAGAAAAACTCAGAAATCTGAGAATCGGCTGAGCCAAAGGCATCAAAACCCACAGAGCACATCACTTTGAGATAGTAGAGTAACAGAAATTTCATGCACTGAAATTCTGTGTATAATTAGGACAGATCAAGAAGGTGACAGTCAGTATGATGTGCTACAGGAGATCAAAGAGGCTTCAAGGTTAGAGTAGACAGATTGAATTTCACCTCTGTATAGATGAACAGATAATATAATTTAAAACTCCTGTAGGTGGCTGCTTCTTCAGATAGCTAGTTAAAGAAGCCATAAAAAGGAAAAGCACCTCTGGATTTATGCATGAGGGACTGTTTTAAAACTCTCCTCCTGAAGGACAGTCAAATTCAACATTCTTGTAGAATGAGAAAGCCTCCCTGAAAAACAACTTAATCAAAACAAGGAAATCTATAAAAGGAAAATAAAAATGAACAATCCAAGACTGCTAATGGCAGGCTTAGGGTTTATAGACTGTGTATTAGACATTCAGAGAAGATGCATTTCTCTGGTTCAGAATTATTCAAGCAATGCAATTAAGCTACCAAAAAAAAAAAGATACAATCTATTTAAACAACAGAAAGAAACCCACTGAAAATCAAAAGTTATTCCTAACTGAGGATAATAGAAAAGAGTATAAACTGTGATAGATTCCAGAAAGTCATGTTCTTAATAATAAATACACATACTTTAAGGAATAATTTTCTAAATAGTTAGATGTTGCTAAGAGGTTCTTTTTCAGATAATTCAGAATCAGAGTGCTAGAGATTCAAATGCAGTAGGAGTTAAATATGGTTTAGGTGTAATCAAGATATAAATGGACATCTCAGGAAAGAAAGGGGCACAGCAGAAAAACTATATTAATTCTTTTTAACAGTGAGTAGAATAGCTCAGGGAATTTCCCACTTGGGAGTCTTCATTCATGGGGACAAGTCAGAAGAACTGCCTCAAACAGAAGTGTCAGGTTTAAAGTGAACTGATAAATGCAGAATCAAAATTTGTTAGGCATATAGCATATTTATCCATGGCTTCAGGATGAATCGAGTAGTTGAAAATTGAGTTGCTTGAGGCATTAAATATAGCTTACAATATTTTTCAAAACAGATATTAATATTGAATAGACACTGTTTATCCAAAAGAAAGACAAGGTGTTCCAGGAAACTAGAATCAGAAGGTCTGGTTTCTGTTCCATGGAAATCACTAGGTCTACAATAAAGGATTTATACCATTTCTGAAATGTGGCAAAAATGGGCAAAAATCAAGACTAGGGGTTTTATGTAAAGGACATCCTGCCTTACGAATCTGTTTGAAGGATTAAATGAATATGTGAACAAAGGCTCATTTGATTAATATTGTATTTTGATTTTCAAAAGGTTTTGACAAGATCTTTTACCAAAATCCACAAAGGAAAGTGTGTAATGGGATAAGGAGAAAAGGTTCTTTCATGGCTTAGTATTTGGTTAAAAGAATAAATGGACTATTTTCACAGTGATGATCAATATGAACTGTTGAAAATATTCATATTTAACCTGGAGAAGGGATGAGTAGGAAGGTGACAAAGTTAGCAAGTACAAAATCTTTTAGCATAGAAAAATGAAAGAACTGCAAAATGTTCAGAAGGATCTCAAGATAGTGTCTGGGTAGTAAAATAAATGATGAATTTTTTGTAGCAATTACAGGAAAAGTAGAACACTGAGAAAAGTAGTTCTACTTGTACAGTGATTACAGTGATGTCTGAATTAAGCACTCTTAATTCTTTTTAACAGTGAGTAGAATAGCTCAGGGAATTTCCCACTTGGGAGTCTTCATTCATGGGGACAAGTCAGAAGAACTGCCTCAAACAGAAGTGTCAGGTTTAAAGTGAACTGATAAATGCAGAATCAAAATTTGTTAGGCATATAGCATATTTATCCATGGCTTCAGGATGAATCGAGTAGTTGAAAATTGAGTTGCTTGAGGCATTAAATATAGCTTACAATATTTTTCAAAACAGATATTAATATTGAATAGACACTGTTTATCCAAAAGAAAGACAAGGTGTTCCAGGAAACTAGAATCAGAAGGTCTGGTTTCTGTTCCATGGAAATCACTAGGTCTACAATAAAGGATTTATACCATTTCTGAAATGTGGCAAAAATGGGCAAAAATCAAGACTAGGGGTTTTATGTAAAGGACATCCTGCCTTACGAATCTGTTTGAAGGATTAAATGAATATGTGAACAAAGGCTCATTTGATTAATATTGTATTTTGATTTTCAAAAGGTTTTGACAAGATCTTTTACCAAAATCCACAAAGGAAAGTGTGTAATGGGATAAGGAGAAAAGGTTCTTTCATGGCTTAGTATTTGGTTAAAAGAATAAATGGACTATTTTCACAGTGATGATCAATATGAACTGTTGAAAATATTCATATTTAACCTGGAGAAGGGATGAGTAGGAAGGTGACAAAGTTAGCAAGTACAAAATCTTTTAGCATAGAAAAATGAAAGAACTGCAAAATGTTCAGAAGGATCTCAAGATAGTGTCTGGGTAGTAAAATAAATGATGAATTTTTTGTAGCAATTACAGGAAAAGTAGAACACTGAGAAAAGTAGTTCTACTTGTACAGTGATTACAGTGATGTCTGAATTAAGCACTCTCAGTTGTGAAACAGCTTTTGGAATTACCTCGGACTGTGCCTCAGGTCTGTCATCTCTGTTCTGTCTCGGCAGTAGTCAAACACATCAACGGGTCCTTAGGAAATACTACATTTTTTTAAAAAAAGCAACAGAAAAAAATCATCAGAAAAACCAATCAAACCAATTTACAGTATGCACATCCTCTTTAAATAATGTATTAGAACTGGAAATAGTGCAGAGAAGGACAACAGAGGTTTTCATCCATACCAAGCAGTTTCTGTGTAGAGATACTGAGTAGGCCTAGGAGTTTATGGCATATGAATTAAAAATGTCAGGGAGGATATGATAGATGTACATTGAAATCACAGATGGCATGGGTAAAGTGAATGGTTACTTTCTCTTTTCTATGATATAACAATTAGATGGCAATAAATAGAGATTTATCACACATCAGTGTTTTCTTTCACACTATACAAGGCTAAATGTGAAATTCCCTGTTGGGGAGCCTTACAGATTCTGAATGTAAAAGCATGTTGAAGGTCTTCAGATGAATTAATGGAAGAGAAAGCTTTTAGGGACTGTTAGATGCAAAGAAGTAGGGATATGTTTCAGTTTTCAAGATTTCTAGTATGCAGATTTCTGAAAACTCAGAATTCAAATCACTGTATACTTGCCCTATTTTTACATTGTTCTTACAGTCTAGCCTCTCAGATGACTCTGAGTTATAGATGGTGGTGTGAACAACAGTAAACACCTCCTTATGTTAAACCTACTAAAAGTGTTGCTTTGAGCACTTTAACGCACATATCTGACAATAATAATGACAAATGAAATACATCTCATGTTTTCTCCCTCTTCCCATAGATTTATTGCCTGGTTTCTGCCACTGCAAGACTGGCTATGCAGGAGAAAGCTGCAATCAATGTGCCTTGGGTTATACTGGATATCCTGAGTGCCTGCCCTGCAACTGCTCCCTTGAGGGCAGTGAAAATGATGACCCCTGCATAGGTCCCTGCATCTGCAAGGTATGGATGTCCAATTCTTCTGAGCCATAGAAAGATGCTAATGGTACTGAAATATTGCATTTATACCCTTTTGTTATGCCAGAGAATTCCACTGTTCTACCTAGCTGTGTTAGTATCTACGTTAGCCACTTCTCACAGAACACTTGGTCCCGGTCCTACAAAATCCTACATGGTCTTGTGTCATGTCAGAATTCACTTCAGTCAATATATTTGCCTAGGAGCCTTGTATGCTGCCAGTCATACAAGTCCTTAGAAATCTGTAATGAAGGGACACTTACAAAGCCTGTGAATCATTTGTCTCAAACCCCATCCTCATCTACTCAAAAACTATATGTTTACAGTCTTGTAGATTCTAAAACTAACCTGTAAATGTGATTTCAAAAAGAGAAAATGAAGCAAACTGATGATCTATTAAAACAAAAACATTGTCTTTTAGGAGTAGTCATTAGGGATATATGACATTCTTAATTGCCTTGGGATGATTGTTTAGAAATCTCTAACATTTAAAAAAACAAAATCTATCCTTTCTGTAGCATGAATGTCTTAATTTCTGGGAAGAAAATTTAAGAGGGTTTTTCTCTGTGTGCTATTGGGTATCTCCCTAAAACTATATCTTGATATTATATTGAAATTAAAACCATTTTTAAGCAGATGCATCCACTTATAAAATACCTAGATATCAGAAAGGCTTTAGAAATGGTTGTGTTTTCTAAGTCACAGTTTAGTAAGTGACCATGAATACGCCCAAAGGACTGCTCACTGTACTGTAGATCAATTTTTCTGTACTGTATTTGTGGAAATTCTCTTCCAAAATTTAGTTAACAGAATTAGTCACAAATGACAATTTAAAAATACTTACATGACATTCTTAAATACAGGAATGTACAAAAAATGCTTTGGTCTCATGCTGCAGACACACACAAAGCTCTGGTTTGACATCTGAATAGCACTGAAATCTACTCAGAGAATTCACTTTATGTAACAGCCACATGCTCTCTGTCAGAAATAAAATCATCCACATCATATTTCTAATTACTTAGCCATCAAGTCTAGAAGATCATAAGAGGGTGATTTGCTATGTTCTGGCTTGGAATGGAGCTTTGATGAAGATGTATTATGCTAAATACCAGATAAATACTGCTTAATGATTCTTATGATGTTATGCATATAAAGCCAAACTGACCTGTTAGTACACGCAGACCAAAATGAACAAATAAAGAATAGAAATAAATGTTTCTATCCCAGAGAGCTCTCATTATGTGCACTTTTCTCTCAGTGTTCATCTTTTGTCTTCTTTGTGCTCCTCCAATCCCTTTTTAAGTGCTTGTGGGAGAAAAATGATACCTTTTGTACATAGCTGAGATACTGATACATACACATTTAATTTCACTAGCAATCTTCAAATTCAAATCAAAGCAAAATATGGTCAAAGGGACACTGAAATCATCAGATTAGTTATGCTCCATGTGAAGAATAAAGTGGGATGTCTGGTTAATAGCAGGTCTTAGGAAATTCTTCCCTTCTTTTAATCACATCTTTCAATTACCCATGATGAGCTTTAAATTTGCTAAAGATAGTTTTCTTGTAAAGGCAATTTCTGAAAAACAGTCCTAACTGGATAGGCTTTGGAACTTTATGAACGTATGTGTTCAGTTTCATCTTTGGATAGCTTAATACTGCACTGAAAACTATTGAGAAATACATGGGGTTGCAGAAACATTGCTTTATTTGCTGAGGGCCAGGTTAGATCTCCTTTCCAACTCTGAAATTTATTATATCTATTATTCTCTGAATTTGCTGCCTACCCAATGAGGTTCTGCAGGTTTTACTCACAGATGACATTTGTGACTGCAGACTGGGCGGCTTTGCATTTAAACACATTTGGTTTGCAGCTCCCTTCTTATTTTCCTCTTCCTGCTCTGCACACACTAAGCACATCAACATGGTATGAAACTTTTGGGACCAGTGTACATAATTGTAGTTTCTTAAATAAAGGGTGAGAGTATCTGTGTCCAGATGTTGCCCACGTTATTATTCACGTGAAGCATAAGTAACCAGTTGATTTTGACATACCGATGAGAGTAATAGGCATTGATTAGTCCCAAGATTTCTGGTGAAAATGTGAAAATGCCAGTCTTGAGATTAATGAGATGTTGAAGTTAAATGTAATTGACTTATAACCTTGAGTTTTGTCAAAGATGTTTGTGGTTTGTTTAATAGCCTGTATGATATTATTGAAGAGGAGCATATAGCACAGCAGTAGAGACAGAGCAAGGATACTTTGGTACACACATTTTTACTGTATAGTTAGTGGTGAAAATGTTATTAAATTTTCACTCCCTTTTTGCAGGTCGTTGCCACTTCCTGCACACTGTCTCTATTTTCTCTTAATTCATGCATGCTGTCCTTTCTTCCTGTACATCTACCTGCTTTGCCCCATTTTTGCCAGGTTTGCTACATCTTAACCAGGAGGCTGTCAAATGGCTTGCAGTGAATTTACTTGGGAGCTGTGCATTTTGGGTTATCCAAGACTGCACAGCGTAAGCAGGGTTTTTAGAATGTGTTCATTCTCTGCTGATGTAGAGCCAACAGTTCAGTCCCCGTGCATTCCACAGAGCGCTGTCTCCAGGGTTAAGGAGACTCTGCATAATACCTCTGAAAGAAGAAGAATTTTCTGAGGTCTGTTGGGGAAAATACTGAATTACTAAGCCAGCACCATATCATAAGCATCCTGCCACACACTGTGTAGAAAACCTAGCTTTAACTTTGCTTATAGGACAAATTGATTTATGGTATAAGATAGTAGCATTTAATGCACAACATAAACTTTCTATGAAAAATATAATTACAAAATGCTAAGTTTAGAATAGCTCATGCATTTTTAGTGCCTGTCTTCCTGCAGGGGATGAATTTCCAAACCTGGCTGCATGGCTGGCAAACACATGTAGTTTTAGTTATGGAAAGAAGAACTGCAGCCCGTTTACTACTTGTATTTATCCTGAATTCATCTATCAATTAACTACAACAGATCTCTGAAAAACTGATACTCTGAGTGATAAGTACAGCTAGTGCCATGTGCCTGTAGTTTCCATCAGCTGGGTGTGCATGGATTTTGTCAGCCTTACCTACATAATACAGTTGTTGAGGTCATAACATTGTGCCACACTTCCTTCCCCTCTGAGACTCTCAAGTGTAAAGGATACAAATTAGATTATTTCCTGAAATTAAGTATGTCCATTCATAGAGATGAGAAAGGACAACTCTTTTAATGTCCAAATTTCATGTCCTATTATTTACATGCAGCCACATAGCACCTTTTACTATGTAAAGGATTTGATACTAACATTCACAAATAAGAAAGTCTTTCCTATAAATGTCTTTAGAGTCCTCCTGAAGAACAAAAAGCCAGTGATCTCTGATTCTCATCCATGACATCTGAAGTAATACTCCAATGTACCTTTCCAGGAACATGTTGAAGGAGAAAACTGTGACCGATGTAAACCAGGTTTCTTCAATCTTCAGCAAAGTAATCCCGAAGGCTGTGAGGAGTGTTTCTGCTCTGGGAAAACAAACGTCTGCACACACTCTCCCTTTACCTACAGAAATGTAAGAAAAATCATATCATACCGGTACATGTCTTTGCTATGTGTTTTCTGTTTGTCACTAATCATTGTCACTAGGTTTTTTCTTATTAGAAAATCATGCATGTCTCTTACTTTTCATTTATCTGGAAGAAAATGTTTGTAAGCTTTGTTGCTCTTTGTGGGAAAGTTCTGAAATAGAGCAATTAGAACAGTGAAAAGCACAAAAGAAGCTGTAACAATATAAATTGAAGCCGTATGCATAAACACAGTCCTGGAATGTGCATACATAACCACTCCTGAATTAAATGCTCCATATCCATAGGGCAACCTCTTTTCCAGGTAATTATTAAATTTCTAGACCTGAAGTAATTAAGAATTTGGAAATAGTTAATGTACAACACACAGCTTAAGCAAAAAAAAGGAATGCCTTGCAGGGGGAATTTTGAATGCATTTCTTTTGTATGCTGCATTCCTAGGAAAGGATGTGAGAGGGAGATGAACCTGCTGTTCTTATTTATATGGTAGAAAAATGTCTTTAGCTTGCAAATATACTCTAAACAGTAAATTAGTTCTCAAAGCTCAGACACTGATGCCACTGAAACGGATGCTTGCTACATATTCATGCCTGTAGATTGAGTTTGGGAAATATGTTCTAGGTCTACTAGATCCTGATTTTGGCCATATTGTTATGCTGGAAGTCTGCAAGTAACATCATATATGTCTAATGTTCTCATTTACATGCCAGCAACTGGGAAATTTTCCATTCCATGCCTGAGCTCATTTATTGCTCTGCTTGTATCCAGGCTTCAGAAGCCATCTTTGCACAAACAGTGTGCTCTTCTCTGATGATTCATTTCTAGTTACAGGATTTCAGAAATTCAAGTTCTGGTGCTTTTCAGTACTGAAAAGATATAAACAGTATATTTGGCCTTTTAAGTTGTAAGGTTTTTAGATAGGAAAAATATTATAAATTATGCTGCCTACAGCAATCAGAAAATGTATATCCATTTTTCAGTTCATTTGCTGTACAATCTGTGACTGATATTATTTACTGAAAACTTTCAAAATATTTGTAGATATTCTTGCACATAGGTTTGTATGATGGAATTTTCTTCTTGCTCTGGACCATGAAGCACAGAATGCAAATACTTGCAGTTCTTTGAAACTGAGAAGTTATAATTCCTAGTCACATACCGTAGTAAATGTTTTTTTTTTGCTGTTTTTACTTTGTGCTTGCCTTCGTTTCTACACTGCTATTAAACCTAACCAGTTTTTTAAAAAATGGAAGAATGTGAGGCTGTGACTATTGAAATTATCAATGTCCTGATTCTTACTGTAATGTGGGTTTTATTTATTTATTTTTTCTATCATTTTAGATAGAAGACATGAATGGTTGGTATCTGACTGACTTACCAGGTCTCATCAGAGTTATCCCCACACAAAAGAGATTTGATGGACATCAGCAGCTCAGCATCAGCAATGTGGCTGCACAAAAAGTACTGCCACAGATTTACTATTGGAGTGCACCCAGTTCTTATTTGGGCAACAAAGTAAGTGCAGGTGGTACTTGCCTAAACACTAATTTGATTTATTGAGAAAAAAGGTAAGGCTTTGAAGAGGGGTGGAACTGAGGAAGTAAAAAATTGGTTAGTTATTTGTCTGGCAAAATTGCAAGCAGAAAAGAATCACCTGTGTGGAGTATCCTTTTGAGGTAAGAAGGTAGACAAAATTACTTAAGTATCTTTAACCTTGAGCCCTCTTTGGTCTCCTGCTTTCAGGTGTTAGAGAAGTGCAGCTGGTTCACAGCATTGGTTTTTGAATGAACTAGCTGGTGTGTGCTTCAGCTTGGTCTTTTCCCACCTCTGCTTTGAAAACCAGTTCCCTCATCTGCTTTTCAGAGATGCAGGTTGTGTATCAGATGTTGTGGGGGTGTTCAGTGCTTTTCAGGAAACTTGTGTGTGGGGAGCTCTCTGCCCTGGAACTCAGAAGATGCTGTTGTGAGCTTTGTGGCAGTTCTGATGTGTATATTTAAATCTGCGTGTATCTAAGTGTGCATGTGCACACATATTCACACCCCACAGGTTAATACCAAATCCAAAATACTTCCATGAAAATCTCATTTTTTTCCAGACAGTAGAGTTGAAGTCTGAGTGAGTCTTAAATGTGAAGAAAGCTTGACAGCTTTCCATTTCCTGTAACTCTGATTATGCTAAAACTTACCAGAAATGCTAACAGTGATGCATTTGAGCACATTTTCCTCTGTAGTCTCTTCAGGCTAGTCAACCTCTTATTTATTTATTTCTTCCTGTTGGCTGAAAATCAACATGACAGAAGGTAAGTGAGCACATTGAAACTAAATAACATCATTCTGAAGAATTGGGCATCCTTTTCATGGCCTATAAATTGTTAAAGAGAGTCAGGCTTACTTAGCCTGGCAAGAGGGAGTTTCTTGTGTAATATTGCATGTCTGGTGAACTTACCCTGAAATGTGAACTGATACTTTTCCTTACAGAATTCCATCTTGCTTCTAGTCAGTGAGCGAAATAATGGTAGGAATATGCACACATTATTTGAATGTGGAAGATATTTTTTCAGTGTAATTTGGAGGTCCTTTGTGGTTACTGTCAGATATCACTGTATGAATGAAGCAATTTGCCTTAATAACTGAACCATATAAATTTTTGATACTACAATAACAGTGAAAGCACTCAAATTACCACAGTACATCTTAGCTGTCATGTTGCATCACGTAAACTATAGTTGTAATGACATGCCTAGGCCAGATGATTTATTCTATGGAAAGGGAAATGGAAATAGAATATTGAGAGTCCTTATTTGTAAACTCAATAAAACATTTCTCTAAATAGCTGAAACTGAATAAAACCAAATAGCAGAATCTAGTCTAGATAAAAAAACATCCTTTCTTGAGAATAACTGTTAGCTGTAGAATAATTGGTATGTCAAAGCATACAAAATCTTTAAAAAATTTTGTCTTAAGAAACACAGAAAAAAAATTTAGGAAATTTTTTATCAAGATGTACACTTCTCTTGTCATTTATAAATCTTATGTCACAGAAATCTGCCTCTCCTCTATATTGCTAAAATTATTGCTCTTAAATAATATTTCCCAAAATAAAATTGAATAGAGAGGTAGTAATGATCCTGCAATTCCTAGTTTTCAAATATAGCTCAAAAAACTTATATCAAATAATTCTTTTATTATGAAGTTGGCATGTCCTGTGTGTGCCTCCACAGTGTTGATTGACATATGTGTGCTACCTGATTTTTTTACATCCATCTCCAGCTGCCTCTTTGGAAGGAAAAAAACATTATAAATAGGATGCCCCTGTGAAGCCTTCAGCTTTTTCTTTTTCATCTAAATCTGGGTGACACTAGGCTATGTGATACTGGTCTTTGTGTCTCGAAGGAGACATTCTAAATAACAAGAGGCTGTAGATGGTACAGGATTCTTGTTTATGTCAGAGTGGGAGAAAAACATGAGCAAATTAATTTAACATTACCATGCCCTTTTAGTCTTCTAAATATATGTGCTGCTACCAGAACTTTAACTTCTTTGTTTAAATTCGGGTAGTTTTTTAAAAACCCACATAATATGCATTTGAACTGAGAAATTGAACAATGCTTTTGATTCAGAATGCATTTGGGAGTAATCTGGAGGAATTTAATTTCTAGAAATAAAATACCTAGTGGATAATTTGAGAGAACAGATTTAAATAGTTAGTATTAAGGTTTTAGGAGGTATCATAAAGCAGTTTATATTCTTGCCTGCCTTCCTTCTCATAGCCTACTGAGCTAAGGATTGCAGCGATCATGAGGACCTGTGCTGTGTTAGACCTTCTAGAATCTGAAAAATTGCATTATTTTAGAAATTCTAATTACATTTTAGGTATTTGAAAACCTCATGTTCTTTTAGCTAGCAGTTTCTTAAATTGTTTTGACAATGGATCTATAAGTTTCTTTTAAACATGTGTCCATACTAAAATATTTTATTAATTTTTCTGAAAGTGTTATGAGTTATAGTATGATGACATTGGATCAGAGCACTGAAAAGAAAGTATAAAATAAATTAAAAATTAGATACCCAACTCAGCAGGATAATGTGAAACACTTGTTTCTTTAAAATCAGTGCAGAAGGGTTAGGTGTGTGCAGTATCTTGGAAGTCTAACATTATGTATACACTCTGCCTCATCAAAAAGCAGTTTGATAATTTGTATGATGAGTAGAAGCTCCTTATAATTAGACAAAAGTAGACATGATATTCAACATATGTAAACATATGACACCTGTTCCCACCCCTCCATGACACAAACATGAGAGGTGATTGAGGCCACTTGAAATTACATGAGGAAACTTCCCTCTTTGGGTACATGCTTTTGCTTTTTTTTTTTTTTTTTCCTGTAGCTGCCAGTTTTATCTTCCTTTCTCTGCCAAGGGCGAGCTTTAATGTGAATGTGTAGATTTACCTTGCCTTTTTTGGATGATTAGGGCACTGCCCTTGGTCAGCAGTTGCAGGTTAATTCAGTCCTTAGGTGGAGTTCATCTTAGAATTCAAATCTCTGGACATTGTTAGGTCTCAACATGCAGCATGTAATACATCCCCTCCCACTCTTCTTCTGCCTGGGTTTTGAGCAGACACTAGTGCTGCCATTACTCAAACTGCAAACAACATGATGGAAACCCTAAACCACTTTTTTTCCAAACCACTATATGCATACTGACAGACTTGGATTGAGAAGTTTCTTGAATCCACCCCTGTTTTTCAGGAATCATTTAAATTAGTTGTACAGCATGATCCCATTCACTGTAAGTAAGGTTAATATAAGCTGATCCTTCATGAAGTCAGAGCATGTTGAAAATTAAAGCAAAAATATTTGAATATTAAGCTTTGTTATCTCTTGAAAAAGTTCTTGCAGATCATGTTTGTCAACTCCATAGACCTAAAGCAGCCACATGATATTGTTCTTTCTCTGATTTTTAGTTAAAACCAAGGCAGCAGCTGAAAGTTTTGTGTAGAGTCTGTGCATAGAGAACAGGAAGGAGAATTTTTGACCCTATCCTTTAATTTATTTTCCTCCTATTTTATAATTATCTATTTGCTAAAAACCTATTTGCTGACTTCACTAAGTCATTGTTTCGTTGAGGCCAGAAATGAAGACACTGTAATGAGCCTGTAGTCAATTCATACAAATTTTAAAAATCTGTCAGCCTTTTTAAAGTACTTCACTGGTGGAAAACTAGATTGGGATGGAATGAGCAGTTTGTTTTGTGACATAATATCTATTACAGACTGCCTAGAATACCTCATAGGATTAAAAATTGAATTATAAAATAATCATAAACTAGGTCCTCATAGCTTTTATGTTTATTTCCTTCCATTTGTTTTCATTTCTTAGGCAATTCTGATGCAAAAGGCAGAATAATGCAAGCAAATTGCAGTCTATGACTCCCAGTGGGGAAGGGATGGAGTTGAGACCCAAAACATAAAGAAGCGTAAATAATACAATAATCAGCTGGAACTGAAATGCTGGGATCAATTGTCCTGAATTATGAATGCATCTAAGCCCAGAAAGCTTCATCCAGTATTGTTGTGGTTTCAGATCTCAAGATTTTCTTGTTCATAGGACATGATGAAGTTAAAAAGACCCACAGCTCCCTTACTTTTAGGGAGTAAAGGAAAGCAATCTAACATAATACTTTTTGGGATAAATGGATGAAATACAAGTTAAAATGTAGTTGGAAGCTACTATTTTTACCATCAGTTGGTTTTGAAATTATTTGGCCTAATGAAAGTAATCTAGCCTAGAGAATTCCAACACTCAGCTGTCAAATTCAGCCAACCTGCTGATTTTTTTTAAGCATGTGTCTGTATTGCTTTTATTGTCAGGGAAGCAAAGTAGTGCAGCATAGGTCGGCTGGTGGGATCTCCCTTTGTGCACCTTTGTATGAAAACCCATTATTTCAGTTTGTATGGACAATTTAGGCCATCAGTAGAAGATTTTATTCCCTAATGGATATGGGTTGTCCAAATTTAAGCAGGTCACCCTTTAGTGACCTATTGGTAGTGCTTGAGGTATCTGCTCACTGTGTCATGGAAAGGCTGGTATTTCATGATGAATTTGCCTTTTTTATACCCTCTGCACATGAAAGTGTCAGCACCAGATTTGAATGTGTAACAAAGCACATCTCCAAGATTGCAATAGTAAATTTGAAACAGAGTAGGGAATAATGTGATCCTCAAGTGTAAGACATAACACAACAAAACAAATATTGTAGGGACATTTAATGATTCTTAATATATTGTAAGTATGAGTAGGATGAAATAGTTGAGTTATATGCATGTTTTCCATATCTATAAAAGAAACAGTAATAGGCATCAGCAGTACATAGTATGCAAGAAATGTCCTTCAACATCCCTGAATATTCATAGTTGCTGCAAATTTCAGATTTTTTTAAGTAGTCAACAGCCAGCTCATGGCAGAAAATTAAAGCGATGCAGTTAAACCTAAATTAAAAATAAATTTTGTAAATTCAGCTTCAGTATTTTTGTCTTTCATATTGGAATTCATTCTTCCAAGAAAAAATGGTTTAGTTTATTGATTTTTTTTTTAACAAGTAACATTAAAATGATCTAAATAATTATGTTTTATTTTAAATCACAATCTAAACTGACCTTACCAAAACCAAGTCACTATGGTAATCTGACTCAGTCAACAGTATGAAGTTGTCTTCAATTCATACAAATGTGCCATTTATTTTATTAGCACGTATTTCAATATAGCTTCTAAAAATTGACATAGTAGGCAGAGTCAGATATGGAAAAGATGAGACAAACAGAGCAGACAGAAGGGAAGAACAAAACATTTTAAGGATTTCAACCACACCTGATGCTTTCTTTAAGTTTACTTAATTTGTATTTCATTATTTGGTTTAGAGTCTTTATTTTTATAGAAATATTCTTTCAGTTTGGCACCATGAAATGGCTAGGGGTAGGTGTCTGCATTCTTTCACAGCTGTGGCTTGCCCAATTTGGCTTGATCCCCAGTAAAAAGTACAACAGTATTAGTAGTGTCCTAATTGGGGCTCAGCTAGCCATGACTGTAAAGAACCACCAAGAGATAAGTAAATTTTGCACACTTTGTTCCTTGTTAATGCTTTTAATGATGCTTGGGTAGCCTGTTGGGATGGTTCAAGTGCAGCCATTATTGTGATTACAAGGAAACTAAGGATGCCCAGTAGACTGTTACAGCCTCTTTGAGCCTTGGAAATGGGTTGAAACAGGGCTCAGACTCTGCCTAGCTGAGAACACTGACTGCAATATTTCATGTATCCCATGTTACATTTAATTTCTTGGTACTAAAATCATCTTACACTACCCTAGATAAAAGAGGAAATTTACTGTTGGTGAAATTATTTCATAAATCTCAAGTGTCCTTTGTGTTACCTGCTTACCCAAGTCTGCCTTGAAGGCAAGGGTTTCAATCAATAGAGGCAGTTGAAAAATGGAGAAACAAGCAGAAAATAAAGCAGTTTCACAAAAGAAGGGAAGTGAATGCTAGAGAGAGAACACTGAGGGGTGATAGGAAATAATTAAGAAGGAAGTAAATTGGGGGAATATTCTTTCCAGCTTGCAAAGTTTTACTCTCTGATTTCTTTGATCCCAAATACTAAAATAATGAAGGATCTGAAGAAGCAGAAGAAAAACAAAAAGGGCTTTGACTTGGGAAGAATTTATATATCTGGAGGTTTGTACTGAGGGATTATCACCATGCAAAGATATATGGTGATGATTCCCAAGCTAGAGATAGCTGAAGTGAATAGTGGTTACTTAACCACTGCAAAGGAAAACTGAAATTTATGAAAGGGAAGGTTCATAGGGATTTTGCTTTTCTTATATTTCATTCCTCTTATATACATTTCTCTGCATGCTAAATACTTCATCAGCAAATAAGTGTTTGCTTTGAAAACTATATTTAGAGTTCCTTGCTCATCACAGGGTACCTGTAAGTAAAGTGTTTAATCAAGTTTTACTCACTTAGATTAATCAGGGAGAATTTATAGTCCAAACATCTAGTTCACATTGGGTTACACAGGACGTGATGAAGGAATTTATGCCCATCACCGGAAGGGTATACTTGAGAACTACTGAAAAGCCATTCTCAAAATATTGAGAGCCATAAAGAGTTTTATGTTTAGTTTCCAGATTTCCCTGTCCCCCATAATTTACTTCAAATTTAAATGATTTACAAAATCTTGAAATAGAATGTAATTGAAATTGTTGAGTTTATATAACGCATTAATAACACTGCATGATGCTACTGAGGTTTAGTTTTGTAATTTTGTGGTGTTCCATTTTGCTTTCCATATCAAAAAGGCAGTATGCAGCAGGGCAGAAATACTGAGAATTTCTGATGGTGCATAAGGAAAGCAGCCTTTAGCATAAACCATTTGTTGTATTTTCAATTTGTGCTATATTGTTTTTGAAGTTTGATGTTCTTGGTAGCATCTGACAATCTCAAGTTTTTCCTTACATGCAGCTTCTCTGCAAGATAGATAAATTTTCTTGTTTCCATTTTGCATATAGGATAGAGTAGAATAGCCTTGCTATTCTATGTCTGCCCTTAGAAACTGAGTTTTGGTGCCTGAACTGGACTGACACACTACCTTGTGTCATTATCAAGTTTTAAAACCAGACAGGTGTAGCACCGGTGCGCAAATCCAAGTGCTAATCACCCACATGCTCATGGAATTAGGAAGTCTGTGTGTGTGGATTTATGGGACTCATGTTTTATTGCATGGGTGTTGTGGGAATTTTTAATCAATTCACAGATCTGGGAGACCTAATCCAACTAACTTGGTAAACAGCATTTTACATCTATTGTTATTAACAAAAAGGTTGTGTTTGTAAAACAAAATATTGGCAGGAGTCACTGTCTTTTCAAACACAAAGCAGCATTACTAACAAGAGTACAGAAGATAAGTGGTTGAAAATCACTAATTCAATTAAGACATCATTAGTGAAGGAAAACCCAAACTGATATTCAAAGTGTAGACAAAGTAATGCTTTTTTAATATACTTTGTGCTAGTTTACAGGAAGCAGTACTCATTATGGCTGTGATAAGCAGCCAAGGAATTGAATAATGAAATGGTAACCAGAACTGACAAGTAAGTAGCACAGTAGTGATCAGAAGCTTGAATTATTTGCTTAGTTTTAACTTGTGTTTTCATAGAGTCATCATTCTAAGCATATTAATACTGAGATCCTGTGTCTCCTGTACATTGTCCCATGTCTCATCTCCCTGACTACTCTGAACGGACTCATGCTGCTTTGTGGAATCTCTAGAAAGCAAAATGAGATCCATTACTTAACATTCCTAGTAAGTTTGCATACTGTAAGATGATCTTTTCTAGAAGAGAATTATGGCAGAAGAGATTTTATTTTCCAGTGAAAAACCCTAGCTTTATACAATGTATTTCTTTAGAAAGTGAGAATTTTAAATATTCCATAAATTTTTAGAAATGTGGATTACCATAACTGTTGAATGAATTTGTATTTGTCTTCTTGCACCCAAGATACAAAGGGGTAAGACCTCAATATTTGGCATATGGAAGGGATAATCATGTGCTAGAACCCTAAACTGAACTGCAATGAATTATTAAACAAGTGTTTTGTTGGATGATGGAATATTACCTGCAAAGCAGCGCTCCTCTCCTAGAGGCACATCCAGAGCTAACTGAGTTGAGCCAATTAGGCTGACTGTCTCTTCCATGTGTTGTGACCTATCAATGGTAATAGCTTATTGTGATGATAAATGAACCCATCTCTCAAACTGAAGCCTGAGTACACACTTCAGCAGTTTCCCTGAATCATAGGGCCATTACCTATCAACTTCAGATTGACAGGAGTGGCAGCAGCAAGAGCAGATGGCATGCATGAGTAGAGACAGATGATTGTTTTACCCAAATGAATGGATTTGGACTTATTTTTGGTGAGGTTGTTTTGTGGTTTTGTGGGTTTTTTTCGTGAGCCTGCCTTAACATTCCGTATTTTGCTAGAATGTTTCTGACAATACATGCAGTACCACCCCTGTCTCCTGAGATGGCTGGATGAATTTGTGATTAGTATCTACATACCTTTTCAGTGATACAGGTTAATCCTTTTTTTTTTTTTTTATTGTAGAGAGTGATGTATGTTTGGCCCTCTTAGCTCTATCACTTTATTTTCCAGAGCTAACTTCCTCAGAAAAATGGCAAGACAGAAGAACCATAACATTATCAATATTTTTCATTATTTTCTTACAAGTTTTTGAAGCTGTATTAAATATCATTAAACGTCTGATACTTCTGGATCAATTCCTTGGCTAGTTTAATTCATTTAAGAGACGGGAAAATTTTTCACAGTGAGGGCAGTCCTTTTAACAACTTTCTGTGTCAGTTTTCTTCTAGGCTTTTTTTTTGTTATGTTGAGGATTTTAAGTGTACTTTATTAATTAAAAATAACTGTGCCAGAGATACATCCCTTCAGTTTAACATCTTAAAAGATTATTTTGGTTATGACTCAGCTTTTAAAATTAAATTGAAGCAAAATGGCACTATATATTCCTGAATCATGTTCTCAGTTATCTGTAGGATAGCTCCAGTGTGCTCTGAAGGTGTGACCTGGAGTGAGCAGTCCTTTACACAAAAGAAATTAGGCTGTGCAAATTAGCAAATTTAGCCAGTCAGTAGAGCAATCCTCTCCATGGCTGTGCATCTCTTCCTACCAGAAGGTTTCCTGGCACGTGTCCTGGTGAGCTCTCCCTCACTGTGGCACATAGTTGACCATACAGTTACTAGG
Organism: Emberiza elegans; assembly: GCA_024865655.1. NCBI lineage: Eukaryota > Metazoa > Chordata > Aves > Passeriformes > Fringillidae > Emberiza > Emberiza elegans. Next base: position 10,168,057 of record JALJVW010000175.1, on the reverse strand, counting down.
GCAAAACTTCACACAATTCTAAGTTTGCTTTGCCGTGATCTAGGTAGCTTGTTTGCAGAAATATTAATGGATATAAATACGAGGAATAATAAACCATAGTTTTCCATCAATATTGTATCTTCTGTGCTCCAGAAAAACCACAACACAGTATTTCGTTTACTTTGAAGTTATTTGAAGCTCAGATGATCAAAGTCTGTCACATTAGAGAAGAACTTTTTCTTCTTACGTATTTTAAATTAAATGCAACAATGCAGAGCTGTACACATATCTAGTAATTGTAAATGCTTGCCAAGTTAAAAAAAAAAAAAAACAAAAAACAGATGGAAAAGTTAAAAAAGTGAAATGAAAAAGGAAATAATAGATCAGTATTCTGTTCTTATTAGGTATGGAAAGACTTCCTAGCTTAATAAACCTAAGCAGTCTAAAGTAATAAAACTGGTGGACCAAAGCCACATTTTTAAACTTAGAAAGTAGGTTTGTAACAACTGATGCCTGTAAAGATAATCAAACAAATAGATACATTGTTTGGTCAGCTGTGTCTTATTACTTTAATGTGTGAGCTAATTCTGTTTAGTCTGCTGTGATGAAAAGTTCTTTTTCAGAAAGAACTTTCTACAGTTTTTTTGTCAAGTTTCAGCTTCAGTGCTATGAGGCCCAGTGAATTTTTCCTCTCTTTCATAGGTGATGTATTAGCTCAGTTAGGTAGATGCACAAAATCCAGTTTTGTTACTGTTCTGTGTCTTTTGTTTTATATCAAATAGGTGATAAGTATACCTATACATTTGAATAAAAATCACTTTATACATACTTGTCATGTGTTGAACAGAAATATGAATGTGTAACACAAAGGATGAAAGAGAATAAAACTGCCACATGAGATTAAAAATTACAGAAAATTAAATAGAGGAATGATCAGGGCGACTTTTTTCAAAAAGCTCTTACGCTTTTATGTTAGAGCTAGCTGGCAGTGGTTCATTAAAATACTTCTTTGGCTTTTTCCAGTAAACAGTCTCAAATTTTCTATTTGAAACATCACAGAGAGATACTTTGTTTCTGAATTTGGAAAGTGTGATCCTCTTTGGTGTTACTGGAGTTGGCTGAGTAACTGCAGTGTGCCTTTGAGGAAATGTCGCTGCCTTTTCTTCCTTTGTTTCTGTAAAGACACTTGCAGTAGTGGAAAAATCCTAACATTTGGTAACAAATTGGAGTTGTTTATCCTGGAGAAAAAGCTCAAGGGGACCTTACTACACTCTATAACAACCTTAAAGGAGGATATAAACAGGTGGCCGTGGATCTTTTCTCTCAGGTAACACGTGGCAGGACAAGAGGAAAGAGCATCAAGTTGTGCCAGAAGAGGTGTAGATTAGAGATTTGGAAATATTTCTTCACTGAAAGAGTGGTCTAGCATTGGAACAAACTGCCCAGGGAAGCAGTGGAATCACCATCCTAGGAAATGTTCAAAAATGTGTAGATGGGGTGATTAGAGCCATGGTTTAGTGGTGGATCTGGCAGCATTACATTGATGAATGATATTCATCACAGAGGTCTTTTGGAACCTTAACCCAGGATAACTCAGAATCTCTTATTCCTGCCATCGGTGTGATCCAAATAGATGATTCTATCAGTAAATCACCAGACACATTAGCAGGCCTTCCCAGAGCTGCATGAAACAAAACATGGTTTTGCTTGCAATATTCAAGGAAAATAAAGGATAGGCAAAAAGATTTGGTGTAAGCAAAAGAGCTCTCCAAATATCAGAGTCTCTCTTGACTGTCCCTGCACTGTCTCAATTTTGGATCAAATAGAAGTGCATTCACCATTCAGGAGTGGCCTCATCAATCTGTGAAACCTCTTTGAAAATGTATGACACAACACAGTTCTTAATTCAATTTACTTAATTACAAATCTAGTGTTTTTCTGAAAGTTACAGGCAAAATTGAAATGGCATAAGAAAAAAGCTTCCCAAATTTCAATGCAAGTTTTTTTGTGGGAAAAGAAAATTATGAGGTTCTTTATTTAAAATAATGAAAGCAGCAGCTTTTCACCTAATTTATATGTGTTTATAAATATTATTACTGACTATAATGTGCTTTCAGTCTGCCATTTATATACTTGGCTGTCTGTGACAGCATTATTCTAGGCAAATATGAATAACTTAGATTGAGATGTTTTTCCTGTAAATTATTATTTAGATTCTTTGTCTACTTTGTTTCCCAGTACTGTGAAGGGTTTTTTTTATATACTTGTTTTTGAGAAGTAAGATAATTCTGGGCAATTATCTGTAGATGTATTGTACAGAGAAGTAATATACTCTGATCACATTTTATGTTCCAAAATGTAATGCACCTTTGACTTCCTCTTGAGATTTTTACATGATAGTTCTTTCAGGCTGTCTTTTGGTATTTTGTGTGGCTAAATGATGCATTTAGAAAATGGTTGTTCTATAGATCTATGAAATGTTTCCTGACAAGCAGCTAAAGTAAAACCTTATAGTAGATCCATAAAGAAGTATTCCTTTGTTTTCTTCAAAAGATTCCTGGTGTTTTTAACCCAGAAAATCTAATTGAAATTCTTATGTAGGTTTCCTGTATGTATTTTGCATGTTTTACTTTTGATTTCCATTTAAAATTTGCTAATTTACATCCATTTATGCATTAAAGATATTTAGAATATGTAGTGATATTCTGCACTGCCACACAGCAGAAGACTGTGTTTTTCAAATACAGAAATTTGGGCCAGTTTGAATCATTTGAATTGAAGATGACAGATTATTTCCTTAGTAACATTACAAAATTTTTCTTGTGTTTGGAGAGAAAGCTTTAGTCTAAAGAGATTTTGATCTGACCTGTTGAAGTCCTTCTGACATTTCCAGAACATAAGTTTAGTTTCATATTCAAATATGAAAATCTTCAGAGAGCTGAAAACCCACTCTCTCATTCACTTTTTAGGAACCTGAGATTGTTCTGCAATGCTCAGAACAGCAGCAGAAATAACTGCAAAGTGGCTACAGTCAGCCGTGTCTTTGAAAACGATGTCCCAGGGCTTCCTGCCTGTTAACAGCATGCTGCTTTCTAACATGGGAGAGCCCAGTTTTCATAAATACTGGGGCACATATGCCATGGCTGCAGCATTTCATAAAACACTGAAAACACAGGGTATTAATGAAATGTCTTCACTTTGCTTGAAGAATGTGGGGAATTTAAGCTTACAATTCAGGATTTATTTTGCTCTAGGCAGGTAGTGACTACCACTTTAAAATAAGTGGATGTTAATTAATGCTTGAATGCAGCAGATATTACATTGGATAATGTGGACACAAATTCACCTTATTAATGGAAAGATCCATCATAATGAGTAGATTGCCATCTTGCTGAATTATGATGGAATTCTTATGGAAGGATAAATGACGTCCATTTTAAAACCTAATGGGTATCATTATGGTCAGTGTTAAAACAATGAATACCAAATGAATGAGTAATAGGAGGGACACTAAAACTAAATTTTATTCATTAACTCAGTCGGTAAAAATGTGTAATCAGTACCACAGATTTATGTACCTATCCTAGTTAACTGTGCACGTGCTTTGGGAAATCTGGGACCCTCAGGAAAATTTGACCAGAGTGGCAAAAGCATTCTTAACCACTTCAATCGAAATACATATATACGATTTACGTAAAATACTGAGAGTAGAAAAAAAAAGTCTGAATACTGCCCAAAAGGCCATAAATAGTTTCTTTTCTTATGTGTACAAAGAATCTGAAATAGAAATCCCAGCAGAATGGCAATAGCAATTAAGCAAACATTTTTTAATTGATGTTCTTTATTATCCTGACTGTGTGAACTGAAATGGGAATACTCAGTGACTTGAGCTACCCTGATGAGGACATCTGCTTAGGACACCATTCAGCAACCCATCAGGAGCCAGCATAAAACCACCCCATCAGGCAGGTAGCTCCTGCTATGAGTACATGGCATGTTCACTGATCTCAAACTTCCCAAAGTTCTTACAGTTGTCCATAGGGCTGCTTTGGAATTGTGAGCTCTATGAGGGCTTTTAGTAGCTTCTCTTTATTAATTAATAAGTTAACTTATTTATTTTTTCCTTGTTAGTTTTTGTGTCAACTCACCACAGGGAAATTCAAATTGCTGCAAGCTTTAGAGACAATTATGTTGTTAAAAAGTGGTCTAAAAATATCACATGAGCCCACTGAGTTCTTTGTTTTTACAAGGGAAGAAAGGAAAAGGTGGAATTCAGAAGGGGATTCTAACTAGGAAGAGTGTAAATCCATACTTACATGTGATCTAATTCTCATGTGGCCAACTAGCAAGAAAAGGAAGAGTAGTTTTAAGTGCGTGTAATTTCTGTGGGCAATTTTTTGTACCTTAAGATTGCTAAGGCAAAAATTCTCCCATTGGATCTCAATCAGTATTGGGTATACTTACACACAGTTGTTATTTTATTACAGATCTTTGATCTGCATCTATATTAGGTATTCTGTGAATCAGTACAAAGTATTCTGCAGTGGCTCTGAAGAACTTTCACCTGCAACACTGAAAGAAGTAGAAGCACAATCTGTAACAAACCATTAAACTGCAAACAGGATTCACCCTGAAGATCTGAAAAAGAGTTTGTCCTGAGAGAGGGAAGATCACAGATCACAGATTCAGGTTTAGAGCAAAGTCTGCCAAGTAGTTTTTTTTTCCTCAGAGAAAGCAGAGAGATACATGTTAATACATTACCTGCTGAGTATGTAGCTATTACATTCAAAGGCACCAAAACAAAGGTTTATACTTCTCAGTTCTTTGCATAGAATCATAAACCATTAGTATATTTCTTAGGAAAAGACAAGTTTGAGGATATAACAATATCTAAACTGCACCAGAGGAAAGTCCAACCAGCCCAGCAGCCTCTTTATAATCACAATGGCCAGTAAGTGCCAGGGGAAGAGTAAGCTGGTAGGATATAGTGATACTTCATCACATACTCTCCTAACCTCAAGCCTTAGCCTGGGTACCTCTGAACTCATGGAGGTGTCTTTGGGTTTAATGGTCTTTATTCATCCTAAGTGCACATTAAAATTTTTATCACATGATAAATAAATAAATGAAAGTTTTGTTTGAGACATCAAGTCTAGTTCTGTGGTAGCCCACTCTGTGTCCTGCCTTCTACCATTTTTATTTGATTTTGAGAGGTCCCTAAAAATGGTTTCTATGGGAAAATCTAGGAAAACCAAAATTGACACTGGCAATTTGGATAAGTGGCCTGGGGGCAAAATGATCTGTACTTCTAAAACAACTGCAGGCACAAACTGTTGTTTGCTTCTCATCAGTCAGGCTATGTTGTAAATTCCTGTCTATTGCATTTGGCACTCATCAGAAAGGAAGATATTTTGTGATTATATCGTATGTCTGTTTTTCAGGGATGAGTTATTTCTGTCTTCACATTATAATCTGCTAATTGTTTAAAACAATTATGTTAGCAGTGATTAGAATCTGTATGTCCTTGGTATTAACACTTTAAGAATTTTTAAACATATTTTTGATTCAGGTTGGTATGAAAATAAATGAACCACATATTGTTATCAATCTTCTAATTTATGTGATTGCATCACACACTCCATTTTTGTACTGGAGTATATCAAAAGCAGTGAGCCCTGGAAAGTGATCTGAGCCAGTACTAAAATAGCTAAATAGGGTTGAAGAAGGGGAAGCAATAAATCAGATCAAGTAGAATCATAGGAGGATACAGAAAAAATAATTACTGTAACTACTTTTCAAGGCATATTCTGGTTTCTCTTTAGTGGGCCCATGCAAGAAAAATAGTGCTACAAAACATGCCTTTCCCAGCTTATGGTGTCTCAGTTTTATTGCAGGAATGAAGTCAATACTTCATTCTATATGGTAGAAAATTATATGTGATCATGCCCTCCGCCTTTTTAGTCACCAGCTCCTCAGCTGTGGTAGAGCTGGTGACTAATACTGACCATACTCCTTTAAAGATGCACCAATTAATGATATTTTGCATACTATCAACATAAGTTATGAAGCAGAGAAGATGTACTTAATTTTCTAATGTCTTGTTCTGAAGTTTAAACATCTTTCTCTGGGCCATAGGATCAACAATGTGTGTCCTCAAAGTGGAATTGTGATTTTTGTTCTAAACTGCATACTCGTTCAGTAGCAACTCTGCATTGGTGCTGTCTTGTGTATTCTCGTAGACACCCCAAGCTGCAGATGGCCAATTTTTGGTTGCTGAACACAGTTCCACTGAGCAACTATTGCTATTTCTTGTAACGCATGATCCTGCATATAAATGTCTTAACAATTAATGGAATTTTAATATGTTGTTAGTCATATCTTGGTTCACATGTCTGTTAAGTTACTGATTAAGCCTTTTAGGTATTAAAACACCATGGACTTGAAAACAAACACCTTCATAGCAGAAATTACTGTTAGAGCACTTTGACTAGAAATAAAGTCTACAAAAATGCTCAAAGGGTATTGTGAAGTTCCAGAAAAAAAAAGTATGACTTTGTGAGGCAAGTAAGCAAATAATTGTGCAAAAATACACGACACAGGTACCACAGCAAGTAACTCACTTCAGAGTTCCTCCTCCTTCCTAAATGTGCACTGCATTAGCTTAGAGCTATAAAACAGTCTGACCTGAGAAATTCTCATTCTGTAGGGACTCAGGATTAGGTCCTGCTCCAGCAGTCAATTCACTTAATAACTTCTCATGTCTGAAGTTACATTATCCACTTTTCCGTCTTTTATGGGATCTAGCTAAGCTAGATCAATATCCTGAGGAAATGTGGCTTTCTATTTTAGGATGACATTTTCATACTTGGCAGGATATTATCTTCATCAACATGTGTACAATATGGTACTAATTTATGTCTGTTTCTTAGTTTGGTAAAAGTCTTGCACAGTGTATTACGACTTACAACTATTACTTTACACGATTTTAAATGCTCCTCAAGTATAATATACTTCCTTATTTTACTGTAAAATGATACTCTATTGAGTCAAGAGCTATAACTATACTGAAATGAGGGCCTAAGCACTTAATAATTTTCATGAACTCATCATTCCAGTAGGCTGAAACCGAGGTAATAAAATGGTGCTTGGGCCAAAACTCAACATACAAAATTCTTTATTCAGCCATATGATGGCACTTGGATTGAATTAATTTTAGATACACAGATGACTAAAAATGAAAACAAAAGTTTGCAAAGTAGTTTTTGAGCTACACTGTCAGTTATTGTTCACATGGGTACTTTAGGGACATGTCTGTTTTATTAATCTAGGAATTGCTCTGTTCTCTAGTTTTGAGGCCAGTGGTATTGCCATATTATTGAAACAGCATGCTGTTGAATCAAGAGAAACTATTCAAGAGTACTCGAGTAGTGTGCAGTTTTGGATGCCACAATATAAGGAAGATATAAATCTACTAGAAAGTGTCCAGAGGAGAGCAGTGAAGGTGGTGAAGGGCTTTGAGGGGAAGAGGTATAAAGAGCAGCTGTGGTCACTCAGTTTGGTCAGTGTGGAGAAGAGGAGACTGAGCAAAGACCTCATGCAGTCTACATACATCTAGGTGAGTGTGCAAAAACTTCAAACTACGTTAATTGTTTAGCAGGATGAGAGTCATAGAGAAAACTGTTGTAAACAATTTAAACAGTTGTCATTTTCTGGGTCACCATGCACTTTATCAAATCAACTTCCTAAATGGGAGATGCAGAAATCTTGCCAAATAATTAGGTCTGTTCTGGTGTGTTAAGTTTCCAAGGCAGTTTTGATGACTCCCTGTGTAACCAGACGAGAGGCAAGTTCCCACAGAGGGCAATTCATAGCGTTAACTTATGCTCTACATGAATTTAGGGATACCCTCTGCTTCTCCACTGACAGCGGAGGAGCACTGGGAATATCATCCCTAAAGTGAAATAAGGTATACAACATTAGATGGGGTCAGGGTTCCTGCAGTTCCTAGTTTAACCTGAAAATATTCAGCTTAGAAAAATGTTTTAAAATGCTGTCAAAAGCTTGATAAAAAGGACCAAATCCTGCCCAATTCATGAAAAGTACTTTAGGCTAATCTCTTTGACAGTCTGCACTGAACAGTTTACTGTGTAGTTACATTTTTTAAAATTTTACAATACAAGGGAAGCTTAAATCCAGGAAATCTCATTGTCCCTCTGGTATTAAATTTATGATAGAGGCCTGTACAGACAAGTTAGATATCCTGTGCAATAACTCCCAGATCTCCAAGCAGGGAGACAGCTCACAAAAATAATAGCTTGTCATTTTTCTCAATTACAAATGAAACTAAGATACAGTGTCCTGTGTGTAACATAACTGTAAGAAAACTACAGTCAATATAATTTGTAAATAAGGGTTTACACATGACAGAAATGTTTATATGTAAGTAATTAAAATGCTTGATGTGGCAGGTTATAAAACATCAGCTTTCCAAACTATAATCTTTAAGTCAAAACACATAATTTATATACATTGTTAGACTCAGCTCATGATTGCAAAGGTCACTGCTTCATGCAGCCATGGATGCGTATTGTTCCAGTGGAAAATATAATTACTATTAAGAAATGTTTATATATTTTAGCTTTCTGCATAAGATGAAGTAATTGGAAACCTCTCAGCAGCACATGACCAGTCAGTTATTTGTAGATCCTCAGCAGACCAAAGTGGTGTTTATTAAATAATTGCCTTAGCTCTACTGCAACCCAGCAGGGTGCTGTAAATGTTCTGAGATAACTTTTAATAATCTAGGTCAGGTATTAATTACTGAATTCCCAGCCTCTCTAGTTCGGACTGCTTCCAGTCGTTGCACCCTGAATATAAAAAAAATTCAGTGCAATAATTCACTAACTTTTCTACAATTTTGCACTAACTTGATGCTGGTACATTGATCAAAAAAATCTGATGAAAGCATTTGTGTAATAGACAAAAGCAATATAGAGAGTCAGCTTATCCAAATAAGGAGGTAACTACATGTGTTGAGAAGTAGTTTTAATTGAATGGAAAAACATGAGAAGAGTCCTGAGTAAAAGCAAGGTCATCCTATGCCTAGGTAGATTTCCAGGAAAGCAGTAACTTAACTTCTGTGGCATTTAATTTAAATTAAATGTGCTGAAAGCTGCATAAATCTTGTGCCACCCAGGAGAGTGTGATTTTGATAGCAGTTCATGTCCTGATGCCTAGTCAATGCTTTCATACCCTCCTCTGAACTTTAGCATAAACTCTGTAGTGTCCTGGGGGCCTGCCCTTACCAAGCAGAAACTCCTGGCTTTTTATAAAACAGCAAATGAAAAGGCGCTGTGGAGACACCTGTGACTTACAGTAAGTAGCCAACTAACAGTCAGTTGTAGACCCACTTAAATTATCTAGCTCAAATATTTATTCTGCACAGTTGCTTCTTCCCTACTGCAGCTTGATTTTTAATCTGAAAAAGGGTAGTTGTAATTAGCACTGCAAATAATTAATGTGCGTTCATTTAAGGGTGAGAGGATATAACCATGAATGGAGAGCAGGGATTCTGGCAAAATGGAAATCATTCTCAAGTGTGTCTGGGTGGATAATCCATCTTTCATAAAAAGTCTCCCATTAAAAAGTCTGGGAGAAGAATAGTGGGAATTTATTGGCATCAACTCATAATAAAATTTTTTTTTGGTCTAGCTAAAATGGAAAACTAAAGGATTTCATTACATATCAGAGGTTTCATTTGACCTGGAGCAGATATTTTTGCCGGGCAGGTATTTATTAAAATGAAGATAATTAACAGCGCATTTGTGGACAACTAGTAAATTCTGTCTTGTCAGTTTAGACTCTGAAATACTTTTTGGATTAAACTGACAGGCAAACTTCTTCAGATTTTCTGAATAGTTCCAGAACAAACAAAAAAAGTGTTTTAAAAGTTAAATTATTTCATTTTTAGAGATAAGAAGACTCCTCAGCTCAACTCCTATTCCAAGTAGTTTTGTGGTATCAATGTGCCAGTCTTTATATGTTCATTTTTTCTTCCTTCTTTTGAGGAATAATGGAGGCCATAGGGAATATTTTTTTAAAGCCTCTTCTTTTCATCTAGTTATATTGGCATCTTTTTCCTCCTTTCTTTTGCATTCTCACAAACTGAAGTTCTTTAGAAGTTCTTTATTATTGCAGAGGATGCTAAACTCTTCAAGGTCCAAATGGTAAAATAGAACCTTTTTCTAGTCTTACATACTCACAGATGAACTCCTTTCCATATAAGGCTAAGTTAAATTAAATATATAGGTATCAATTAAATTAAAAATTTTTCTTCTAAAGTTTTGGTTGGATTTTGGGATTCAACAAGATTACCTCCAGAGGTTTTTCCCAAGCTCAACCCTTTTATGATTCTGTATTAGTTACAAACCTACAATCAGTCAAGTACTAGTAACTGCTTTAAAATCAAAGAAATTAAATTTCTTTGCAACTTACTTTATATCACAGAGATACAGTTGATTATTTGGAAATCACTGTATTGTAAACTATTGTGTTACGTTTGTTTTTTAATCTCAGACATTCCTGTTACTCTCTGGTGAAATACAGTGCTGTAACCTTTCCCAGAGATTAAGGATCATACTAGAAATCTTAAATGCCAGTAATGAATACTTGTGTTCACAATAGTTAAATGAGACTAGATAGACTCACAGGGTCTAAAATACAGTGAGAAACATTATGTGCTGTATCTGGCATATGGACTTAGTGGAAGTCTAGATTTTCTTTAAAGGCTTGTGGCTGTGTGGCTGACACACTACAAGTTAGGAGTTCTTTAAGCTGCAGAACTGTTCATTTACTGTTCATTTTAATCAATTCAACCAGTATCTAAATAAACTGAGCTTAATGTAACTTGTCAGAGGAAAAATAATGTGTTAATATGAGTAAACTATTTTAAGAATTTTAATTACCTGCAAGTTAAAGTCTTTGAAAAGGTTTTTTGGAGGTATTATATTTTGACCTTTTCTAATTATATTTTTTGTGGTACATCTGTGCAGTGCTAGGCAACCTTAGACACGATAGCATCAATTCAGATTATTGAAATTCAGCTCCCTGCATTGACTTCAGTAAGACTTTAGATATCTTGGTGTTTAAATGGATTGTATTCCTTGCCTTCAGGTATTTATAAAAAGACTGGATGTTTTCCACAAACTGTAACTAAAAATATCACTAAAACATTTTCTTCTGTTTTTAGCAGGTATATCTTGATGTTTGCACACTTCACGTAATAATCTCAAATCAACTGCTCCAGAATGAAAATGAGGTGGTGTGGTGGGTTAACTGTGGTTAAGGGCCAAACTCCCAACAAGATGGTCAAGCTCTCCCTCTTCTTAGCAGGGCAGGGGGAGAAAACAGGATGAGGAAGATCATGCATAGAGGTTAAAAGAGTGAGATTGCTTACAAATCACTGTCATTGGCAAAACAGACTCATCTTGGAGAAAATTAATTTAATTTATTGCCTATTAATATGGTGAGAAATAAAGAAAAAAAATTAATACTTTTCCTTCGTCCTTTCCTAGGCTCAGCTTTACACTTTCACTTCTGATTCCTCTATCACTACCTGAGTGCGTGAAAAAGTCGGAGGGTGTGGTCAGTACCTAACAGTTCCACTCTGCCACTGCTTTCTCACACTTCCCCCCTGCTCTGGCATGTCCTTCAGGAAAAATTCTCTCTAGTTTGGGCTCTCCATGGGCTGAAGTTCCTGTCAGGAAGACCTGTTCAGCATGGGTTTTTCACGGGCTGCAGGGACATTTGCTGTGCTGTGAAGCACCTCCTCCTTTTCTGACCTAGGTGTTCTCTCTGTTGTTTCTCACTATTTTCATTCCCTCCTTCTCTGTTCATTCCATATTTTTACCCATTTCTTACATGTGTTTCCACAGAAGCATCACCAGCTTGGTTGATGGGCTGTGATGGTTCCACTGAAGAGCCAGCTGGACCATGCTGTGCCTTGCTCATGGGAGCCCCTGACCACTCTCCAAGGGGTCATTCCTGCTACCAAAATCTCACCATGTATACCAAATAACCTAAAATGCACTGTATTACAGAAAACATTGAAGAATAAAACATAAAGTCAATAGTTTAAGTGGAAAACCTTTGAGGTTTTGGCACAGTAATACTAAAGTAACTGATATTACCTTTGATGCCATTTATCCTGAAGTATATTTAAAGGAAACTATAAACAGAAAATAATTAGAGATTTCAGATTCTCTGCAGAAGGATCTGAAAAGTGTGACTAACTGAGGCTTATTCAGGCTGCAGTCCATATAAACTAAAAGTTTTATGAGGATCACTTATTAGTGTCTCGAATGCTAAAGGAATCGGTGGATCTTAAATTTTTATTACAAACTAAATGCAAGATTTATAAGAACCTTTTGCCATTTAGAATTTCAGTAGTTCTTAAAAGATGTACTAAGACCAACCCTGCTCTCATCTGAATCTTTCAAAATACAGTTTCTACATACTGCAAATGACAGGCCCTGATGTGTCTTTCTGATCACTATTATTTGTACAGAAGGCTTGTGCACTTGAAGTTTCATTTCATTATGAAAAAGCATTTGAAAACAACCCAATTCCTAACTTAAACTAAAATATTTTAGAACCATGTTGAGAATGCACAGATTCCATGGAATGGAATTCCCTGCACATTGCGCAGGACTGCAAAATTTTAAAGTCTTCTTAAATATGTGTAAAAATATATTTTTTTCCTATTAATGACTTGTTTAATGGTGTACAAGAGGGTGCATAGAGTTTTATGCACAAATTTTATTGCCAGGGCAGGAAAGTGACGCAGACATGAGACAGGCTGATGTGTGAGTACACAGGTTGTGTGTTGCATATGCCACATAGGGACTGCATGCTTTTTTAAAGTTTGTTTCCCAAGCATGGCACACTTACATTTTAAAAATAAAACCTGATGGCCTGTATGGATTTGCTTAATATGTAACAATATGTTCTCTGCTGAGAGAGGCTCTGATACTCTATTCTTCCCTTTACATAATATAAGAAGTTTTAATGTTTTGGTGTGGACCTTAGCTTTCTGCTTGACATTCAGAAATTGATTAATAAAAGATATTGACTGTGAAATTCTTAGTAGACTTAAGTGGATACAGCAGTGGATTTGCTGTGAAAAGTAGTGAAAAGAGACTTGTTTCAAGTGTTAAGGAATGGTAATTCTTGCTCAGTGACCTTGGACATTCATTCACTCCCCAGAGATTGTTAAGACTATCTTTAGCTCTTCAGAAGTGAGATGTCAACACCTTAGTTGGCACTTGGTGCAGCAGGAAAAGACAGAAGCCCTGTTAGCAGAAATTTTCAGAAATCAATTAAGTTCATGGAGCTACAGCAGCTTCTATCAGCAGGAGATCAGTTCTGAAACAGCCATGAAAAAGTGAGAGCAGCTGCTGTTAGTCTGAGGAAAGGTCTGTGCTGTCTCCAGCTGTGGCCAATACCACATGCATTTAGATTAGTGTAAGAATGCAAGCACACATCTATGCTGTCCTGCCCACCAACCCATTATACTGCAATTTGCACTCATTTCCCGAGCTAGAGAATGTCTCTGTTACAGTGGAAGCAAGAGAATGAAATGTTGAATGGATTAGAAAATAAACAGTTTTAAATAAAAGGTGATTTGCTTATACAATTAAACCGTAATTGGTAGTTAATGCAAGGGACTGGGAAACAATAACAAATGGGCTAATGCAGCTAGGGTGAGGGTGGGAAGAGACAGATGAAAAAACAGAATTCATACATTAGTGAAGGATGTGATGGCAGTGGAGGACTGAAAGATAGTGTTGGATGTAATTTTTTCCATTCCAAATTTCAAACAATTGTAGATCTAAGAAATTTTGCAACAGTGGAGAGGCTAATTTTTCATATGACCAAATGTAATAGGGTCTTAAACACACTGCTGAGTCAAAACAATGACTTGCAACCTGTAGAGAGGTGCTATGGCAAAAAACCCCACTCCCTGACTGTGTGTGATTAACTAGATACGTGAACATTATTTAAATATAGATTAGCATTTTTAAAGGAATTTATGATGTGTTCTTACTGTGTCTGGAAACTTGCATAACTTTGTGTAGGTCAAAGTCTTCATTTAAGAAACATTTTAAACAGCACTAAGTTAAGGTCAACATTTTTTATAATTTTTTTTCCTAATGCTGTTGTGAGGTGATAGCTTTTTTATTCATATTTTATCTTAGAGCTATAAAGTTAATCATTGCTTCATACTACACCATTTGCATTAAATCTAAGGCAGCATGGAACCCTGCTAAATATTAAAGAGTTTGAGATGGAAGCAGAAAATTTAAACTGTTAGTCAAAACTTGGTTTATTAGGACCTAGCAGCCTGGCTTATGTTAGAAATGGGGAGAAAATATACACTGCCAACAGAAACAGGGAAGGAAGGAACACATGCAATTAAAGGAAATTTATGTAGGTATATAAATCACATTAATCACACTCAAAAGACCTTGCATTTGTCAATTATATATGAACTACTTGCAGGGGTTGATTCTTCCTGAGCTTTATAGCTTTTTGTTACACCAAGAATTCAAAAGACATTTGAGGGAAGTTAAAATTTGGTATCCTGGATAAAATATAAAATTAAGTTGAGGTTTTCCAGCCTCGGTTGAAATTCAGAATAACTTTTGAAAAGCCATTGAAACCAAGTGAGTAATAATGAATAATAAAGAAAATCCTAGATTCTATTAGATTCAAGATTTATATGCTGTTAATAATGTCTAAAGATCCTAGAGCACATGATGTAATTCTGAGATTTTACTGTTTAAGATTGTAAAATTTCAATTATTTTTCAAACAATTACTTGCAACACCAAAACTCAACATGACTTTCTCATTCTTCTTCTGGGTTTTGATGCACATCGATAATGTCATTCTGCATTCTCCAAGGATAAAAATGAGGAAACAGGAATAAATCAGTTGCTAGAAACTGAACTTAAGTTGAGAGAAGTAGATAACCAGCTTAAACTGAATTTTAGTGGTTTTTGTAAATAATATTTCCTTATTTGAGTATTATAGCTGTTTCACTTTATACATGTTTATCCTCACATTAGAGTAAGGAGTACTTTCTTATTTAGAAAATTGACATATTAGAATTTTTACTGCAATCAAGTGGGATATTTCCTGAGATTCTGAAGCACCTGGAATGAGGGTTTGTATTTCTTCTCCATTTAGGCTATTTCAAGTACAGTGTGCTTGCTGTATACATAAAAACACATTCATTTGCCTGTATGCACATAAACTCAGACTCCTTCTCTCAAGGTGAAACTGTTGGTCTGTCAAATCTTGTTCAGTGTTCTGTATCTAAACTTTTCTCTCTACAAAAGTCGCTGTTTATTTTATAAACTTTTTATAAAGGCTCTTTGGCCGTCATAAAAGGATATTGATGTGTCCAGGGCTCTATTGCCAACTGGAGATAGCCCAAAAGAGAGTAAGACTTATCTCTTTTGAGAGTAAGAAAATAAAAACATGGAGAACTGAGTTTATTTAATGACAAATGGATATAAATAAAATTATAGGGACTGAAACAGATGTTTTAAGATATCTAAAAGGCAGCAGCTCTGTGAAGGATAGGTATGGTGCTGGGTTGATGGTTGGACTCAGTCTTTTAGTTTGAATCAAGAAGAAGACTGCAGTCCATCACTAAAGTTTTAGTTTTCAATTAGTGATCTGTTGAAACATCGGTGTCCCTTTCCTTTAACTTGGTTGTTCTTTGATGATCTCTATGTAGATTTTTTTTCCTTTTAACTATGCCAGTGGCCTTTTTCTGCATCCTAATGATTTTTCAGTCCTGAAAATAAAAGCTGAATTTTATTCAGGGAGCTGTCTTAAAGAATGGATCTATCCTTCCATCTTTCATAGTCAGAAAGAGTGAAGTTTGAAATAGATCTTTTTAAGAAAGGGCACTGCCAGTCATCAAAGGTGAGTAGTATCCACTCCTGTAATAGCAACCAAATATAACATACACAGTGTCCATGTACTGTAAAGTAAGGAATTTCTTTTAAAAAGTCTCCATTGAGTTGAAAAGTGTCAGTATTTGTGGAAAAGAAACAAAAAAAGAGGAGATCTCTTTTAGCTAGTAAGGTCAAGGATGTCTTCTGCAAAGGTACAAAATATACAGTTAGATGAGTTAGGTGACTAACATGGACATGAAGAAGATAATTTTTCAGTAGAAATAGTTTTGGGGTTTTCCACATTCTTTTATTACTATCTGCGGATACTTACTCTGTGTTCATCATGTGCATTCATTATGATCACATTGAATATCATTTTATATCTTGACTTAATGTATTTTTTCCCTAAGCTTGTGAATGTTGTATTACTTTTTAGGTGCCTCCTATTTTTCAGAACATTAAAATGAAGTGTGTATAGGGCAATACTATCACATGGTTTTCATGCTCAATTTTCTGTGCACTATATTTTATAGCCAAAGATAAAGGAATTTCTGACATTTCAAAAAGTGAATTTGTGAAGGGAATAGGAGGCTTTCTTTGAAATATGTGACTTTCACCTATATCCACATAGCACTTTCTGTAAAAAAAAGAATTGCAAAATATCTACATGATTAAGTGTCTGAAGTCGACAGGCCTGAGAACATTTAATCTCAGTAGAACTTTCCCTACCTGTGTGAATTCAAATTCATGTTATATTAATCACACTCTCTATGTTAACATACCTCATGGAACTGCAATGTTTTTTGATGATGGATCCTTCAAATGGGATTCTCTATATGACAGTCATAGAGCTTATGCCAGTGTAAGATTGATGTTGATTCTTTCAGCACATGTAACCCTTGGGCAGTAGACTTGCCCTCTTTTTTTGACAGTTATTAATTCATCCAAAGCAAATTTCCTCCATCATTCTGCTTTTAAAGCAGAGGTAACTCATGAATTTAAGGGTCCTTTTTTTTTTCTTCCCATAAAAGGTACAGTATATAAATTAGTAATTGGTAGAAAAGATACTGCTTTAAGTCTGTAAGGCACTGTACTTGTAGGAACAAATAAGAAGTGGAAACTTATATAGTCTGCTGTAGAATAATATATTTTTCTATTCAGGACTATATATGGAGAACATTTTTTTAAATATTTTTCATTTAAGGGAAAAAAAAGATGAAGTCATCATAAAAATAGTACACATGATTGCAGCAACCACAAAGTTCATACACCTGAATTATCCTCAGTATGGCTAAAGGATTTTTTTGTCACCTCCCATTAAGGCAAATTGGAGTTGAAAGAATAAATTCTCTTATAAAGCTGTGCCCTTTCTGCTTTCTCAGTCTTGGGCATCAGTTCACACCTTCTGTTTTTCCTTTGCTCTCCAATCTCATTAGCTTGATTGCTCATCCTTCCTCCAGCCTTCCAAGAGGAAATGGTAGGGGTTTTTTTCATAGAAAATCCTATCTTAGAAAGATAAAGTCTTTGAACTTGAAGAAAAAAAATACCTGAAAAGATTTTCAGAAAATACCTTTTTTTTAGGATTATTTGAAACAAGCTTGTTTTTTTTCTTACCCTTTAAAACAGCAGCACATTTTTGTAGTTTTCAGAGACAAGTTCATATCAGGTTTTATTTTCACAGTGTGCATATGATACATTGTGTGCGTGTGCCTGCGCACGAGTAGCGTTCCTATATATGAGCACATTGCCTCAAGTAATAATCAGCTGTGGATTACCATGATGGTGATAACAAGTGCAGAATTGCTTTCATGGGTACAATAAGAATGGCATGATAGATTTTTATCTACACTGTTTTTTTAAAAAAAATTCTGTCTTAAAGCATATTTGTTAATTAAGTGCTGTCTGTACTGTTCTGAAATATCTTTGTTCCTTGAGTAAAACAGTATTAAAATTCAGGGTTTGTGTGATACATACATACATTCAGTTAGTGCTAACTAGCATTCATTTAAATTAACATCAAACACAAATTTCTCTCTCTAAAAGAAAACATAGGTATTTTTCAAAGCTATGTTTGTTTGTCATGAGTAGAGTTAGCAGAGAAAAGGCTGCAAAACTAGCAAGCCAGGAAAGTGGCCAGGAATTTAATAATGAGAAAGCATTGGCTGCAGAGGCAAAGTAATTCAAAATATGGTTTTTACTGACTGAAAATAGACAAAAATCACAGGGTTCTGATTCACTGTTTTGTTTTTCCCTTTACCTGAAAAATGAAAGAAAAATGCAAGGATTTATTGGGGTTTTTTCTTATCATTAGTGTTGGTGAATTGTAGTACACAGAGACAAGTTCATATACATCTATATCTTTTTTTAATACTCAGATGTTTATTCTTACTTCTTTTGTTTTGATATGTGATCCTTAGAGGTCTCCATGATATGCAGCAAAATACCAAATAAGAATATATTATTGTTGCATTTATCATATCAAATGACAAACCACCTCTGAAGAGCAGATATTTGGCTTTGCAAAGCCTTGCATTTTTCTTAGGAAATAAAGATTTTTTTTTCAAAATATTGATTTCTTTACATTTTATTTCATTCAAAATCTCCCACTTAGAAACACTGGCATTTATTAAAAGCAGTATATCCTTCCTGTCAGAATAATTTTGCCCAGCAGATACTCCAGTTACAAAACTCCTTCAAGCTTGAAACATTATGATATATTTCAGTTTCCTAAAGGATCCCAAAGTGCTTCTTATGTCATACTTTGCTTTGAATTACTAGTGCAGCCATTGTTGCGGTACAGTATTGTCAATAGAAATGTTGCAAACCAGTTAAGTAGAAGGAGATAGGAAAATAACCTTTGGCTGGCTAGAAGTGAAAGGGGCTTTTTTTTCCATTTTCTTTTGTGACAAACTTGGGAAATAACATCCCTGGGCTGTTTTGCTTGGTGCTTTACAAACATGGAAACAAAAGAAAGCCTGAAATCAAGAATACTCACAGTCTAACTTGGTGAACTGTACTAACAACAGTTGGTTGTACCACTTGATGGCACTTGGAGATATATTTTAGTGTTGAACAAGGTGGGTTGGCTTAATGGTTTGACTCAATTATCTTCAAGTTCTTTTTGAACCTTAATGATTCTGTGATTCTATTAAAGACACAGAATTTAACTATTTCTTGCTTTTGCATACACTGTTTAAGCCTTTTCAGTAGAAAGTAAATACTTTAGGAGGCATCCATGGATTTTCATTTACAGATCATGATGCATTGAGATGTCCTCAGCAATATGACAAGTAAAATACTGAATAGCCCTAAATGCCTTTGCAAAGCTGAGGAAGATATTTTTAAGAAGAACAGCTTTTAATTTGGACCTGAACAGTTGCTCTTGTTTTATAGTCCTGCATTTTTTTGTTTAATAGTCCTTGCATGCTGGGATTTTGTTGCCATAGAAATATCAGCTTTTAGTTTTGCGAAATTATGCAAATTTTTTTCTTGTTAAAATATTCATGAAGGAGTACAGCCAGAGAAGGGAGGGGAAGGGTCGGTTCTTGTATATTAATGGAACTGGACTTTGACACAAATGTTCTAATTAGTCATTCATTCTAATATTACAGGAAGGCATTTATTGATATGACTACTGCAATTACAGTTTGCCCCTTTGGAACCACAGACCATGGAACTGGGAGACTAACATTTAATCAGTAAAATTAAGAATTATTTTCAATTATGAGATTGTTGACAGCTACAAGACCAGCAGTAAACAGTTTTTATTTAGAAACTTTTGATGAGGATATGTTACTTAGAAACATGTCTCAGAGTTGATGCTCAAATATTGAATTTGGTCACAATATCCCTAGTAGTCTGAAACAACTTCACAGTTAATAGAAAGTGGTATTTTTACCCAGATTTACACCATTTAGCCAGGCTGGTGCTTGTAGCGATCAGAGCAGCAGATGCAACAGCTGTTTATTTTGTATTAGCTGATTTTGATTTTTTTTTTTGCTTCAGTTTAACTGTATTCAGTCAGGGAAAATTGTCTGCAGCTGTGATGCCATACACAGTTAATTTCTTTAAATAACCTTCTATGATGCATGCTTCACATACCATGCTACATTTTTTCCAGATTGGTAGACTTCCAAAGATTGCATTTACCTGCCACCACAGTAATACAAATGGGTAATAATTGTATACTAATTAGCTTATCACATCACTACTGGAAGAATATGCCCCTGCTTTGTGTTTTTGAATCCTAGTTCTAGTTGCAGCAGTTTGGGGAACAGTGGTTGGGAAGGCACAGTCAAGATCATATGGAAAGCAAAAAAAGAGAAAGCGAGTAACCATTTTAAGGTTATGTGCCTTGGTTACTATGGTTAAGTAACTGTAACAAAGTAATTGCATATTTTAAACTTTGTAACAGTTTATCATTGGAAAAGTCAATTTTCAACTTCAGGAGTGGTTGACCAGTGAGTTCTGTTTCTTTTCTCAAGTGAGAGGAAATGACAACTGGGAATTATGGTAGAGATTTTAGAATTTGTAGAGTAAATATCAACATTCATAAATACATTTCAGGAGACAGCATATAATCTTACTGTGCAAATTTTTCAATCAGTCACTGATTACATTAATTTCTTCAGTGCTAAGTTCAGAAGGAGCAACTACTCAATGTAAGTAGGAGTGGCAGCAGAGGCCTCACAGGAGAGCTGATGTTATTCAGTTCCCATCTTCCTTAGGAACTGAGATTTATTCCATTTTTCATTTTAGAGTTCCAAGACATAATTGAATGTTTCAACATTATATATTAAACACAATAATCAGTTGTATTTTATTTAGACATCCAAATAATACAGTCTAGTTCATCCAGGGAGGAGGAGAACTAGGGTTATGAAATGATAACTTTAATACAGTATCTCAGTAACAGTGAGACTGGGCTGAGTTTATGGATATAATTTTGAAAAATATAACAAGTTTCTTACTGCTTTTTAAAAAATATTTTCCACTTAAATGCTTCTTAGCAGATATATTGAATCAAAGGAATTGTGCAATATTTTAATTGGTCTAAATTGTTTGTGACAAACTGTTTTAAATATGGAGGGCCTTGAAATTCTCATCAGATTGTAATGTTTAGGATGGCAGACATTATCAACTACTATACCAAAATTATGCCTTGAACTTCTGGATCAAGAAGGAAAAGGTACCAGAACGAAAAATCAAAAAGGTTTAAGTTGTCTGGTTACACTTGATCTACTGATATTCTAGCAAAAGCAAGGGATACTTTCAAGGGATGATTAAGGAGATACTCACTAGATTTTAATGTCTTCCCCTCTTGGTGTTCTTTTTTCCCTCATGTTTGAATCTGAATATGTGGTATATCTCTGATAGGTGCAGGGTGTTCTTTCTATGGCCAAGTGATCAGATGCTGTGAAAAACTGCTTAGTTTAGACTAATAGGTGTTCTGGGAGGGTCCCAGTTTCTCAGGTATTGAGCATAAAATAGGGAAGAGACATGATCAAGGTGCATAAGAAATACAATTTAGCAGAGTTTACATTGCTCCTTATGAATTGTGCTTACTCTTTGGACAAGCTTTAGTCTCCTAAGCAAAAAATATTCACTTAGGGGAAAAAAAGTAAACCCACAGATTTGATGGTTCTTTCTATTGCTGGGAAAATTTTAAATACTAAGATTTACTGTGAATATGTTGTTCCGTTGTCCAATGGAACGACATATTCACAATATTTGTGAATAAAACTCTTTGAGTAGGAATTTGAATAAAACTCCTTTTTCTTTTACTCAACTCTGCTTTAATGTAGGATCAGCAGAGGAAATAGTAAAAATTAAAGAGACTATATCATAACATTCTGGATAAGATTCCAGGAAAGAATGACTTCGAAATCTTGGCTGTTGGAGTGGTCTGTTTGAAGAAACTGAAGATGACAGTGAATGGTCTGAAATTCTAAGTTTTCCCTTTGAATTGTTCAATATTGTAGAAAAATTCTCATGGAAAGCAATTGAACCAACCACTGATAAGTACTCAGCCTACTTTATTTAAACTTTCTCCCTCACTTGCTCTACTTCTCTGGAAGCAGTGTTCTGAAAAAGTGAAAATAAGTATAATGTAGCATCAAATTATACAGAACAATTTTGAGTGTACTTGAGCAGGGAAACTAGGATTGTGAACTAGCTGACATAGAGCTGGGGGAACTCTAGATGGCAGAGAGTTTGGAGAAAGAGTCCATTTTTCAGGGGAGAAGTTTAACTTCCCTATAATGAAAACTGACTTTTTTTTAAAGCTAGCCAGAACTATACTGTCATTCAAATAAAACATGATTATTCTGCTCCCTGCTTTATCTGAAATATTGCTCTAATGCCTCAGAAGAGCTTTTATATCCTATCTAAATTCAATCTGTCTAAGAGAGGAGAGTCTATTTAATCTCTAATTGGATCTGGAGTAGAACTAACACATGCAATCTTTACTGAGAGCTATTACTAAATGAAGAAAGGTTTGACGTCTTCTTGGTGATGGTTCTATCAAAATTCTTTTCTAGTCCCTGCCTTCCCTCACACTACAGCTAGCTCGAAGACTGGATCAGCAAAATCCAATTAAATATCATAAATTTACAGCTGGTACTTTTTCATAAAGAAGATAATAACCCAGATGAGAGCTGAATTACCAGTGAAATATTTCCTTCAACACAAGTAAATTAAGGGAGAAAAAGCAGCCCTTGGTCCATTCCCTTTTGCACTGAGTGGGCTGCTAGAAGAGCACATGTGCACTTAGCCATCAGTTAAGGTGGTACGTTGTTCAGTGTCTCATCAAACCATATCACAACTGCTTGGGTGCTGATGAATTATGGACCAACTTTGTCACCCCAAATAAACTGGGGAAAATCTTATTTTATTTAAAGGATTTCCTTCACATGGGTAGTGCTGATATTCTGGTGGCAGATATATCTACATTTGCTGAAATCCATGTCCTAAAATAAATATGTACCTAGAGGGTTTGTGAAGGTGAAAGACTCCAAATATACGTCAACCTTTCACTGTAGCTCTATTCCATGGAAATTCAAGAAGGCTAGCAGGGAATCTGTATGCTATCATTCTAGTACCTTCAAGCATAGTTTTTAGTGGTAGAGAGTGCCATAGAAATATGACAGAGCCACTGGAAGACTGGGTGAATATCTGTGTAATTTCTCATAATCATGGCAGCAAGCAAATAATAGTCACAGGTGCATCAGGAAACAAGTGGGGTGTTTGTTTTGCGCATGTCTTCCAGAATAAGGAAACATTATTATCTCCTAGAACTTTAAGTTACTATTAGCAACTTGCTGTGAGACTCATTGGTTTTTTAATTCAACTACATGTGTGTTAACATTCTCCACTGAAATGTCCTACCCATTCATGTTTGTGGCCTTTGCACTTTTTCTTCCCATTTTTAATTTTTTCTGGTAGCATTTGTTCATTTTGTGTTGTTCTAATTTTAAAATGGTTGTCTCTCTAATACAGTATGTCAGTGACTGTATTTCTGCCACAACCACTAACAGTGAAGAGAGAAAAGATGGTTCACCTTGTTGATATTTGTTGATGCTTAAGGATGGGGTTTACTGGTGGACTTGGCAGTGTTGGATTAATAGTTGGACTTGAGGATCTTTCAGTTCTTTTCCAACATAAAAGAGTCTAATGATTCTATGATGCCTTTTATTTCAGTGGTTTTGAAAATCTGGTGTTGTATGAGTATTGGGTCTAAACTAGTTTAATGCAGTAATATAATTTTGGTTTTGAAGGTGTTGTGTTCTCTTGGATTAGGCCTGAAATCCAAGCTCTTAGTAGTTAAATCCATTGTTGTACAGAATTTACTACCAAGTATCTGAGCAACATGTATTAATTCTATTTCAATAATACACTTAGTGCATAATTTTTTTATTCATTTGCAAAATGTTATGTTTTCCAAGTTACTTTTTAACTCTAAATACAAAGTGGAATGATTTGAAGGTCATCCTTTGGTGGGGTTACCAACCAGCCACTTTGTTTGGACTCTATGGAGGACTTCTTCCAGTTGCCTACACATAATCACATAGTACCATATGAGATGCCCCAGTTCATATTTAGGTGCTTTAATCACAAACTGAGTCTCTTCTTAACTGACAGAAGAGCATTTTACTGCTTAATGAGATAAGAGATTGTAATCAGCACCCTATTTAATGGAGATAGCTCCTAATCTTCTGAAGTTACATTTGGCACATGTTCAGAAGCCATGAGGCAGCCTGCAGTGCAGTGGACAAAGTGCTAAACCTTTACAGCCAGAGTTACAAGAGGCATTGGAGAGGCAGAGTGTGAATCTTCATGTAGAATTCAACAGCAAGATGGAATATACATCTGTATAAGAAGGAGATATTCTCCAAGGACATTAGCAGGAGAGATCCTGACAGCTTGCCTGGGGAGAGCATTGGCAGCACATTCACTAAGTGCAGGGAGAGAAATATCTGTAAAGTTTGACTTCCATATGAAGAGATGCAAGCTTTCCTCATCTCTGGCCCTGCTAATATTTGTAGAAATGTTGTTTGTTTTCAGTGCTATAAGTATTTTGGGTCTACTATCACTTATCTTGGCTTAGAAGTAGTTTTAGTGGGACAAGCATATAAGATCAAAACATGCTTTACACAAAGTAATACTGGCTTCTTCCTCCTACCCCCCAGTTCTTTTGCTGTTGAGCATGGGCTCATGGGTTCACAGGAAAGGTAATATATTTTCTGCTTCAGTTTTGGTTGACTCTCTGTTAGGGTGTTGTAAAAAGAAGTCTTGTCTGCTCTCTTAAGAGCATGTAACATAATAGTAAAGTACAGCTAGCAGTGAAAATTGCAAAAAGCCCCAAAAACTTATCTGCCAGAAACTTCTTGGATTAGAACTAAGATAGCTGTGTTTTCTCTCTCTTGTGCTTGTTATTTCTGTGGGGAGTCTGTGACTTTTCTTGAACACATAGATTCTGCCTCCAAAGCTGGAAATAAGTATTTGATGCATTAATCTAAAAACAGGTGGGAGAGACAACAGAAATTCTGTGGAACTTCCTTGACATTTTTATACAGCTGTACTTGGCTCAACAATACATGCCTTTGTCACCAGCCAGGCAAACTTTTATGCCTTGGTCTCTTTGGTGTTGATGTCTCAAATGACAGTCCTTGAAGCAGAACTCTGAATCTTTGGGTGATACGGAGAAAAACGTGAAAGTAGAGGGATCTCATGGATGCCCAATTTATGTGTTGCAGTTATATTTAAAATTCAGTGAAAAGTACTTTTTTGCACAAGATGACATGCAGCACATGGATTGACCTCTGAATTCCTTTGCCTGTCAATGAACTTGTACTTCAAATATGCAGAGGAAGGAAATGACCATTGCAAAAATGACAAAAGGAAGTTGTACTTTTTGGTTTATGTAAGTTTGAGTTTTTTTTACTCTGTATTGGTATTATACAGCATACAAGGTAAATACATAGTCTGAACTGTGAGGTGTTCTCTGCAACAAGTGCCTTTTGGGGACCTTGTCTTCAGTGTGTGACCCTGTCCATGACAGGCAAATCTTGCCAGTTGCAGGACCAAAACTTAGACTGCTGTGGCTAGCAGAGACCTCAAGAGACTTCTTAGTCATATTCCAACTCCTAGGCATCATATCCAGAGTATCTCTGACATGTTGAACTGCTGCTAATTAATTAATTACTTCAATAGCATTTTCAAGTAATTTGGTACTGTTTTGACCATCCTTACAATCAGCTTTCTGTATGGTCAAGCTGAATCTTCTTCATGCCTTCCCTGCAGTTGCCA
This sequence comes from Emberiza elegans, assembly GCA_024865655.1. NCBI lineage: Eukaryota > Metazoa > Chordata > Aves > Passeriformes > Fringillidae > Emberiza > Emberiza elegans. Next base: position 10,142,304 of record JALJVW010000175.1, on the reverse strand, counting down.
CAGGAAAATAAAAATGGCCACTGCATTTTTCCAGACTTCTATATTTTTTTAAAATTATTTTCCTATTTCCTCTGACTGTTCTCTTTTTTGGACTAGGCCACCCACCCCTTTCCTCTTGTCCTTCCTGTTGGTTATATATTAGGAGTCTGTAACCCATTCTAGCTGCCTTTCCTTTAGTTTTTTTTTCTTTTTATTTTCCTTTTTTTTTTTCCCCTGCTTTGTGACCTGTGAGTTCTTGTGTTGGATTTTTATAACCTAAGGTAAAGGTTATGTAGCTGGGAAAAAGTAAAACCTGTATTGGTGCATAGTTTTTATGGGCTGCCTGAAAATGCCTAATCTTTGTTTTCCCATTATTTTCGCTTTCTTGAATCTTTGTCATTAGTCTGAACTTGAAATAGAAATGATAAAATTCTGCAAAAGTTACTCTTCTAAAATGTTTGTCTACAGCTGAAAGCAATTCTGGGTACTTCTTGCAGCATTTCAGATGTCTAAATTTTCTACATTCCTCTAGCAGTTACAAACCAGTGCTTAGACTTGACCAAGGGCAAAGCAAAAATGCTGTAACAGCTGTATCCAAGAAAAAAAAAGTATTTTCACGTTGTTATGGTCAAGTAAGTAGTTGAAGTAGTTGCAGTGGTCCCAGCAGGTTTAGACACTGTGTAGATAAACAAGTGATGCCACTGTTTGCTAGTGACTGAACGAGGAGGATCTGCAGACTCCATCAAGGGTAGAGAGAGAGGCCTTACAGAGAGACCTGGACAGGCTAGAGAGCTGGGCCATCACCAACCAGCAAAAGCTAACAGAAGCAAGTGCTGGATTCTGTCCCTGGGATAGGTACTCCTGCTTATACACACAAATTGCGAGGTAAGAGAGCAGCACTGTGGAAAAAGATCAGGGGGTTTGGGTTGATGGGAAGTTGAACATGAATCAGCAGTGCCCTGGCAGCCAGGAGGGCCAAGCATGTCCTGGGGGGCATCAGGCAGGCACAGCATTGCAGCTGGGCAAGGGAGGGGATTGTCCTGCTCTGCTCTGCACTGGGGCAGCCTCACCTCAAGCAACATGTGTACTTTTGGACACCTCAAGGACATTAGACTATTAAAGTATGTCAAGAGGAGAATGACCAAGTTAGTGTGAGTGCCTTCCAGCTTGAGATATTCTATGATTCTATGATCCTATGGTTCTATGGTCCAAGATGCAGGTTATGAATTGGAGAGAATTTTCTGGCTTTAACCTAAAAATTAGCCTCAGATATGGGGTTTTATATACCTTTATCACTAATTCAAAATCAATTGATTTCCAGGCCTTAAATGCTGGAACCTTTTTTCACCCCTTGAATTAGACTAATCCTAAAATAATGAAGATGTTGGCTTTCACTGCTTTTTGTTGCTGTGCGCAAAAGCATCCAGTATGATGACTAAATATGTCTATGAGAATAACCAGATTATTCTCTTTGTAAAAGATTCACAAATTTGCTCTGTGCTCAGCAGTAGGCATTGGAAGGGCAGAAGAATCCCTGTGATTTTAATATTCTCAGAGAGGAGGCTCAAATTGCAATGGAGTATGAGGCAGACACATTTAAAACCCAAAATGTAGTTCTTGCAGGATTTTATTTACCTTTGTTGCTTCCAATCAATTAACAGAAAGCATTATTTCTGTGGTGAACTCTGTCACTCAAGTCTGCAACTTTGGATTTGCATCATACTACATTCCATTTATAATGGAATAACTTGTGTCCATGCCATGATCCTGGGGGCTAAAATAGCATGGAAAAAATATATTGCCATGACACAAGAGCCTGGTCATTGACTTCTCACATTGTCTACTGGGTCAAACTGAGTGAAAGGCCCGAAGCATTCTTTTAAAGTAAATTTATTTGACTCCATCAGGAAAAATTCTTACTTTAGGTTACAGTTCATTCTGAAAAAAAAAAATTACAGTCCTTTTTTTCTATTTCGGTAGTTTGCACCATCAATGGAACTGAAGTTACTGAATTTTCTGTAGGTTGCTAAGGCTGCTGATACAGAGGCCAGCCTAAATGAGAACCATGTAACTGAATAAATACACTGAAAGTCTAATGCAAGTATCTAGTAGAAATTTGCACAGATTTCATATCTGTTTCTGATTTCTCTGTTAGTCTGTGGGTTTAAGGAATTCACAGCCTTCAACAGCTGCAATCCTCAGGGATCTGCATGTGGTTTTGCAACACTAGAAATCTACTGATGCTCAAGAAAACTGCCCCCAAGTGGTTAAGGCCCATTTTCTTTTATTTAATTAGATTTTTTTTCTGTCTTTTCATTCCCCAGGTAGCAGCTGCTGGAGGACATCTGAAATTTACAGTGTCCTATGACATCACAGAAGAAGAAGAGGAAGAAACAGCTAAATTGATGGTTCAATCTGATGTCATCATAGAGGTAAATTATTTTCAGCCAAAGAAAGAAAGAAATAAAAAAAAGAAAATAAATAAAAAAGAAAGGGACAAAGAGAGAAAGAGAAAATGGCCTGGTTTTTCAAGTGTTCAGTGTAAAGTCTGATGGCTGAGGACACAAAACAGAAGCGTGCACATACTTTCAGTTATTTTCTAGTGTGAGAAAAAGGATATACTTTAGAAAACTAAAAGCTTCAATATCTCAAGGAGTCTTTGGTATTGCAGCTATTGTAAGTAGCTTAGAAAACTATAATGCTTCCTGTTCATCCATGAGGAAACAAAATAGTTGGTCACTTGAGGTTGCACTTCGATATTCTTTCAGTAGATCTCTTCTTTTGCACCTCAGCATTATGTGAATTTACTTTTGCCTATGTAGAGCCTGCACCATGACAGTAGGTTTTATCTGAAAAACCCAAACTTTCTTTTCCACTGCTTTTCAGTTCTATCAGGCAAGACCATTTCAGGTTTATGAAAAGTGAATATTATTCCTGATATTTGTTATTCTTGTAAAATATATTATTCAATAAATCATGTACCCCAATGGGCTTTTTTTCAAGACTTTTTTCATGTTTAAATCTCTCTCTTTCATGACTCTCTCTAGGGAGGTGACTTGAAAATCAGCACTCCAAAAGGGATAATTCACCTGCAGCCTTCCGAAGAGCACACTGAAGAAATTGTGCTGAAACCAGAATCTTTCTCAGTGCATGGCACTGATGTTCCAGTCAGCAGGAGGGAGTTCATGACTATCCTTGCAAACGTGAAGAGGATCCTCATAAGAGCCACATACAGCAATGGGATGAATGCCATCTACAGGTGAATGCAAGGAACGGGTCCCTTTGATACAGGCAGCTTCTCAAAAGAGTTGTTTTCTCTCTTCAGAGAACAAGGCTGATGTAATTTAAAACACTCTAATTTATTATCATGAAATTCATAGCATTCATTTACACTTTCAACTTTTGTTAGTATGTTTTTCATTTTGGGTAGACGGGAGGAGGAAGGCAACAGAAAGAAGCAGCCTTTTAAGAAAATGAAATTACATGGACTATGAAGGCATGAATGACAGTTCTATAAATATGTTTATTTTGTGAACACAGTAATTCCCATGTACATGGTAAATCATGGAGAGCGGTAATAACATGTTGAAGTAGGAAATGATATATTGCTTGTATATCGTTTTTCCCCTTTAATGACCATACAGGGCCACATTAACAGTGAACCAGAGAATGATATCCTGAGTCTCCAAGCTGGAAAAGTGCCTCAAGGGGATTTTCTATGTTTTTAATCAGTACCACACACAGAACTGGCTAATCCCAAAGCCTTTCCCTTGATTTATGTCAGGATGCTACATGGACTGCTCAGATTCACTGATTTGATGTGAACTCTTCTGAGTCCTCTGATAAAATTAAAGACATATGAGATGATACAGTTCTATTTCAGTTGCTGCAGTGTGTTTGAAACTGTAAAGCTCATCTTGCATTTCAAATTTTTCTAAGTGCATGAACAAATACTCCAGATGGGGTGAAGAAAACATCTCTCCTGATACTGTGTGATTAACATTAATAGTTAGGTGGCATAAGTAATATTTTTAAAATGTGTAATAGAATTGATTGCATAGTAGCTTTTTACTCACAAGGCAGGAAACCTGAAATGCTCTCTAATCTGCACATCAGTTGATTCAGTGGCATAAGCCAATTTGGAATGGAGGAGCTGATAGCAGATTTAGTGATTATTTGCTGAGAGCACAGACAGAGTTTTTGCTGCTGTGAAATTTCTTCTGCAATCTAACCATCATTTGAATACTTAGGTAATTAAAATATACCCTAAATTGAAAGGCAGGTTGTGTCAACAGCATGCAGTTTTCTGATTTGAGCTTCAGCAGTGTAAATTTTTTCCCTGCAAAAGAATTCATATCTCTTTGGTCTCTGTCTTTTCCTGTCGTTAATTAGTATGTATTACAGCTCTGTAAGTAAGTTTGTGAATCATAACTAGCTTGAGTTTGGGCCAAACTGCTTCATAATTTGCTCATTCAGTCATCAACCTTGCATTCTTTTGCATCTCCCTGCATCCAGTTTGAAAGCCTTTCATGGTCCCTTGGCTTCCCACCCTGATTTTTGAGGAGAGCCAAACACTGGGCCAGAGCTCACCTCTTATGCACTATGAGCAGACCATGAGCTGTTAATTCATAACTTAAAGCTGAGACTAGTAAGAGCTCAGGGAAGGATGATCTTCTGCTCTCTTCTCATTCAAATAAAAAACCCCAAAACCATTACTCAGGTTTTTCCAAACTAAAGGAGTGCAGGAGCAATTTTAGGGTGAACAATAGAGGCTTTTATGTATTTTTAAAGCAGATATGTAAGGTTGACTTCTTTTTGGCCAGAGGTCTTACTGAGTAGTAGGGGAAATGCAAACTTTCAAAGGAGATATGTATGACTGACTTTCCTTGGGCCAAAGGTGTTACTAAGTATTATGGGAAATTCAAACTTCAGTTATCACAGGTTTACATATGTTTGAGTACTGACATTTGTACGAGTAGGAGATGGGGGGTTCTCCTACAAAAAGCACTTTGGCTGGGCAGTTGTGAAGAAAGTGCAGTGCTGGATGTGCGAGGGCTCCATCCTGCCTATGCTGTGGAACAGTGTGGGTGGGATGGATGAGATCCCCTCTGGGCAGCAGTGCAGAGCTCAGGTAAGCACACACGCGTAGAACTGGCACAATCTATAGAAGACCTCTGCAATGCATATAATTGAGGCTTTGCATGTTGGTAGTCATCAGCTTCTAGGTGTAGTGACATTACAGTTGTGAAGATTGGTCCCTCAAAGACAGTGAGTTAAAATGGGATTAGGGGAAGGAACTGAAGTGATTTTGAAGAGTAACTTGTTTTGCTAGAAATGGTCTTATATTGCTGGTACATTTCTAGCATTCCCTCTGATGTCTGTTACCAGAGAAGAATGCAGTGATTGCTGTAATACTGTGTAATAAAGTAAACAATTTTATTGAGTGCTCTCAGGGTGCTCATTGTGGTTTAGCACGACAAAATAGAGGATGTGGAATTTCAACTGCAATTAAACAAATAAAGTTTTTTATCTTTAGGTGTAGCAATGATGGTTCCACCTGTTAGGGTGGGATTTACAGAGTGAAGTCTCCTCAGAACATGCTTCCAGGCACCACCAACAGCATCTACTGCCATCCAGCCCAGCTTACAATCTGCTGTGTAGGGATATTGCTAATTTTTAGGATGTGCCTCATTACCAATTGTTTTATATTCCCTTTGACTTTCACTCATGCTGAAACATACTAGGTGCAGAGCTGTGCTCATCACTCTTAAGATCATGCAAAATTACCCTTTTCTCCATATTCTGTCCATTTAGTTCTTCAGGGAAAATGTAGATCCAGTGAAGAAGATATTCTTTGTCATATCTAGGGCTGATTAAGGACTCCAAAGGATGGCCTCCAAAGGAAGACTTTTTTGAAAAGAAATACTGTAGAGCTAAGCCTTAATAGATAAGTAGATATGAACTAAAAGTCTTTTATTGTCTTTAAACAGGTATGTGCAGTGGACAGATGGATATTCCTCTGAGAGGGTTAAGAGGGTCTGGCAGAGAGACAGAAATATTACAAGGTTACTAGATCTGTCATGAATGACAATTTCTGCCTCAAAGCACCAGCAGAATTATGCAACATACTAATTAGAGATTGCTATATTAAGCAACCTGTTCATTTAAGTACTGAAAGTTTTCAAAATGGATGTCACCACATGTGTAAGGATTCCAAAGGTGGTGTTATAATCTGAGTTTAAAAAGAGACCAGAATGGAGGCATAAAGTAACTTTCTTGCAGTCATGTAGAAAAAGACTTAAAAATTCAATAGAGCTGTCTCCAGCTGACAAGAGCTTTAATTTAAAGATTCTATTTTTACCCTTGTTTAGCTTAACCTACTAGAAACATCAGTTAATCTGCTGTGCTTTCAAGTATCCGCTAAACAATATGAATGCAGTCATGCTGGGTTTGACTCAAGCATGGTTTTGTGTACATTTTTTATGTAATTTTAAGCTTGCAGTGTTGTTATTCCTCCATGGAATAATTAGGAAGCTTTCTTATATGGGTGGGCAATTAGATGATCAAGTCGGTTAAAAATTGAGAGTACAGAAATGCAGCAATCAATATGAAAGTGAGCCCAGCTTCTGGGTTTAAAACCTAATCCTCCTCTAACTTGAAAGGTCTTCCAAATGGTTGCAGTTAAGTCCATCTGTGGTAGAAGCAACAGGCCAAGAAAAGATAACTCTCTCTTACTGTTTTGTTTGATCTAAGACTGTTAGCTTGTACTTCAAAGAAAGTTTAGTAGCACTGTTTATTCAGTTTCAATATTCAGAGTGGTCACTGATGGTAAGTGTTGCAAACATGCAGATAGGCACTGGAAATTGGAGGGCTAAAGAGAATAGATTGTTTGCAGCCACATAGAGAGGAGTCAGTACTAGACACAAGGAGAAAGAGGGAAGAAGAGGCCAGGGGTTTTTTTTCCATATGCAGAATTGGCTTCAAGACAAATGAGCAATGACTGGGTCACTACTTCATGTGCCTTATGTAGCCAGTGTGATTCAGATGCCTGGCACAGCAGACAGTTAACTGTGCTGATACTGCCTGAAATGTCCCCTTCCCTTTTAATCTTGTTTGTTTTTAGAAGTCAACAGTTGCCTGCTGACAGTAACAGTCAGCTTAAATATTTGGTCTTGATGTCTAACCTCAAATTGTTCATGCATCTCCAGGATCCAGTTCCCCATTTCTGCCAGCATTATGTATTTTAATGAATGCAGAATGGCATCGAGGAATCAAAATTGCAACATCAAAATGGGAGAAAAGAAAATCACTGTAGCTTTCTTCACTGAGTAACTGTTAATGCTAAAAACTGTTAAACACATTAAAATCCCATTTAGCAAATAGCAGAATGTAATGAAAATTGGAACGATTCAGTGAATACAAATGTGGGATAATACTGGGTGGATTGTTTCTGTGTGTTAATGCTTCTCTTTGTTCCAAGATCAATGCTTAGAGGGAGCTAGCTGTAGTTCAAAGGAGAAATTAAATTTGACTGTTTTTTTAAAAAATTGTTTCTTCATTTTCAGGTTTTCTTCTTTAAAATTTTATTTTTTTTTACTGGTAAAATAGTCACTATTTGATATCTGATATCCTAGAGATTGGTTATCTTAGCATAAAGAAAATTCAGATGAATGATTGCAAAATAAATGTACAGCAATAAATGTACGGCAATGGAGCAAAGGGGATATACTGAAAAGTCAGAGAGAATTTACTGAAGATCTGGATAGGAAGAACCATCCTTCTCTTAAAACAGTATCAAGAACCTTTTACAGAGGTTCTAGTATCACCAAATCAGATTCAAGTTTCTAACTGCATTATGCACAATGATAGTCCCTCCAAGGTCCAGTCATATTTGTAGTGGCGGTAAAATTTGTGGTTTTCTGAAGCTTCTAGCTTAATTTAAGAAATCTTCCCTTCCCCCATTACCTTTCATGTTTAACTTATTTGGAATAGTCATAAAATCGAGGGGAAAAATATTCTGTCTTAAGCTTTCCTCCAGCCACTGTAGCAACAACAAAATATTTTTCTTGGATGTTTTCTTGTCCAAGGTCATCCAAATAATTTTCAGGATTTTTTTGCAGCCAAAAGATAAATTCCCTATTATGAAGGGGGAAAAAACCTTTTCAATAAAATGTATGTCATGAATGAAAGGTATTTTCTGCTGAAGACAACTTCAAAACAAGCTCTTGAAATAGCTTTAATTATCAAACATTCTGTTAAGATTACTGGGTGAAAATAGAAGTAATTTAGCCTCTGTAATACGTTAATGTTCCTTCGAATTCTCATAAGAAGAATTCAGAAATCTCAGTTTTTCTCCACAGAAATATGCTCTTGAGGTAAATTACATCTGTTTCTGATAATAGCTGTAAGACTATCAAAAGGCTTCTGTTGTTTCTCTTATCATACTTCCATGCTCTTGAAACAAAAATCATGGTCAGTGTTCACCTAAACAACAGCTGTTTAGTACTTTTTTCTCTGGCATTGGGGAGACCAGGGTATATGGCAGAAGATTTCTTTTTTGTTTCATGAACATACATTTTTCTTTCATATGCATAATACTTAGATCCTCAATCCTTCTGGACAGGGCTGACATCTTTTCCAAAGGTCAAATCTCCAGAGTAAAAATACCCTATATCCAAAACTTAATAGTGTAATATTTTAGAAAGCTGGACTAGTGGTTCATAAATTTTGAAGACCTTGCTTAGTGTCAGATTTGCTCTATATGCAGCTGCAATGCAAGTTGGCACATGTGGCTTGCAGACCAGGAATAGCCTGGTACAGTGCTGTAAGACATTTTTAATCTATTTTTATCAGTGGGTATCTGACCATAATCTCCTTCACATGATGAACAAAAATAGTAACAAGCCTACAGACCTATAGTTTAGGAAGAAATAGATGAATATGAAAACCTCCTTATTCTTAGGCAGGAAAACAGAAACAAGCCACTGCATGTCCCTATAAAGTGCTCATTGCATTCAGCTACACATATCCATCTAATTTGCTTTTTGCCCATTTAATTTCTGCTACATCCAGACTAAGAAGCGTTATTATGGAATCTGCTGACCACACTTTAAGGGGAGAAGGGTAGCTTCTGCAGTGGAGTTGTGTGAGTGTCCTCCAGGCTATGATGGTACCTCCTGTGAGGTGAGTATCACGATGCAGTCTAGTTCAGTGTTGCTAACACTGTGATAGGTGGAAGTAGACATTAGACCTGTGTTGGTAGAAAATAATAGGACAGCTGTCCCTTCTTGTTAGGAATTTGCCATGGCTTGACTAGTTACCTTTTTTTCCAGGTGATGGTTCTTTATATCTGATATTATTTAAAATCTGGAGTTTTACACCTGTGATGATTTCAAACTTATGAAAAGACATTTTGGTTCATAAAAAGGAAGTGGAAACAATATTTGTACTCTTTAGCCATTTTATAATACAAATGGATGAACACAATTAGAAGGAAAATGGCAGTTGTCTGACCTGTACACTGCAAAGACTGATCAATTTATTTGAGTTAATGGGGTTGAATTTCTTCTTTTGCTTTCCCAGGGCTTTGCCATTTGCCTTGGAGTTGTTGCGAATTGCATGTGTTCTTCTGAGGATTGTGTCACATTGTTTTGCTCCTGTAACAGATAATAATGTAACAAATAATAATGCTCAGAAAAATGCCCACTTTGCTAACTAAGCCATTAGTTCACACAGAATGTGTTCATACAAGAATACGTATGATTAACTGCCTCACGTGGGCATCGCTTGGGGTGAATAGAAGCCAAAAAACATTCTTCAAAAGCTTTGCCTCTGAGGAAATAGTTTCAAACACCAAGATGCTCTGCTTCACAAAACTACAAACAGTATGCCATTTACACAGGCACTCTAGGCATTTGCTTGTCAACTCTCTTTTTCTTTTAAAAATTTCATGCTTATATGTGATATTTAGGGTTTAGAGTCTAGTCTCATGCCAAGTGTGGTTGTTTGTTGCTGGGGCTAGATGAACTAACATAGAAAGGAGGCCTGAAGGAATTAATGGATATTCCTATCACTCCCAAAATGGTACAGATGGAAAAATAAGTGGAGAAGAATATTTTTTATCTCAGCTGAGAAATATTTTTAAAGCTTGACCATTGTCTGTCTGTTCAATTATTTTAAGAAAAATGCTAAATGCAGTATCACTGTGTTTCACACTTTTTTCACTTGCCCATTTATTCTCCCAGTGCAAATTTAAGCCTGATTTCCAAGAGAGTAATTGGAAAAGCCATGATTGCAGGTATTTCAGTATCTACTTTTGTTGTAGAAGCTGAAGGGCTTGGGTAGAATTCCTGTCTTGGTGTTGCTGAAATTGTCTGTCCAACATTATATCCTTCAGTGCTAAACCTTCTCTTCAATCATAAACAGTCCCTGAAATTTGATACATACTTAAGATCACACTTTCACAAGAGAAAGCACATATATATAGCTGCAAATTAAAAGTTTCTATACATGCTAGTGGACATGGAAAAAAAAAAAAAAAAAAAAAGTTAAGTTTAAGATTTCCAGGCAAACTGTAGTTAAGAAAGTATAGAAAGAGAAGTTGAAACTTATTCATTTTTTTTTCCCAGTTACCATTTTTTGTTTCTTCTTCTGTGTACTTTCAGCCTTGTTCATTTTATTTCTGCCAGTTTCAGCTAAGCAGAGCATCATATTTTATTGATTTGGTGTACTTTTTCAGTTCCATTTTCTCTTCATTATTTGATTTAATGTATGTATTTGTCTCCTGCATAATGATGATATGGTACCTGGCATAGATGCTGCCACACTAAAACAACTATTATTTTCTTATTTTCATGCTATGAATGTTTTGACATGATCAGTCTTCCAAAGACAACCAACCCCATCTAAATTATGCTGTCTCTTTTAAGATTTTCCATTACAGAAATTCAGAATTTATTTTTTACGACACTCTGGCCAAATAAAAATCTGTACATTTTGGTGTGTTTGTAAACACCATACAGGTGTATGCACATACATACATACAGATAAAGCAGATAAAATCTTAAATTTCTAATACCAAATGGACCTCTTTCTGATAGTTACTTTGTTCCATTGATGAATTTTCTTGACTTTGTCAACATCTTGACATCTAATTGCTCTTCTCCCTCAGATTTGTTCCCATTCTCTCTACTCTTTCATTATTAATGCAGAAGGAGTTGTGCTTTACCTGCTTCACTATGATGGTCAAGAACTTTCCCAACTGTTGAAAGTTATATACAATACAATTTCTTTTCTTAAGACCTCAGTCTGTAATCTTTTAGTATTCTGACCTGAGCCCTGCTATTGAAATTTCATGTCTAAACTCTTAAAATTAGTGACTTTTGGAGCCTTGAGCGATATCATGTGTATCTGGGCACAAGGGATTATTTTCAGTCACCAAAAGAGGGAAAAGATTTACAGGTGTATGCAGAAACCACTTGCATCTCATGCCCCAGAAAGAAAAATACAGCAATTTCTTTTAACCTATTTTTTGGTTTTGGATTTTATAACTAGATTTTTACTTTTTTTTTTTTTTTTTATTTACAGGGTTTTTTAGCAATGTGTAACTAAAAATGTAAAGAAGGAAAAATAAGGATAATATCTCAGTTTTTGGAATGTTTTTGTAAAGAATAATTTCAATTAATCTTTAGATTACTATCAATTTTTCAAGAGTAAGACAAAAATGGACATCTTTATTTTTATAAAAAAGAGTCTGTTATCTTTGGAGAGTGTTTGTGAAGGGGAAAGGATTTTCTTTTTTAAATGATACTTCTGGTATTTTGTCAGTGTTAAACTTTCTCTTTGTATTATCCAGATGCTTTTGAAGGTCATAAATCTGCCATGCACTTTTTTTTATCTTATGCAAAATTACTGGATCACATGAGCAGTCCTACTGTAGAAGGATAGTTTGCTATAAAGCCATTTAAAAAAAAAAAAACTATAAAGTAATTTGTGAGATATATAGTAAGGAAGACTGCTGCTTGACATCTTACTATGAGCAAATGGAGTAGCTGTGTTTTCACTGATGAATCACAGTGGCATGGTGTCACCTTTCCCACAAAATTACTGGCCATACATTTAATATTGATTTGAATTTTACATTTAAAAAAGAAAATAAAAATATCAGAGCAGTTTCTTAAAGGGAAATCCCTATCCTTTAAGGGGCACAATTTGTAAATAAAAGGATAGCCTAGTTTTCAGCCTGTGCTTTATTTCAGTGTAGCATTTTGCTGGAGTCCTAACAAGACTAAATGGTATTTTAATTGCTCTTTGCACCTGAACTTCTCAGAGAACCTTTTTCTTGTTTTGAGGTTTTTTCCTCCTTCTCTCTCCTTCAGTATTTCACCTTCTGGCTGTTTTTCAGTCTGTGCCTCTTGCTTTCGTGCTGTCATATTTCTGTTCTTCATTTCTCTGCTTTATTTTACCATTTCAGAAGAATGATCAAATTAAAGCTTCCTCTAATCTCACACCTGCTGCTAACGCTAAGGTCAGTGCAAAGCCACAGAACCAGAAAGAAGAATTTTCTAGAGAAAATTGGTATTTTTATTCATTTGGCGAGTATGTTTGTTGTGTGTGCAAGCATCAAAAAATCCAACAAAATTTTAAAAATCCTGTTCCTTCCTCTGTTTGAACAAGAATTTAACTTTTTATGTAACTTTCCTTGCAGTCATGCTGGCCTCGACACAGGCGTGTGAATGGCACAATCTTTGGAGGAGTCTGTGCACCATGCACGTGCTTTGGCCATGCAGATGTGTGTGACGACATCACAGGAGCATGTGTGGTAAGTGTCCCTTCAGGAAACAATGGACATGGCCAACATCAACCCAATACACCTGTGCAACTGAATTAGTGACCTCTGAGACCTGGAATAATCAAGAAGAAAAAAGCCAGTGGGTGACAGAAGAGATCTTTATGTTGAGGTTAAGAATCCCTTCACATCAAGAAAAGAAAATATTTTATTTATCACATAGGATCTATGTTTTGAAGTACAATAGTTTTAAGGTACAGCATGCAGAAAACAGCAAATGTATGAATGCTTTTTTGTGCAAGATTTATCTTCCCCTGCCACTTGTCTCCTGCAGTATATTCAGTTTATAGTATGTAGCAGGTAACTTCATAAATTGTGTTCTAGTTTGATGAGAAGATATTGTTAATGCCTTCCTTCTTCTAAATTTATAGTAAACCTTGAAGGAATGCTTAATGAATTGTACTTCAGAAAAATAATAAAACCATGATCTCAGTTAAATCAGATTTTTTTTCTTGTAGATTACAGAGATTTTACCTACTAATTCAGCAATTAAATCTGTGATATTATCCATAGTAAGCCTACCAGCACACCACTGTTTCCCGCCTGTTCAGTAGCCTTTTGGAATGGGTGAATTATGCTGAATATACTTTTCTGATTGACTCAAGGGCATTTTTAGTTTTATATTGTCTGACATGGCATAAAGCTTGAAACAACATGTCTAATTTCATTAGTCTTGCAGAAGCACAATTTAAGCCAGTGCCAGTTTAGTGGGATATACTCTCATTTCCCTGCAGAATTTCAAGCAGACTCTGTAATGTACATGTTTCTAAATGTTCCCTTTCATTTCCTTAAGAAAAACCTGCTGGGAAAATGCCAAAATGAAAATTCAAGCTTTTTCCAATATAATTTGGCACTTAGAATTATTACTGTTCTTCCTGTTTTGCTCATAGAAGATGTTTAATTGCATTGCAGTGCAAAACAAGATATCCTTAATGTGTGGATCAGTGGATTTTTCAAATTGCTTTTTCATGAATAGAAGCTTAAAATTATTCTCAATTTAATTATACTGTAAGCCTCAGAGAAGGACCTAGAATGAAAAACATGTTTGACGTGACAGTCATGTTTTGAATCTTTCACTTAATACTCAGTGAAAATGTTTATCACTAGGGTAATGTGGATTTGTGCTTCCTGACAAATTTTTTGTTGTGTTGATGACCGGATTTTCCAGCTACAATGTTTATAATATTCATGTGGGATAAAATCAATTAACAGGAGAGAAAAGGAAGGAGGAATCTTGTTTAAGGTATGCCATAGCTGTTGAATATTTTGCTTAGGAGTCCATAGCCAGATGTAAGTTCTGAGGTTGTTGGCTTCTGTGACTTCATGTTTTAGCCCCTGCACAGCTTCCCTCTTTATTTTTGTCTGTAGCACCAGCCTGGATAAAAGAGAAGGCCATGTAGGCTGCGTATTGCTTTTTGTGCTTTTTGGTTGTTGTGAGCTGTTGACTCAGGCAGTGGAGCTCCCCCTTCTGATGTTCCAAGGGTGCTGTTGTAAGAGAACACAGCACTGACAAGGAAGTGGAAAATAACCAGCTGAAGATGCCCTTTCATCTACACACGTTATCAAACACTGCATTTTTTGTTCTGTAGCTTATACTAGATCAGGCTATAGAGAAGAGGTGCACAGGGAGCTTAAAATCAGTTCTGGATTTTCTTACAACTTTGAAAGCACTGTAAGTCAGATCGGTTAGTATCCATGCAGGCTATTAAATGCTGCTATTCAATTTGGATCATAAGCCTTTTGAAGTGAAAGAGGGAGAAGTCTGAGTGCTGAAAAAGAGAAATGTTTCACATCAAAGGCATTCTTTCTATTGAGGTTTACACAGCCTTTTGGCCTCCTTATTATTATTCATGGTGTTTTCTCAGTAATACAACAGACAATTTAGGCATCTAATTTACTGATATGATACTTCTTTTAGCTCTTCCTTAGCTTTGAAATGTAGTTGAAAAGAAGCTGAAATGTGTTTTTGACTCATGATAAAAGCTCAAATCATCTGCTTCGACACAGGCCTGTATAAAAAGCTCATTTTAACGTATATCTTGCAGTAACCTGCAAAGCCCTTTGATCCCAGAGCAGCCACAGAGAGCTGCACAATACCTCGTTCTCATTACCATTGTGATATGCATAACTGCTTTGGTACATAGGCCAATTTGGAACATTCAGAAATATTCTTTTGTACTATTACACACACACGTTTACAGTAGCTTTAGTAGGTTGATTAAACCTAAACATTTCAAGGTGTTTCATTCATTGCAGGATACTATGTTCCTGTTAGTAAGCCCCAAAAAAGTAAATCTTTTTCCTCAAAGATATAGTCAAATTGCCCCAAGTGGGCAGTCCCCAGTGGCATCCTTTTCATACTGTATTCCTCTGTGTGTAAACAGCCTACACCATGTAAAATGGGGCCAGGTGTCAGTGCTGGTAGACATGGGCTTTACAGTGTTTGTCACCAGAGCAACAAAATGTCTTTACACATCTTCATATCCACCATAACAAAATGATATGTCCTAGCTAAACGCAGAACAGGCTCTCACTCGAGTGAAAACAGGTAAAGCCTCTGCAACATCCTGATTACATTTGTATTGTTACACTAGGAAAGAGAATTGTCTGTTCATCTTGACATTATGGTAGTTTGAAAATGCTAGAAGAGCTTATTCATGCTTCTAAAGGCAGAATACCATTGTCTGGTCTAGACAGCTCGGGAATATGCTAAAATAGGCACCCAGACTTACTTTCTTTAGCTGGCTTTAACAGCCTCTCTGGTTGTCTCTGAGACAGGTATCCTGAGGAAGGGCAGCAGCATGCCAAATGTGCTATCTTGGACTCTGTCATAATCCCTGTATGTAGTTTTATTTCCATCACTAGCATTCTATTCTAAATGTTTCTTTCCATGTTCATATACACTCAACCACATAGGCTGGAGGGTTTTCAGTGTGAATTTAGTGTTCCCTGATATTGGGCATAAAGTTCATTTGGTTTCTTCAAAAAAGGGAGAGCTGGCTCAGTAGGAAATGGTGGAAAACACTCTCCGGGACATCAGCAAGGAAATTTGTAGGGAACAAGGTCTGAGTCATACATATCTTTTGGACAAAAATAAATCCCACAGTTTTAATTACACAGAGGTTGTCTAACTGAAGTTTAAAGATGTTCAGAGGTAAAAGAGGTACAGAAAATTAATGTATTCAAAATAGTGTGAGACACAATTGAAATCATTGTATTGAAATGATGTTGGAATTGAAAGCATAAGTATTTGGACATAAAATTGTTCCTGGCCACAAAGTCTATGGATCTGTGAAAAAAAAACGTGGATTTTAACAAACCACTAGATCAATGCGTTGGAACAGCCTGTATTTCCATGGGAATAAAAAGAAATATCATGTACTAAGCAGGTTAGAGAAGTTGATCACGATCTATTTTGTAGATAGATCTCTCAAGATAGATTTCTTGACATAAAAAAAACCTGTCCAGTTTTCCTATGAATGTGAAATTAATACATGAGAGGCTTAAGCATGCTTTAAAGAAATAATCTCAGTATAATTAGACATTGCTCAAACAGATGATGTTCAAAACCATTGCTGTACATTTGGCAAGTTTCAAACTGAGATTCAGCCAACTGATATCAAGAAACACAAATCTTTCATGAGGGTTGATAATATTTTTAGAAGGACTTGTCTACTTCAGTACTTACAGTACTGATCTGTAAATGTTGCAGATTAGCAAGAAGTTTAATGCATCACTGAAGAGAACAGGCAGATCGGGTCACATCTACATACTACATAATCCTTTTTCTTTGTCCTGTAAGGTCCAAACTGGCTCAGGGAGAAAACTATAGGATACACAAGATCATTATTCTCAGATAAACTAACACATACAGTATGGTATGCTCAGATTTTAGTCCTATATATGTGGGGTTGTCTTTTTTTGTTTGTTTTTAGATTTAGAAATCAATTCATTGCTTTTGAGCATGCTGGGGACCATCAGTACTAGTCACTTTTTAAGCACACTGAGGGCACAGGAGCAGGCAATTCCAAAATGTCAGAAGTCAAACAGGCAGAAGGCCAGCTTGGCTGAGCAGGGGTCTTCTTTTGGAGATAAGGCAATAAAGGAAGGTACATATGGTGGAAGCAAGGTCAGGTGATGTGGGAGTAATACAGAAATGCTGCTTGCCTCTTTAGAGGAAAATATGGTGTGGTCAAAGCTCAACTGGAGTTGAAGCTGGACAGAAATATGGGGGGCAATAATAAGAGTATTTTAAATAAGTTAATAGCAAGAGGCAGTACAGAAATACCATCGGCCCACTAGAGGGTGAAGATGGTCCCCTCACAAACAGGGATATAGGCAAGGCAGAGATGTTTCATTCTATCTTTGCATTTGTCTCCAGCACTGATGATGGGCTAAAGAGGTCCCAGTGCCTTGAGCTGAAGGACCACAGCTGTGATAAACTCTCAGTGTACCCTGAACTAGTGTAGCATCTACTGGATCTGTATAAGTCTATGGGCTCTGATGGGAATCATCCAAGAATACTCCAAGACCTGGCTGATGTCCTCCTGAGGCCTCTCTCAGTCATTTTTGAACATCCTTGGAAATATGGAAAGACCCTAGCTGAGAGGAAGCTGGCTAACATTTGAATTTTCAAAAAGGTTGAGAAGGATGGCATGGAAACTGTAGGCCTGTAAGTCTCATTTCAGTGTATGGTAAAATTACGGAGAAGATTTTTCTGGGAGGTATTGAAAAACACCTGGAGGATGGTGTAGTCATCGATCACAGCCAGAATGGCTTAAGGGAGAATCTGGCTTATTAAATTTAATTTTCTTTTATGACAAGGTAACCCATTTATGTGATCAAGGGCAGCCAGTTGAAATCTTTCTGGACTTCAGTAAAGCTTTTCATACTGTCTCTCACAGGATCCTTCTGGAAGAAATGTCCAGCACACAGCTGGATAAACAAATCATGCAATGGGTGAGCAGCTGACTCATGGGTTGGGCACAGAGGATTGTAGTGAATGGTGTGATATCAGCCAGGCAAGGGAGAGGATTGTCCCACTCTGCTCTGCACTGAGGCAGCTGCACCTTGAATATTGTGTGTAGTTTGGGGTGCCATGACATAAAATAGACATTGAGCTGTTAGAAAGTGTCCAAAGGAGGGCTATGAGGATGGTGAAGGGCCTGGAAGTGAAGGCGTTTGAAGAGTGGCTGAAGTCACTTCATCTGTTCACCCTGGAGGAGACTGAGGGGAGACCTCACTACAGTCTGCAACTTCCTCATCAGGGGAAGAGGAGGGGCAGGCACTGATCTCTTCTCTGTAGTGACCAGAACTTAAATGAATGGCTTGGAGTTGTGTCAGGGAGGGTTTAGGTTGAATATTAGAAAAAGGTTCTTCACCCAGAGGGTGTTTGGGCTCTGGAACAGGTTCCCCAGGGCAGTGGTCACAGCACCAAGCCTGACAGAGCTCAAGAGGTGTTTGGACAATGCTCTGAGGCACATGGTGTGACTCCTGGGGAGTTCTGCACAGGGAAAGAGAGTTAGACTCAATGATCCTACCAGCTGTGGATATTCTATCATTCTGCAATTGTGAGGAATTACACACAGGGGTCTGAATTGAGTAGGATTAGACGCAGTACATGGAAATGACTATGTTGAAGGGCCAGAAAATACTTCATCAAAGTGAAGGCGGTCATGTCTTTGTAACAAGAAATGTTTTCCTACAAAATGGAAGGTTTCAGGTGTTTTACTTTCAAAAAGCAGAACCTGCAAGTACCACTCAGCAAGAGCTGTGAAGCTTTAAAGTAGTGTATTAGCTTCTCTCACTTTAATAACATACTTGACATATAAACTGTTCATATTCTTCAAAAACGTTAAGATATGTCTGAGGATATTTAAAGCTAAACTTATCACAAAAGAAGAATCCATTATTTTTCAGAAAAAGTACAAATAATTTGACATGATGTCTTTAAAAAGTTGAATTGCAGAGGATTTTTCTTTTGAAACACTTAAATTATTTTTGTCACATCTTCTTTATAAAGCATATTGTTCCTGGCTACTTTTTTGGTATGGCTGGTAGATTCTTTTTGAATATCAATGCTAGAAATACCAATCAAATGCGTTAGTTAACTTATGGAAGTTGATTTTAACCCAGCTAGCTGTTCTAAAGCCATAATTTTAATTGATTAAGTGTTTCAATAATTTGGTATTCACTCACAATCTCCAAATTATGTTAAAATACAGTATTGTGATTGAGGCTTTCATTTCAAATGTATGCTGATTGTATGCACTAGCAATAAGAAAGCAACCTTTAAAACAACAAACAGTATTTCTGAAGGCTTTTGACATCGATGCCCGCATGACTGAAAGGGATATTGTGCTTCTTCAGCTGGCCAGGTGCAGAGCACAGTGCAAAAAAGCTTTGTACAAATCATTGCAATCCTGGAAAGCTGTGAGGAAGGAATCAGTGTTCCTTAGAATATTGTCTGTTTCCTTATTGAGGATAAATTATGTCTTCCAGACAGTAAGGCTGTTAAATAGCAATCAGTACCATATGCGTGACTTACTAAAATGATAAAACAATCTTAAAGTTTTCCTAAAAAACAATTTTAAATTAAATCTTAAATTTAAATGTGCCCACACTTAAAAAAATAACAAACAAACAAACAAACAAAAAAACCCAACCAAAAACTGAAACAAACAAAACCTCCCTCAAAAATAAACAAAAATCCAAATGAAAACAAACCTTCAGAGTCCTTAAGCTGCAGCTTGGATGAAACATTCTAGATTTGATCTGGCCCATAGTCTAAAACACAGCAGAACACGCCCTATTAACAAAAATCTCTCTCATATCTTTCATTTTGGCCTTTTGAAGTTGACATATGCTCTTTTAATCCTTTTTTCAGTCCATACCAAGAACCTCAATATGGCATTTAATATTCCAAACCATTCTGTCTGTTTTCTCTGTTCCTGCATTATGAAAGGGCTACACTTGGGTATCTTGTGTGAAACAGCAATAAAAGGAGTATTGTAGTGTGCTAGTAATGTGGGGTGAAGAAAGGAAACAGATTAAGCCAGAAAAGTAATTTTTCTAAATCTGTTATGGATTCTGTGAAATTACGTAGAGTTTCTAAATCCTATGTGGTGAGAGGGAAAAAGAATAGAAAGGATAATTATTATTTAAAACTTCTCAAGTCATCATGAGAAGTTTTTCTCACAGGACTGATTTCCTTTCCACTAAAAGATTGCTGAGATCAGCCAAAATCTATATACAAAAATGCAAATGTAGTACTGCCATTTTTATACTGCATGTTTCATATGCTCAGCTTAATTTCTCTCCTATTATGCAGTCACACAGTTGAGCACAAAGTGTTGTATAGCACCCTATACATGGTATACTTGTCCTTCCTTCTACTCATGAAAGAGAGGCTGCATTCTATTGTAGCAAATAAGAATTAAGCAATTCAGGCTTTGCTACAGTTTACAAATACTGCTAGCCATATACCTTGTAAAATGAACTAATGCACATACATGTCAAAAGTAATAATGAATTCATTTTTATAAATTATATCACCTGGGCTGCATTTTTGGAATCAACATATGAAAACAGTTTGTCACAAAATGTGGCCTGTTGCAAGACTGCAATACTAACACTGTGTTATGCAGCTTTTAAAGTTGGTTTTCTTTAAGCAAGCTAAAAGAATAATACAGCTGTTATGTGGTGTAAATTTAAAGGTTTTATGTTAAATATTCTTTTTGTTCAACATGGAAGAAAGTTATCCACAAGAACATATGAAGCTCTGATTTTGACAGCTAACCTGTAGAACTGTTTCTCAACAAGCAGAAGGAAATAAGGATAAATGTTGCAGACCTTTTTCCATATGCAAGTTGTCTAATTGTCAATTTGTACTTATATCTTCTCTTTAGGACTGCAAGCACAACACAGGTGGTTCATATTGTGATAGATGCCTGCCTGGTTTCTATGGTGATGCAACCAAAGGGACAGCTGAAGATTGTCAGTTGTGTGCTTGCCCCCTAAATATACCTTCTAACAAGTAAGTTGTGCATTTATTGCATATTGCACTTTTCCCCTTATTAAATTGCATTATTTATTAATATATATATTTTACAGGTATGCTTGAGATATTTTTTTGCTTTCAATCAAATAATATATTCTGCAATATGAACTTTTATTTTTACAATTGTACAGAGTGCTTAACTCAGCAGATGAAAACAAAAGCTAGATGAGACTAAGGCAGAAAGAACAACACAGAATTTGGATGATTGCTTTTCAAATTAATAACTATCATTTGCTTTTCTGTCCTCCATAAGGGTAGTTGTTTCTAGTTTTAAAGGTGAATTGGCAGATTTGACATGAGTTTTTTCTGCTTTTACTTTTCCTTTTCTCTAATTATGTGATTTGTTTGGAATTTGAATTCATCCTTAGATCTTGTAAGTGAAAATATTTTGTCAGCATATCTCAGAAAAAATACTGTAAATTTTTTTTATTAAATAAAAATACAAGTGAAAAGTTATTCAACATTCTGATCTAAGAACCAAGGTTTCCTTCATTACAGAAGCTTGTCTATGCTACTCCATCGCTTAACTTAATAAATAAACAAAGTGGCTTGAGCACTTTTTATTGGTTTTGTCACAGACAGTACCTGGAAAATAATAGTACAAAAACCATTTTACATGATGTACCTGAATAAAACTGTTCTGAATCTTGTCTGTGATATTGCATCCTATTAAAATTGCACTGATCAGCCCAGGAATAGTCTAAGCACTTATGAGCGGAAATTCCAGGGGATTGTAGAATGGGAGCCTGCCTTCCTGTTAACACAGCTCCTGAGTTGGTTTTATTAGATACATATATATGGGTTTATTATATCTGCTGCTCAGGCACAGCTCCTCTGACATTCTCATTACTTGGTATTTCCTTGCCTCAGTAGTCAATTATCTTTCTCTTGTTTGAGAACACTGTGCTGACAAAGAAGGAAAAACACTATCACATTTCTGTCTTGCACAGATGTGCAACAAACCAAGTCAAATAGATTGAATTTAGGTTATGATTGGCAAAATGCCTGGAGACCTCCATTACACAGTCATCATAGTTCTGGGTGCTTTACTTTCCTTTTGTGAAGTTAACAGTCCCCTTTCTAATATTTAGTTTTCTTGAAAAATAAAATAGGTGCAGAACAAACACACAGTATAAATGTTCTTTCAACTGTGAAACTGTGTGAGTCTTGAAGTCTACAAAGTTTAGCTTTGTAGAACTTGTTGAAAGGTTCAAACTCTCATATGTTACAGTCTAGACCAATTATTACATTTGTTTTTGGGGCAAAAAGAGGTTTTAAAGATTTAATGTGTTATCTGAATTCTATTTAAATGCTTCTTTGCTTTCTTACTCAGTTGACAATGAGTTTCTTATGCTAGAAATATTTTCAAAAAATTCAGATACCTTATTGTGAAAAACAAACCTTTACCAAGTCCATGTCACTTTACAGATGTAGGTTATGTCATGTTCTTTCTGAGTAACTGAACAAGTGACTAATTGTATGTTCAAATTATTGTAAATAGCTGTGTAGAGATTTTAATTCTTGAAGTATTTAATTCCTAACGTGATATGACAGGACATTTGTAGGTTTCTAAGCTTAATACTAAGTTCCCACTGCATAGAGAATATTGTCCGTGTAATGAGCCTGTGAGATATATTTCTATTAAGAAATAAGTTTTATATTTTGTAGTTGAGTCTCATTTATTTATGATGTTTATAGTGGTTCCCTTCACTATAAAGGTTCTCACAGCACCTTTGCAATGCCACATAAAGTGGAGAACTGTTCTAGCAGTTGTAGAAATGATGTGATGAATGTGTTGTTCTGTCACTGACTTCAGTGGATGTAGCTGCTGCTAATTCCCTTTCCTGTTTCCTAATGGCAGGAGTTTCCATATGCAGTCACTGAAGCCAATCATGTGCCTTCTGAAGCACAGCAGTCATAAATGGCTTGCCATATGTCAGAAAAGAGCACTTGGCCAAAATCAGGAAACTAAAATTAAGTTGTCTAAGCTTGTTTTCTACATCCTGGGTTGTATTTTCTTCTTTTTTGCAAATATCTTTATATATGTGCTTATGGGATGCAGATGAAATCAATACCTATGTTATAAATGGTTATTCAATGAACACAACTCCTCTGTCCTATGTCTTCTTGTAAACATACCACGCTTAGAAACTTAGTCCTCAAGCAGTTTCAAAGGAAATTATTTTTTTACCCATAATTTCTAAAAAATATAGATGTTTGGGATAATTACTGCTCTTCTCTTGATGTAGGCATAAATTTAATATATGTAGCAAAGACTTTGACAGGAATGCTTTATCACTGGAAACGGGAAATAGAAATCTCTCACTCAGCCTGGGAAGGTCGGGAGTAAATTCATAGCACGTGAACTGAGAATTCAGGTTGGTCTCCGAATTTTAGTTTTTTCTTGGAAAATTAGATAAAATCACAAACATATTGTCAGGGGGTGTTTTTTGTAACACATTAGGAAGCTTTTAGGTTGCCCTGTCTCCCAACACACTTACCACATGCATCCCCATACTGTATATTCATACTTGTCCTGTGTCCTGACTCGTACTGGTGTTGTTGCCATATGGGAAAACCATAAAGAGCAATGATAAATCAAGAGGGGGAACTGTAATTTTTTGAAGCTTGTTTTGACAAATCAATACTCACAGTTCATTAGTGTTTAGCACTAGTGAGTAATGAGATTCTCAATAATCAGGAAGATAAACTCTTCTCAGCCTGCTATCATACATTTCCTTAACAGCACGCTGATGGGAATTTCTCAATATATTAATGTTTATTGTTGAAATGTGGTCCAACTATTAAGTCACAGAAAGAATCAAGGTCTAAGCAAGATCTGAGCATAACCCTTAAAACACAGAAATTCTACTGTTTACCATTATTGCTTAGTAATAAGTACATTATCATTATTATTATTATTATCGCCATCATCCTTACAATTATTATCTTTATTATATTTAAAATTCATGCAGTTAAATTCAGAGCTCTTTGAGGAACTTTGGTACAGTCAATTTTGTACAATGGTATAATGAGCTGTGATAGCATCTCTACAGAGTTTTCCATGAAGCTCTTGGAAAGAGTGGGGCTGGGGCTGACAAGCAGGAACTTCAAGTAAGTCAGGTGCTGCTGATTATATTCAATGATAATGTGTCCTTTCATTGCTATTAAAGAAAAGAATGAACAATTATTGTTTCTTCAACTGACTCTTCCTCCATTTGTGAATCTATTATTAAGTAAATGACATTGCAAAATAAAACATAATCCTTATTGGAAAGAGAAAAATCACAGCACCTGTCTTTATTTATTGGACCTGACCATCCCATGTTTTTCTTACTAGTCTCTTATATTTGTGGGATAACACAGAATAAAGAATAACTGAGGACAGATCACAGGATGGATGACTCCTGAGAAGTGGGGTCCAGTCACCGGCAGCTAATCACATTAAATGATGCTAATTAAGCTTTTCTGTCCTCCCTGGGCCTATTACTTTCCAGAAACTGTCATGGTATATCCTTCTTTACTATATCCAAGGTCAGATTATGTCTATTTATTTTTATCATAGCATGCACTGTTACCTTGAATATACCTTCCTTCTGCTGTCTTTGTTGGACCAATTCTATTGCTTCTGAAATTCTCTTTTCCTAGGTTATAAAAGGTAATTTAGTATCTTTTTTTCACATAAGTACTTTGTTTTCCCCCTTTGAATAGTCATTCTGCTATGCACCTACACCCAGTCTTTTATTTCTTTTTTTTCCTTTTTCTATTTTTCAATTTAGTTGACCAGAATTGATTGCCATTAATTTGACAAGGCTTTATAAAGATGTTCATATGTCTCTGTCTCTAATAATCATTACAGAATTACAGAAGAACAGATTGCCTCTTCTTCTGTGTAGTATCTTTCAGTGTGTCAGGAGGTTTCTTCAGAAAAGTGGGTTAAGGGAGTAGGATTATGGAAAGCAAGATGCTGACAGTGAAGGAACACAGTTCAGAGTTAAACAGAGGCATTGAGATGCTGAGCTTGCAAGTAGCTACAGTATCCTTATTTATTAAAAAAAAA
Organism: Emberiza elegans; assembly: GCA_024865655.1. Taxonomy (NCBI): domain Eukaryota; kingdom Metazoa; phylum Chordata; class Aves; order Passeriformes; family Fringillidae; genus Emberiza; species Emberiza elegans. The sequence goes on along the minus strand of JALJVW010000175.1, from coordinate 10,117,359 downwards.
GAGGAAAAAAAAAGCCAAACTAGCCAAAAATAATTAGAGCATAACAAAGAGGTTAAACTTTCTAGTCTGCAAGCTATTCTTAAACTTCAACATGCCTGTGTGGCCTGTTGCTTGAGGTCATTGGCACTCGATTAACTCAAATACACTCTGGGAAGCTGTACCAGATATTTCCCATGTTGCCCCTCCCCTTTCTTGTTCACTGGGTTCCTTTCACAGCTGACTATACACAAAGTTAACTGAGCTTTTAATCGGTTGTCCTTCAGAAAGATTTATATAGGGGCCACGTTATGGCACAGATTGTTTTGCCAGCCCCTTGGGGGCACAAACAAGCAGCTGTACATTCCTGCCTTTTTAATGGTATCCAGACCACTCACTGGCAGGCTCAAGTCCCGTAATAACAGGCTATTGGGATGCTGCCATCCGCTGCTCTATATTCAGTGTCGCAGAAATAGCAGAGTCATTCCAAATTCAATTTGCTGGAGTTGAACTTAAGCCCCATGTCCTAGAGCAGAATCACTTTTCCTGGGCACTGTTTTGCAAATTAACAATCTCTGAAGTAGGAAGAGAGCTATGCTGCTAACCATGTTTTCTTTATGTTTCTTCCTTGTCCCTCTTCTTTCTCAATATCAACAACACAGCTTTAGCCCAACGTGTCATTTTGACCGACATCGTGGATTAATGTGTGATGAATGCCCAGCTGGCTACGTGGGACCACGCTGTGAGAGGTGAGCAGGCACCATACTTTTAGTCATATGAAACAAAAGGATTGATCACATGGAACTGTTCTACCTTTTATTACCTCCCCTTCTCATCCCTATTCCTGTTCTGAAACTCACTGAAAAAATTCCTGTGCATTTTCCTCTGATACTGGATCCATGAATTTGTGTTTTTCTTATGCTTGTTTCATTGTTTTATGGTTAAATGTAAGGTTTCCAAGAAGCATTTGCTCATAACTAAGAGGCTTTGTGAAAAAAGTTGCTTCTAGCTTTTCTGTCACTCTTCTGAGATTTTTGTAAACCTTTTGTCTCTTGCCATTTGAATGTTAGAACATGGTGATTCAAATATGCAGTAAATTACTGATGCTTCACTTACAGAAGTTAATATGCAATGAAAATACAGCTCTTCTAATAAGTTACTTGTAGATTTTAATTGTTTTTAAAATAATATTTTACATTTTTGTTGCTTCTCATTTTCTGTTGTGGTCTGTATTTAGCAAGTAGAACAAAGTAGGCTTTAATGACAAAAAAAGATAATTCTTCTTGGTCAAATACATAGAGAAGTTCAATATGTATTTCCTACACTTATTGGTAGCTTTAGAAAGGCATTATGCTGAAAGGATCATGTGGAGAATTTAAATGAAACAAAGAGCTGGTGTGAGTTCTAGTGCTAAGCTCCCAGGAACCCCCTTCCACAGGAGGTGAGACCACATAGGCAAGGGATATCACCACGGTGTCTGCATGCCTTTGGTCCCTTGGGATTTCACATGGATGGAACAGATTTCAAGAGCAGCTAGTGTGCCAGGGACCTCTGCTAGCTGTTTGGAGGTCACGATGAATCAGTGTTGGCTTTGTCTGCATGATCTCAGTCCCCTGTGACCCTGCCAATGACACCTTTGCAGGAGGGGCTTGGGGAGCCAGAGAACTGTGTAACACCGAGCTAGACAGTTAAGGGGCATGGAAACATGGCCCTTGTGTTTCTTACTAGGCTCTTGCCATTTGGCACTTGCCTGAGCTGCTTGAAGGATTTTTCAAGGCAAACCCTAAAAAGGGTAAGGCTTCTGAATGAAGCCTTAAAATATTCAGGCTGGGATGAGAAGAAGTAGGAATAAACCAAGAGTAAGAGACAACCAGAAAAGCAGAAACCTGACCATACGCTGTGAATCTCCCTTTAGTCCCCTCTTTTCAATTTACAACTACTTCCTTTTAAATCCCCTGTTGTGCTATATCTGTCCTGAAGTGAGAGTGCAGGCTGTCACCTGTTTCCACCCATCATCACCGAGTCTGCTCCTGCTGCTGCTATTTCTGCCTGTCTTTTCCTGTCTGTCTGGGAAGTCATCACCTTCTTTCAGCTAGTGGGCTGTGAAGTTAATGATGGCAGGAATAAATCACATCAAGAGCACTTTGGTGGCAGTTTGTCAATGCAGGGTCATTGACAGCTTCCATTAGCAACAAGTGCTGTTTCTGAGTGGAGCACAGGCTGTAGATGGAGTAGGACAGAGTCTGAATAAATGGCTAAATTGGATTTTAGCCTGATCTCCTAAGGAAATGAGGCTACTGTGATCTTTTTGTGCATGTCTCTCTGGCTGCCTGCGAAGTCATCTGTACTTGTAGGTCAATTTCAACTAAATTTGGCAGAAGGTAGGAGGGCTGAAAGATGATAATTGTTCCCGAAGGTTTTATGAAAAGAAGTGGCTGAATAGAGGTTAATAAATCAGGATGTGTCATAGCTAAGGGGGAGAATACAGTGTGAACTCACACCTGATTAAACAGATAGAGAGAGAACAAGAGAGATTGCTAAATGTTCTGCCCATAAGAAAACTTTCACAGGGCAAGGAAAAAGTGCTGCTGTAGCCTGAGGGATTACTCCCTGCTGAGTAGCAGCATCCTGCAGCAAATAATCAGCCCTTAGCCTTGTAACTGTGAGATATAAATCCACTGGAAATTAGGCCATTAATTCCAAAGCTCACAGAACTATTTGCTTTTAATTGTAACAAGTTGTTTTAAAATGTCTGCAGCTGTCAATAATAATGATCAGGAGAAAGTATGTTGCATTTAGCTATTAGCAGTGGTTGTATAATTGCTGAGAGAGTTTGCACGAAATTCTCTTTCATTTTAGCAACTACAAAGTGACAAGTGATCTGAGCCACGTGATTCATTAGCTGAACAATCCTAAATCACCATGACATAATAAGTATCATGAAGTGAGTGTGCAGCACTGTACTTATTTGGCCTAAAAATATATCCTCTGTCCCCTAGGGAGATACATATATCTGTCTGATTTGTAAAATGTCAAAAAAAAATTGCTGCTTCTCTCACTGGAACTCTCAGAAAAATGGTGCCATAATTGCTCAATATTCTGAGAGGTCCAGATCATAACATCATCCAAATAATTGCAGATATAAACTGTGTTGGGAGTTGTCATAGATCTCTAATTGTAGAGAGAGCTCAGCTTTCCCACGTAATGTTTTTCCCTAAAAAATTAGACATAAGTTTTCTTTCCTTTGCTCACTGGTCACTTTTCCAAAAGTGTATAAGCTGGAAATAGGCTGGACATTCTCTTAACTTCATTGAAAGGATGTATGAGAATGACAAAAGGTTGTCTTTTTAGCCCAGCACATTTACAGGACGATGATATCCATTTTCCAAATACAGTCTTGATAGGGAAAAGAAGCAAAATAGGTGAGAGTCTGGCTTTTCCTGTAGGACTCCATGATTTATGTGCATGGATCCAGAGACCTTTCCCTTCTGGAAGGAGGGTCAGTGTCCCTCATGTGTGAGCAGAAGGGTGAGCTGACCCATGTCTTTCCTTGCCCCCACATCCCCACATTCTTGAAGTCCAGCACAGAGTGCCACCAGCCACAGCCTCTCATGAGAACTGTGGCTTCAAACTGCTGCTCACTGTAGCAAATATAATTCTTCCACTCGTGCCAGAGCAGCAAGCCTCTGTTGCAGTACTCATGGGAAAAGGGTCAAACATTTCAGGAGATTTGGTACAACAAACGTGTTACACAGGATTGTTTGCAGCTTGCAGAGGTAGGCATTCTGACATTAGAAAACGCAAGATTTATAGTTGGTCACACAACAATAACATCTGTGCTGTGCACCTGAGTTAAGATATCTCCCTGCGTGCGTCTGCTCCTGCTGCTGCTATTTCTGCCTGTCTTTTCCTGTCTGTCTGGGAAGTCATCACCTTCTTTCAGCTAGTGGGCTGTGAAGTTAATGATGGCAGGAATAAATCACATCAAGAGCACTTTGGTGGCAGTTTGTCAATGCAGGGTCATTGACAGCTTCCATTAGCAACAAGTGCTGTTTCTGAGTGGAGCACAGGCTGTAGATGGAGTAGGACAGAGTCTGAATAAATGGCTAAATTGGATTTTAGCCTGATCTCCTAAGGAAATGAGGCTACTGTGATCTTTTTTGTGCATGTCTCTCTGGCTGCCTCTGCGAAGTCATCTGTACTTGTAGGTCAATTTCAACTAAATTTGGCAGAAGGTAGGAGGGCTGAAAGATGATAATTGTTCCCGAAGGTTTTATGAAAAGAAGTGGCTGAATAGAGGTTAATAAATCAGGATGTGTCATAGCTAAGGGGGAGAATACAGTGTGAACTCACACCTGATTAAACAGATAGAGAGAGAACAAGAGAGATTGCTAAATGTTCTGCCCATAAGAAAACTTTCACAGGGCAAGGAAAAAGTGCTGCTGTAGCCTGAGGGATTACTCCCTGCTGAGTAGCAGCATCCTGCAGCAAATAATCAGCCCTTAGCCTTGTAACTGTGAGATATAAATCCACTGGAAATTAGGCCATTAATTCCAAAGCTCACAGAACTATTTGCTTTTAATTGTAACAAGTTGTTTTAAAATGTCTGCAGCTGTCAATAATAATGATCAGGAGAAAGTATGTTGCATTTAGCTATTAGCAGTGGTTGTATAATTGCTGAGAGAGTTTGCACGAAATTCTCTTTCATTTTAGCAACTACAAAGTGACAAGTGATCTGAGCCACGTGATTCATTAGCTGAACAATCCTAAATCACCATGACATAATAAGTATCATGAAGTGAGTGTGCAGCACTGTACTTATTTGGCCTAAAAATATATCCTCTGTCCCCTAGGGAGATACATATATCTGTCTGATTTGTAAAATGTCAAAAAAAAATTGCTGCTTCTCTCACTGGAACTCTCAGAAAAATGGTGCCATAATTGCTTAATATTCTGAGAGGTCCAGATCATAACATCATCCAAATAATTGCAGATATAAACTGTGTTGGGAGTTGTCATAGATCTCTAATTGTAGAGAGAGCTCAGCTTTCCCATGTAATGTTTTTCCCTAAAAAATTAGACATAATTTTTCTTTTCTTTGCTCACTGGTCACTTTTCCAAAAGTGTATAAGCTGGAAATAGGCTGGACATTCTCTTAACTTCATTGAAAGGATGTATGCGAATGACAAAAGGTTGTCTTTTTAGCCCAGCACATTTACAGGACGATGATATCCATTTTCCAAATACAGTCTTGATAGGGAAAAGAAGCAAAATAGGACAGAGTCTGGCTTTTCCTGTAGGACTCCATGATTTATGTGCATGGATCCAGAGACCTTTCCCTTCTGGAAGGAGGGTCAGTGTCCCTCATGTGTGAGCAGAAGGGTGAGCTGACCCATGTCTTTCCTTGCCCCCACATCCCCACATTCTTGAAGTCCAGCACAGAGTGCCACCAGCCACAGCCTCTCATGAGAACTGTGGCTTCAAACTGCTGCTCACTGTAGCAAATATAATTCTTCCACTTGTGCCAGAGCAGCAAGCCTCTGTTGCAGTACTGATGGGAAAAGGGTCAAACATTTCAGGAGATTTGGTACAACAAATGTGTTACACAGGATTGTTTGCAGCTTGCAGAGGTAGGCATTCTGACATAAGAAAACGCAAGATTTATAGTTGGTCACACAACAATAACATCTGTGCTGTGCACCTGAGTTAAGATATCTCCCTGCGTGCTCACAAGCCATTTCTCCACAGGGCTTTTGCCTGTTTTTGTGCACAGGTTGAATGCACATACATTTCAAAGGCTCTGTAAAAATAGTACTTCCAGACTTTAAAGTGTTTGGATTTGCAGACTTAATTAACTCTGTCTCTAGGGGGTTTTTTTTCCCCAGTAAATATAAAGAAATGTATAAAATAGGCCTGGATTTCTGTGCATATATGTGTATATACAGAGCAGCATACAAACTCCTATGAGGAGTATTAATTCCATACTGACCAGGCCCAGTACACATTCATACATATATTTTTTAGTAGTAGCCCTGTCTTTGGCACCACTTATGCTAAATAAAAGCAGTGTCACTCACATACACACCTGCATTTGAGAATAGAAAAGGAATATATGAACACAATCTTTTTTTGCTGCTTTTACTCCTATTTTTGTTTATTTTTTTTAATCTCAGAGGTGTTATGTTGTAGTTAGAAGTCATTTTTTTACATGTATTTTGTGTAATGCATAAAAGTAATTTTCCGTGCCACATATTATTGGTGTTTTTTAATCTAAACCTTCCCAAATATTTAATGCTTTGAACCTGAGAAAAGAAGCTGAAGTAGGAATGTCCTTAAGGGAATAAAGATGGAACTAGGCAAAGTGGATTTTTTTAATCTTCCCCTGCAAGTTCAGAAGTGGTAGAAAAAGAGGAAGAATTTACAGAGATACATGTACACATTTCTCTTTTCAGCTTTGACTGGTTTACCCCTACTTTCAGGATCATCTTCAGTTGGATTTGAGATGATTTATGTGCATAAGTAAAATATGGCTATGTGATGGTGGTGGGTTTTTCTAATTTTAATTAATGAAGTGTAAACTGATGAGAATACAAACAGTTATTGAGGTCTCCTGCTGTTAATAGGAGGAAATTATTAGCAGTGCATTTCACATAAATCTTTGGAGTATTCTTTCTGTGAACTGCTTGGTTTCTGTGAATGCTGTCAAATACAGAACTAACCCCTAAATGAGAGTGAAAGAAGAAAATAAACACACATTAAGTGAAGTCAAATAGATTAGTAGGACCAAGAGATACAGATTTATGACAAACACACCAGTAATATGTTAGAAAGGCATGAGTTAACTTCAGATGTAATCTACTTTAGGTAAATTAAGGTAACTGCATAAATTATCCAGATACTCTCTGGTTTTGATAAAATGTAGCTATTAATTGTTACATATTAAGATACATTCTTAGGCTGTGTAACTGAGATAATATCACTGAAAAAAGCCGATTTATTTTAGCAAAGTTAAGATAAAAATTAGTCCTTTGTCGTAGCTGAGATATCCTCCATCAAAGAAAAAATTATCTCTTCCTTTGCAGGAAATACAATAAATTGCTACCTTTATGAAAGTTTCTCAAAATAAAATATCTGAATTATTCTAATGACAAGATTTTGATGTCTTGTTGCTATGAAGAGGTAATTTTGAGAGATGATTGTGCTACAGGAGTGGGCTAGATTGTGGAAATTTTACTCCTGAGTGCTAACATGCAGCCAAACCACTGAACTGTTTATACATATTATTGGTTTGTGGGCTGTATCGTGGATATCTTGAGAGAATGGGAAAAAAATCCTATTTTGTGTAAAATTACAAAAAACCTGCTCAATTAATTCCCACTATTTTTTCCTCCCTGCTCTCAGTTATCCAGTTTTTATAATCTTTATGATCTTTGCTGAAGATATTGAATAATATTTAGTTCATGTTTAGACAGCTTTGCTTAAGATCCAATTAAAAGCATTATGAGATATTCTGGAAGCAAGGAAAAGGATGAACTTGATGCACACAAGAGTGGAAGCAGTGGAACTCTGCATTCCTGCATTACAAAGATACAAAAAATCTTTCCTCAACCGTGTTCTCCAGTACTACTACAAAGTAGAGAGGATATCTGTGTACCTTAAAACTGCATTAAAACTGACTTTAAAATAGTAGGAAAAATTATTTTTTGTGATGTGCTTTATGTACTTTCTGTTTTTATACTAATTGGATTCATCTGAGATGCACATGAATAAATTCATTAGCCAGAACTGTGCAATTTTTCTTTTCCTTTACTTTGCTATCTACAAGTTGCTCTTACTATGAAGTACGAGCAAATATAACAGAAAGGGAAAGCAGAGCAGAATATAAATAGGAAGTAGGCTAGTAGAAATTAGTAGAAATTTAGTTTAAATACAGACTCATGTTAGGTCAGATTCACTAACTTGCCTTACATGGTACTCACAGAAAATTGCAGGTAGGCAAGGCAGAAAAGGATGTGATGTTTTCAAGCAATTCTCTTAAAATATGAAAACTGTAGTACGCAACAGCATAGTTCCTGTGCTAATGAGCAATCTTTTTGTTAGATTGCCCATACACAGAGATTAGAAATCCATTAATTAAGCAAATCTTACTATGCAATAGATCAGGGGAAGTTTAAGTCAGAGGATGCATCTTGTTAGCTAAACAAATGTATGTCTGTATTACATTCTTAAAGTATTTTTCTAATCTAAAGAAGTTTTTAAGGTAGAGGGAAAAAACATGATCAGGCTTGCTGGTGATTGAGTACAGAACATCAATAGAGAATGTGCTAAAATACAAAGTATATCTAGCATAGAGTCATAGAATAGTTTGGGTTGGAAGGGACCTTTCAAGGTCATGTAGTCCAACCCCCCTTCCTCCAGAGTGCCACTAAGATTTCTTGCTATGCTTTGTGTCACACTCGGTGCCAGTGACAAGATTTTTCTCCCACTGAAGTCTAATTGCTAGCAGAACTGGCAGGATTTCAGCTGGTACTGTATCTACAGTGTTGTTAAAAAAGAAGAAGAGAGAAAAAAAAAAAAAAAGATGCTTAAGACAGACCTGAGGGAAGATTAAATCATTTTTGGTGATTAGGAAGGCAACATAATTAAATATTTCTAATGAGAGGATTATTTAAGGGTCCTAACTGATGATGTCTTTTACCATAGGTGTGCAGAAGGCTATTTTGGACAACCTTTAATACCAGGAGGATCATGCCAGCCATGCCAGTGTAATGACAACCTTGACTTCTCCGTTCCTGGCAGCTGTGACAGCTTGTCTGGTGCTTGTCTGATATGTAAGCCAGGTACAACAGGCCAATATTGTGAGAGGTGTGCTGATGGATATTTTGGTGATGCTCTTCATGCAAGGAACTGTCAGCGTAAGTCACGAACTTTTACAGCTCCTGACAGTATTGATCTATCTTACAACTTTGTTCCTGAGAGGAAGATTGTGCCTCTGTATGTGTGAGCAAGCGAATGATACAGCTCTAATAATGATACTGTGCATCTGCATCTGAAAAGGGAGGCTTTAAACTAAATAGAAAGAAGAACTTTTTAAAAAAGCTCTGGTTGAAGCAGACATGGGAAGAAAACAATGGAGCATTGCATGGGTGCAAAGGTTGTACTAAATGTCACATCCACAAAAATAAATACTAATAAATGGAAACTATTTACTAAAAAATGCTATAAGCTACCCAGAAAAATCCTGTTCTCTTCTAAGATTGAAAGGAGGGAGTGATATTTCAGTTTCAGGGTCCAGCTCTGGCAACATTTGTAACCTGTTTCCCACTCATGTAACCTCAGTAAAAGTTGGGAGGTGCTGCTACTTGTAGGTCAAGATTATCCCACCTGCCAATCAGACCCTAAAATCTCCAGACAATTTTTCTAAAATTCTCTGGAGGAAGATATCTGGCACTGCAGCAAGCTACCAATTCTCAGCTGAGTGGTGGCATGTTATTCAACTACCAGCCCCAGTGCATCTTTCCCCATAGTGATTGCAAAAAATTATTCAGTGGAGATGAAAGATTTGGTAGGAACAGGAGTTTTTCTTTCTATAGGAGGCAGTGGCTCTCTCTCTGAGCTGTTGCTGGCACAATTCAGAATGCAGAACGAGTGCTTTTAACTTAAAAACATTTGTCACATACTCTTCCTTCACATTCTGAGAAGTGGAATAAAACAAGTTACGAACTGTCCTGAAAGAACCGAGCATTTTATTTCACTGTCACAAGGATTTATTCCTGTTTGGTCCATTGCAATACAGACAAGGGTAACCTCACTGAGTACAAAAGTGTTATAGAAGGATAAAATTATGCAAGTAAAAGAGCTGGGGCATTGCCTTGCTGCTGTGTGCAAGGGGACATGGGGACCATGTCTGCAGTATATCTTGTGAGCAGAGGAGTCTGAGGCACTGACATCCATTTCCAGGACTTGCACTATTAGCAACTTGCAGTCTAAAAGTGAAAATCCTAGGTTGAGCTGGACCTCCAGAGAGTCTATGTGAGCTAACAAGATGCAGAGCATCACCAAGTTTCTCAGCTAAGAGCAATAAGCACTGATCTACACAAAGTCATAGATAACCCTGAGGACATACCTGTGTAAGTGATTTCTGTACCTACTTCACAGAATGCCAGAAAAAAATTGGACAATCCTATATATTTTCTCCATAAGTTAACAGGTCATGATGAATGATGCCATATAAGTTGCAATGTTAAGTGTGTAAAATGATTTAAGAAGAGGTGTATATCAAAAATTACAGCTTCCACTACGCTTGTCACTATTCTTGAGTCATCAGTATGACTGGTGCTTTGACCATTTCCACAGTAGTGACAGGTCTATGAGAAAGAGATTTTATAAGAGGGGAGTTTGGAAAACATACAACTAAAACAAAAACAAAAAAAAATTAAAAGAAATGCATGTTTAATGTCGAATTATGAGATTTGCTTTTGTTGTTCATATCATTGACAAGGAGAGCCCCCTAATGTGTTCATATCCTTGTGTTCGCAGTTACCTTGTATTCATCTACTCTCTGCCTTTCATGTGGGTTTTCTTCTTTGCATATGATTTTTTATTTCCTTTTCAGACTTCTATGAAGTTTGCCCTGCAGCAACAATATCAGAGGGACTGTGCCTTGACTTTGTTGTTTTCAATTTTGTTCCTTATTAAAAAGCCAAATCCAAGAGTATTGCAAAGCATGAATTTGCTTTCAAATTATTGTTTGAAATGTCTCTTGCTCCTTCTCAGTACAGTGCTGTTGTGTGCATTAACCATTTCAAATGACAGTACAGCTTTATATCATCATAACATCTCTGAATTTTTGGTGTATCTTTACAATCTAAATCGAAGAACAATGAGCAAATGTCCTAAGCTTATTTGATTTGATTCTAGTAGGTTGTTTTTTGGAGTGAGACAGCACAGTATGCTGAAGCAAATACCTGGAGGTTGATCTGGTGGTAGTAAAGCTCAGTGTCACAAGATGAATGAAAGCAAATAATCAAGTCTGCCTATGTTTCAGTGTATAGGTACTACTGTTGTAGGAGAATAAGTGTGTAGTTTGATCATAAATACAAGCTCATAAATTTTTATAGAAATCTAGAGAGAATGAAGGGTCTTGACCAGTGTCTTTCAGGAAGAAAGTATGACAAATTCTCCAAGAAGCTACATTGTATTATAACAGCCATTTGGAGTTATATAATTTTCCCAGTAGAGGTGAATGAATGGGAAGGCTCTAGGTGCAATAAGTGCAATTTATCAGATTGAGTAACAGTTTATTAGCTGAATAGCCCTGACTGTATGTTCCTTCTCTGTGTACATACTGCCAGAGCCAAGAAAAACAAAGTCCTGATATTCCAAATTCTCCCTTACCACTGCATTGCACTCAGTCATCTGTAACTGAGTTAAGACACCATGGAGCAAGGCTTGTTGTAATATAAATAGGAAAAACTCATCTGTTTATAAAATCAGTGTAAGTTTTCTTTGTGATCCTTGTGCTGTCAGATGCTTGTTAAGCAAAACAATTCAAATCAGACAGTTTGGGTTTTGAGGTCTGTATAAAAAGGTTGGTGAAACACTTTTAATTTGCACTGAGGATTGTAGTTTGTTGAATCTGAGCTTTAACATCTTCTTTCCTCACTGACCAATTTAATTAAATATATACTCAAAATATATATGTATATGATACTTATCACCATGTATGGTTTGGAGTGTCAGTTTTAAAACATGAATGTCAGGTTAAAGAGGGCAGGATTAAAGTATACAGGGTGAAAGAGGTAAATTATAGATTTGTTTAGTATTGAAAGCTGAAAGGAAACAAAAAGCAATGTTAATTACATCAGAAGTGTCTTTTAATTTTTACTTTTTAAAAATATATTGCAAAACAGAAGGAGATAGAAATCTTTGAAGGTGTTACATAACTGGTATGAACAGCAGAACCAGCACATTTCTGTTACTTATTCCAGAATTTTTGCATACATTTGAGAAACAATGCCATGAACAGAATGGCAAGTCATAAAGTTGCTTTCATTAAAAGGAGCAACTTCTGCAGAATACCTCAAGAGCAGGGAGAAAACCCCCACACCAATCCTTTCAATTTATAATTGGAAATTGTAAATTAGCAAGTCCAATGAAGTAATGAGGAAGGTCTTCTTGTAATAATCTATAGATAGGAAAAATAAAACTGCCTTGTCTCACATAGCACCTTCTGACATGCAAGTATGCGACTGCCATGTGTTCACTGCTGGGACTCTTAAGTGTTTCTCAAAATGAAGGTGTCAGGTTGAGCTAAAAAAAAAGCAACACATATAGATAGGGCACTGCAGGAAGGCAAAATGTGGGCTGGAGCCCAAGTTTAGAGAGTAGATTGATAATTGGTATAAAGATGTGGATTCATTCCCCTATGAGGGGGGAAAAAAGTATGTGCAGGAACCAGCTCATGCTGATCAGTGACTGTGTGGTTATAGCCCCTGTGGCAACAATCACATCCCTGTTCTCTACAGCCGGTGCTAAGGGTTTTTTCCAAATCTCTGCATGCCAAAAGGATTGAAGAATACAAAGGTTCTTGTGGTTGAAGAACATAATGGGTGATAGACATCTTCCCCAAAATTTGTCTTCTCCTGAAACATAAGAATTTAAGAGCCAGAAGCATTGCTGTTTTCCTCAAGAAACAGCTTTTTCACTGCCTTTTTAAATCTTCAGGAGAGCACTGTGATGAGTTAGGTTGGTCAGTTGGGTTACATTTCCTCTGGGAGCTGTGATGCTGTTGCTGAGACAGAAATCCTGGAGAGTCATGGTAGCAGATAATCCTTGGTATGTTTTTCAGTGCAGCTTGGAGCATGAGAGCATTACTGTCTCTGTATAGTGTCAACCTTGTACTGGGCTTGAAGTCAGCCAAAATTTCCTAACAACTACACGAGCAGGGAGTGAACTCCAGGACAGCAGAACCAGCATGTGGAGCAGTAACACTCCCACTGGTTGGAGCTACATCCTGTACACACCCTTGTAAGGGTCTGTACTGTTTTTGTGTTTTTCTCTCAGCACTGCCCTACCCACTCCGAGTCTCTGGGCATGTACTTAGTAATCTGCCCTCCACATCCTGCTTTGATCTGAGAGGAGCATCTAAAACAAGCTGTTAATGAACTTGAGGCAAAATTTCTGACTCAATAATTTGGAGAAAAATTCTGCATTAATACGGGCAGTTTAATATGTCAGTGTATGGGAGCAACACCTTCCTGCTTAACTCAGACTGGGCATTTCTCAGGGTGGCAAATGCTGTGCTGTAAACATTTGGCTATTAGATTTAGCTTCAGGGAACACACTGACATCTCCTTCTTCTTCCTCTGCAGCCTGCCACTGTCACATGAATGGCTCCTTCTCGGAGATCTGTGATTCTCGGACGGGCCAGTGCGAGTGTAAAGCCAACGTCATCGGGCGCCGCTGTGACATCTGCAAAGTGAGTGACCAGAAATGGGGCTTCCTTTCAGCTTTCTTCACTGTTTGTCTCAACTAAATATCATTTGGTTCTGGATAGGCTCTTTCTGTTGCTAAATTTTCACTTAAAGAGCATATATGGGTTGTTCTTATGTAGAGAAAGGTAAAATGATGGCTTTTTAAACATTTCCTAATTTTTTCTAGAACAGAACACAAGACATAGCATTTACATGCAATTAATGTATTTTAAGCCTCAATATACATTTGTACATGAGTAGAAATACATACAAATTATGTATTGTACATAAGTACATTTGTTTACATACTATATACACTTCATATTTTGAATGCTTGATATAGAAAATTAGTTTAAAATATTTCAGCTTTGGGAGATAATCTCTTTATGAAGAAAGCTGCAAAATTTCTGATAGCAGCTGATGGGTTTTTTTTTTTTCTTAAAGCAAGGAGGTAGTTTAATTCTGCTGGAATGTTCTGCCTTCATGTTTTTTTCTTAGGGTTTCTTCTTTTATTGTCTAAACAATGTATTATTTTTTGGTGAAAGTGTTTTTTGCCTTGACATTGTTTTCCTGTTTCATAAATCACTGCAGAGAAATATTGTTTCATAAACTTTTACAGAGTTGTCTTCAGGCAGCTAAGGAATATACTATAGTCGGCTACACATTTCTCTAGTTCAACATAAGGACTCAGGAGTTAGGCCTATGTCCTCGGAACACCTTCACCTGTGTGTAATTTAAAGAACATAAATAATTCTGCAGAAATCAAAAGGATCATTTTCACTCTTTAAAATAATGTAATTTCTGAAGTGGTTTGCTCACACTCCATGGTATTTAAAGAGTCTGTTCAAAGAAAAATTGCTGGTATCAGTGGAATTTGCAGATTGCACAAGGTACCCAGCAAACATCCCAAGCTCATTAGTACAATACTGGTGATTAATTGGAATTAATCTTTGTTTACTTCAGTGCTTACTCCTGTCTTTATTTCTGTACCCTTTTATGTGGTGCAGTTTTCTTATCTTCACTTTCTAACAGTGTTTACTTTTCATTCTTCAAGCCCAACTACTTCTGGGCCCCAGAAAAGGTGCTTTGTATACCCTGTGGCTGCAGTGCTTTAGGATCTGTGTCACTGCAGTGTGATATGTTGGGAAGATGTATCTGCAAATCAGGATTCATGGGCAGACACTGTGAAATCAGCAGACAGGTGCCTAAATTGGAAGAGAATGCGGGAAGCAGTCAGCAGATCCGAGTGCCCCCGCGGAGGTGGGGCACCAGCAGCGCCAGTGGGTGCCCACGAGGTGCCTACCGGCCTGCGGCTCTGGTAATGGGAACCTCTGCTTTGCATGGCCTGAAGTCTCCTGTTCGCTTGTGTTTGGAGCTCACACAGATTGCTTGGGTTTCTAATTTTTAATACCCATGTTACAATATAAGAAATTCTCAAGAAACTGACAGGCTTGGAAGACAAACAGCATTTTAGGACGCTTCCCCAGTCCTAAGGGCTTCATCTTGCAAGTGATGATATCAGCGAGAAATCAAATGCCAGACTAAGTCCCAAAACAGCCCCATCCACAGCAGTATGCACAAACTGCATGGGAGATGTACATAAATCAACGGAATCAGTGGGATTTTCTTGGACTTTGCAGCATAAGGCTTGCTTTTCTGACAATTCAAGAATCAATAGCTTAAGGAGCTTGCAAGGAGGATCAGCCCCAGAGGCAGAGTTAAAATCTAATTTTAAAATATTGAACATAACTGGTGTTAAAAGTTCTCATTAGCGAATATTAGTGAAAAGTTCTCAGTTACCTGAGCCATTTTAACTTGGTGCAGTGCCACTTGTGTGAATGCAATGCCCAAAATGATAGGAGTGTTCATTCCTTATCACAGACCAGCAAAGCAACTTATTTCCTAAAATTAAGTAATTATGATACAACTGTTTCTAACAGAGCAGTATTTTAGAAATCTTGCTTGTTCTCCCCGCAACTCAAAATCCCCACATTTACCACACCCTGTTTGAAAAATATCTGGCTGTGTTTTTCATCCTCAGCTTGACTCTGGGACCCATGCTGTATTTGTTCATATAGACTTCCTTGGAGAAATTAGTTTTTTCCAATTAAAAATGTATTAGGTTACTTTGTTGCCCACACAGTACACTGATGGAGACACGATATAATTACATATTCAGAAAGTTTAGTGTATTTCCTAATTGTAGTCTATGATCTTATCTCTTGGTCAGTTAATGTGATTCTTAGAATTTCTGTGTGTAAGCAAACTTTGCTGAGAACTTTAACTTGGGGTTAAAGTTTGCATGAGTGATCAAAATGACATTGTGTGCAGCCCTCCTCACAGAATGAAACCCAGCATGGTGGTGGTCTTTTCCAGTTTAACACAGTGTGGAGTGCTGATATCACACTTTTTTCTGACTGTTACCCATATAAACAGAATTTATTAGATCCTAGCAAACTTTATCTTGAGAACTGAATGCATGCTGTGCATTGGTTACTTCACTGCATGAATCTGAATGTCTGTCCTGAGATTGTGTGTATTCACATTTCTATGTTTCTTCCTTTGTAAAAGAAATCTTTAGAGATAGTCAAGTATTTTATGGAACCTTGAGTTTAATTAAATGAGTTTGACTACCTCTTCTCTATGATATGCTGTGTTTTGTCAGGTAGAAATAGGAGATTTGCAAAACATTTCAATTAGAGTTTGGAAATGAAAATTGGTGTAATTCTTTATTACATGTATAATCAATCATTGCTTAGGTTCATATGATTTCCAGGCCAAATTCTGACCATAGGTATGGTCCTGTATTCTGACACCTATCAGGAGATTCTCTGGGGGAGTGGGGGACTTCTGTTTTAACCTCAGAGATCAGATTTCAGGACTTTTCCATGGAAAACTTCTGCAGTTTCAGAGAATTCACCAATACAAAAGGTTAGTTAGGGGTTCTACTCTAAAACAAATCCATATGAAATAGTAGTCATAGAATCATTAAGGTTGAGGAGGACCTCCAAGTTTATTGAATCCAGCCTTTGACTGATCACCACTTTGTCAACTAGACCATGGTACTAAGTGCCATGTCCAGTCATTTCTTGAATGACTTCCCCACTGCCCTGGGCAGCCTGCTACAATAGCTGACCACCCTTTCAGTGAAGAAATTGTTCCTGTTTTCCAACCTGAGCATCCCCTGGCACTGCCTGAGGCCATGTCCTCTTGTCCTGTTGCTGGTTCCCTGGGAGGAGAGGCTGATTCTCACCTGGCTACAGCTCCTTTCAAGGATTTGTAGAGAGATAAGACCTCCCTGAGCCTCCTCTTCTCCAGGCTAAACACCCCCAGCTCCCTCAGTCATTCCTCATAGAACTTGTGCTCCAGACCCTTCACCAGCTCCATTGCTCTTCTCTGGACACACTCCAGCACTTCAATGTCTCTTCTTCTTGGAAGTGGCCCAGAACTGGGCACAGCATTAGTACTTAGTACACAGGCACAAACACTGCTGTAGTCAAAGCCAGCACAGCTCCATTGATTTGAAGATCTACTGGTTTATTGTTGGTAAAAATCCAACGCCTCATGCCTGAATCACAAAGTAGCACATTACAAATTAAATATTTTTTCTCTGTTCCATTTATATTCATTAGCAGTGATCTTTTTAATATCTCATTTTTAACATTCTGCTTTTATATCAAACTCGCTGATAGATTTTATTATTAATGTTGTAATATCAATTTCAAGTGAAGTTATTAATATGATTTGGATTCCAGTATACACTGAAAATCATCATGCCTGAAAAACAGGTAGAGAAGTACTCCCATTTTAAAGCACTCTAGCTCGACTGAGTTTGTCATTTGAATATCAAGTCTGGTTTGTTCCAAGGAGCCTCTGTTGGTTGATGCAGTGAATCTCACGAGGTCTTTTGCTTGAAAGCTTTGTGCAGAGCTCTGTATCACAGTATATAAATGAGTGTGTGTCTTCCCTTCTTTACTTTTTGCACTCCACTAGTGAAGTTAAGGAGAAAATTTCTTACTGCAGTTGATAACATCTACTCTGGTTCTGTAGAAACTTTATATTGATTACTGCAAAAAAGAAAGAAAAGGAAGAAAATAGAAGACAGCCAGAGGCCTAATCCAAAGACAGAGTTTTTTTATCTTGAAAAAAATCCTCCTTATTTCTTTGTATTGTACACAAATACACTATCTCTATGTTCTTCTAAAGTTATTCCTATATATCATTCTAAAGAATTGCCCTTAAGTTACTGTATAGAGATACTGCCTTTGCTCAGAGGAGATAAAATGTAATTCAGAGGCTTTCCAGTTGAATCGATCTCCATTCATAGCTAAGAATTTGAATTCACTCTCTTAGCAACAAACTCTTGCCTGACATAGCCTTACAACCAGAGATGGGGTATGTATTTTGTGCTGACATACCTTCCATTCCAAGTGAAAAATGTGCTTAAGCAAACAGCCTCATAAGAAAGGTGTTACATTGCAGAACATTCATTACAGCATCAGGTAATGTTCTGAAATCTTTATTCTTTCTCAGCAGTTTAGAGCATTTATTGTCCTTGCTCCAGGGTTTTACCACTACAATTTAACCTGTTAAAAACAGTATTTGAGTGATGAAGAGGAAAGAGCAACCCTGATCTCCCTACACTCTCAGCTCTTCCTCTTTTCTCCTGGTAATCGTTCCGTGTACTAACTGCTCTTCCTCACTCTGTGGCAGCCTGGAACATTTGGCTTACAGTCTTCCAGAGGATGTGTTCCCTGCAACTGCAACTCCTTTGGTTCCAAGTCCTTTGATTGCGATGGAGACGGACAGTGCTATTGCCAGCCCGGAGTGACAGGAAAGAAGTGTGACCGCTGTGCACATGGGTTTTACAACTTTGAAGAAGGAGGCTGTACTCGTATGTAAATGTTTTCCACCCAAGCACAGATTGATTTGTTTGTTTATTTATTTATTTATTCCTAACATTCTAGTTTGGCTAATTTTGGATTGCAAAACAAATTTTCCTGAGCAGGGGTTCATAGACAGCCTTGAGCATCATTCACTTGGCAAGGGTGGTGATTGGCAAGAATGAAAGACCCAAGCCATTTCTGCTATTTTATGAAGATTTTATGAGTTTTATTTTATTTAGAAGGAACAGGAATGTCATTTACTCCATGTAGTGTCTGCCAAAAAAAACTCCATGAAGTTCTTATAATTTAGTTAAGAGTATCATAGAACTCTGATTAAAATTTTTGCCAAATCAAATAAACTTGTAGGGGTGTAAAAGGAAAACAACAAAAACACAAACTCCCTTTGCTTCTAGTTTTCCCCCAAACATTTTCATTGTTCTTATATGGTTGATTCTCTTTCATTACCACAATCCTGTCCCGCACAGTAATATTTGATTGCTTACTTGAACTTTATGTGTACAAGAAGATCTTAAATAAAACTATCAGCCATATCCCTTGTGTGAACACATGAAAAATCTCCTTTTCTAGATGCTGAAACTGCAGCATTAGACATAAATATATCCAGCCACGTCTTTATTATTTTTTCCTTTTGGAAATCAGGTCAAAGACTGAAATGAATGCTTCCTATCCTTGAAGTAGTGCTGACTGCTATATCAAAAAGAACCCAATCAATAGGTTCCTTCACATGGAAATACCCATCTTTCCTGATAGAACCGTGTTTTTCAAGTCTCAGAGACTCATTTATGTGTGGTCACAGGACACATAGATAGTTGTCTATTGTGACTGACTGCTGGGATGCCAGAATGATGTTATTATTCTTTAGGTATAAAGTATATTCTTTCCAGAAGCAGGAATCTCAATGTCTCATACTCCTTTCTTGCTCTTTTCCTATCCAGAATGGCAGCACAAGGAACAAGTTTAGCTCTCTGCCTTTTCTTACTCCTTTTTTTTATAATGGGAGGAGCATGAAGGCCTTGAGACCAGTATTTGTGCAGCAAAATTCAATTTTACCTGTAGTGTGGATAAACCTTGAAACAGGCTGGACTATAGATTATGTTTGAAAATGTTGCTCTATGGTGTTATCTCCCACAGGAATGAAGGATCCAAAAACACCTAGAGGTTTGAAAAGTTCAGATACATAGGCACCTTGGAAAAGGGAGAGATTGTTCCCAGGCTCACTGATGAGAGAGCTTGAAATAAAATGCAAATGATAACAGCAGTAAAGCCTTTAGCAATTAAATGAAGGGCAAAAAATTATATCGTTTATGATTAGCATCTTATTCTAACATTCCACCAGTTAAAAGCACATCACTATTGTGAAATACAACAAAATGTTGATAACTGCAGTTGGGGAAGGAAAATGAGAGGGCTATTAATGAAATTGCACATTAAAATTTTAATTGCTCTCTTGGCAAACTTTAAAATGACAGGATTTAAGAAACAATGATGAGATGGTAAAACACTGTATCTAAGTAACATTTTAAATATAAATGTATTGGCCTGTGGTCATCAAACATTTAAAGCAACAGCAGCAGCTATAGATGTTGAGAAAACTCAGAATTTTGAAAGTTCCAAAATTAATAGAACAGGTGGAGAGGAATTCTGTTTTCAATGTGCTCATTTTTCCACATTTATTTTCAGTAGGCTTCTTATGCATTCCTTCAAATGACAAAAAAAAGAATTAAATTATGAATCACAAAGAAAATCACAAATTTAATAGAAGTATATCAAATCATGCTGGAAGAAAAGTACAGAAAAATTAATTTCATTGTGACAGTTAAGTATCAAATAAAATATTGGACCTCTTTTATCTGGCATTTATCCATAAGGAATATAATTTGATTTTTTTCTTGTGCAATATAAATCCATAAAGCCTAAAAACCCGCTGGAAGCATTGTCAGTGTTGACATTCTAGCAGCAAAGATACAAAAGAGGTTCCTATTTCACTATTGATTGCAACAGTTGTGTTGTATTTTTTCCCTCTTATTTTGAAAAATAATTACAAAAGTAAAAATAGGAAAAACATTTGAGTATCTCCTTCCCCTCCATGCCTTTTTAGACAATTTTGTGTAAGACCTGGAAGGCCCATTGATGAGCTGTCACAACTGAAAGCCTCAGTCTTCCATTGAGACGTATTCTGAAACCTCAAGCTACTGTGTGTGAAAATATTTTAAACAGCATGCAACACGTTGTGTTCCTGCCATGATGGAGGCAAAACTTGCTATCTTCTTTGCATCAATTACCTTATCTTGAAGGCATTGGTGGGGAAAAATAAAGGTCAATTCTTATTTGAACTGCAGATAGGAGTTCTATCTTTGCACATCCGTTGTTTTCTAGTTTCAATCTGAATTGAAGTATTTCTCAGTAAAGGCAATGAACATAAATGAAACACTCAGTAGCAAAGTTACGCTGCCCTTTAAACACCCCGAGGAACAGGTTATCACACAGAGAGTCAGTTTGCTTACGGTGGTTTTCTGTGACCTCCTGGGTTATGTGGATGATGGGTGTGAAAGCAACCACACACCAGTTCTGCTCTTTGAATCAATTGTGTGTCATGTGCCTCTTAACTTATCACTTACATACCTTGAATCTGTATTTGCCACCAATGAGTTGTTCACTTAATAATCCTTTAAGAACAAAGGCCACTTCTGGAAGCACTTCCAAACCTGAAGTATTTTTAATTTGGTATAATCTGCAAAGAATTCCAGTTTCCCATGGAGAGGAAACATCAGTTTGTTGATGTCCTCCCAAGGCAGAGGATATGTAAGCTGAAAAAGAAGGAATAGAAAGGGGGAAAGAAACCTAAACACCTTTTTTGCCCTTTAAGGAAAGTCTCTTTAGAGCAGCAGAAATTTCAGAAGGTATTTCTCAGTTTGGTATAAGAGGTTAAACAGGCTGCAAGTTCCCTGCATAGATGGCTCAGAGACCCTCAGGCAGCCTCTTAGAGGAGACAGCATGGGCCCAGAAATTGTATAGCAGCACTCCTGCAGTTATGTCACAAGAGTGCACCATCTCAGAAGTCTCTGCACTTCTGCTGTTGGTGCCTTTATTTTTCCCATTCTCTTCTCATTGCAGCTACTTCAACCACAGTCAACCTGTGTTTCATTGCTACTGGTCTTGGTTTCTCGGGGTTTTCCCCTACATTTTCTGCCCCATCATGTCCACAAATAACTGAGAGTCCCCTGTACAGCAAAAGAATGATCCTAACCCCATTAGGGTCTGCTCTCCAGGTGTCACATAAAGGGATAACTTTTCCTCTGCTTTATTTTTTTCTGTCTCCCATGAAGCCTGCGATTGTTCACGTTTTGGCAATAACTGTGATCCCATCAGTGGACGCTGTATCTGCCCTCCCAATACTGTTGGAGAGATGTGTGACAAATGTGCACCAAATCACTGGGGCCATAACATTGTCAGTGGCTGCAAGGTGAGTGGATTTCTATTTTCTCTATGTGCGTTGCCTCTTTCACAGTAATTTATAGCTGGAATACAGTTTTTGGTTTGTAAATCATGGTTCATCTCCATATTGCAAGTTTTGGTGCAAGACTGGTGTAAATGTTGGCAATCTGTAACTGCTGCTGCACTGCAGATCCTGTCTCAGGTATGCAGTCTGTAACACAAAACACCCTGTTGGTTCTGCTGTCACACTGAGTCAGGGTCCTGCTTGAGCCTGATTTTATTTTATTATAGCTGTGTTTAACATGATTGAGGAGATTACCACAGTATTGAATGAGGTATGTAGATGTGTCTATTTATAGGTAATCAGCAGTGCCTTTTGGGAACAAATTTACTTTGGCCTTAATGGTGACACCACTGGGAATTTGTACTCAAAGTTTGCTTGAAAAAGGCTTCAATTTGTGCATAAAAGACAGCAAGGAGAAAAGAAACATCCACCTTAGTTGTAAATTGCACTTTATTCCCCTGTTCTTAAAGGGGAAATAAATCTTTGCATTAGCCTTTAAATCCTTCTTATTCCGATATTTGACACAGAGTTAAAATAACTGAAGAGGAGGGAGAAGAAATAGGAAAACAATGATAGAATATCGAGGAGGCCATGAAAGCTGTTGTTAATGACCTTGAACTGAGTGGCACAGTGTTCAGTTGAGGTTGAAAACTGGTGACAGTGGACATCATGGAAAGTTCAAATGCCTTCTTCTTCCCTGGTGTGCTCATTGATGATAAGGGATTTAATAGTGCTGCTACAATTACTGCTACAATTACTCCAGAAAACTATATCTTTTTGGAACATAGTCATACACCATTAATACTTGTTCTTAAAAAGGCTGTTAGTCATGTAGCTCAGGCTGCAAAGCAATTGACAAGAATGATTTCTTTTTTGTGTGTATGTAAATCTCCTGTGAAACCTCTGCAGTGCTGCTGTGATGTAGACTCTTGGCTTCTGAAACCAGCCTAATGAGGTTGAAGACCTCTGTTTGAGCTCTGGAGTATATTCTCTGATTGTCTTTTATTTGAGCACATTAGTATGACAGTTCCATGGCACCATCTAAATTAATGATGATCTATCAGCCCACATCTCTTTCAGTATGTTGCTGCTAATTTCTGCAAAGTGAGATGTGAATCTCCTGCTTTGCAGTCTTTGTAGAAGATTTCCAAGGCTGTTGTAAGTCTGGGATAGAGAGCATTGTAGAAAACTGCATAAACCACATATAGCATCTGATTGTAATTTAGATTTTGATATTGCACACCAAGATACTTCAGAGAATGGTGAGCAATGTGCTTTCTCAGCTTTGTGTTCAAATGCATTTTGTAGAATAAAGTTCTTTCTGTCAGAAAGTTTTATTTTTTTAGGTTATAGTCATCTTTCAGACTGTATATTTCCTGTATATATTCGCCTTCTTTGTAAGTGGTGTTTCCAGATTAAAGGAATGTGCTCTAAGTAGTCAAGTAACAAATAGTTTTGCTTAGAAACTGAATCCACATTTTCTTCCACTGTTTTTCAGCTTTACGTCTGTAATTTTAGCAAGTCAATCCATGTCAGTTACTGTGGTAACCTGTACTGCTGGTACTGTTTTTTTGCTGTAAGCTGAACTTCTCCATATGATATTCCGGTCACACCAGTGATTACAGCCAATGTCTTGTATTAACTGTGCAGTGCTACCACAGTAATGGCACTGAGGAATTCTTCTGTTCTCTGAAAATCTGCAGTTTTCCCTGCTACTTTTGTATTCAATATCTAGACACCCTGGAAAATCACCTATTTCTGTCCTCACTTGCCTATGAGGACAAGCTTACTTCCAGATATATCATATTACTAAATCTCTAGCCCTTACTGTGTAAATTACTGTCATCTAGGAGTCTTGTTTGTACAAAGAGGATAGTTACCTCTCTGATGGATGAGTAACAGACATTGAACTACATTCCTCTGGAACCACTGAACCCATTGCTCCTGAGCAATTCCAATTTTAGGAAAGTGTTCTGAACATGCCTGCAGCAAATTTACATACAAAATACTTCTTAGAGAGTGCTTGTAGTTTCTGAGTTCATTTTGTCCACAATGTAGTCCAATATCCTTGACCCTTTTGGGTTTATTTGTTTTCAATGCCTAACTTAAATATGGTAAGTAATATCTATAGAAAAATGTCCCACCAGTGTTGTAAATTGTATTTAGTGTAAATGTTTGACCCATGTTGAATATACCTTATAAAAAATACCTTACTGGCCTTATAATTTAAATATGTTATTTTTAGACAGTGGAAGTTCACTGCTGTATTTTATTTATAGATACTTAAAAGAGGTTAATTGCTTTTTGGTTGGGTTTTGGTTTTGTTTTTTTCAGAAGCACAGTTACAATTGCCTTGTTTCTCTCCTTTTCAGCCCTGTGAGTGCAGCCTCATTGGAGCCCTCAAGTTCTCAGTGTGACTTAAATACAGGCTGTTGCTTCTGCCGCCCTGAATTCTCTGGGGAGAAGTGCACTGAGTGCAGGCTGGGCTACTGGAATTATCCCCATTGTGTGGCTTGTCAGTGCTTCCTGGCTGGGACAGATCCGCAGAGCTGTGATGCAGAGGGGAAGTGCTCATGCGTTGATCATTCTGGCCAATGCAGCTGCAAGGTAGGACAATCAAGGTTGTAAACTGATCTTAGACCATTGAGAAGTTTGTTTCAGATTTCACTGGCATTTGCCCTTACTTGTTCAAACAGTACATGCAGAACAATCTCCTTGGTTTTCATAGTGCATTTGCAAACTGATGTGGGAGGAGTCCAACGTAAAGAAAAACTTCAGGGTTTATTCTTTGTTTTTCCACATACTGACACCTGCCAGTATAGCATCCTCTTAGGAGGATCCTTGGCATCCTCTTTTTCCCTAATTTCTATTTCTGTCTATTCCTACAGAACTGTTACCAGTTCATCCCCTTAATACAATTCTTGTTCAAATTCTGGGCACAATAAAAGCAAACACATCAGTAACCACAGTATGCTAAAGTGCTAATTCAAAGTACATTGACTTAGATGGAGTCAATATTCATCATTTCATGAGGAGAATTCACTGCAATAGTATCTGTTCAGAGTAGAATTCATCCAGTTCAGGATCATTAAAGCAAAGATTTCTGGCATCATCATCTGCAACATTCTTATTTGGAATTGTGCTTGGTAGAACAGCACACTTAGGTTGTTTGAGAGTTGGCTGGATTGCTGAGCTTACAGGGCACTAATTGGTAGTTTGATATGCAGTTGGTAGCCAGCAAGCAGATTATCCCAGAGCCAATACCTTTCTCAGTGACACAGATGACAGAATTCATGATCAGCACATTTGAAAACACTGCTGACTTGGAGGAGGTTGAGGTTGACATGCTGAACGGTAGAATTACTGTCTAGAGAGTTCTTGAAAAGCCTGATGACTTGGAAAATAGAAATGTCATTAATTGGAGTGGAATGACCTCAGGAAACAGTGCCATTTAAGAGGAAGAAGCCTGAGTGGCAATCCTGCTGGAAAACACAATATAGACCAACCATATAATCTCATGGTAAATAAGGCAAACTGCCCACTGATCTGGATGCACTGAGCACAGTGGCCAAAGCAGCTGCAAGGTAGGATGTCACAAAAAGCATGGCGAGCAGGGGAAAGGCTTTATCTAC
Source organism: Emberiza elegans (assembly GCA_024865655.1). Classification (NCBI taxonomy): domain Eukaryota; kingdom Metazoa; phylum Chordata; class Aves; order Passeriformes; family Fringillidae; genus Emberiza; species Emberiza elegans. Next base: position 10,091,870 of record JALJVW010000175.1, on the reverse strand, counting down.
TCAGTGCTCTACTCTTACTGTAGCTGGTGCTGGTAAGAATGCACTTGGAAATGGTGTCCAGTTTTAGAGCTTGATTTGAAAGTGTTGTTGAGAAATTGAAGAGGATCCAGAGAAGAGTCTCACAGCAGATGATCTGTGGAGATGTACTGAGAGAGATGGACTCTCTCTTAGGCTGAAAAAAAAGGCTAATAAGAGGAAATGCAATTACAACCTATTAGCCGCTTCAAAAAGTAGTTGATGGAATAAAGTCCTCTCTGATGATGGCAGAAGATGTAACAAGGGACAACAGCTGCCAAAGAGAGCTTGGGAATTTTGGGTTGGACGTGAAGAAAAAAAAGGAGAATTATGCAGTAGTGGTACACATTATCCAGAAACATGTGAAATGTCTATTCTAGGAGATTTTCAAGAACTGACTAGAAAGAGGCATGGGTATTGTGACCTAGTATTGGTGATAGTTGTACTTCTAGGAGGAGGTTTTTAAAAGCGACCCCTAGAGATTCTTTCTGTGATTTAAATTAATTCTTCTTCTTTAGGTCTGTATTGACACAATGAGATAGTAAAATGGAAGGATGAATTCAAATAATTGAAATGCCAGACACAGAACTGTAGAACAAATTAGGTTGGAAGTGACCTATGGAGGTCATCTAGTCCAGCACCTTGTCTGCAAGACACTGCTGAGGCAATACTTCCAAGCATGGGGAGAGATTTCACAACCTCTTTGTGCTTGACCACCCTCCCATTTTTCTGGTATATTTGAACAGGAAGCATTATGTTCTATTTCATAAGTACTGATCCATTTGATGATGATACCATAAGAAAATGGAAGTGAGTTGACCACATGGACTGTCTGAATAAAACTCAGTGCTATTTGCCCTGTGCCAGCCTCTGAAATGCAGAAACAGAAGTATCTCAGTTCTTTCTGCCTCTCTTGATCCTTGATAAGAAGCAGGCCCCTCTAACCATCTTGGTGCCCCATTTCTGGATTAAGTCCAGCATGTCAAAGAATTGGTCAGGTTGGAAGGGATCACTGGAGGTCATCTAGTCCAACCCTCCCCTGCTCAAGCAGGGTCCCCTTGAGCACATGATTAGGGTTGTGTCCAGACTGCTATCTCCAGAAAAGGAGACTCCACAACTTCTCTGGGTCATTGTTTTTCTTGTGTTTTTTGTAAGCACTAAGTAGAAAGAGTGGGGGTTCACAGCATTTTAAAATAGAAGTGTTTCTTTGTTGATTCTTTTAAGGCTAACAACATAGTTGCTTCTATGTTTCTCTGAGTGCAAATAAACAGTGTATATTTAGCTGATGATTAATGATAAGGAAGTGCAATTGATATGAAACAAAATTCAAAGCAAGTAAAAATCACTGTTTATGAGAGAAAATGGACAAATAATACTGAATTAAGTAAGCATTTTCCCCTCAGAATTTTAATCTAAGGTTAAATTTAAATCTAGGGTTGGTTAATCTTTTGTATAACTTCTTTTTGAAATAGTTGTATATTAAAGAAACTAGATTGTTATAAAATGATAATAGATCCCATTTAAACCTGCTGTTACAGCTGCAGAAATGAGCTCTCAAAGGCTCAGGAGCCTCATTGTCAACCCTGACAAAAAGCAGCAAAATCTAAGCTAAATACAGTGTACACACATTTGTTGCTAGAACATGTGGAAATGAGGGTTAAAACTGGTAAATCCTGAGGGATAATTTTGGTTTCTTGTATAAGCTTTGGAAAGTTTATTTTTTTAAAAAATTGGCTTCTTCACACTAGTCTCAAGAGAACAAAAAGGGTGTGTGGGGAGAAAAAGCCAACCAAGTGTTTTCATATTGGTGACTATTTTTCTTTTTAATACCTTGGTCTCAGTATGAAAATGGTTTTAAAAGGCTCTGCATAAATTATTGTGTATCTGCCCTATCTGGAATAGCTTTTTATTTGGACTAATTGAAAAATGAAAATAAAAGCCTTGACATTACAACAGTGAAACATTTCAGCCTTGTTAATACTGTTCAATGATGTGGAAAACAATCATGAAGAGGAGAAAGCTTTTCTCTTCAGAATTTCCATTAAAATACGTTTCTCAGCAAGAACATTTAGTGCTGTACCTTAAATATCTGAACATGTCAATGCTAATTCCTATTAAACAGAAGGCTTGATTAACATGGGCAATTTCAGAACAACTTATTTTTCTTATCTTATCAATCAGTTATTGAGCATGTCATGCCCAAAGTGCCATTTAATTTTTCTGTGCTTGCAACTTTCAGTGTGAAGCCAGCATCTATTGCTCAGAGCTACTCAGTGGATACAAATGCAAATGCCTTAATTACATTAATTACATATGTTTGCATACACACGTGATAAAAACCTGGAGAGTTCCTTGAATATTTCCTACAGCTTATTATTATTTCTTGCTGCACCCTGTTATTATCATTACAGTAGGATTTTCTGTTTCTATCGCCACCTTGAAATAAAACTTCATTTTTTTTTTCCCTTTTAAAAATACTCTCTCTCTCTCTTCCAGGTTAACGTGGAAGGTGTCCACTGTGACAGGTGCAAGTCTGGTACATTTGGTCTCTCTGCCAGAAACCCACTTGGCTGCAGCAGTTGCTATTGCTTTGGCCTGACTGCACAGTGCAGCGAGGCAAGGGGGCTGAGCCGCGTGTGGGTGAGTAGGAAACTGCTGAGCCATGTAATGCGATAATGTTGTTTCCTGCTGGCATCTTTTAGTCAGGCACTGAGAGGTAGCTAGAAAATGGCCAAACATTTAAGCAATCACTTTCCTCTTTATGCTTTTAGGAGTGGTGAGAGCGGTATGTTCCATTAGACAATCAGGGTCAAGACATTAAAAGGAAATAAGTAGATAAGAAAATGAGTGATAGGATAGCTGATATCCAGCCAAAGAAAAGCTATTAAACCCCAAAAAAGGGCAAGCTGGTCATGTGGGGAAATTATGCAGTCTAATGCATTGCAACATAATCCCTCGTACATGATACACAGTTTACCCAGGTGTATTCAAGAGTCACAGATGCTTGTTGTCCAGCATAAATTTCCCATAGTTCAATTAATCTGTTGATTTTCCTTGTTGGTTTTGTTGTTTTGGTGGGGTTTTCTTTCATTTATTAAAAAGAGCTTATTGAAGGTATATTTAAAGAGAGGAATAATCCATCAGAGCAAACAAAGAACTCTACACCTGTTTGTGGGAGAGGGCCTTCAGACTTATACTGGACTGATAAATAAAGCAGACTGGATGTCTCCATTTTTCTGTACAACAAGCACAAAATACACATTGAGACTGCTGCCATGCCAACTCCTCCATTGCGTTCTGGAGGAGAGATTTCTAATGGAAAAATATTCATTCTATCCCCATGTATGGTCAGTCAAATCCCTGCTTGAAAGAATGCCAACCGTGGAAGGAATGTCTGCCTAATGCAAATGAGCCAAAGCCCCAGACCAGTCATGTACAAGCATCAGTTAGATAAGAATACTTTAGGCTGAAATCAAGTTAATCTCTCTTGCTTAATATTATATGGATAGCACTTATTCTCCCCTTCACTGCTCAATCCGTAGCACCTCTTTCCCTTCCCAGTGGATGAAGTGATTTATTATGATCTGACCCAGTTTTTCTCATTATTTCAGTTTTGCCCATCATATGCTGCTAGACTGGAGATGAAAGGCTGTAGAAGGCTGACAATTTATAAAATTTAATCAAGTTCTGTAACAGCAACAGTTCTGGATAATTGTGCTTTGACCTTTGTGGCACCACAAAGCAGAAAAAATTTAAACCTCCTGATTATTTTGTTTCTCCTGATTAATTTCCTTTTGTATTTATGCCCATATCTAAAGAAGTGTATGTCCATGTCCCATTTAGTATTTGGTATGCTTATCTATTTCAGAATTGATGCAGAACTGAAAAATAGGTGAGACTGTGGTTCTGCCAGCTGCTAGTGGCTATTTTAGATACTCTCAGGTGCTTCAAATGGCATTAGACTTGTTTAAAAAGCAAATCCTGGTTTATGTACCAATAAGGCATGGCTGATGAATGACCTGAAATTCAAATATGTTGACCCTTTTCTTGGTATCTAAAGTACTAAACAGTAAAATACAGTTGTGATACAAAATCACTAAATCTCACTTAGGGCTGGCAATGTTAGGAGTGCTTCCATGTCTGCTCAGTCCATAGATGCTGCTATAAATGGAAATACCAGGATGCTGAAAGTACAGTCTAGGGTTTGGTTGATTCTTCATTACCTGACTCCTATCTCATAACCAGTTTGTTGATGGTATAACTGTTACCTGCATTTGTTTTCTTTGTCTTTCTCACTGTTTGGGAGAAAGCAGTATTGATCTGTTCACGCATCTGTTCACGCATTCCCTGAGATCCTTCCATTGGCACAGAATTACTAGCACTCTTACTACAGTTTTTGATCAAAATAATGATTTCAGTATAATGATAATGAGACTTTGTCAACCAGTCTAAGAAAATTACAAGCACATAAGTGGCATCCTTGTATTTTTTTTAGTAAAGCTGAATTTAAAGTTACAGAAACCTTCACTGAAGCCTTACTCTCTGCAAATTGCCTGGGGAACATTTAGCTTGAATATTGTATAGAAGTATCAAGGAGTCGGACGCTGTGTTTTACAGCTCCAGTGATCTATAAGTGGTGAGAAAGTGGTTCTTTGTAAGGTAACATTTCTCACAAACTGAACAAAAGAGGCCTGGGACTAAAATAGCACTATGAAAATCACTTCGATAAAATTCATGGAATCACTTGCTCATTAAAGTATTTTAACCAGTGCTGCTACATTCTTTGTTAACATGAGGACAAGGTGCAAAAGGCTCAAGGGGAAAGTCATAATTAGCACTGTTCATACCTGAAGGAGTAGCAAGACTGCTTTGTGACAAATTGCACATGATGTGAAATTAAATTACCTAGAAGTAATTTTTTAAAGAGCTAGAATTTAAAGACTAACGCTTCATGGGGAAAAACAGAGTTAATGTTCTTCTCCATTTTTTCAAATATGCACAGGTGACCTTGAAGCCGGAGCAAATGATTCTGCCACTGGTGGATGAAAAGCTTCAGCGTAGCACTCTTTCAGGAATTGCATTCCAGCCTCCTGAAATAGTAGCAAATATAGAACAGGTGATGCAGGATCTTCGGTCAGAACCTGTTTACTGGAGACTTCCAGAGCAGTTTGAGGGACGAAAGGTAAACCTAAAACTCTCCTGAATACTGATGTGGCTCCTTTTAATCTTATTTTAATATTTTACAGTACCTTTTTTCCTTCCCAATAAGCATGTCTTCACACAGTAGAAGGTACTTCAAAAGAAAGTAAATGCTATTCCCTTATTAAAAATTATTTGCTCTGTTACTATGGAAATTCATAAAGTAACACAAACAATATTTTACATGTTAATATCTGTAAATATCTATGTTTTATTTTTCCACAGAATAAATTTTCTCATAAAAATTTTATTTGAAAAATTAAGCTACACAAATTTAATATAACACTCTTGCAATTTTTTTGTTTCTCTCACTTTAAAGCAAAAGATGCATGATATTTGTAGATTACATGGGAGAAAATGATTGCAAGAACCATCCTTTTGGATATTGTTATTCATCTCTGTGACAATTTATTTTGCACTTTTGATATTTCTTGGTTTGGTGGAGCACCAAGGCACAATATGAGGAAATAGATAACATCCTGGTTTTAGTGTAATATAATAACAAATTGTGGATGAGTGTTTTTGAACACAGCCCTTGTCCCCAGATAGTTCCATAAGTACATATTGCTATTTTCTACCATGCATGCATTCATCAGGCTGCACATAGGTGCAGAGCACATCTAGCTCCTTCCCAGGAATTTATTTTTATCTAACTGAAAATGAGATTTCTTTTTGTGCTTTGCTAGCTGACTGCTTATGGAGGGAAACTGAAATATGCCATCTACTTTGAAGCACGAGAAGAAACAGGTTTTACTACTTACTCCCCACAAGTCATCATAAGAGGTGGGCCTCCCACAAATACAAAAATTATTGTGCGGTATATGGCTGCTCCTCTGATTGGCCAGCTGACAAGGCATGAGATAGAGATGACAGAGGTAACATTTCCATCTGCTTCTTTTATCCCAAAACCTAAGCACATGGGTCTTTAGAATATTGTTAATAATCTGTCTTTTGTATTTCTGTCTTTCAGCATGAATGGAAATATTATGGTGATGACCAAAGAGGCAGAAACCCTGGACCCTGGGAATATTATCATGGTAACCCAGGTCTCAACAGGACAGTGTCTCAGGGAGATTTCACCTGGAAACCTTATGGAGATGACTCAAGACCAAGTAGAACTGTATCCCGGGAAGACTTCATGAACGTGTTGTACGATGTTCATTACATTCTCATCAAGGCGACTCATGGCAATATCATGAGGCAGAGCAGGTAACTCTTTCATGCAGTGATCTGAAATGGTGCAGTAGTCAGATAATCTCATAGACCTCCCAGCTACTCCCAACAGAATTTGTATTTATGACACCAGCTATGAGCCATTGCTGAGAAGAAAGAGCAGAAGGAATTTGTGTTTGGCATAGCAGAAGACACAGATGAGGGAAGTTTTATGCACTAGAAGATTTAAATCACACTAGGCAAGTAGAATCTCTATTTTCAGGATCCTAGAACAGAAAATACATGTAGGCACACACATTCTGAAACAAACCTAATGTATTTTTTGAATAAAGGTCCCCTTTATGAAAGCATGATGCTGTAATTAAATATAGATGTTAGCACATGAGGAGATTTTCTTCTGAAAGTGGGAAATTAAATATATTAGGGTCAGATTCAAAATCTTCTGTTCAATCTATTAAGGAATCTGTTATGCAAGGAAATTAAGATAACACTAAATTTGAAGTGGACATCAGGCAGCAATTTGATAGGAGCAGTCTATCTCTGCAATCTAAAGGTCAGCTGTAAGATTCACAGTGAAAGTAGCAGTCAATTGAACAAACAAGGAACAACTGCTTAGTTATCTATTGTTCAAAGGGGAGTCTGTTGTTTACAGCATATCACAAGGTGAACATGATTTAGTAGCAATATTGTTGTTGAGAAATGCTAATTCTCTATCTAGATATATAAACAGATATGGTCTGCAAAGTGAAAAAAACAGCCTCTTTTATTTCCACCCAACACTAGTAAAGCCTAAGTGTGAAGTTCTGGTTAATGGAATTCAAGAAAATAGCTATTAAAGTGCTCAGAGGATATTGGTAACCATCATTGCAGGCTAGAAAATATGACATATGAAAGAAGATATAAAGAACTAGATATGTTTAGAAACTAGAAATTGCTTTAAGGTGCCTAAAATTTGTCACAGGGAAAAAGGAAAGAATGAGTTCTCTGTTGCCATGGTGGGTAAATCAAAAACAAACATGAATTTAAACATCAGCAGGAAAGATCCACATTAGACATGAAAGATAAACTGCTGGGGGTAGAGATGTTGTAGAATAGCTTACATAGACTATTGCCCAAAGTTTTTAATAATTAATACACAATGTCCCTTGCAATCAAAATTTATTGGCAAGGGGATGGGAATAATCTGAGATAAACTCCAAAGATCTCCAGAAGTCCTTCTTATGATTCTGTCATAGAAATGATAAGCTAAAATTATTTCTCGGTTTCTAAGATGCAAATAGGTTTTTAAGAGTTTGAAGGCCTTTGGAGTTTGAAGGTGAATAGTAGGGGCCGATACCATGGAACTTCACAACACTGTGTGACAGAAAACATTGTCATTGTTGCTGCTATCGTTTCTCTTTAAAGTATATAATTTACAGAAAAGTATTCATGTAGCTTGCACTGGCTAGATGCTAAATATTAGTAACAGATGCCATAAGTGTTTAACATTGGTCTAATTTATTTTTGGCATAGTCCATTTAGGATATTGTATTACAAGCAAGGGGATTCCCAGGAAAAGAGTTATGAAGGTAACCCCAATGCAATGTGGAAAATTTGAGAAGCATATTTATGTTTCATGTATGTTTCTCCCATCCCCCTGAGCAGTACAGATCTTAGTTCAGCTGTGGAAGCAAAAACTGAGTACTATCTCAGCTGGAGCATCAAAGGAAAGTTATTTTGAAACATCAGCAAAGCGGATTTTATTCTGAGGTGTGTGTGACTCCTGTGACTGCGCGAGGCCTGCCCTGCACAGCATTTTATCAAGGCTGCCCAGTCATGGGGCACTCAGAACAGGGGAGGACTTTTCTGTTCCAGGTTTGCAAGGTGTCACTTAAAGAACCAGAATATATTTTTACAGCATGGCATTTGAGAATGTGACATTTTATGACAGCAGAGCTTAGCAAACAGTTCATCTGGTCTTTCTGGTAACTCTCCCTCTGAAGTCATAACCTTGCATATAATTCTGTATTTGATTTTGGAGGAGGTTATGTTACAATGGATTTTTATGATCTGTCTAGTTGTAAAGTAAACATTTATCACATGGCATCTGAGGCTTTAGGTAGAATATAGCAGGAATGCATTATTATTTTTTTCAAGTTAGCACCTTGAATGATTTCAGTGGAAATTTCGCGTTAGACTAAAATATAAATCCCCAAAAATGTTTTTAAAGGTTAGGGGAATATTACCTTGCATAAGATCTGAAGGCTTTTATTAAAAATAAGCTGAGAATCTCTAAAGAGCAATATTTGTACTCAAATTTAAACATATGTTTGAATTAGGTGACAATAAAACATTTGTTTAAATAGAGTGTGTTGTGTTTTCCAAAAAAGGGCCCTTTTCTATACTAGTAAAGCTTCTCTTTCCACTTGACTGAGCCTAGTAGAAAAAGATATATAAAGCTAAAGAATCTGTGGATAGGAGGGGGAAAGGATATATGTGAAGTATTTTTATGGGTTATTTTAGGTTTTAATAGTGCTTTAATTTCAATTGCAAAGTTTAAAAGCTGCAGGTAAGTGATAAACTACAGGAAAAACACTTTAAAATAAAGTCAAAGTAGCAGCAGCAATTGAGAACATAAAAATAGCTTCATTCTAGTGTTAGCACTCTATTAGCTAAACAGTTTAGTAGCAATGCTAATGTTGTTTCTGCTTCCAAGCTGTAGCATTATTAGTGATTTAGAGGTTTCTGCTCAGAATCCCTACCCAAACATTTTTCTCCTGTATTGTTCATTTTGTTGCCCTCATTTTCACATTCAACACTCTAAATGGAAACATTGCTTTTATTAGATTTTGTTTTGCAACAGGGCTGTGATAATAAATTTCTTGAATTGAAGTATGCTTTCAATTTCACTGCAAATTATTTCAATATTCCCAACAGTGATCAGGTAGCAGTTGTTTGGCTGCTGCCTAATAGACAGTTTCCAAAAGTCAGCCAAGCCTGACCTTCCTTAAGTAACATTTTCACACAAACAATAGGCAGCTTTGTGGCCCTGGAGTGTATTGTTATCTAAATACAGCTTTATGACTGTAAACAGTTTTCAACTGTGCCCTCACTTTTGAGAATGATGGAGAGGCAGATTTTATTTTCTTCTCCCATTAAATGTGCAGAGATTTTAATTTAACTTTTCATTGACATGTCAGATCCTAATGGTTTTGCCCTCTTTATTTTCAGTCTTCTGTTTTGACCTGGATTTGTTTGCTTGGTTTTGCTTTTTAGTTTGGTTTTTTTTTTTTTTTTGTTCAGTTTCCCTGTTGGACTGAACCCTTTCTTCAGGTAGTAAGAAGAGAGCATAGGGTTTAAGTCACTAGATTGCTTTGGGGACTTTTGTGTTGACACAAGGTTATCAAGACATGTGGGTCTGGTCATGTAAGCTCTGTCACAAAACTCTCATCTCGTTCAGTGCTGGGCATTTGCTTTTCCTCTGTTCATCCTGACATTGGTACCTCTGTGCCAATGAGCAGAACAGCACCACTCAGTCCCTCAGGAGCCAAGGTCTGGGAAAAGTTGAGCAGGCTGCAAGCATGAGGAGAGGTGAGCAGTTCTGTGAGCTCCTCTCCATTAGCACTGTGCTCAGACACTTACTGAATAGACTCTACCCACATTGTTGACATTTATTTGGCCAGTCAGACAATCTTTGACATTTTAGCTTAGGTTAGCATTATATTTGAAGCTTTAAAATTTACACTCTTCTGCACATTTTGTTTCTCTGAGGCAATAGGTGTTCCAGATCATAGCATTCATTTAAGCAAACTAACAAATCCACAAAATAAAGAAGTAAGCCTAAAGTACAGCATTATGATACACTGGGATTAAGTGTATTTCATTAGATTTTATATTTGTTGTCTTTGTCCATGATGTACTCAACCCTATTTAGCAGGTCAGCATTCATGCTGGAAAGACAAGGAGTGGTTAGGAGTCAAGGATATTATTAAGATAGATTTTATTTTGTTTTTTTAAATAGTTGCCTCATTAAAAGCTCATTAAGAGGACAATTTTACTGTCATACCCCTGAGAGTCATCAATTTCTTAGTGAGTCCCTCCAAATGAAGAACCAGATATGAATTTTTGTATGTTATCTTTTACTACTTTGGCTGAAAAGAGTCTAAAGAGATAGAATCAAGCTGGAGATTTAGGTATTTATACTGTTGCCTACAACTAGAAAATGAGACCAGAGGTGGGGTTAACTTTGTAGTTTCTTGAGAGATGCGAAAAACCAGTGTTCTTTGCTGTAGATCAAGAATCCTATGAACTGCCAAATGAAACTGTTTCCTCCTGTGCCAGCTGACTGTGAAGTCTGGGTTTGAGTGTGTTCTTGACTAGTCTCATTGGAGGTGTTTGCTCTTTTTTCCAGGATTTCTGAGATCTCCTTGGAAGTTGCTGAAGGCGGCCCTGTGTCTGGGATGGCTCCTCAGGCTCACTTGATAGAGAAATGTGACTGCCCGTTGGGTTATTCTGGTCTGTCCTGTGAGGTACAGTACTAACCCAACTCCCAGGAAAAGTCTTTGTGCTTTCTCTGGTCCATTCATTGGCAAGGTGTGAATAGTAATCGGGTGTGAATTCATTTAACCGGCAGCAACTCTCCCTCAATTTAATTACTTATTTCCTCTCACAGGTATTTCTCTCACAGGGAATTTCAGCCCTTTTTTTTTTTGTTGTAGGCAAATCTGCCACTGAAACCATGGCAATGACTCAAATATTTAAAATACAGGAAAGTGAGTTTTACTGGGACAGCATCACTGATGCTGAATTGTGTGACTGATGCTAACAGATCAAGCCTTTTTGAACAGACAAGGGTATAATACTCTTGTAATAGTAAAATACTAACTCACTGAACACCAAGAGAAAAGTGTTGGTCAACTAAGTGACCTGGGTGCTCCTTATACATGCACTGTATTTATTTTTTACTTACAATTTCATGCTGAAGATTGCATTATTTCAAAAGTAACCAAATGTTCTAGCAAATCAGCTGACTTGTATATGCTTTTGTAAAATGGATTTCATGATAGGTACCAGAGAAATAATACATTGGCTGCAGAATGTAAATTAATACTTCTGACTGACTGTGCTCTTGATGATGAGACTGCCAATCTTTCTGTGTGCAGAATACCATGTTTTCATTTTTATTCAGCACAAGAAATTCTAAATTCACTGCTTGCAATTGTTAGGTGGAAGTAGCAGGAAACAACACCTTGAGTATTTTGCAAATGTCTCAAACATCCTAAGTGGGATTTTGTAAGGGTTTGTCCCAAACTAGCAGTGGGAGGAAAACTGAAGTAAAGGAAGAGAAAGATATCTTATTATCTGTGACAACTCTAATCCCTTTGGATGTTATACATGATTGTGTTATGCAGCAAATAAGTCAACAGAAACAGTAACTTCACAGGAAGGGTGTGCAAGAAAGTGAATGAAATCATTTTCTTTGCACACTATTTCAATATGGGAATACACCTGAACTTGTGTAAATACATGAGAAATTAATGGACTCCAACATTTGCTTAGAAGTACAGATTTTTTTTTTAATTACTGTAGCAAATTGGATTTTTGGAGAAAACTATATGATAATGTAATTAGATCTTGTTTTTAATTTACACCCACCAGGGGCTCAATAAATATCTCAATCGCAACCTTCATACTTCATTCTTAATTGTGTGATCTTCACATACTCATAACTTAGTTTATTTTTAGTGTGCTCAGTGAAGGTTATGGTGTATTCTGTGAACGTTTATTTAATTTTAGCAGGAAAAAAATATCTGACACCCTAGCATTTTTAAGCAGGTGTTAATGGGGTGCATGTGTCTGTGCTGTGCTTTATCCATATAATAACATTGTGAAAAATATATGCACAGCAGTTTTTATTAGAAGTCACATTTATATTCCCCCCCTTTTTTTTCCTTTTTATTCCACATCTAGTTGTAGGCTGCAGAAGCAGTGGTAAGAATTTTCCTAATGGCTGCTTCTGAAAAGCTTCTAAACTAGCAATTTAAAATATAGTCTGTTTTATCTTTTGTCTGTGTTTTATTTCATCTCTGAAATGCTTCGGTCAAAATAGATGGTAAGGCTGTCAATGGCATATCAGAAAAAAAACCAGATATTAGTTGTGTTTGAGGATGTACCATGTATTTATAATTTGATTCTGAAGTCATTCAGAACTTGTAAATCTGTTTTGTACCTTGTTTGGACAAGTACACTTGTGGGGATAGAGAGGGAGAGAAAAAAGAATAAGAAACAGAACTACTTTCATTTTAGAATATTTATCTATGTTAGAATTCTTCACAAACCATGAAAAAGAAGATAGACTGTTTCTATGCTTCAGAGAACTTAATGTGGTCTAAGTCAAAATAGAAGGGAAAAAGCAGAAATGAGTTAAGATTAATTTCTTTGTGATTCTAAAGAAAATAATTGTGTTTATACTTTTTCCATAACTTAGACTCCTGGAGGTTTTAGCAATGATTATAAAACTATCAGAGTGGTGGTATATTAATAAATCTAGCATGTCAGCTAATGCTTCATTAAAGAATCCTACTTTTGGTCACAAAAATTACTTACTCCAGATTCTCTTCCGTTTTATTTTGCATCCATTTTATTGCTGTGTGAAAAGTGTGCCACTCCTTTCTGAAAAGCAGAAATTGTGGTCAGCAGTAGGAAATGACCTCATCAGCCAGCTTTCACGGGCTCCTGGTACCACTAGGTGGTGGGATTTATACATGGGACAAGTAGGCTCTTACCCCTAATGGTCTCAGCTGTCAAAATGTTACTGTTTGTATTTTTATGCTGCCATAGCTGTGTGCTTCCTGAGAGCTGTGTTAGGGCTTCCACAGAAGTGTGTAATAAGCCTGAAATAAAGATCAAGTGTTTGATTTTGCATGTGTCAGCTTTGCTAGCAATTTTTGAGTTATTCTTGGAATTTTATTGCCAAGCTGTAGTAGAGGAGACTTAGTGATGAATAAACTTGGTTAAGGGCTGATAGGCTCAAGACATGGAAAACCTTTAACATTTTGAATTCTGTACTTTTATGGTGTTTCAATTATATAGCTATAAATAATGCAGCCATGCTGCCATTTTCTTGTTTATTATTCGGCTTGTGCTTGTTATCCATCAGGTAGTGTGTAGGCAGATACTGCTTGTCGAACCTGAAAAACATAACAGGGATGAAGGAAACAGAGTCATCATGCTTGCTCTCCACAGTCCACACAAAAAAAATTATTTCAAAAACAAACTCTTTTCTTAAGTAATGAAAGGAATGATGCTTGATGCACAGTGAGAACAGAAAGGTGTTCTGCATCTGAATGAAAGACCTCTCAAGCTGTAGTGTAAAAGCCTGATGCCAGTAGAGTGCTCCAGGGATTTTTCAGCCATGTTTCCAATTAGGGCTGGCTCTTGTTATCTGTAAAGTACTGTGTATTGTTTGTAACACAGCTGGAAGCCTGTCAGATTCTTTTCACGACTTGTAAAAACTGGTGATTGGAAAGATGATCTTGCAATGCTCCCCACACACAGTCCACTCTGTAACGATCTGTTTTCTTCTGCATCTTTTTTATTGCAGTCATGCTCTCCAGGATTTTATAGGCTTCCATCTCCACCCGTGGGAAGGACACCTGCTCAGACCTTAGGCACCTGTGCTGTATGTCAGTGTCATGGACACAGCACTATGTGTGACTCTGAAACATCAGTTTGTCAGGTATTCCACTTCCAAACCTTTGCACCAAGTTAATCTTAATGTAAAATTCCTAACGTGTGCTAGTAATCTAAAAAAACAGAAGACAATATTTTAATACAATTTTGCCTAAATAGCTTAAGTATCAAAGTTCAGGGAGAGTCATAAAAGCAAACTTCTGAAGTTTTCTGTTCTGATTCTCTGGAGTTCAGATTATGCAGTGCTTTTTCACTCCTGAATTACTGTTTGTGTAAAAAGAAAAACTAGACACCTGCAAAACAAAGAAACAATCTACCATGTGTCATACAGTAAACACAATTCTGCTCTTATAGGCAGTAATACACATGACCTGGTACAGTAAGACTGAATTTTAATTATTGCTCCTTCTCCAATGGCTAGAACAAAGGAGAAAAGAAAGGATGAATGGGATAAGAAATTCTGTTGGATATATCTGCATAGCTACAGACCTGTATTCTTTCTCCTTTTAAGCCCATATATTACTCAGCAGGTATTTGATAGATGCTTAAATCTAGCATTCCCACTGAGAATCATATCAGGGAAATTATGTATTGAAGTGGGTTTGAATCCCTAAGGCTGCAAGCAGAATGTTGTCTGCTTTCATGTAATTATCAAATGCGGCTTTCATTCTGTCTCCTTCCTTGGCAGGACTGCCAGCACAATACTGCTGGTCCCCACTGTGAGAGGTGTGCTCCAGGATTTTATGGCACTGTCCAAGGCTCTCCGGATGACTGTCAGCCTTGTGCTTGTCCCCTGTCCATTCCTAGTAACAAGTAAGTCAGCAAACTCATGGTGCAGAGTTTCCAGCAAGCCAGAGCTTCCTCCTGGGCTCCCTGTGTCCTTTTTCAGATGGTTGGCTACAGGAGAATTGCTTCATGGAGGCTATAATAAAAACTTCTTATCTACTTTTGCTAATTGATCTTCCTTTAAAAGTCAGAAATTGCTCCTTGCTAATTTGTGATGAATAAATTAATAAGTGCTAGAAAATACAGTACTGAAGATAATGAGTGTGTGTTATAAAGGTACTCTCATAAATGGAGCTAGAGCAGAACCCAAGTACAATGTAGCCACGAGGGAGCTGCAAAAATTCTTATATATTATGTTGGTATAAATGTGTTCCAGTGCCTTTCTTGCTCCACTATGGAATTTATTGATTCCTTATTTAATGTTACATGAGTTTTAGGCAAATTATGAAATGTAGAATAATTTAAAAACATTATAGTTATTGCAGCATAAATTTTACTGGTCGTTTTATGCTAATGAGCCTTTCCACGATGCTTCTGCATGTGTTCCCAACAGATGATATTTTAGGACTTGAGATTTGTTTGTTGTTTGTAGGAAATGACCTCATCAGCCAGCTTTCACGGGCTCCTGGTACCACTAGGTGGTGGGATTTATACATGGGACAAGTAGGCTCTTACCCCTAATGGTCTCAGCTGTCAAAATGTTACTGTTTGTATTTTTATGCTGCCATAGCTGTGTGCTTCCTGAGAGCTGTGTTAGGGCTTCCACAGAAGTGTGTAATAAGCCTGAAATAAAGATCAAGTGTTTGATTTTTGCATGTGTCAGCTTTGCTAGCAATTTTGAGTTATTCTTGGAATTTTATTGCCAAGCTGTAGTAGAGGAGACTTAGTGATGAATAAACTTGGTTAAGGGCTGATAGGCTCAAGACATGGAAAACCTTTAACATTTTGAATTCTGTACTTTTATGGTGTTTCAATTATATAGCTATAAATAATGCAGCCATGCTGCCATTTTCTTGTTTATTATTCGCTTGTGCTTGTTATCCATCAGGTAGTGTGTAGGCAGATACTGCTTGTCGAACCTGAAAACATAACAGGGATGAAGGAAACAGAGTCATCATGCTTGCTCTCCACAGTCCACACAAAAAAAATTATTTCAAAAACAAACTCTTTTCTTAAGTAATGAAAGGAATGATGCTTGATGCACAGTGAGAACAGAAAGGTGTTCTGCATCTGAATGAAAGACCTCTCAAGCTGTAGTGTAAAAGCCTGATGCCAGTAGAGTGCTCCAGGGATTTTTCAGCCATGTTTCCAATTAGGGCTGGCTCTTGTTATCTGTAAAGTACTGTGTAGTGTTTGTAACACAGCTGGAAGCCTGTCAGATTCTTTTCACGACTTGTAAAAACTGGTGATTGGAAAGATGATCTTGCAATGCTCCCCACACACAGTCCACTCGGTAACGATCTGTTTTCTTCTGCATCTTTTTTATTGCAGTCATGCTCTCCAGGATTTTATAGGCTTCCATCTCCACCCGTGGGAAGGACACCTGCTCAGACCTTAGGCACCTGTGCTGTATGTCAGTGTCATGGACACAGCACTATGTGTGACTCTGAAACATCAGTTTGTCAGGTATTCCACTTCCAAACCTTTGCACCAAGTTAATCTTAATGTAAAATTCCTAAGGTGTGCTAGTAATCTAAAAAAACAGAAGACAATATTTTAATACAATTTTGCCTAAATAGCTTAAGTATCAAAGTTCAGGGAGAGTCATAAAAGCAAACTTCTGAAGTTTTCTGTTCTGATTCTCTGGAGTTCAGATTATGCAGTGCTTTTTCACTCCTGAATTACTGTTTGTGTAAAAAGAAAAACTAGACACCTGCAAAACAAAGAAACAATCTACCATGTGTCATACAGTAAACACAATTCTGCTCTTATAGGCAGTAATACACATGACCTGGTACAGTAAGACTGAATTTTAATTATTGCTCCTTCTCCAATGGCTGGAACAAAGGAGAAAAGAAAGGATGAATGGGATAAGAAATTCTGTCGGATATATCTGCATAGCTACAGACCTGTATCCTTTCTCCTTTTAAGCCCATATATTACTCAGCAGGCATTTGATAGACGCTTAAATCTAGCATTCCCACTGAGAATCATATCAGGGAAATTATGTATTGAAGTGGGTTTGAATCCCTAAGGCTGCAAGCAGAATGTTGTCTGCTTTCATGTAATTATCAAATGCGGCTTTCATTCTGTCTCCTTCCTTGGCAGGACTGCCAGCACAATACTGCTGGTCCCCACTGTGAGAAGTGTGCTCCAGGATTTTATGGCACTGTCCAAGGCTCTCCGGATGACTGTCAGCCTTGTGCTTGTCCCCTGTCCATTCCTAGTAACAAGTAAGTCAGCAAACTCATGGTGCAGAGTTTCCAGCAAGCCAGAGCTTCCTCCTGGGCTCCCTGTGTCCTTTTTCAGATGGTTGGCTACAGGAGAATTGCTTCATGGAAGCTATAATAAAAACTTCTTATCTACTTTTGCTAATTGATCTTCCTTTAAAAGTCAGAAATTGCTCCCTTGCTAATTTGTGATGAATAAATTAATAAGTGCTAGAAAATACAGTACTGAAGATAATGAGTGTGTGTTATAAAGGTACTCTCATAAATGGAGCTAGAGCAGAACCCAAGTACAATGTAGCCACGAGGGAGCTGCAAAAATTCTTATATATTATGTTGGTATAAATGTGTTCCAGTGCCTTTCTTGCTCCACTATGGAATTTATTGATTCCTTATTTAATGTTACATGAGTTTTAGGCAAATTATGAAATGTAGAATAATTTAAAAACATTATAGTTATTGCAGCATAAATTTTACTGGTCGTTTTATGCTAATGAGCCTTTCCACGATGCTTCTGCATGTGTTCCCAACAGATGATATTTTAGGACTTGAGATTTGTTTGTTGTTTTGCTGAGAAGCTCTTAATGATATTTGGCATCATACTGTAGTAGTGCAATGAACAGGTTTGTGCTTCATGATTGTGCTTTTGAAAAGCTGGAAGTGTTCCGTAAAACCATTTTTCTGTGCTTTGTCTGGCCTTTAGGATGTTTTAGTGAGGATTTCAGTGAGTGTAACTGAGAATTTAGGGGGTTTCTTTTTCTTTTTACTTTATTTTATCATTTTGGTTTGGTCTTGTGTTTATTTTGAAGGAGGAAAGTCCTTTTTCAAACATTATTAGATAAAGACATCATAATCTTTCATCCACAGCATGAGTTTTTAAAAATACTTCCAAATCTTAGGTATTTAAAGAAGTATCATTTATCTCAGAAGTTATAATGCATGATTAGCTACAAGTTTTTCTGAGGTTTGCCCATTTCATGAGAGTTTTCTGTTACAACTTGATTATGTGTTCTGTCTATTAGTATCAGAAAAGGACATTCAGGTTTCAAAGAACAAGCTCAATCAAGGTTCTCAGTTTTGCAAATCAGCAAATATTGGAAAAAGCTTTTTATGCTACTAACTGGCAGTATGAAGGGCTGCAAATACTCCAGCCTGTCTTTTTTGTGGTGCTTAGGAACCTTTGGTTGCCTAGAAATACATGTAGCAGATCAGAAAATGAGCAGAGCTCTTCACCTGGTGTTTATGGCACCATGCTACAAGAATTTAGACCCATTCTCCACCCTGTGCTCCCAAGATCATTTCAGTATCTTATCTAAAACCTAACATAAACTCAGGAAGTGGGTGTTGCTGAAGTGCTCTACAGGTGAGAAATGTGTGGACTGTGGGTAGCATGTCTAACACAGAATTATAGAATGGTTTGTGTTGGAAGAGACCTTAAAAATTATCTAAGTCCAGCTCTCCTGCCTTTGGCAGGGGCACCTTCCACTAGACCAGGTTTCTCAAGGCCCCATCCAGCCTGGCCGTGAAGACTTCAAGGGACTGAGGCATCTGCCACTTCATTGGGCAGCCTGTTCCAGTGTCTTACCACCCTCTGAGTAAAGAATTTCCTCCTAACATCTAATCTACGTTTCCCCTCCATTAGTTTAAAATCACTCCCTCTTGTCTTATCTCCATCTTAGGTGTCCTAGGTGCATGATCAAATTGCTGAGCTGCCTGAGGGAGAGCAAGCAAAGTGCCCAAACCTCATTTAGTCACATAGCCTGCATGGCTGTGGGTGTTGTCACAGCCTTTTGTGTCTTGCTCCCATGAAAGTGATCATGAGACTCTCTGGTTTCATACACCTTCACAGGAGATAAGAGAATAACACCTAATCTGAATTTAATAAAAACACATAATCATGAGATACTCATCCAGTTTCTTAGTGCTGTTGAGTAAAGAGTCAGATCTGAGCATGTCCAGGAACAGAACTGCTTGTGTTCTATAGAGCTTAACTCAGCTGTCTCTAGACATCATGGAAGGGATTTCTATTTCTGTTACCCACAGCCATCAACAACTTGGGTAGCTGTATAGTAAATATAGAGACTGACAACTGTACATCTCACTCATGTTAAACCTAAAGGGAAACATCACTAGAGAGAGAGGGCAGGGAAGGAGGTGTTTCAAATGTCTGTAGAAGTCTGTCTGTGCATATCCACTTTCCAGTGCTGATACATGATGCCTGAACAATCGGTTTAGACTAGATGCCTGATTTTAGATGGATGGAGTGGCATAGATTCATTCCATAAAGCTACAGTATTAGGTAGAAAATTAGAGTATCAGAACCTTAGATTTGTATCTTTTGCAGATCAGTTAAAGCTCTTCAGGATGCTATTAATGAAAAAGTCTACCTGCAGCTATTTTATGGTAGTCAAGTAATCATAATCTAGATGAAATGCAGATAGCTAATGAGCTATCTCATTAGCTTGCTATGTCATGACTGATACGATAGTATTTGTGAATTGTACAGTGCAATTATTTTTATTTATGAAATGGTATAAAACTCCACTAAAGTTCTAAATACTGTGTTTATACTGCTGTACAATCAGCAGTCAGCTTCAAACATGGTGAGCTAGGGGGAAAAAAAAAGAACAGAAAGAATGAATTTTTCTTAGTATGGATCTATTTTTATGGAGTTGAAAATGTGTTGGATAATGAGTTTGTGAGTAATGGATCAATTTGTTTACATTTTTTGTAAAGGCATAATTTTATATACTTGTTCAAGCACTATTGATTTAATGCATTATAAGCAAGTTAGATGAGGATGCTGACTGCACTGTACCAAGAAGGAGCCCTGGGCTCACCACTAGCCACCTCTGTGCTTTTCTAGTTCTTCTTCCACAAAGAGCTGAAAGAATTTCATGGTTTTACACCATCTTAATATTTAGTTCTGTTCTTTTGCCCTACCCACCCTTTTTGTTTGTTTTAACTGCCTGTGCAGGCACTTTATACACTAACATTTCAGCTAGGTGCTACTTTGCACGGTGCCCACAGGTGCACACTACAGTCAGTAGTAAAGTGACTTAGAAAAAATAATCTGGTGTCTTCAATGATTAAAATAAGACCTCTCCCTGATCATGAAGGAAGTAGTTTTTAGGAGTTTTTTCCTATGTAGACTGGGCTTTTCTCATACCTCTTTGAGAAGATCATTTGATGCTGCCTTTTTTGGAGGTTCCATACAGCTGTGACTTCAGTTCCTTTTCCCTCTTTATATCTTACCTTCAAGTAAACTCTTCCCAGCTTATCTCATTTCATTCAAAATAAGATGAAATCAGACTGGAAAGGCTGAATGTTCATTAGCTCAGTTTCTATATCTTTTGTTTCACATCCTTCCTAGTGATCACTGTGAGTGAGAGCACCATTCAATCCCACAAGTCTACAGCATGGGCATTGCTCACTCCATCCTCTTGGATACAGCCCTAGAGCCCTTGGCCAAACTGTGCAAGTGTCACAGGAAAGCATTCACAAAAATTATAATAGAAAGGAGAGACCTCACAGGTTTTTATAAACAGATAAGAAAATGCTGCCATTTACATTAAGAGTGGAACTTGGGCTCTTCTTTACTGCTGACCAAAGTGCAATGATGCAAGAGAGTAGAAAAAAATTCTTTATTTACTTTTGTTTTAGTTTTAGCCCTACTTGCATTGCTGAAGGACCTAGTGACTACCGGTGTACTGCCTGCCCACCTGGATATGAAGGCCAATACTGCCAAAGGTAGGATTAATGGAAAAGATTAATGGAAAAAGCAGAAAGAGGGACAATGAAATGAGGAAAAGGCATAAAGGAGATAAATGATTTTCAATATTAGAAGCATGTATTTACTACTGTTTAAGTACATGCCTTTGGATAATTTATTTCTCCTTTATATGCTGTTAAAACTCAGCCAACATAGACAATTTTTATATACACCACTGTAAATTCATAATCAATGTTATTTATATCACAGATATTGTCCTAGTCTTATTTTTTGACGTGTGAGGGGTTTTTTTCCTCTGGGGCTCAGCAGTTAAAGCAGTTTATCTAAAATTAGATGCCATGCTAATAGTGTACCTTGATGTCACTCATACCCTTTGTTTTAGTGACTGTTGTGCCTTCATGGGCATTGGCTGTGAAAGACAGTTACATATAAACATTTTAATGCCAATTTGTGAATTAACAACCTAAGCAGCCTCTGTTGTCCCATCCATCAAAACACTGAGGGATTAAGATGATCAAAATGTCTACCAGGAGATTTCATGCCTGACACAAATCACAAGGCCACACAATGATAGTAGAAGGGTTTTTTTGTTGTAGTTGAATAGAAATTTAACTGAAAATTTTTAAGGATGTAGAATCAATTTTGCATACCTCCTCCATCCAGACTGTTCTGTGTCCTGATTAGAAGTCACTTTGTTGGACAGTTTGCAATATTTCTCTCTTGATCATGAAACAACAAAGATTTTTTTTAATGGTTCATGGACGTTTGTGTAAATTATGTTTAAAATACTGCCAGGTATTCTTTGTGCCCTGCATCTCAGTTGGACAAATCTTATTTTGTGTTTGCAATGTCTAGATGTTCTTCTGGCTACACAGGAAACCCACAGATCCCAGGAGGGTCCTGCCAGGCATGTGAGTGTGATCCATATGGTTCTGTGCCTGTCCCCTGTGACCCTGTCACTGGGCAGTGCACTTGCAGGCCTGGATTCACGGGGTGGAAGTGTGCTGGCTGTGAGCATCGGCATGCGCGTCACGGCACGAGATGCATTTGTACGTATACTAATGGGATTTTGGATAACTTCTGGTTGTGTTTGTCATATTTCAGAAATTCAAACCTGCTTGTGTAACAGTGAGTTGTATGGCTTTCTTTGAAAATAATTTCTTACTACTTTGGCATCTGGTCCGTTTTGATTTCACAAGCCTTGAGATGTCAAGAAAACTCTCAATAATTTTAGTATTATCACTGAAAACTGACAAAAAATGTTTGAAGGAATTCTTTTTGGCTTTTTAGAGTCTGTAATTTTGCCAAAGGTTGTTGCTATTGTTGTGACAATATTTTCTCTTGGTGAATTTTTTAGTGTTGTCCTAAATGTTTAACCAGCAATTGCAATGCTCTATGCCATGAGGCATGCACAAAATTTTTACTAAGGTTTACTTGATCATGTTGATTCAACAACCATCCATTGGAATTTAAAAGATGTCAGCAATAACAGTACACTATATCCAGCAAAGAATTTTTTTTGTTAAAAACAGAGAACTAATAGCCTAAATCACTAATTTATATTTCCCCGTACTGGTATCTTTCTCCTACCCTCAATTTTGATACATCCCAAGTGATTATCTTGTATTTTTGTTTGGATTTCATTATATTTTTTTCATTATATTGGATAGTGCCTGTTTTGAGCCACAATCTCATATCACGTAATGCTGCATACTTATATCTTATTTTTAAAAAGTAGCAAAATCTTTCTAGAACTGGTGGTCAGCCCTGACTGAAATAAGGCATTTTCCTCTTCCTTATCTCCCCCAGGATATAGAGGGACTAACTTTATTGTGATTTTTTTTTTCCCTTCAATGCCATGACTGTTAAATTTGAAGTAGAATAATGGTAGAATTCCAGTAAGTCCACAGGATATAATATTTATTAACTTGTGCATATTTGAAAGTATTGAAGTATTGGCAGGCACAGTGAGCTGTGTTTTATCTTTAATTGGGGCTTTTTGATGGAGAGTGGAGTGTCTGTGTGAGGGACATGTAACATCAAGAAACATAGGTACCATCTCCTTTTTTCATTTTTTTTGTTCTCCAAAGAGTTCATTTCTTTTGTATCTTAATATACAGCAGAACACACCTCTCTAGTATTAAAATGAAATTGTTAAAACAAAATGCAAACATTTCAAAAGCAAGCTTTAAAAAATAGACGAAGTGCTTAAGATATCTGATGGCATTGCATAATTCAAGAATGGAATGCATGGCTTATTAAAGTGTTTAAAGAAGAGATATTAGGCACATAGAGTCAGGAACTACACAGTTCAGAACATTTTTTCACTCAATCTAATGGCTGGGATCAGTTCTTAGACAGTCACCAGGGTTTAGCGCAACTAAGCATTTAAGTATGTCCATTGAAATAAACGCTTTGCACCAGTCCTGATTCCCAGGTAGAAATTATACATTACTGGGAATATAGATATAATTGCTTCTATTACTTTACTATTAACAACATGGCATTTATTCATTGATTAAAAGAGTAGTGTACTTAAGAGAAATAAATTTCTAATGCCCAGCAGTGTGATGTAGTTTAGGACTTAATTCTGAATTTACTATCTTAAGCTCTATTTTGAACATCAAAATGATTGCAACTGGAGTAAGTAGTCCCTTTGCTGAAATAACTACCATTTGAGTTCCGTTTTGTGGTCTATGTGTCAAGGAGAATTGTAATTGCGAGTTAAGTTCATAAGTGTTACAGCTACAAAATTTTAAAATAAGGACTGTGTTCTACAGAGTGCCATCTTCATGAAAATTACTTCATTTTTCAATATCCTGAATAGCTCTTACATTATTGCCAGTATTATCCTATTTTTCCAATCACAGGCATGACTTAGTATGTTTTTTATTAGTCTTTTACCTTATCAGTATTCTGAAAAGTCTTTTGGGTATCCAGGATGACAGAGTTTCGTTGTACAAAACAGCCTAAGTGCAAGTTATCATTAATAATGGTTTTCCAATTTGTTAATCAGGCTATTTCATTGTGCAGATAATAAGGTTAAAAATCCTTTTTTGTGAATGGAAAAAGCTGTTTGCAGGCAAATGAAATTTTCCACCTTTTTGCTTTGAAAGATGTTATTTGCTATAATCTGATTTAACTGCAACATATTTAAATTTGAGCATTGGAATATACCTACACTCTTACCTTACCTACATTCTTACTTTAAGTAGTCAGTTTTCACCATAAAAACAGTTCTTCACATATATATATATATATCGACATTTCATTTGACCACTAGAAGTGAGGAATCAAATGCAAAAATTTCTTTTCTTTAGTCATAAAGATAAGAACCACCTATAGGAGCAGATGGGACGTACTTTAAATCTCTATCACAGGAAGTAGTTTTTTACAGTTGATACCACATCAATAATAACCATATCATAAATTGTGAAAACTGCAGTTTAATATTTCAGTAGACATTTTATGTGCCTATTAGGTGTTTCTGTATGATCTTCCTCTTGTTTAAAGGTTCCTCAGCACCCATATTTCTCCACACCTGCCTTTGCTAATGCAGTACAGTATCCCTGACATGGTAGAAAATAAGCCTGATCAATAACCTTTGTAGCCTGTGGTGGACACAGGTCTGTGGCAAAGAGAGTATGGCAAGCCTGGATTTTGTGGGAATTTGCCAGTGGTAAACAGTGTCTGGTATGTCACAGGCTTCAGAGTGCAGCTGCTGGTAGGGATTCGTTGCTGCAGCCCCAAATGTGCCTTAATAGTCCTTGTCCTGTCAAAGAACCGTTAGAAACACCTTTGGGACAGCCTGAAGTTTTCCTTCCTTGCTGTCAGAATACTGAGCTGTTCCAATCTGAGTTTAATGCAACTGAGAATTTGGTTCTGTGTACAATTTATTTTTTGCTTTCATGTATCAATCAGTTGCGAAATACTCAGTAAATTCCCTTCTGACCAGCTTCAGTTGTAACAAAACCTTAAAAGCAAAAAAAAAAGGTACTCTTAAAGGACAGAAAATTAATTAGTGTCAAGAGCAGAATCCTGTTTGCATTCAGTAGTTAAAATGCGCTGAATGCCTGTACCTGCTCTTGCTCATTTGCAGTTCCATTTCAACTACTGCAATTGCATTGTACCAGTCAGAAGTGTGGAGAATCCTTGTTTAGGTGATAAAGTGGTCTAACCTAAAGAAATACGGTAAACCACATTTGAAAAGGTATTTGTAAATAGTATAAGACATAATGTTAAGATGTTAGTATGGTATAGTTAATATTAAAGAAAGTGTAATTTTATTTTGAATAATTAAAGAAGGATAACCATTTAAATAATGAATTTTTGGCAAATTCCATAAAAGGTCACCACACAGTATAACCTGAAAAACCAAATGCTGTGTATTTAAATCACATCAGAGAGGTATTTGAGCCAAAATATTGTAATGCATTCTTCTTTAAATACAGTGTTTACAATTTAACACACCCCTTATCAAAAGTATTCTAAAGATTTTTAAGTGAAGATTTTCAGTGAAAAGGTGGGGGGGAAGCAAAGAAGCATGCATTTTCACTAAAGTAATCTATTTCTGATATAGCTGAAAATCTGTTTTACTGGATTTTTACTGGTTTTTTTAATAATGTGTCATTTTTCAGTTGCTTAGTGCATGTCACTGTTCAGTGATGTTATATTTTAGAGAGCTACAGGTAAAATAGAATATATATTTATTTTGAAAGCCACTGCTTAAAGATGGAAGATTCCACTTACAGATAAATAGCAATGGTTATATAATTATAGGTGCATGGCACATTCCATTCCCATTATATTCTTAGAATAGAACAATTTTGGTTTTCACAGGATTCCATCAGGGAATCAAAAGTTATCTCCAAAAAGCAGATTTTTTTTTTAAATAAGTAATACAAGAGTATGGTTTACCGCAAGTCATAAAAATTTCTAATGGCTAGTGGCTGGATTATTTCCCCTGCTAAATTAACCACCTAGGTTGTCCTATACAGATATTCACAGCACTCTGCTGATGAATACTTTCTTAGAATTTTTGGACTCAAGCAATTAACTTTGTAGGTTCACTTTTCCTTCTCTTTTGAAAAAGCCAGTACCCAAAGAATAAATAGTGATGGTTGGAGCTAATTTTAATAATGCTGCCAGCATCCTTGTATACTGTCAAGTATGACAAAGGCTCTCCCAAATCTTCTCTCAGATTTTGAATCAAGCCTGTAGCAATCATGCATTTTCTTAGAAATAGCAATCCTCTTGTGTATTTTTTTGTTATACCTTGTGACATTGCACTTCACTTCGGTTGTAGAGTTTGTAGTACATAAAATGAAGAAGCTGAGATGGCAATGTTATGGGAACAGTGACTCTGCTCACTGCTGTGCCATATTTATGGAACAAAACAATCCTGATGAGAACTTCAAGGCTTTATTGTTATTTGGCTCTATATATTATTTGGCAAGTCAGAACTCAAGTTCTGAATGCTTTCAGGGTATCTGTCATAACTACAATGGAGACTTCAGAAAAAAAGGTCTTCTATGTTTTGAGCTGTGTTGCAACACAAATTACAAAACCATTCCTTGGATGTGTGTTCCTGTCACAATTGTTCCTTGGGGTCAAGCAAAAGCCTAAATGTAAAGCAGTAGATGTCTGAACAGGAAGCAATCATGACACGGGGAGATCAAGCAGATATTTCATTGTTAGGAATTTTTCCTTAACTCAGTCTTGTGGGGTGAAAAAGTGAAAAAGATCCTCAGCCTTGCTGCAGTCAGCAAACTTTCATCTTTATGTATTTAAATATTCAATTGTGGCAGAAGAAGAAAATTATATAATGAGATTCCTTTAATACCAGGTCTTGGGCATTTAAGTATTTGCACTCAAGACTGATGCTTGCAATGAGAGGGACTTTTTTTTTTCCCAGCTGTCAATCTCTGCTTCATCACAGCCCTACGCCAAGAAGAACAAGGGAGCTCCCAGCCACCAGTCCTGGCAGAATCAAGGTTTTCCCTTTAAAACAGTGAGGAGCTCCATGATATCAGCCTAGGCAGATATCATGGAATTCAGAACTAGTCAGAGATGCTGTCTCTGTCAGAGATAGATCTTGTAGAACCTGTGTACACAGTGCTTAATTCAGCAGGAGCTGGGAGCCTTCACAGAATGAGCTGAAAAGAATGATCCTGTGTGTCCCACTACATCTACGAAACCTTGGACTAGCTTCTTCAGTGTTCTGGGTATTGCTGTGTGTCCATGTGTCTCAGCTGTAAGAATTAATTTACATCTGTGTTGGGCACCTGCTTCTCAGGCTGTATGGGCTCAATTAGGCCATCTCTGCTTAGCCTAGAAACTTATAAGCTATCACTTGTCCTCCATTTTTGTGAGAAAATGAGCTCCTCTTGAGTTTAGATCCACACTCCTCTCTTTCACCCAAATCAAGCAATCTTTAAGCTCAGCTACTACTGGTATGTATCAGAGCTAGCAGATGAGGTTTTCTAGATAATAAAAATCAGAAATAAACCCAAGTAGGTGTTTTAGACCCTGATCTGGGTATGAATTTTCCCATATTTTGGAGACATATTGATCATGTAAGCTGCATTAAACCAGCAGCAGTGGCAAGGAAGATAAAGCTTTCAGCTCTCTACTGGGGTTCTGTTTTGGAAGGCAAAGGAAGGCTATTTTATTATTTGGTGTGAGACTAGTACCATAATGGGAAAAATGAGGTAACAGCCAACAGATTATTGAGCTAACAGTATTTCAACACTGTTTGAAACAACAGGAAGCTGATACTGAAGAATCACTGACTATCATAGGATACCACCTCCCATCAGAGATTGCATGGTTGCCCTTGGACCAAAAATTTCCTAGTCATAATGCAGTCTTCTGAATCTTCACAGAAATGAATGTATTAAAGCAAAATTGTGTCAGATAATCACTCAGTTGGAGGAACACATTGTGACTCAGATGTATTTCTTTTATTACACATTATGTTTCTTTGTAAGATGGAATAAACTTAAAGCAATTTCTTTTAGCATGCATACTTTGGGCATGTTTCTCACAAGAGGTAAGTCAAAATCCTTAGAGACTTAGTGTGCATGAAAAAGTGTGGTGAAAATGGAAAATGCAGTAATTTGCATTAATTGCTTGTTGAACTATTGTAACATTGATTGCATGGTTTGCCTCTGACATGCTTGCACTGCTGTAATGATCTGAATTTAGTGCTGTATTTTTTAATATTAGGCACAAATTTATCCTGACAGCTTTATAGATAGACACAGAAGTATTTAGTCTTGCAAAATGTAATCATGCTCTTGAAATATTTCCCATAGCTACAGTACATTACAGACTGAACACTAGAGTAGCTCAGTCCTGTCTCATCTACTCAGCTGTGGTCTCACTCGATGCAGTTCCTCTTTTCAACCTGATTATTTTCCAAGAGGTGTTAATTTATACTGAACGCTCACTTATTGATTGCCCACTCATTGAGAATACTTCATCTCTTCATGGGCTGTTCATTTTTTTCTCATTGGTGTGAATTGAGTTTGTCTTTAACACATAACAAATTTTTAGCAATTTATTACCAACCATTATGAAAATTTTGAAGGTGAATAGATTTCCCTTGTTTAATGAGTGAAATAATATGTGGGGGAAAAAAAAAGCACAGCAAAAACTAAACTAAACTATGAAGGCCAACTCTTTTCAGGTTCAAGATCTCTTATTTTCATCCTGCAAAATGGTTATCTGGTCTCCTTACCTTCTTGATCAGCTACAGAACAGGTGTTTGTTATATAAAACATTATTTGCTGTAAAACCTGTTTTTCCTTGAATTCTCTCAGGCTTCTAAAGGCAAGCACACAGATGGCAAGAACGGGGATGATAATAAGTTGGGGGGAGGTAAAATTTCATGTAGGAGCATAAATCAGAAGTATCATGCCCACAGTTATTGACTGCAGTTCCAGTGCAGTTCAGTTTATGTAACAAAATACTGTGAAATAGGGGGAAGGAGTCTGCAAATGGAAGCAATGAAAATGCAAAAGGAAGTCTTAAAATAACAGTAGTATCTGTCCTTTTGCGCCCACTTCTTACTACAATAATCCAGCATCTACCTGGTCTTCTTTTCAATCCCCACTTGAGTTTCATGGTGTATTGAAATAGTTTACCTTTCTTTTCCTTCAGTATTTGACTCTACTCTTTGTCTTTGGTATATTTAACAGTCAAAAGAGTAATAACCATATTTAGGTAACTATGAAAACGTTAATGAACAGAAAAGATGTAATCTACATGAAGAACAGATTTCAGGAAAAAAGAAGTAATTATCTTTTGAAAATTACTTCTCATTTCTACAAAAACATACACTTTGCTTAGTGAGGTTTTTTAGCTATTAAACTGCCTAGCTTTGCTGAAATAAATAATTACACGCTTGTAAAATTTTAGGTACAACTCTCCATGTCTCTTAACATCACCAGTGAATTCATTGTTCCACAGTTTGCTTCATCTCCTGAGATGTTTGGGTTTGCTAGCTCTTTATGCAGAGAAGCAGAAAGGTATTCCCACAACTCTTTTCTAAAGGATGAAGAATTCTCCTGTCTGCTGCATAAATGATACACGATGAGAATTTCTTGTGATAGTTAATCGAAAGTAAGGGAGGGAGGAAATGCAAACTTCTTTTGATATATGCAGCACACAACAATATTTTTCATCCTGAAGGATATTTGCAAGAAAAGAAACATACATGAAAAGCTTATAAACTGGTTAATGAAAAAAGGTAGGGAAAAACATTTTTTTAAAAGAAAGCTATCAGTATTTTTACCTGTATGCTTTCAGCTGTCTGCATTACAGGTTTAGTATGCTTGGCCATGCTGTTATATGCAGATTTTTAAGGGTTTCTTTTTTTGCATTCAAATCCATAAGCGTATTGTGTTTCTTACGGAGCTCCTTAGATTCTCTAAATTGCCCATCTGATCTCCAATTGCCTATCTGCTTTTCTCAAACTTCATTCCAAATTACCTGTATAATTTAATATTTTATATTGGCTAGTCCACAGTGGACAACATTAATTATTTCCTCTTTTAGAGACTTAAGCCTATCAATTCTGATCTTTGTGTTTTATATGAAACTGTCCATTACTAAATCCTAAGCAATGCGTCGTTCCTACTCTCTAGTTGTTGTTTCCATTTTTTCTCACACTACACATTTGGGGTAATATCTATGAAATTGGTGTTACCTCCCAGAGAATTGCATGTGTGCCATACCATATCTAAATCGAATGTCTTAAATATTTAGCAGGAAGAAATGTTTAGCAGCTTTGTTTTTCTTCCCTCAGCTTGTGATGATGAATGCACAGGACTCCTTCTCAATGACCTGGATCGGCTAAACCAGATGATCCTGAGTGTTAACCTTAGTGGTCCGCTGCCTGCTCCATATAAAATGTTACATGGTTTTGAGAACATGACACAGGAATTGAAGGTATGTTGGCAGTATTCACATCCATAAATATCAGAGCTTCAGTACAAATATACCTGATTCTGTTCAACCTCACAGCTGTGAGTACATTCAGAGAAGAAGAAAAAATAACTATTTGATTATTTTAGACTTGCTTTGGTTGATAAATAAGTATTACAGTTATTTATTTTTACTTACTTGAATAAATAAATCTTGCAACAGTAATTTCTGAACATATGTGGAAGGAATTATACTTCAGGCATAGAAAAACAATGTTGCATACAAATAAAATAGTTTTCATGCTGATGGTCTATAAAATGGTTATGTATTTTATATATTGTATGTTCCCTACCGTACTTACAAGTTATGTAAAGTTGTCAAGATTCCTGAAAAAAGCCTGTTGGATGAATGTGACACGAATCAGTGACAAAAGGCATTGCATATTGTAATGAAATGTTTGATGCTTCTTCTCTTCAAAATTTGGAAGCACTGACATCCATCGCATACAGATTTTTCATTCTCCCATCTCTTTCCCAATAGCATTTGCTTTCACCTCAGAGAGCACCAGAGAGATTTCTTCAGCTAGCACGAGAAAATCTGGATACCTTGGTGACAGAAATGGATGAACTACTGACAAGAGTATGTCTGTGATCACATTGAGGTCTATGGGTTTGGTTGAGGCTGCATAATGACAGAAATCTTCTGAATATGCATTAAACATGAATGAATAGATGAATTATAAGATGCTTTTCAGTCTCAGTGTCTAAAATGACAGGAAGTCCTCTAAAAATCTCTTTTTGTGGGACACTATATTGACACATATTTTCTGCAAAACTTCCTAATAAGGTAAGAAAGCTTTTTCACTTCCATACAGATGACCCAAGAATGATTTTACCTGGAAAAGATTACACTAAAGAGGTGTGTAAGTTTAGTTAAATATGTCTTCTAGATTTCCTTTATGAGCATAGTTAGCAACTTCTGGATTTCAATAGATGTGCTATGTACTCTTTCTGTTACAAACGTTTTATTTCAAAATAGACTTAATTTTGGTCGGTAAAGACAGTGTCTAAGAAAATAATATAAATTCTGCCACCTAGTGGAGAAAAAATAGGAAAATGAACCAGCCTCAGTATAAATAAAGCTGTCCAAAGTACATTGATGTGAAGAACTACCAAAAGTCACGATTGTGAATTGAAACAACCAAATAAGAAAGATGTGGAGTACTGTACTGATCAATATATACTGCAGAGAATCACATGAAATCCAGGCAGTTGTAGCATCATGTCTCTAAATTGTACACAGCTCAAGGAACTAAAATTCTCAGAGAAACTGTTTTCTTTGTTTGGTTTTTATGCAATTTTGAAATGCATAGTCGGTAAGAAAGCATTCTTAAGTGTGTTTGCATATGTAGGCACCCACATGCGCATGCATACACCAGTATCTATCTGTATGTACTGACATTGTGAGAAAGCTTGCTTTTCCACATCTGTTTGATCTTTTATTTTTCTGCAAGAAGCAACTGCAGTAGTTTTAAGTCTACCTGGAATTTTAACCCATATCAGCTCTACAAGCAGGGAATATTATATTTCTTCTATTAATATTTCTCAATCTTGGGCTACGACAGTTTTTTTTTTCCTCTTGTAAAGCTGCTCTTTTTAATATCCTTTTCCAATTTCCCCAACAGAGATGACCTAAAATAATGTAGATTCTGACCTTCTGTAGACAACTCTTGGAAGGAAAAACATATCAAAAGTGTGATCTTAGGGCAGTTATTGTGGTGGCCACATTATCACCACTACTGAAATTTTTCCTCATTGTGATGACTAAGTAGCCTTATGATTTCCAGTTATCCTTACAGAGTTACTTGGAGCAGTTTGGGGCAGTTTTTGTTTGGGTTTTTTTAATTTTTTTTTATTTAGGGACTGGAAATTGGTGGCAGCTCCTACCTTTCTCCTTCTGTATTTGTAAATAAGAATAGTGTTCCAAAAAGAAGAACGAGTCCTGATGTCATGTGTTCAAGGCTCATTTCCGAATGAAGATACAGCTGATAATTACATAATGGCTGACACTTGGAGTACAGAGTACCATCATAGATACCAAAGTTTTTCCCTGTATCTGATTTGCAGGCTTAATATATTTTCAAAGTGACACCAGTACTTACGAAGGATAAAGCTGGTGATGATTGGTGAGGAATCTATTTCCATGAAAAAAAATTCTAAGCATTTTAAGATAAAATGTAGAAGACAACACTCTTTAGTCACCACAAAGCTTTCAGGGATTTTGCTTCCCTGTGGTCTTTTCTCAACCAATGATCTCTTACTTCAGTGCAGCACTCCTTTCCCTTCTTTTACATTGTTCTGTGCTTCATTTACTTTGCCATATAGAAGATGCTCATGTCTTTCTTGACCTAATGTTCACGTTTGTGTGCATGTTCCCACACCTACCACAAGAGGAAATCCTGATATCTTCGGTTCCTTCCAGTTCACTGTATTTCATCAAAATCCTCACTTCTCTTTTAATTAGGTACCTTCAGAGTGTTCAAGAAAGACAGGGATCAGAGTCACTCATCTTGATTTAAACGCTTCTTTTGTCTTCAGTAAACTTTTGCCTTTCTCCCAAAGTACTGAATTTCTCTAACTCAAAAGTTTCTGGAAGTAGTAGCAGAAGCAACTTAATTTGCAATAGCTGGGAACATTGGGGGAGAAAGCCAAGAACTTCTGTCTCTACGTGTCTGTGTTTACACCTCCTTCTGTGGTCTGCAGCCCACTAGCACAGGAGTTCTTTAAGGAACTCCTCAAGGAGGAGTTCCTTAAAGAGGAGTTCTTTAATCTTGATTAAGATTAAATAAACAGACTAAATAAACATGGAAACAAAACCAAGACAAAAAGGTGTGCATATTTGCTAATAATTGCTCATAGTTTAAATTGCTAAATGGTTACTCCAGATCGGAGTAGAGCCTTTCATGGAACCTCCATCACTAAGTATGAGCTGTGAACATCACCAAAGCATGTTGTCCTGGTTTGAGGGGAAATGGAATTCTGGGAGTGTGTCAGTCCAATTGAGGATGTAGATTTGCGATTGACACCTGTTTTGACCACTGAGAGTTGGACACGCCTCTGAGAACACACAGGGGTTAAAAGCAGAGCTCTGCCCCTGGGAAGCCCTCTTGGGACTTCGGCGTGGAAGAGGAAGGACCTCTCCCCCTGCTTCAGCTGTCCCGGCTGGGCAGGGGGAGGGGCAGCCATGTGGTAGGCCCGGGCCTGGATCGAAATGGGGGTAGGCCTGGCCTGGTCCCCCCAGGGTGGAGAGAGAGACACCGGGAGAGACACCCAGGGTGGAAGGGTGGAGGAGAGAGAGACTGAGAGCGACTGGGCAGCCCCCCCCTGGGGAGACAGAGGCTCACTGCCTGAGACTGAGCTTTGGCCTTGAAGCTCGATATCGTGAGCTGCCAGCCTGCCCGGCCTGTGGAGAGGAGGGGGTTGAACCAGAAGGAGTCCGGCTGCTTGTGGGTTGTGAGCTATGGAGTTTTAACCCTTTTCTTGGACAATGAAAGCTTTTGCAGAGTACTGACCCTTCCGGAGAGGAAATGAAGGAAGATTTAAGCAAGTATTTTAAAGGACCGAGCAGGGGAGAGACTGTGAGAAGAACCTAGGGTGGAAGAGATGTGGAGTGGCATCCTTTGCTGGACGCTTTTTGTAGAGCCATGGACTGTTCCTGAATACAGAGACTATTTTCAGGGGGGAGCCACCGGGTCCCAGAGTTAAGAAGGCAGTGTAGGAGCCTCCCGGCCCAGGAGGTGAAATAATGGGGGACAGATGTCCCAAAATGGAGACTGTGCCTTTGTTTTGGAGTGGGACGATGGAATCCTTAAAAAGACAACCCTCAAAGTAGCTCTGGTCCATGTTCAGTGGTGAGAGCACTGAAATGGGAGGAAGGGGTCATGATCTCCAATCCAGGTGGGGATATGTGACCAAAAGCCCAGGGCATACAAGAAGGACTCCTCCTCTTAAGGAATTCATGATTGAGTGTTTGTAAGGGTGGTTTTTGCTGGACCGAAAGATGTAATTGTATTGGGAATTTGGTGGGGGGAGGAGGAAGAACTGTATTCTGTAGAGTTTTCATTTTCCCTTGTGTGTAGTTTTTTTTTCCTTTCTTTTCTTTCCTATTGTAGTGTGTAGTTAATAAAGTTCTGTTTTCTATAGCTTTAAGTAGAGGACTGCTTTGCTTATTCCTAGGCACATCTCACAGCAAATACCAGGGAGAAAGTATTTTCATGGGGGGCACTGGCATTTTGCCAGGCTCAAACCATGACATTTTTGGTTCCCTGACCGGGAATCGAGATAAGATAAGTTGATAAGATAAGGCTGTGAGATTGGGCCAAAAAGGAATAAGAACAAAGCACGTATTTGTCTTGTAGAAGTGTATATAGTTTTAATAATGTTAGAAAGTGTGTTCTCAGAGGCGAAGGGTGGATTGTCCTGGTTTGAGGGGAAATGGAATTCTGGGAGTGTGTCAGTCCAATTGAGGATGTAGATTTGCGATTGACACCTGTTTTGACCACTGAGAGTTGGACACGCCTCTGAGAACACACAGGGGTTAAAAGCAGAGCTCTGCCCCTGGGAAGCCCTCTTGGGACTTCGGCGTGGAAGAGGAAGGACCTCTCCCCCTGCTCCAGCTGTCCCGGCTGGGCAGGGGGAGGGGCAGCCATGTGGTAGGCCCGGGCCTGGATCGAAATGGGGGTAGGCCTGGCCTGGTCCCCCCCCCCCCAGGGTGGAGGAGAGAGAGAGACACCGGGAGAGACACCCAGGGTGGAAGGGTGGAGGAGAGAGAGAGACTGAGAGCGACTGGGCAGCCCCCCCTCCCCTGGGGAGACAGAGAGGCTCACTGCCTGAGACTGAGCTTTGGCCTTGAAGCTCGATATCGTGAGCTGCCAGCCTGCCCGGCCTGTGGAGAGGAGGGGGGTTGAACCAGAAGGAGTCCGGCTGCTTGTGGGTTGTGAGCTATGGAGTTTTAACCCTTTTCTTGGACAATGAAAGCTTTTGCAGAGTACTGACCTTTCCGGGAGAGGAAATGAAAGAAGATTTAAGTAAGTATTTTAAAGGACTGAGCAGGAGAGAGACTGTGAGAAGAACTTAGGGTGGAAGAGATGTAGAGTGGCATTTTTTGCTGGACGCTTTTTGTAGAGCTATGGACTGTTCTTGAATACAGAGACTATTTTCAGGGGGGGAGCCACCGGGTCCCAGAGTTAAGAAGGCAGTGTGGGAGCCTCCCGCCCAGGAGGTGAAATAATGGGGGGACAGATGTCCCAAAATGGAGACTGTGCCTTTGTTTTGGAGTGGGACGATAGAATCCTTAAAAAGACAACCCTCAAAGTAGCTCTGGTCCATGTTCAGTGGTGAGAGCACTGAAATGGGAGGAAGGGGTCATGATCTCCAATCCAGGTGGGGATATGTGACCAAAAGCCCAGGGCATACAAGAAGGACTCCTCCTCTTAAGGAATTCATGATTGAGTGTTTGTAAGGGTAGTTTTTGCTGGACCGAAAGATGTAATTGTATTGGGAATTTGGTGGGGGGAGGAGGAAGAACTGTATTCTGTAGAGTTTTCATTTTCCCTTGTGTGTAGTTTTTTTCCTTTCTTTTCTTTCCTATTGTAGTGTGTAGTTAATAAAGTTCTGTTTTCTATAGTTTTAAGTAGAGGACTGCTTTGCTTATTCCTAGGCACATCTCACAGCAAATACCAGGGAGAAAGTATTTTCATGGGGGGCACTGGCATTTTGCCAGGCTCAAACCATGACAATGTTCACTGGTCTCAAATACTTTCTTTATTGATTTCTATGGTAGGGATCTCCTTTATGCCAAAAAGTTTTATTTGTGTCCAAATAACTTCTACAAGACTCTTTCCAAACTCTTGCTCTGAATCCAGTTTGCCTCACTCTTATTGCTCCCACAGCAAGAGTTTGTTGGGTTTGTTTCAGCTGTTAGAGGATGCTGAAAACTGACCTTACAGAAATTATGAGCTGTAGTAAATTGGATATGTAGAAAATTACTAGGACCTTAATAACAAATGAAAACATTTAATTAGCCATGGAATGGCCAGCTACGGTATGAAGGATGTTCACCATTAAATATGGTTTACAGAATTAAAGCTAGACTGGATAGTGAAGCAAAAGCCTGTTTTTCAGCAAAGGAAATTCTGTCAAAATACAGAAGGC